>OX101756.1:29845750-31045750 GCA_944452675.1 Tachina lurida | reverse complement strand
AATTGCTCAAACACAAGTCTGAGCAATTATGTTAGGACACAAGCTGTCAAATTCACCTTTTTCGTTGAAAATAATTGCGGGGAACTGGAAATAATAAGTTTATTACAAAAAAAAAAATCAAGCAGAAGCACTAAATTTATGCTCTGTGGCAGAAGTGTCAAAAAATCAAAACTTAAAACGCACGCTTTGTATGCAAACGAGAACTTAAATTTTGATTTTTAACATTATACGTCTAGCCACCCCTTAAAATAAGTTTGAACACAAACTTTCTTGTGACGTCATTCTGCCGACGTTATTTCTAATGTTCAGAAATAAAAATTGCTCGTCTATTCGTACTGTTAAGTAACATAAATATGCCAACAAATCCTTGCAGAAAAGAGATTTGATTTCCATAACACAATTTTTAAAAATTTTAATTTAATTACAGCATCAGTTATTTTAAACATGTACTCTGAAATTCTTCCTTTACTAAATAGTTTTTCCAAATCTTGTGTCTAAGTCCCAGTTCACACTAGCCAAGTCTTATTGCTAAGCTTATCACTTTTTCTTCTTTGAACTTTCATCGGTGTTCACACAACGCAAGTCTTGTTTTTCAGCTCATATTTTTTATGTATAGTTTTGTGTATGCATGTGTGCTTTTTTTAACATTACGAACTATCATTCAAGCAAAACCAAGATCTAAAATTTACTGGAAACAGAAACCCTTGAAATCATTATGTTTTAAAAAAATTATTACAAGTGTAACTCTTCGGAATGTTACATGTTTTACTTTGAATCTAGTTTTATTTAGAAATTGTTACACACTATTATATATTCCGATTTTTTTGCTTTAATTTCACCCTATAGCCTTTATCTTTGACAATAAAGTCGATGAATTGTTTTTTGTTACATAAAATAGTGTTTGATTTCTAATATGGTGTATTGTTGTTCAATAAAACTGATAAGTCTTTTATGACGATTTTTCGACGATTATTTTTGAAAATTGTGACGATTTTGACGATTTTATTTTTAAAATTTGACGATTTTTAGAAAAAATAGTCTAACAACACTGATCATCACATTTTTAACATTTAGTTCTGTATAACGAATGGCAAAAAAATATTAAACAAAATCAACAGCAGCATTTTTCAAAAAAAAATTGTGGCTAACGGTAGCTTGTATTTGGTAGCTTATTTCAAAAAAATTGCCCTCATTCTTTTTATTGTATTGCATCATGTCTACAGTAATAAAAGTTAAAATAACAATTGAGAAAACCCGAATGTGCCTGACATTATATCGTTCGTTATACCGGGATTTGCCTGTATTAAAAAAATGCTCAAAGCCCAACGTACGGAACCCTTCGTGCGCGATTCATAGTAGCACTTTACTGAATTTATTTTTTTTTGAGATATAGCAGCTTTTTAGTTGGTTTTAATGTTTTCGATGTTTAAGATATTTTATACGAATTTTTCTTCGAATGCAGTAAACCGTGAGGTTTAAAGAACATTACGGATACTCTTTCAATACAAAACTTAAAACTTTCTAATTCCGTGTCGTCCATCGAATTTTTCGACCTTTCGCAAAATTGCCGCAAATTCATTATGCCCAGTTAATTGGTTATAAAAAAATGTTTTTTTAAAAATCGCCAAAACAAAAAAAACGTCAAAACTTAACAACAGCCGAGAGATCGCCAAAACAAAAGAGGGCGCCAAAACTATGTAGAAAATCGCCAAAAACAGAAAAAAAAATTAAAAAAAACACCAATAAATTCAGTAAAGTGCGACTTTGACTCGCGCACGAAGGGTTCCGTACGTTGGGCTTTGAGCATTTTTTTAATACAGTGTTTGTTACGTTTTTTCAGCTGAAATAATTTTTTTTATTGTTTTTCGCTTTTTTCCCGTTTTGGCGATTTTTTAAATTTTGGCGATTTTTTTTTAATTTTGGCGATTTTTTTCATTTTGGTTATTTTTTTTGCGATTTTTTTCATTTTGGCGATTTTTTTTTTCATTTTGGCAATTTTTTTAATTTTGGCGATTTTTTTAATTTTGGCGATTTTTTCATTTTGGCGATTTTTTTTTCATTTTGACGATTTTTTCATTTTGGCGATTTTTCCGGTTTTCCGCGATTTATTTTCGATTTAGAAATTTTTTTTAATTTGGTGCTTTTTTTCGTTTTGGCGATTTTTTTTTATTTTGGCGATTTTTTTTCGGTTTGGCGATTTTATAATTTTAATTTTGAGATTTTTTTGTTTTGAGATTTTTTTGTAATTTTGAGATTTTTTTGTTTTGCCGTTTTTGAAAATTTCAAGAAGTTTGCTCTTACGGTTTCCAAGATACAGCAAGTTATCAAAATTACATAGTCAAAATTACATTAACTGATGGTACACCCTTTAATTAAATTTTTTTAAATTTTAGTGTTAGTTGTTGTAGTCTGTATAAAAATACACGAACTTTACAAATTTCAAGTGCATATACATCCAATTGTGTGTATATTAGATGAAATTTTAAAATTTTTCGTTGCTCGTTTTGGCACACCCTTTAATTTCCAACTCTCATGTATTTGTTGTTGTAGCGGCCAAGGGTCCCATGTAATATACATACATACATACAATTGTATGTATATTACATGGGATTTTAAAATTTTTCGTTGCTCGTTTTGGCACACCCTTTAATTTCTAACTCTCATGTATTTGTTGTTGTAGCGGCCAAGGGTCTACACACTCTGTCCAAATTTCAGGTCCGTAGCTCTTACGGTTCTCGAGAAAATACCCTGTGACGGACAGACGGACAGACGGCCAGACGGACAGACGGACAGCGTAGCGAAAACAATAGGGTTCCTTTTTCACCTTTGGTGTACGGAACCCTAAAAAATATTCCTGCAATAAACAACTTTAGTTGAAAATAAAACCAAAAATCAATTAAAAGTGTATTCAAGTCAATTAAACATTTGTTTAAAAATAAAATATTCCTGCAATAGACAACTTTAATTGAAAACAAAAAACTAAAATTCAATTAAAAATGTATTTAAGTCGATTACACTTTTGCTTAAAATTTTAATTAACTACACTAACATTTTTAATTGATTTTTTGTTTCATTTTCAATTAAAGTTATTTATTGCAGGAACGTTTTTTTCTGTGTACTTGAAATTTAAAAAAAAAACATCTACACCAGGTAAGATATTCCATTATATAGTCTAAGGTTCGTATAATATTACATAGACATACATATGTACATGCGCAGCTTATTTTCTCCAAGAACGTCATAACTCAAAAATTCCAATTTATCCTCATATCGCTCTTCATATTGTGTAAAAAATTCTTCTTGAAATAACTTTGATTCAACATGTTTCTTCATTTTGATTTTAACAGTGTTAAATCAACGTGAAATAAAGTTATTTCAAAAGGAAAAATTTTCTTTGAAAATTACTATAAATCATGTTAGATTAACACGAAACACATATAAAGCAAAATCATTGCCGAATAAGATTAGATTAGCCTTGTTTACTTAGATTTTAAGTTGAAATTTTTCTGTGTGCAAAACAAACATTTTGAAAATATTTGAAGAGTTTGTCTCTTTCCGGTTTCCAATTACATTTACTGATAGAATACCTTTTAATTTTAGTGTTAAGCTATGTACAGACGGTTGTCAGATCTTACAATATTGCCAGTAAAATGTGCTCAAAATTTCTTACAACCGTGTGAACTGGCAATTTTTGTGAGACGTCGTTGTCAGAAAAATCATTGTCAGTCCATTGCAAGACTAGCAGCTGACAACAAATTGTCAGACATCTTACAATCGTGTGAACACATTGTAAAATTATTGCCAGCTATTTGTCAGACATTTTAATATTGTCAGATGCGCGAAGTTCGTGCATCTGACAATGGCGTCATTGTAAGAGAATTATTTCCATGGGCAACACTGTACACGCTTGATTTTAAAGAAAATATATTTAATAAAATATATGCAGCCAAAATCATTGCAGTTGCTTCTTTATGGTCCATAATAATTAATATTTTCACTTTTTACATTTAACACCACCACAAACGATTGATATTTAACAATTTCTAACAAGCGCTTTGAGTCTGGCAACGCATAATAATGTCTGGCAATTTTTGCATATGACAACCGTGTGAACTTACAATTTTTTTGCTGACGATTTTGTCAGCTGATTTTATTGTCATACAATCATCTAGCAATAAATTGTAAGATTTCCTGACAAATTTGATACAACCGTGTGAACTGTCAATCTGCCATACACTTGCAATTTTTGATTGTCAGTACAATGTTAGCACGTTGCCAGATCTAACAATATTGTAAGATCTGACAACCGTGTGTACATAGCTTTACTTGTTGTAGTTTGTAGAAAAATGTTTGCTGTATCGGCCAAAGTTCTACATATTTTGTTAAAATTTCAGGTCCTTAGCTCTTACGGTTCTCGAGAAAACAGCCCGTGACGGACAGACGGGCAGCGTAGCGAAAACAATAGCGTTCCTTTTCACTTTTGGTGTAGGGAACCCTAAAAAGTAATACGGTACAGCCGATACATATTTTCTAGATATATCGGGCGTTTTTAAAATTTTTAATTTTTGTTATTCTAAAAAGTATTTTTTCCAAAAAGTACCCTTTTCTAAAAATATTTTTTGAAAAATACCAAATTATTTTTTTTTTTTTAAGAGAAGTAACACTCAGGCAATTAATGCCTACTACTATTACTAGGTGTTACCTTCTTTAGGAAATGGATAGTGATAGAGAAGACAGGTGGTGAAGGGAGAGATAGAGGAAAGCTTCATTCTTTTTTTTTACAACTCTGCTTTTAGCACTTTTTTTTAATAATACAGTGTTGCAACGCTTCTGATGTTAAATGAAGCGTATTAATTTTTTGAAGCTGTGTTTTGTAGCCATTTTATTGATTATTTTACTTCGCCGATGATTCTGCTACACAAAGAAGGAAAGCGCTCTGATGTTACATTAGGATTAGTATCTGCTGAAGTCGGTATAGTTCAGTGACCAGTGACTATGCCTTCATCACTTGAACTTTCCTACAACAACTTATACAAAGGGACACTAATGCTCATCAGAAAAATGCGTGGTGTTGTTATTTAATGACTGTTGGATACAGGGATTGAACCCAGCACCTTCGGTTTTGTAGTAAACGTGCTAACTACTTCAGCCAACGCCACCCTCATTTATTGTTAACTTCTGAATTTTTAAAAAAATTTTTACGTTTCAGCTCTTATTAATAAATATTAAAAAAATGGTACCGTCATGGTCCAAAAAGTATATTTTCTTTTCACAGTTGGTACAAAATCCAAGAAGTCATTTTCCTTACCTGTTGTAAATGGCAACTATTTTGAAATTTCACAGTTAAAAATATGTACTGGTACTCGTGACCCAAAAAATTTATATATGTGTGTGTTCTGGCTTCCACATCGTTTTCACATGTTTTCTTGTGAAATCGGATGTTAAAACACATCCTACACCTGTTTTAAGTTGAGATTTAGAAAATAAAAATTAATAGTTTGTGTTCTTGCATCCGATTTTAGATGAAAACGATTTTTAAATGGACGATTTCAAATTTTTAGCTTTTTTCGTTTTCACTTTTGACAAAAAAAACTCGTATTCTTTTCACTTGTTAATAGTCTTGTGAACGCATACTATTAATTTTTATTTTCTAAATTTCAACCTAAACAGGCGTAGGATGTGCTTTAACATCCGATTTCACAAGAAAAAAATGTGAAAACGATGTGAAAGCCAGAACACATACAATAACTTATTAAGCATCTATTCTTTTTGTACTACAAAAAGCATTTGAATCCCAACACTATTCGATAATTTATATAAGTTGTTACAAAGTTTGACAAATAAAATTTAAATCAAAACTAAAGGCAGAATTAATGATCAAACAGAATTGCGGCATAAACACATTTTCCATACAAATTGACACAAAAAATCAGCACCAGAAAGCAGTCGATAGATAGAATTTATTTTATTTTGACAACGTTTTTTCTTATGCTCTCACATATAAATTAATATTCTCTCAACAATGCTACCATACTTTCAATAAATTTCATATATTTTGTGAACAAAACTACAAAGAAAAATAAGCACAAAAGAAAATGAAACAAAAATTAGAGAGCATATGAAGTTACTGCCGTAGATTTTATTATGGGCTTTGTTAATTTGACAGCGATTTTTCCTGAAGTTGCGGACTTATTCTGTTTAATCATTTAGTCTTTACGTGCTGTTCTGTTCTGAATCAGCTGTTTTGTTTCTCTTCAATTGAAAGTCAGTATGTGTGGTTAGTTTTTCCTTTTTCGTTCTGTTCTGTTGCGGACAAATCTGTAGAAAATAGAATTCAACGTTAAGTAACAGCAAAAGTGTGTATGTGTTAGTGTGTTGTGATACTTTGTATAGGTTGCCAGCTGATTCTTTTCACAGAAAAAGTAATTGCAAAATATTTGATACAGAAAAGAACGGCACAGAACAGCAACGAAAAGTAAAGACTAATGAGCAGTGTGACCAGATTTTAAAATAATATTAAGCTAAATCACGTTTGAAAAAAAGCTAAAATAAGCTAAAAAGTTAAATTTTAGGCTAGAAAATAAAGCTAAATTTTTTTCCACTTCTTTGATCACTTTTCAATAGTTTCTTATTGCTAAACTAACGTTAAATATTACACAAACATATTTTTTTATTATACATATAGAATATTTGCTTAATGAAATTATTTGTTAATTATTATTTTATTAGATTTAATGAAGAACAAAACAAAAACTTCCCCAAAATAATCTTAAAAAGTTTTTAAAAATGTAAAAACATTTATACTAAAATACGAAAGCTTTTTAAGTGAATTAATGCTATTTAATGTAAAGCATGGATCACACTATCTGCACAATGTACCGAGTTTCGTCAGATCAGTGAAATAAAGTCATAAGTAAAGATTTTGTTCTAATTTATCGACTAATTGAAATACAAGGACATAATTGCGCCAGACTGCATTGGTCATAAGCCCATATAGACTTATTCCAGAATTAATTGAGTAATAATGCCATTTTGGCTTATTACTTATGACTTTATTGAGGTGGCCCGAAGAAAATCGGTACATAGTGTTATCCAGGCTTAAGGCTATTTCAGGTTTTTATTTTAAGTTAATTGATGCCGCTGAATGAACGTTCAACTCAAGTCAAATAGTTTTATACCCAAAAAACTCAAAAAGTGTTTTGGCCACTAATATGAATTTAACTTGTTTCCATTGGAATTCTAACCATTCTGCCATTATCTACTATTTTTCAACTTTCCATTTCTGTTATAAAATTGTCGTATAATTTACATTTTGTATTTTTTTGTAAATTATTTTACAATGTTAAAAAATTATAATTTTTATGAGTTGTTTATGTTTTTAATATATTTTTAGAGAACACGCAATTTAGACTAAAAAAAAGGCTAAACAAGCTAAATGAGTTTTTAAAAAAAGCTAAAAAATAAGCTAAGAACTAAATGAAAATTTTAAAGCTAAATCTGAAATAAATAAGCTAAATTTAGCTCAAAATAAGCTAATATGGTCACGCTGCTAATGAGGCCTTAAAATTTCGAATATTTGGAAGGCGAGACTGATTCTGTATTAAATGATTTTAGATATTTAGGATATAATTTCGAAGAAGCAATATTGCATAATCTGAAAAAGAGTTACTAAAAAATTAATTGTACTCGTATTCAGTGCTGCCAGAATGATGATTTTATCATATTTTTGATGATTTTTGGACCAAAATATGATTTTAAGATTTTTGTTGTCGAATGATGATTTTTAATTTTGCAAATTATGATTTTTACTTTCAATACATACATATGTATGTACAATTTTTTTTGTTGTTCTAAAATGTTTATCAATAGCTACACCTATAAAGAAAACATTTTTGTTCCAGCGAAAATTATAAAACAACTGTACATCAGTGATGCAAAATGTGGCACTATTGGGCCATTTGTGGCACTTTTGGATGTTTTTGGCCCTGTAGTACTCTCTAAGATATTTTGGCCCTTTCAGCTCAAAATTCAACTGATTCCTTGAAACTTTTGAGTACACTTTTTAATTGAGTTTTCTTCGTTTTAAAAACTACTTTTATTTTTGAAGATTTTTATTTAAACTGGTTTCCGAAATCTGCGCCAGATCAGAGTGGGGAAACCAATAGTATTATACCACTTGCTATTAAACTTTTTCAAAAGGAAACAGAACAAGTAAATAGGCAATATCGCAAGTTCCAGAATTTGAAAAGCTCAAAGATTTAAGTAGAAGTAAATTTTGCAAAAGGATTTCTACCATTAAAAATTGTTTATGTAAACTTAAATATATACAGAATTATTCAAGGAACTCTTTCTATTCACCAATCCTCAGTAGGACTGAAAATTTATATTGAAAACAACAATAAAATTTGTAAATTCACTTTTGTTTTCAATATAAATTTTTAGTCGATAGTTTTCTTTCGATCTTGCGAAACAGGCCATAATAGAAGAAATAATCGTCATGTAAAAAATACTGTGTCATATTTAATACAATTAAAAAAAATTAATGAAATCCAGTTCTAATAATTGTTATGATGAAGATATTTTAAAACTTAACACAAAAAAATACTTTTAAACAGGGGTAAATGGAGGAACTATTGGACCAAGAATTTAGAGATTATGTTTAATAAAATTATAATTACATAAATAATGTTTTGTTTTTAACTAAAATTTAGTTTTTTAAGCAACATACATACATACTTTAATTTAACAAAAATACTTAAAAAAATTTGAACTTTTATCGCTAAGTTCTGTTTTTGCTCTAAACAAAATAATAGAGGGTGGCGTTGGCTGAAGTAGTTAGCACGTTGACTACAAAACCGAAGGTGCTGGGTTCAATCCCTGTATCCGACAGTCATTAAATAACAACACCACGCATTTTTCTGATATGCATTAGTGTCCCTTTGTGTCAGTTGTTGTAGGAAAGTTCAAGTGATGAAGGCATAGTCACTGGTCACTGAACTATACCGATTTCAGCAGATACTAGTCCTAATGTAACATCAGAGCGCCCTCCTTCGTTGTGTAGCAAAATCATCGGCGAAGTAAAATAATCAATAAAATGGCTACAAGACACAGCTTCAAAAAATTACTACGCCCCATTTAACATCAGAGAGGCGCTGCAACACTGCATTATTAAAAACGTGCGAAAAGCAGAGTTGTAAAAAGAATGAAACTTTCCTCTATCTCTTCTTTCACCACCTGTCTTCTCTCTCACTATCCCTTTCCTAAAGAAGGTAACACCTAGTATTAGCAGTAGGCATTAATTGCCTGAGTGTTACTTCTCTTTATAAAAAAAAATTAAAAAAAAAATCACATATTATTAATACAGTCAAATCCCGATAATTCGTATCCCGATAAATCGTAATTCCCGATAATTCGTAATAAACTGTCGCTCCCTTCAAAAAATCTCGTTAATTCGTAAAATTTCTATACATTTTAGTCCCTTGGCTAATTCGTAATTTTTTTTTCAAATAAAATCTTTACCTCTTATAAATCGTAATTTTTTGCTAACTACCACTTATAATTCGTAATAAAAACAACAAAAACATGGAAAGAATGATGAAATGAATTTGTCAGTTTTATTTTTATTTTATTGTTTTTTGTTTGCTATTAAAATTACACATATTTTACGCTAAGTAAATGAATTTGCTATTTTACTTTATGTATTTATTTTATTTATTTTGTATTTTATTTTTGACAATTGTTTTTTATGTTCATTTTTTATAGTTTTAGTAAAACCCCCGTTAATTCGTATTTATTTTATTTTAACCCCGCTAAATCGAAACCCCGCTAAATCAAAAACCCCTATAATTCGTAAGAAATGGCCGGTCCCTTGCGATTACGAATTATCGGGATTTGACTGTACATACTTTTGTCCCTATTTAAATTAAAAGATTATAGTCGAGTACATTAAAAAACTTTTTTGGCCTTATCAAAGGTATTTTGGCCCTTTTAAATCGTTGATTTGGCCCTAAACCAAAAAAGCCAAAATGCATCACTCCTGTACATACCTTATATGATAAGAACATTGGCAATGTCGAATACTTATTTTGTTTGAATTTCTTAACTAATTTTTCATTTAATGTAATTTTTATATTAGTTACTTTAATGATCTAATTTTTTTTTTATTGAAGTCAATTTGAAAATGCTTTCCAAATTCCTTTTGTAAAATAAATTAGTAAATACCTTTTTATTGATGAAAACAAAATAAAATTGGTGTACGTCGAATAGTTTTGTTTGTCCACTGTAAATATGTCAATTGTTACTTTTATTATTTGAAATAAAATTGGACTTGTGATGATTTTTTTCTTCAAAATATGATTTTCTTTCCGACAAATGATGATTTTCTTCGCAAAACTTCTGGCAGCCCTGCTCGTATTTACTAATACATATGTACATCGATCTTTATTAAAATTTAATTTAGCGCGTAGGAAAATAGCACGTTTCGACTATAACTTGTTGATAATGCTGTAACTTAGCGCGTTCTAGCGCGTTTTGAGAAGGGGTATATCGCGTTTGGGTTATAAATAGTTGGCATCGTTGCTCGGCACTTCTTGTTCATTGTGTACAAACGTTGATTACTTATGCCAACTAAAATATGACCTGAGTGAGAATCATACCTTGCGTTGGCATGTTGTAGCTCGGTTTCAATCAGTGTCGGGCTTTGTTCAGGTATACGGTAAAAGGTACGTGCATTTGCACATTTTATTGAATAAGAGTATAACTGCCGTATTCATAAAAAATATTTTAGGTTTATTAATCGCTTATTTGGCGTATTTCTATGGGAAAATTTGTCAAATAAACCTGTAATAAACCTAAAACATTTTTTATGATTACGGCGGTAAGTGTATAAGTACTTGTAACGTCACGTTACAACATTGGCACACAAAAGCAAATTTATTGAATTAAAGTAAATATTTTGCAGCACATTATTTAAACTAAAAAAAAACTGAATGAATTCTGAAATAACACAGCAGCAGTTTGCCTATTATTTTTTTTTTTTTCACCAAAAAGCTGAATTACAAAATATTTTATTCCTCTTTTTTCAATACACTAAAACAAGGATTAAAAAAAATGGAAAAACGAACAAACGAATGAATTGTTTAATTTATGGCTGGGAGCAGTGCATGTTGGAAAAATTGTTAACTGTTGGTTTAAAACATGCCAAGCCCCCTTTTTTTACAGATGTACGATTTTTGTTTTTTTGTTCACCAGCATTTTCAAAAATTAAGCCTTGAGTGAAATGTACTCGCAGTTCTTTTTTTAAAACAAATAAAAAACGGAAACATTAAGTAGTTGCAGTTGCAAAAAAATAAACAAGGAATTATTTTGGTTAAAAACAAAAACAGCAAATGTGGCAGCAAAAACAAACTAAGCACGCAAAACAAAAAACAAGAGAGAATATATCGCTCATTTACACAAAGAACGTCTTAAATCAAAAAATGAAATTTTTTTAGTTAATGATGCAGAATTATGCCCTAATTCTGTTCGACGATTGTATCGTCTTGCCTATGGGCGAAAAAAAACCGCCGTTGTAATTCTTTAAGACAATTATTATTTATTGTGTATTTGCTTTACAATTTTGTTCCAAACATTATATCCAACACATACTTTTTCATATATTTTTCAAACTTCTGTATAATACTTTAATTTAATTTTTATGTTTTAAGAACATGGCAATAACATTTTTATTTTTCATTATCAAAGACAACAACACAGAGAAAAAACTGCTTCATAGAATCAAGAATATTTTCTCTATGTAACGTTTTTAGGCTAAGGGGTATCCCAGCAGAAAGAAGCGAAGATTTTTTCATAGATTCCTTTTTTTTTTTATCTGGTAAATGTTATTAATTGAATCAAGAAGAAATCTTATTATTCACAAGTTTTTTACTCAATTTCCGTTATTTTTGGCACCAAAAAACAATCCATAGAGAAAAACTTTTTGATTCTATTAGGTTTTCTTATAAATTGTAAACTATAGGGATTTCTTATTGATTTTATTAGGTTGCTTTATTGATTTTTTCAATAAGGTTTTCTTCTTGATTTTATTAGGCTGCCTTATTGATTTTTTCAATAAGGTTTTCTTCTTGATTTTAGTAGGTTCCTATATGAGTATGTAAAGCATCTTATTGATTTTTTAATAAGGAAATCTTCTTGATTTTATTAGGTTTCTTGTTATTTCGTTTCTATAAATAGACATAGACAATTTTTTTATCATGATCTTTTTCATTTTTAACCCCCGACCAAAAAAAAGGGTGTTATAAGTTTGTAGTGTATGTCTGTGTATCTGTGTGTCTGTCCGTGTCCACGTGCAGCCCAAACGGCTGGACCGATTTTGATTTAGTTTTCTCTGTTTGAAAGGTGACTTGATCGAGTTGGTTCTTAACCACGTTAGAAGAAAATCGGTCCAGCCGCTTAGAAAATGTCACATCTTTTTTATATATATCGGGGGGGTTTTAAAATTTTTAATTTTTGTTATTGTATAAGAATGTTTGCACAATAATTTCAATGGTTATTCAGACTGCTTGTTGGCATATTGGTTAGAGTGCTTGTCTATGTCAGAAGTTTGCTGGTTCAGTACTTGGTGAGTAAGTTAGTTAAGAATATACCATAATGTGTATGTATGTATGTAATAAATAAAATCTACAATATATTACATACATACATACTTATGTATATGGTATAGAATTTAAATGAAAATACATAAGTACAGAGAATAAAGACGCAATTTTTTTTTATTTTTTATGAGGTCGCCTAATAAAAACAAGAAGAAAATATTATTGAAAAAATCAATAAGATAACCTCATAAAAACTACAAGATTTCTTCTTGATTTTTTCAAAAAGGTTTTCTCTATGAAATTAATAAGATTTCCTTATTGAAAAAAAAAAACATAAAGATTTCTTATTAATTTTGTTCTATTCTATGAGGTATTTAGTAGGCACTGTTTTCTCTGTGTACTTAATTCCAAACTAAATCATGCTAAGTGCACTTAAAACGTTTAAATGGGAGCTTTTTTAAACTTGACAAATTATGCTAACTACATTTTTGGTCATAACTTTTGATAGAATACTACGATTACTATAAAAATTTTACAGAATCTAAGTTAATAAACAATGAATTCCCAGCTTAACATGCTATTATTATTATTCCCAGCATAACATGCTATGTCGACTTAGCATGTTTTGGAATGGGGCCGTCGATTTATTACCACTTGCTTTTATAATTTGAGTAATTTTTTTCCATGAGTGTAAATATAGGTATAAGTTACTTTGGTTACATCTGTAGTTGCACTCTTTGTACTATAGCTGCAAATATTTATTTAAAGAATGTTTTACTAAAAAAAAAACTGCTGGCATGTAAATAGCTTTTAGTCAAAAAAAAAAAAAAAAGCTCCGTAAGGTAATTCCATAGAGTTTTTAGGCAAAGAACACATACATAAGTATGTATGTACCTATACATTAGGGTGGCCGTTAGTTTTTTTTTATATTTCTTCTACTCTCACCCCCAAAAATCGGTTCAGTTTTATGTAAAAAAAAAATACCAAAAAAAATTATAACGATAAGTTGTGTTTTAGGGGTGCGTCCGGCCCTCAAAGTTGGCCCTCAAGCCCATATATGCAATTTTTTTAGTTTTCTTTTGACTATATGTATGTGTATGTATGAAATAATTTAATATATATAAGTTCTTATTGTACATGCTTAAAATAAAAAAGTTGCATATAAATATAATTTTGTTGCATAAAAATTTTGTGGTATTTTTTTGCTTATTTTCCTCATTATTTTCTAAAATATTAATTTTAGCAAAAAACTTTCTGTGAGACTAATGTTGTTGACTTGAAGCGCTAAAATATTGCCATATGTCATATTCTTGCAAAATGATTTTTTAAAAAGGTAGTCATATGCAAAAAAAGTTACATTGAAAAATGGACTTGAAGGCCAGCTTTATCGCTATGAAATTTTTTTGTATTTTTTTTTTACATAAAACTGAACCGATTTGGGGGGCGAGAAATCGAAAAAAAATTCTCCATACAACTAACGGCCACTCTAATGTACATACATACATCATACATACACACGCCTTAAGCAAGAAAATTCTACCAAAGATAAAATAAAATATTTCTTGATGAACTAAACACACTTTTAAGGTAAATGTTTGAATATCATAAAGCTGCAGCTGTTGAGCTTTAAAAAATAAAGAAAGAAAATTAAGAAAATAAACCAGTTTAACATGCCTAAGGTTAAATTTTGAATCTTATTTTTTTTTTTTTACTTTCTATTCAAAAAGAAAATATTTTTGGTGGGGGGAGGAATTGTTGCAATTAAATCCTGGCAGGGGATACAATAGATGTACTTTGGTCGCAGTATCATGTGCTTACCGTTTGACTTAATTCATTCATTCATAACAACAACAAAAAAGTACTGTTTCACATTACTTGTCTAAAACAAAGTTGGCAGCACTGGCTTCAAATCATCAGCCAATAGGAACTACAGTGGTGGTCACAAATTTAATACATAACATTACACTTATATATTTCTGATAATTGTAGATCTCTGTTATTTTTTCAAGATCGATCCTAGTAATGTTATGAAACAGAATTAATAACAGTTTGTTATATTTATTTCCCTAAGAATTTTCATTTCCATATTATACAGATTAATATAAGTTTTAGTCTGGTCATGAATTTAGGACATAGGCAAAATAAAAGTAAATTCACTAAAGTAAAGCTCAGCTTCATAAAATAATCTAAGTATTTGGTGGAAATCCTTTATTTTGGATCACAGGAGCGCATCTTCTGAGTAAACTTTCCATTAATGCCATTTAACGTTCCGTTCCTTTGGAATGGTATACCAAGGGGTATACTCTGTAATTCGAAACGAAAGAAAATGCTTTCGAATTTACATGTAATTAATATACCAATTCAAAAGAATCTTCTTTCGTTTCTAATTACAGAGTAGACCCCCAAGTTTTTGGATTTCTTCCGATAAATCGCTAAAAAATTTTTGGTCTTACTGCTCCTCGAAATCATTTCTCTCAATTTCTCAATTGGATTAAAGGACTTGGATAGAGCTGACCACTTCAGCACAGTGATATTCTTTTCCTCTAAGCAACTCTCTGAAATTTCGTGTCTTAAATTTGTGACCACCAATGTAAGTGTGCATGCTATATTTTTTTAATAGCGTAATCTTGTAGTCTATCATCCCATTACAGTTCTCTAGAACAGTCGATTATCTTCCAAACTTGGAAATAAGTATATTTGTGGCAAAAATTAAAAGGTGTTTAAGTCGAGATAAACTTCAATTTGAGTTAATGGCACCTCTGTAATCTTGATACTTGAAAGTACTCCTGGACAAAATCTCAATTATTTTGTATTATTAATTAGTGTTTTATTTTTGGGAATTGTTACAATTTAAGTTTAACATTTATTAACGCACTAATAATCCCAAATTATTATTTTATTTATTCAGTCAAATATTTTTTTTTTTTTTTTGTTAAAATTATTGAAATTATTTAGTTGAACTTCTCATTTGTTTAAATGAAAGTTTATAACATAATAACTCAAGTTGTTCTAAGATTTTTGGATAAAGTTTCCCTGATGATGATGATAGGATCCAGCTAAAGCCCTCAATAAACAATTTCAATGTGTTTTTAATAAAAAATTATTTTACTGAATAAGTAAAGTAATGATTAATTTGGGATTATTAGTGCGTTAATAAATGTTAAACTTATTTTGTGTTACTTTTGAGGAAGTTATAGCGCTTATATTTTTTCGACTTGTAATCTCATAAGGAATAACAGCTTAACTCAACTTATACTTTGATATATTTCAAATTGAATGTATCATTTATATTGTGTAGAACGATATTTTTTTTATTTATTTTTTTATTTAAATTAACAACGAACTTTAAAAAATTTAACTACAAAAGAGATAAATTTCTGCACATCGACTTGAAAGTTTAAAAGTGTTCTGCAACAAAAACAGTAAAATATGCTTAAGCACTTTTTCTTTATTGCCACAGATATGCAATGTAGAAAAGAAAAATTGTCGTGCGTGACAATGCGTGAGCGTGAGTGAAAAAATATTTTTTTTTCATTTCCTTTAATAAAAATATAATAACAAAGCAACTAATTATTTTTAAAAATTGTTCGACAATTTTGATTCACTGTCACTTTGTCAAAGGTTTAGTTAATGTGTGATTTCAAATAGCGATTAAGTGTAGTTCAAGATTTTCACAATAAAAATTTATAGCTTTTTAAAATTAAAAAAAAAATTAAATGTAATGGAGAAAGTGAATGTATAATTGATATTAAACAAAAGTTGTCACGCGTAAGAAGACGAGATCGTGAGTGCTAAACATTTTTTGTATTCGTGCGATCAAGTGATAAAAACTTTAGGGACCTTTAAGGGGAGTAGGCTTCCAAAATTTGTTTGATTCCACACAATATTTTAATCGGTCCTGGCTGCAATTAATTGTGGCCACAAAATGGTTAAAATTTCCTATAGTGAACTTGTCTTGGTTAAAAAAACACTTTTAGTTGAGAAGATTCGGCATGGCCGGATTCCGATGTGTTAAGCATTACCCATTAAATTAAAAAATTCAGGAGGTTTTAATGTTAATTTTTTTTATTTATTATTAAATATTTTTATTGATATTTTAATTTAAAACTAAACTTATATTATAAATAACAAAAATTAAAAATTTTACAAACCCCCGATATTGCTAGATAAGATGTGATATCTTCTAAACGGCTGGACCGATTTTCTTCAAACATCGTTAAGAACCACGTCGATCAAGTCACCTTTCAAACAGAGAAAACTAAATCAAAATTGGTCCAGCCGTTTGGGCTGTACGTGGACACGGACAGACACGCAGATACACAGACACACACTACAAACTTATAACACCCTTTTTTTTGGTCGGGGGTTAAAAAAAACTATGTACATATATCACAGCACGTTATCTTAGCTGTTGTGGTGGTCAGCGGAGGAGCTTGGAGGGAGAGTATCCATTCTCTCATCCAGCTGGTAGCTTACTTCCATGCAGCTTTGACTTGTACTAATAGCGCCATTACAGTATTCTGTAAAGTTCCAGCAAGCCGAAGAGGTGTTCGTTGACACGGTATACATTCGTATATCGGATTCCAAGAAACATATACTTTCATTGCTGGCACTCCTATAATATTGTATGTGAAGATCGGAAAATGTTGAATTAAACTGTGTGGCGTACTCCGGTTTTCGCAGCATTTTTACAAACTCGCGGTAGGTGATTTCGGTATAGTCCATTTTGAAAGACGTTTAGGTGCAAAGCACGCACTGAAACTGGTGAGATAAAAGCGGGCGAACTGCTTTTAAGGCTTTTCCTGGTGTGTGTGTGTGTGTGTGTGCGCGCACAAACTGTTTTGACCAGGTAGTTGATTTTATTTCGATTCATGATTTTCCTAGAGACTTTTATGGCTGCTTTTAAAGTGTTTTTCTTATTTTCTAATATTACACAAGTCATATTTAAAATTCAAAGGGTTAATTTTTGGCACACAGCTGCAGGTTGTAAATTTGCCAAAGTTGTTTAAAATTCCAAGGAATTGTACAAAGAGCTGCTATTTAGTCTTAAAGATTGCACAATCCCATAATAAAAGGATTAGTTTTCTACTTGTGTTTTGTTTAGTTATTTATTTATATTAGATATAATTTAAGACAAAAAGTCTTCGAAAAGTTAACTAAAGTTAATAATTTTTGTACTCAACCACACATTATCCGGCAGGGTGTTTTCAATAAACACACACAAACTTAAACTTAAATAGAATTTAAATACACAAGGTTGGGCATTTAAGTTTCATTTAAATGTATCTCAACTTTGTACTGAAAAAAATTAATTCGTTACTTAAATGGCATTTAAAGATAAATGACACTTAAATGAATAGTCAATTATTGGGCCTTTGTGATAATTTCTGAATAAGCGCTATTGTATTTTATTGCTTATTTCTGTTTTCTTTAAGCTTGTCTTAAATTATATGTAAATATAAATAAATAACTAAACAAAACACAAGTAGAAAACTAATCCTTTTATTATGGGATTGTCCAATCTTTAATAAAACTAAATAGCAGCTCTTTGTATAATTCCTTGGAATTTTAAACAACTTTTGGCAAATACAAAACCTGCAGCTGTGTGCGAAAAATAAACCCTTTTAAATTTAAATATGACTTGTGTAATATTTCAATATAAAGTTTTTTAGTTTTGGCAAAAAAAAAATAAATAGTGGGAAATTTCCTATAGGGCAGCCTCTGAGAGCACAACTTTATTTATTTCGTAAGCTTTATAATGATTTTTGTTTATTTATGCCCTAATTTTTGTTTGAAAATGCTTCTGAGTTCTTGTCTTTGAAGTCTCTAAATTATTTTCTTCAAAAATGGTTGTTGTCTTTGACAATGAAAAATATAAATATTATTGCCATGTTTTTAAAACATAAAAATCAAATCAAAGTATTATTCAATAGTTTGAAAAATATATGAAAAAATATGTGTTGGATATATCTAATGTTTAGAACAAAATTATAAAGCAAATACACGAACCTTCTAGCATAGACAATAAATAATAATCGTTTTAAACCAGAGGTTCTCATAAGCTCTTTCTTCGGGGACCCCTTCAGAAATTTTAATAGTAGCACGGCCTACCGCAATGCGAAATATACGTTTTACATTTATTATACAAAAGCCATATTACTAAATCTTATTAATATTAACTTTTGAGGAATCATAAAAATATTTGTTTAGCTCTTCGCGGACCCCTTGGAATTTTCATACGGACCCCCATTTGAAAACCGTCGTTTTAAAGAATCAAAACTGCTTCTTTTTTTCGTCCATATACAACACGATACATTCGTCGTACAGAATTAGGGCATTAATTTCGAAGAAATTTTTGGTTTGAATTTTTAGTAATTTTTCCTATAAAAATAAAATAAATTTAATTTCGTTTTTTTCAGCACAGAAAATTACAAAAAAAGCTTTAAAATATTTTAACGTTATAATTTAGAGAAGAACTACTAACAAATACAGAGAAAATACTAAATATTTTTCAAATTTCCTTTAAAATTACTTATAATTTAATGTTTTTGGCCGAATACTTTTGCCACCCACTCTCTCACTATTCGTAAGTAAAGCACACAAGAGTTGCTATAGAAACAGGTACGATATTAAATAAATAAACCCTAAAGAGTGTTTACACAGTAAACAACATTCAACAGAGTATACAAGGCACTATTTAAAAAAATAAAATAAAATAAAATAAAGAAGGAACATGACATCAAATAATTCAACTACACAAGTTAAATGGAATAATAAATGGAAATACTTTTACATGTAAATATGTAATTACGTTGCTTTTTGTTTTAATATATCAGCAATTTTGTCAAAAGAAAAGATGTGTAATAATACTGGTGGTATGAATAGTTAAATCTGTGGCAATAAGGAAAAAGCGCTTAAGTCATATTTTACTTTTAAAATTTCAAGAAGATTTTCATTTATTTCTTTTAGTCAAATTGTCAGATTCGGGTTTCGCTTTTATTTTATTTTTTTCAGAAAAATATTGTTTTGCATACTTTAAATATTACACAGAGAAAAAACTGCCTCATAGAATCAAGAAGATTTTCTCTATGAACCGTTTTTAGGCTAAGGGTTATCCCAGCAGAAAGAAGCGAAGATTTTTTCATAGAGATTCCTTATTGTTTTTATGTGGTAAATCTTATTAATTTTATCAAGAAGAAAACCACATAAAATCAAGAAGAAATCTTATTATTCACAACTTTTTTTTACTCAATTTCCGTTATTTTTGGCACCAAAAACACAATCCATAGAGAAAAACTTCTTGATTTTATTAGGGTTTCTTATAAATTGTAAACTATAGGGTTGCCTTATTGATTTTTTCAATAAGGTTTTCTTCTTGATTTTAGTAGGTTCCTATATGATTAAATGTAAAGCATCTTATTGATTTTTTAATAAGGAAATCTTCTTGATTTTATGAGGTGTCTTGTTATTTCGTTTCTATAAATAGATATAGAGACAATTTTTTTCATGATCTTTTTCATTTTTGTATAAGAATGTTTGCACAATAATTTCAATGGTTATTCAGGCTGCTTGTTAGGATATTGGGTAGAGTGCTTGTCTATCAGGTAGAAGTTTGCTGGTTCAATACTTGGTGAGTAAGTTAGTTAGAATATAATCTAATTTGTATGTATGTATGTATGTAAAAATAAATAATATGTATAAATAAATAACATCTACAACATACTACATACATACATACATATGTATATGGTATAGAATTTAAATGAAAATACATAAGTACAGAGAATAAAGACGCAATTTTCTTTTTATTTTTTATTGAAAAAATCAATAAGATAACCTCATAAAAACTACAAGATTTCTTCTTGATTTTTTCAAAAAGCTTTTCTCTATGAAATTAATAAAATTTCCTTATTGAAAAAAGGTTTCTTATTAATTTTGTTCTATTTTATGAGGTATTTAGTAGGTACTGTTTTCTCTGTATATATTCTTTTTAGTATAAACTAACTTAAGCTATTATTCCATATGAAAGTTGAAAAAAAGATAATTACTGAAAAATTGCACTAAATAATTGAGATTTTGCAAAGGTGCCATTTACTCGAAATTTACTTACATATCTCACCCACTTTTTCCTTATTTCTATTCTGACATTTAGAAATTTATTTAGTGCATTCACTAATCTTTTTTTCATATAATTAAAAAAAATTTTCAATTTCAATCGGTGTTTGCCGATAAATCATATGTAGTATTTATTATGTGCAACATTTCGTCAACTTGTCCGACCGAGTAGACCCATCAGTGGGGTTTTCCTATATCAAATTGCAATGCGATTTATTTTTAATTGTTATCTCCAAGAAAATGAGATCAATAATTTAGGCAAAAATAAAAAATTTAGAAAATTTAATTTTATAATCAAAATTGGATTTTGAATATTTCTAAAAGTATTGAAGGTATGAGAATAATTTGCAAAGCTAAATGTATACTATTGAAATAAATCAAATAAATCCCAATATACATATAATTTCATAAAACTTTTTTTTATTGGGAAAAATTTTGTTAGAAAATTTTTAGCATTTTTAGAAAATCTCCTCTCCTGCCTACATTTATGTGTAGGATGTTAAGAATTTCTTACAAGTTACTTAAAACAAGTTTATTTATAATAAAAAACCAAAAAATTTACAAAAACGAGCGTGCAATTTTTTGCCACATCCAAAAAGTAGATTTTTTGCAAAAAAAAACAATGCTAATTTTCGACCAATGCTGGATGTAGGGTGCACCATCAAAACTCTCTAAAATTTAATTCACAGTCTTTCTTCATGCCTCTTCTCTCAAAAACAATCAAACTTTTTATCATATACATACTTAATAATTTTTTAAAATATTCCAAAAAAAATTAAGAATACTTTTTTTCACAAAATATGCACAATTTTCCCATAATTTTCAAAAATCCAAATTGCAAAATATTCCTTGATACAATTTTTGAGATATCAAAAAAAAAATTTTTTTCACATACATAAATTGTAATGAAGCTTTCTTTCAAAAACAATAAAACCAACTGATTTTTGCCAAATAATATAGAAGTTATGTACTAACGATTAAAAACGTCTGGGCCAAATATTGAAAAAAAAAATTTTCAAGTCAAATAACTTGAAAACTGTAATACATAAAATAGTTCTCAAAGCATGTTTTATTTTTGTTTCTTAACGTTGATTGTCCCGCTGAAAAAATTATTAAGATCGGTCCATATTTACAAAAGTTACAAGTTCCGAAAGAATTTCGACACCCGCAGTTTCCCAATTTGAGGCTTTTTGGAGCTACCCTGTCTTACAATAGGGTGCCTTCAAATATACTTTCTCAAAATTTCAACACTTCTTCTTTCCAAAACAGTTAGTTTCATCGAAATCGGTTGACTAGTTCAAAAATTGCGAACTTTTTACCACTTTTTTTTATTTCACGCCACTGTGCGGCGGTTAAAGTAGTTGATTTAAATATGATAAAGAAAATACAATAATTTCGTTAATTTTCAGTCATGCCTTACACGAAAAATTATTCCATACGATAAGCATATTCAATATTTAGAGCCGGTTTAAGACGAAGTCACATACCATAAATATATACATATGTACATGGACCTAAACAGGGGTAAAAAGGTAAAAAAATCTAATTTTTTTTTTTAAGTTTGTGCGATTTTGATCTTGAAGATGAAGTTTTTTTGATTTTATATGTTCGCAATTTTTGTTTTTTATGACAAGAGCTACAACTTTGCCTCAGAGAGTAAATCAAAATTCCGAACGGTTTACGAGATATGAGCCTGAGAAAATGTAATAAATTCAGTAAAGTGCGACTTTGACTCGAGCACGAAGGGTTCCGTACGTCGGGTTTTGAGCATTTTTTTAATATAGCGCTTTTTTTTGCGTTTTTTCAGCTAAAATGATTTATTTGTTTTTTCGCTTTTTTCTCGTTTTGGCGATTTTTTTTCAGTTTTTGGCGTTTTTTTTTTTTTAATTTGGCGATTTCATTTCATTTATTTATTCATTATGTATACCTAGCCTATGGGCCATAGTCGGTCACATCATACTACACATTATTTTTTATTTTTTTTTTCATTTTGACGATTTTTTTCATTTTGGTGATTTTTTTTCATTTTGGCGATTTTTTTCATTTTGGCGATTTTTTTTAATTTGGCGATTTTTTTTCGTTTTGGTGATTTTTTTTTGCTCTTGGCGATTTTTTTTCGGTTTGGCGATATTATAATTTTGGGATTTTTTTGATTTACCGGTTTTGAAAATTTCAAGTTGTCAAATTACATACATAGTAAAAATTGCATTAGCTGATGGAACACCCTTTAATTAAAATTTTTTTTAAATTTTAGTGTTAATTGTTGTAGTCTGTATAAAAATACACTAACCTTACAAAATTCAACATCCAATTGTATAGACATATGTATATTACATGGAATTTTAAATTTTTTTGTTGCTCGTTTTGGAACACCCTTTAATTTTTATCTCTCATGTTTTTGTTGGTGTAGCGGCAAAAGGTCTACCCACTCTGTCCAAATTTCAGGTCCTTAGCTCTTATTGTTCTCGAGAAAATAGCCTGTGACAACAATAGGGTTCCTTTTCACCTTCGGTGTACGGAACCGTAAAAATTACACCGAGGCCCAAAATCTTTTGGGGCCCATAAAGAAAGTGCATACTTTGGGCAAAAGTGGGAGACACGGGTCTTTTTTTGTTTTGGTCTTTTATCACGTAGTGGCGGCCATATATGGTTATATTTCCATGATTTAAAAAATTACACACAGTATTATCGAATGATTCTTTTACAACTCCTACGGTGGCTCATATAAGATTAATGTTGAAGAGCCTCATACGATTCTCAATGTTCTTCAAAAAAGAATTGTAAGATATACATATTGTATATGTATATATATATATATGTATATATATACATATATATATATATATATATATATATATATATATGTATATATATATATATATATATATATATATATATATATACAGGGTGTTTTTTTAGAGGTATAGAACTTCGAATTGAAATAAAACACAAGAAAATCGTTTTAATGTCCATCAATTTGGCTTTATTGGAAGGATAATTTTATGCCATTAATGTTTAAATATGATTTCGGGCATGTGGCCGCCGCGGCTGGCTCCAATAAAGCCAATTCTACAGGTCCAATTTTCAACCACTTTTTCGAGCATATGGGGCCGTATGTTGGCAATAACGCCACGAATGTTGGCTTCCAAGTCCCCTAACGTTTCTGGTTTGTTGGCGTAGACGAGCGACTTCACATATCCCCAAAGAAAATAATCCAATGGTGTCAAATCACACGATCTTGGTGGCCAATTGACAGGTCCATTCCGCGAAATTATGCGCTCATCGAATGTTTCCTTCAATAAATCGATTGTGACGTGCGCTGTGTGGCATGTAGCGCCGTCTTGTTGGAACCACAACTCATCCACATTCATGCCATCCAATTCGGGAACAAAATAGTCGGTTATCAGCTCCAATTGCTGTGCACGGTGGCGAATCGATTCATTCGGGTCCTCTTCAACACTTTGCTCTACAGCGGCAATTGTTTCTTCGGTGCGCACTGTTCGACGTCTCTGCGGATGCGTATTATCACATAGAGTAAACGTAGTGCGAAAACGATCCATGGTTAACCGAATTAATTGCTCTGATGGACGATTATGTCGACCATAAAATGGACGGAGCTTGCAGTAAACTTCGCGAACTGAACCATTATTTTCGAAATAAATTTGCACGATTTGCAAGCGTTGTTCTTTTGTCAACCTGTTCATGATGAAATGGCAAAACCAAACTAAATATTAATCACTTGACAGCTGACAAAATGGCCGCCAGTTAAAAAAGTGATGCCAACTTAAAGTTCTATACCTCAATAAAAAACACCCATTATATATATTAGATCCTTTAGTTCCTATAAGGAGCATAGGGCCTCATGAGGTTTCGGTAATCATATAGTTTAAGATGAGCAGCTGATTGGGCTACCGCATCCGATCCTGGAACTGGGGCTGCCAGCATGGCCTCCAGGCGGGCTAGCTTAAAAGCCTTTAATCACGTTTGTATAGCTAGCCGCTTGTTACAAGATCCGACGCCCGCTTCCAGCCGCCTCTAACATGAGGAATAGTTGCTGGCAATAGTTGGCTATTGGTTATTTGAAGGCGCCAATTACTCGCCTTGACGTTCCAATTATCGTAGGCACTCCGAATTTTTTAGCGAGTCCGGCGTCACCCGTAAACCCTCTGAGACTCTCCACTCGGAACCGCTGATTGTCCGCGACTGTCTTAGCAGCTACTCCGCTATCCGGAACCTGTGGACGCGCCCGGTAGCATTCAGCTGTGCTTCCTTTCGGTCGGAAGTTGTAAGATAATCTCTAGATAAAGGCTCAGTTACCCGACTGTAATATAATGTAACTGCAACGTAGGAAACAGCTGATCGTTTTTTTTTATATGAATAGTAGGTTACGTTACATTACTTCTCTATAAACATTTGCATTACTTTTCACATAACAATATCGATCAGATGTTTCCTACTATTGCAGTTACTTATACATTACAGTCGATTAACTGAGCCTTTAATTTTAAATTATTTCATTCACAGTAGACGACCCTTCTGCGATTGAAAAGGCCAGCTGGGATGTGTATTTATAAGGCGTAGTCTGGGCGTGTGTGTGTGTGTGTGAATTGCAATAATGTGCTCTTTTATTTAGTAAACTGTCTGGTCTGGTTCATTGGCTTATTTTTCTTTTGTTATCATTTTCGCTTCTTATAACAGACACTATAAAAAAGGTTCTTGTTTAGTAAAAGAAGAAAAAATTATAAAAAAAATCAATAAGCATCTTATGGGGGTTTTTTGATAGAGAAAATGAAAAAGAAATCATTCGACTTTAATTCTCTCTAAAATTTCTTTGGACTTTCCATTGAATTGAAATATGGAGTTTTTTATTCTTATTTTCTTTCTGAAAAAAATTTATTAAAAGGAATACCTATAAATAAAAAAATTAATATTCCATTCAATAGTGAAGCACTTTAGTATGCAGCACTTCAGTTAAATGCGAATCATTTAATGATAAAAAAAATATAAATGCTTCAGTGATCAATGTTTAAGGAAAATTTCAAAATTAATTCTTAGTAAATGGGACCGTGGGATTAGGTCGCCATGACAGGCACGCACCCTCCTCATGGCCTGTATTATTTTTTTTTCTTCATATAACTAACACATGTTCCTTCCGTTAACTGCTAAGCATTATTTTCTTAGAAGAAAAAAAATATTTTTTTTCAATTTCTGCTGGGTGTACAAATATTTTTCTATGTGCGCGTGCTTCATTAAGTCCAGCAGGTGAAATTAAAATAAGGAAAAAGCAAAGAAATGTAAAAAGTAACGGAGAACAAACAGCTGTAGTTTATTTAAATAAGAGAATAGATATAACAACTAGAAAAGCGAAACAAAAACAAAACTGGCAAACACGAATGTAACATATTTTTTTTTTTTCAAAATAATAATATTAGAATCAGTGATGGGAAATGAGATTTGCATTTCGGTATCAAAAACAAATTTTTTTAGTACTTTTTTGATCCCGAGAGTACCAAAAATTATAATATTTCTTATTTAAATTTTATTAACAAAAAATTATAAGAAATTCATTTACAAAAAAAGGAACACATAGGTACAAATATACAAATAGGTGTAGCCTGGATTAGGCTTAATACTGTTGGACCATAAATCTTGCCGCCGTATTCCATAGCTCGCTAAAGCTAAAGCTAAATTCGACCGCTAAAATGCTGAAAATTTAAAATTTTTGGCGATGACATAAAGCAATAAAATTTCGGCGAATTACATTTTTAAGCCATTACCTGATTTATCAATACCCGTTTGAAAATTGCATTCGTAGCCGAAAATCGACAAATTGATTTTATAGATTCTTAGCGATAGAGATTTAGCTTTAGCGAGTTACAGAATACGATGGCTGTTGATTTATATTTTGTTTTCATGAAATTTTGGTAAGAGAAAATCCTTTCGACATTTACAGGATAAGATTCCGTAAGCTACTCTCGATATATCAGGAAACATGTATTCATCTAATGCGTTTTTATATAAGCCAATGCTCTATATTGGTTGTTAATATTTCAAATTATTTTTCTTTTTTTCTTTTCCCTGGGAACATTTTAATTAAAAGTGGTATAATGATATTGGTTTAACAGATAAAATACTTTCAGGGGGAAACTTGCTAAACCAAACTAACATTTTATTGTCAAAGTCCACTTTTGCCCTTAGAACTTAATCTGCCTTATCGTGGTTGGCGTATTTCAAATGCGACAACGACTGTTTGGTAATAGATTAAAGAAGACTTGAATAGTGTTTCTTTAATCTATTACCAAA
Source organism: Tachina lurida (assembly GCA_944452675.1). Taxonomy (NCBI): domain Eukaryota; kingdom Metazoa; phylum Arthropoda; class Insecta; order Diptera; family Tachinidae; genus Tachina; species Tachina lurida. The sequence continues at coordinate 31,018,739 of OX101756.1, read as the reverse complement.
CAGTCGTAGTCGTATTTGAAATACGCCAACCACGATAAGGCAGAATATAAACTTTTTAAAATTTTTTTTAAACTGATTTAAAACAGTTGTTTCAATAGATCAACTTCTGTGCCACATAAAATATCATTGAATGAAATATGGTTTTCGTTGATATTTAATTGTGGTTACTCTTATCTAAAAAATCTTTACTAATAAAGCTTCGTTCTATTTGTCGAAAAAACAATTTAATTCTTGGCAAAATATATGCATGCGCGAGTCTTCTGACTGCATTTCTAAGTTGCCCGTGAGAGTATTAAAGTTCTTAAGGGAGTATTACGGTACTTTTTCATGTCAAATAGTATCAAAAAAAGTACGATCGTACCAACTTTCCCATCACTGATTAGAATTCTATCTACTTATTTATTTTTTAACGAGTACACAGCTTCTTTCTCTTCACGTTATGCAAACAGCAAGGACTTTTTTGATACATACATACATATCGTTACCTTAATATAGAAAGGCCCTATTATCATTATTTTTTTTAAATTGAGAGTTTTGCATTTTTCGATACTTTAGATGGTCTTCTATTGAAATATACAAAAAACCTGGATTTCAAAAAAAAACAATGAGTTAGGGCCTTTCTATATTAAGGTAACGATATGTACATATGTACATATGTAATTCCAGCATTTTCTCTATGCTTCTTTTCTTATGTGTTGTAATAGATAATAAGCAGTTTTGTGTGCTGCTAAAACTATGTACACAGTTTGCTTTCAAAAGGATATGTTTAATATAGACAAAAAAGAATGTATGGTTAGTAAAAAACTAAACTAAATGACTGAATGATGCAGGCCAAAACGAAATAATATTAAAAGAATCAGGTCAAACATTTAAATCTTTAATCTTAAATCTGTTATATGGAAAGGGGACAAAAAAGAGAACAAATAAATTCCATGAGTAAATAAATGAATAAATGGAGTCAGGGAATTAAAGGTTTAAGAGACACAAGAATATGGCTTAGCTCGTTAAGGACCACAAGTGCTACACTTTTCACATATAAAAACATGTTTGGCATACATTTTTTTTTTTTTCTAAATAAATTTTAAACTTTTAATAACAATCATATTTTTACATCTTTTATCGAAGCTTTGATATTGAGTTCGAATTTTCGAACATAGTAAAAATTTGGTGATTTTGCAACTTTGAAATTCTACTGTAATATTTGATCCAAAGAAAAAAATAGCTACTCCTTTAAAAAGCAGAATTTCGTTCAAGGTCACAGAACAAATTCCTTACGAAAGCGGTACTGAATGCAGGTGTGAATTCTCTAGAAAACAAAACTACATATATTGTCGAATACTTAAGTCATATCGTCATATTTAATAAAGGTTAAAAAAAAAACAACTAAAGTGAAAGAACAGCAAATGCGAAATTTGTTAGGTCAGAGTTTTAAAATTGATTTAAAAAATTTTTTAGAGTATTTTCCGCCTTTAAAAAGCTTTTTTCCGTTAATTTTACACACTAAATGAGAGTTAACTAGTCCGCGATCTTTTTTTTTTAACATTTTCAAATTTTCGAAATTAAGTTCGAATTTTCGAACATTCTCAAAATTTATTTTATTTGCTTCACAAAGCAAGTAGAGAAATTTTTTCCTATTTTAATAGCTTATTTCATTTTATTTTAGATCTCGAATGACATTTAAATAAAACATGATCTTATTTTGTCACTTTTTAAAAATTGCAAATTATGAATCTTCCGATGTTGGATCTTTGTAATATTTTACAAATCGTAAACATTTTCAATTCGATTTTAATCACTTTTTTTTTAAATTTAAATATCATTGGACTGCATTTTTTTTAACGAAAATACTTTTGCTTGTGTATTTTAAACCTTAATGATCATTAAATAGTTGATGGTCTTATCTTTTCCCTTTTTGGAAATTTTGAAATTAAGTTCGAATTTTCGAACATGCTTAAAACTTTGCAATATTTGACAAATATGGAAATTATTTAATTCTATTTACGCCACAAGACTTATTTATCAATTTTAGAACTAAAGTATACGACTATGGAAATTATTTAATTATATTTACGTCATAAGACTTATTTATAATTTGATAAGAGGTCACCAGCACAGAAGTGGTGTAACTCACATCTATTTTTTAAGCAATTGCTTTTTTTAATTATTTAATTGTTTTACTACTTTGCAGCTCCATTTTCTTTAGAATACCAAAATGCGGTTTAATCTAACTTTGTTTGATAGTTGATAATCCAAATTATGTATTTATCAGCAGAACAGCAACCAAGAAACTAATGTGGGTTACACCACTTCTGCGCTGATAGCCTCATAACAACTTAAGACATTTCTAGAGCGTGTATTTTATGATTTACTTTTAAACATTCCATAGTTGTTAACTAATCAATTATTACTAGATTTTTTTCTTTTTGTAGATTGAATTTGAATTTTCGAACATTCTCGAAAAAAAATTTTGATTTTGCAATATTTTACAAGCGGTGATATTAGTCGTATTTTATTATTTTGCATCATCATCTATGAAAGAGTCAACTATATTTCCAATAAGTTTTAAATATTTTCGATATGTATCTTTCTTTTCACCTTTGACAGCTTTTTAATGTTAATTTTTGGCCTCGAATAATTGTTAACTAGTTTAGAAATACTCATTTTTTCTTTTTTCGAAGTTTCGAAATTAAGTTCGAATTTTCGAACATTCTTACAATTGTGTTATTTGGCATCATTTAATGTTTATGTTAACATTTAAATTATATTTTTCTATTTGGTGTTAAAAATTAGCCTCTGACCAGCAGATATTGAAAATCAGCGCTAGCAAGTTCTTGAAAATTTTGCAACTTTTGTTTTCACTACAAAAAATGCAAAATTTTCGAAAATACTGGAAGTAATATTTTTTCATTTGCAATTAAGACAATTATAAGTCCACTACATTACATTGGCAATTTATTTTTTTTATGTTTCAAAAGATTCGGAATTAAATTCAATCTGATTTTATTTAAAAAAAAATCATATCAAACAATTTTAAAAAATATACTTTGTATAAAGCTGCTTGACATACAAAATAATTTCCCAAAAATTATAATTTCGAAATTCAAAGTTTTCGAATACATTTGGTATTTAAATATTTAAACAGTTGACATATGTAAGTGACAAAATTTGATTTCTGGTCATTTTCGAAAAACTCAAAATTATGTTTGAATTTTCGAACATACGAGTACATACATACATATGTACTTCAATAAGTTTAATTATAATTTTATATTAAAAACATCATTATAATCTAAATGTTAACTTTTTTAAAGTTATTTAAAATTTTATTAAAAAATAAATAAAATTCGAATTAAAGGTTTTCAAAATTTAAATTTTTCTAAATACAATTTCAATAATTCATTAATATTTGTACATTTCATATGTAATGAGTTATTCCTTGCAAAAAGATAAAACTTTAAGGGTTAATTTTGTTCAGCCATGTGCATAAATTTGTCCTCTTTTTTTTTTTTTTTTGTTATCAAATATTATTGAATTTTATTTTAGACACAATATTTCCTTGTGGTTATTGTAGCATAAGACTATCTATATTATAGATAAAGTTTGCAATATAATTTCCTTTAAGCACACACGCATTAAAACATGCTGGTATATTATTTAAAGTTTCTGCAAAGCGTCCAGTTACAAGCAATCGTCGTATATGTCATGCCAAACTCAAATATTAAAAAGATAACATACCAAATAAATTCAGTAAAGTGCGACTTTGACTCGCGCACGAAGGATTCCGTACGTTTGAGCATTTTTTTTTTATACAGTGTTTTTTTACGTTTTTTCAGCTAAAATACTTTTTTTTTATTATTTTTCGCTTTTTTCTCGTTTTGGCGATTTTTTTAATTTTGGCGATTTTTTTTTAATTTTGGCGATTTTTTTCATTTTGGCGATTTTTTTTATTTTGGCGATTTTTTTTTCATTTTGGCAATTTTTTTCATTTTGGCGATTTTTTTTAATTTTGGCGATTTTTTCATTTTGGCGATTTTTTTCATTTTGACGATTTTTTCATTTTGGCGATTTTTCCGGTTTTCCGCGATTTATTTTCGATTTAGAAATTTTTTTTAATTTGGTGCTTTTTTTCGTTTTGGCGATTTTTTTTTTGATTTTGGCGATTTTTTTTCGGTTTGGCTATTTAATAATTTTGAGATTTTTTTGTTTTACCGTTTTTGAAAATTTCAAGAAGTTTGCTCTTACGGTTTCCAAGATACAGCAAGTTATCAAAATTACATAGTCAAAATTACATTAACTGATGGTACACCCTCTAATTAAAATTTTTTAAATTTTAGTGTTAATTGTTGTAGTCTGTATAAAAATACACTAGCTTTACAAATTTCAAGTGCATATACATACATACAATTGTATGTATATTACATGGGATTTTAACATTTTTCGTTGCTCGTTTTGGCACACCCTTTAATTTCCAACTCTCATGTATTTGTTGTTGTAGCGGCCAAGGGTCTACACACTCTGTCCAAATTTCAGGTCCGTAGCTCTTACGGTTCTCGAGAAAATACCCTGTGACGGACAGACGGTCAGACGGAAAGACGGCCAGACGGACAGACGGACAGCGTAGCGAAAACAATAGGGTTCCTTTTTCACCTTTGGTGTACGGAACCCTAAAAAGGAAGAAAACATGAGATGGATCCGGCAACTATATTATTGTAGCGCAGAACAATATATCGTATAATTGCAGCAAATAGTGAAGTTTTAACACCAATACGGAACACTTGCGAAATTAAAACTTGCACGCAGTTTTAGCTGCGACTTGGTGCTGGTGTTCAAGCTAAATTTCAAGATTCATTAACCTGGCATACCCGCCGCCTTTAAGGGAATGGAACCGAATAGATCTATATGGAAAGTACTTAGAGGCTTAAAATGATTCACAAAAATGCATTTAACCCATTTTAATGACTTTAGAATAAAGTATTTAACGAATGGACGTCTAAAGTTTTCTGTTATAAATTTTTAAGGGTCAACCTAATAATTTACCCTTAACATTTAAACTTTAGGAAGTTGCTTTTATTTTTTCTTCTACAATGACATTTTATTGAATAAAACAAATTGCTGAGAAAAAATACAAAAACATACAATATCAAATTTATTCTATTATTCAAACACTTACTAGCCAAAGGTCAAAGGTTGTAATTGCAAAACATGTCAGTAAATTCTAATCGATAATAATTACACATAAAAACTGTGATACAAAGAGTACCAACGAAAAAACAATCGAATTTGCATTAAAAAAAAGAAATAAAAATATAGTGTTGTTTTGACACAAATTAAATTAGAGAGTGCTACACATGATGAATGACTGTATCGAATTTAATCCACACAACAAGCTTTGGTGTGTTACTAGACGAATTATTTGGGTTGTATGTACTATGTACCACCGTTTTCAGAATACCGATCAAGTCTACTAATTTTTTATGATGCTATGTTTGAAGAAAATCAGTCCAGCCCGTTTTTTCTATATATCAGGGGTTTTTTAATTTTTAATTTTTTTTATTTAATTAAATAATTTTTTATATGTTTATTTAAATTTTTAATGTTTTTTTAATTTTTTTATATTTAAAATAAATAATTTAAAATTGAAAAATTTTTGTTTATTAACCGACTTCAAAAAAAGGAGGTTAACAATTCGTCTCTATTTTTTTTTTTTGGTGTGTTACTTCATAACTCGGTATATTTTTTTTTTGGACCGATTGTAAAAATTTTTTGTTGTCTGAGAGGGTATAGCTTCCCATTGGCCCCATTGTAAAAAAGTGGGCGGAGACATGCCCACAATTTTTTTTATATAATGTTATGATATGCTACTTATCTGATTGCTATGAAACCTATAAAACACCTTTTGTTCTTGTAATTACAGAATTTGAAAGTTGAAAATATGGGCGTGGTTACGCCCATTAATTTTTATTTTATAATATTTCACTCGGTTCTACTAAACCGATTTTTGCGACAGACACCTTGAGCTCTAAAATATACACAATTCTCCATTTAAAATAATGGGCGCAGTCACGCCCATTAAAATTTAATATTTTATTTTAAGTGGTTCTACTTTACCGATTTTTATAGTAGTATATTGTAGATGTTATTTATTTATACACACATACATACATACACATTCTGTTATATTCTTAACTAGGGATGGGCAAGTGAAGAAAATGCATCGATATACATATATCGTATCGATGTTTTTGAACAGTATCGATATATATTTTTTGAAAACATCGATATTTCGATATATCGATATTTGTTGCTGCATTAATTTCGAATTACTTACTTTAAGAAATTTAATACAAAAGAACTATTTATGTTAAGTAATACGTAACCTACTGTAGCTCCTTAAGACTTCATTAGTCTTTACTTTCTGTTGCTGCTCTGTGCTGTGCCGTTCTGTTTCTAAATTTTAATAGTTACTTTTTCTATTATTATCAGCTGTTTCGGACCAGAATGGTCACAGTTTTCCACTAAAGTGATGAGTTTTGCATCGTCCATTGTTATTAGAGTTTTTTTTTCCCAGACTTTTTCATTTCCCGGGAAAATGGGAACAAATTTTCGGTTTTTAACGTTTATAAACACATGTAAAAATAATAATACAATTTCAGTTCCCGGGAGTAATCGTTGTAAAGTTTTAGCTATAGTTCTACCATCGCATTCATAAAGTGAATAACGACATGCATCGAGGAATGTGTACGCAACATAACAGAATTAAGGAGAGAAAAACTAATGGCTTATATGTATATAATTTTTATAAACCGAAAGGAGTCAGCTGATTCGTAACAGAACAGAAAGTAAAAACAAATTCTGCCCTTAGGCTTATACCAACGCAATCCAAAAAGTCACCTGCCTTAGTTGGGTCACAGTTAAAAAACGGCTGTAGCTCTTAAAAGTATCGAAACCCGATACTCGTAAATAAGAATCGATGTATCGATATATAGGTTTTTGAAATATCGGCGATATATATCGATATTTATTTTCTCAAATATCGATATTTCGATATATCGATATTTTTTGCCCATCCCTATTCTTAACTAACTTACTCGCAAATATTCTTATACAAAAATGAAAAAGATCATGAAAAAATTGTCTCTATGTCTACTTATAGAAACGAAATAACAAGACACCTCATAAAATCAAGAAGATTTCCTTATTAAAAAATCAATAAGATGCTTTACACATAATCATATAGAAACCTACTAAAATCAAGAAAAAAACCTTATTGAAAAAATCAATAAGATAACCTAATAATATCAAGGAGAAAACCTTTTTAAAAAAATTAATAAGGCAACCTAATAAAATCAATAAGAAATCCCTATAGTTTACAATTTATAAGAAAACCTAATAGAATCAAGAAGTTTTTCTCTACGGATTGTTTTTTTGGTGCCAAAAATAACGGAAATTTAGTAAAAAAAAAAGTTGTGAATAACAAGATTTCTTCTTGATTTTATGTGGTTTTCTTCTTGATAAAATTAATAGGATTTACCAAATAAAAACAATAAGGAATCTCTATGAAAAAATCTTCGCTTCTTTCTGCTGGGATACCCCTTAGCCTAAAAACGTTTCATAGAGAAAATCTTATTGATTCTATGAGGCAGTTTTTTCTCTGTGTACAGATTTTTTTTTTGGTATCACATACACATTTTTATATTTTATTAACATCTATTTTTTAATGGTCGCTTCGTGTCTCTTTAGTTTGCACATAATTAATTGAATAATTTAACAAAGTTTGTGTAAAAAAGTTTTAATCTACATAGTTGGAAAGCTGCTGTGACTGACATTATCAATATAAGAACTTAATTGTATTTTACGAATATTATTTAACTAAATTATGTATTCATAAAAATGTACTTTTAATTTGTGTATAAAGTTTTTTTTAATTGTTAATGAATGGCACGTTCAATTTTATAAAAATATCTCTGCATTTTTTCCCATTTACTTGTTAATACACTACAGAGATTAAATTAATGTATAAAAATATTTTCTGTAGCATATACTTTATTGGATTAAATCGACTTTGTTTGCATAGATTTATTGAAAGGGGCTGTTTGGGCAATTGTTTGAGGGTGTGTGTTTGTGTGTTTGAATTGAAACTCCAAGTTTGAGTTTTAAACCAGGGACCGAAAATAACTGTTATTTTTGAATTTTTGATTAAAAAAAGCAACCTCAAGGAAATGTCGGAGAATGAAACCAAGTATACCATTTTGCAAGTATTGGACCAAATTGTCAGAAAATACGATGCTTTTTAAAAATCTGACTTTTATTTTTTCGAGCAGAAATAAAAGTTATTTTTTGACTTTTATTTTTTTGAGCAAAAATAACAGTTATTTTTGACTTTTATTTTTTCAAGCAAAAATAAAAGTTATTTTTTGACTTTTATTTTTTCTAGCAAAAATAACAGTTATTTTTGACTTTTATTTTTTCGAGCAGAAATAAAAGTTATTTTTTGACTTTTATTTTTTCGAGTAGAAATAAAAGTTATTTTTTGACTTTTATTTTTTCGAGCAGAAATAAAAGTTATTTTTGTGTTTTCAACCCCTTTGACAAAGAAATTATTATATAATATTCCAAATATTATTTTCTAAATAAGTAAATTTAACGATTCACTATTGCAAAAGCGCCAAAATTTATAATAAATATAATGAATTTATCACAAAATAACTTTTATTTCTGCTCAAAAAAATAAAAGTCAAAAAATAACTTTTATTTCTGCTCAAAAAAATAAAAGTCAAAAAATAACTTTTATTTCTGCTCGAAAAAATAAAAGTCAAAAATAACTGTTATTTTTGCTAGAAAAAATAAAAGTCAAAAAATAACTTTTATTTTTGCTTGAAAAAATAAAAGTCAAAAATAACTGTTATTTTTGCTCAAAAAAATAAAAGTCAGAAAATAACTTTTATTTCTGCTCGAAAAAATAAAAGTCAAAAAATAACTTTTATTTTCTGACTTTTACGATAAAAGTTATAACAGTTACGGTCCCTGTTTTAAACAACTTTGACATACTTTTAAGGTTTACTTACGATGAGCAAAACTACCTCTGCGTGTTTTCTTTTTTTTCCAAAAGTAAACAATCAATAAAACTTGCAAGTGAAATCATAAAGTAAAATTTAAATAAAGAGCTGTTTTATATTTTCTCTTTTATGTTGTGTTCTACCATATTTTAGTAAAAATTTTATTTAACATGGATTTTCTGATATAGAAGTTTCTATTCCAGCAAGATTCAGATTAAAGCGACTTTTTTCTGTTTAACTTAAGATAGTATTGAATTTATTTATTCTTCATGTATATAATTTTGTAAGACAACAATATATTTATAGTTCGAAACGATTTCAAATAAATTATAAGCAGAACAATACAACACTTCAGCACAAATTGCTAAGCCTACATTTATGTTCTTTCTTTAGTATTTTGGAACAAAAAAAAAATACGACAAAATCTCATTCTCCATATGGGCATTTCTACAGGAATGTCAACTTTTTGTAGCGTGCGACACCAAACGAAAACTTTATTTTACTTCTTTATATATATTTTTTGTAGGCCGTCTGCAGCTCTACATTAGGTAAAATTTTGAGAAAAATCGAGTCATATTGTTATGAAATGCAAGCATATTTGCTTGCTGTCGCACGTGACAAAAAAAGTGGAAATGCCCATATGCATAATGTAAAGAAAAATACACGTTTTAATTTTTCATCATGAATAAAACAAAATGTTATGAAAATTTGCCAAGAAATAAGTTTGTTTTTATACCAGGGACATCAGAAATATTAAAATCCATATTTCTTCCATGGTGATGCACAGTGGGGGATTTTGTTTAAAAAAAATTGAAATAATTCTGCAGTTTCTAAACGAGCCGTTCGATTGTTATGGAATTTCCTACAACATTTGAGGAGGTGGCACAGAGCTTAATTCTTTGGACTATATATGTATCTACGGATTATGACGTTAAAACAAATCTTCCCAAAAACCTTAGTTCCATCCCACTAAAGATCCATGATAGGACATAGTTAGTTAGGGCAAAACTATCTGAAAGAAAAATGTTGGTGATATTTATTCTAAGCAAAGAATGGTTATAAAAAATTTTTGCGAAACAAGCCGGATTTGAAAGTTATGGTGCCAAGACTGTTTATAGTGAAGATAAGTTTTTTTTTTTTTTTGGTGAAAAGTGCAATGCGTATGGCCGGTTTGCACGCTGTCAGTGCAATTTTTACACTCAATTGAATTTTTATGGACAGTCTATCGGAAACTGCCGATGGAGGGAATAAAATAAATACTTTCGGCAATATGGGTGGTCCAGTGTTCAAGTATAATTTCGAGTATTTTCTTAGGAATTTTTCAAAAATAGCCGTAGCTGTATAATTATATACATACATCAATATTACAGGAATATATTCACTTAATACAGCTACCTGCAATAATAAAAAAAGTAGATAAGTATTAATCTATATATGGGCATTTCTCCGAGAAATTCCACCTTTTTGTCGCGTGCGACAGCAAGCCATTAACCTTGTATTTCTGAACAACGTGACTCGATTTTTGTTAAAATTTTACCTAACCTAGAGCTACTGACGGCCTACACAAATATATAAAGAAGTAAAAAAAGTTTCGTTTTCTTTGAAAAAAAAAACAAGCATATTTGCTTGGTGTCGCACGTTACAAAAATTCTCGAAATAGCTTGACCGATTTTTATGAAATTTTGTATATGTATTCGATAATTCTGACAATAAGTCGTAGTCTATTTTTAGTATCCGTAAGTGCCACGCCCACACGAACGAAATATCTAATATCTTGAAAGCTATAGCAGTCAGAGTATTCAAATTTGATATGTATTCTTTTGAGAGTGGGGTGCGAAGTAATTCAAAATATTTGTAGAATAGGACCCAGGGTAGGGCAACCCCCCCCCCCCCCATACAAAGAAACCAATAATAATCTTATATCTAGGAAGCAATAATAGCAATAGTCTTCAAATTACGTATGGACTCATTTTACGAACGAGTTGCGAAATAAATCAAGATATTGATAGAACATGACCGTGGGAAGGTGCACCCCCCCCCATACAGAAGTAATTAATACATTTGGTATGGACTCCTTTGAGAGCGAGGTGCGAAGTAATTCAAAATAGTGGCTGAATAGGACCAAGCCTTAATAGCCAGAATCCTTAAATTTAGTATGGACTCCTTTGAGAGCGAGGTGCGAAGTAATTCAAAATAATGGTAGGATAGGACCAAGGGAAGGGCCACCCCCACACAAAGTAATTAATAATAATAATATATTTTGAAAGCTATAATAGCAAGAGTCTTCAAATTTGGTATGAATTAATTATAATAAATTTAAAACTTAACAAAAAAAACTTACACATTACACATTACTTGTGTAAAAAAAGATATCAGTCCTCCTGGCTTAAAGTTATCAGCCAATAGGAACTAAGTGTGCGTGCTGTATTTTTGTATTGGCGTAGTGTATCATCCCATTACAGTTCTCTAGAACAGTCGACTATCTTCCGAACTTGAAATATTTCAGCTGGAAATATATTTGTGGCAAAAACGAAAAAGTGCTTAAGTCGAGATAAGCTGATTTTGAGTTAATGGCACCTCTGTAATCTTGACACATGAAAGTACCCCTGGGTAAAATCTCAATTACTTTATATTTTATATTTATATATTATATTTTTTCGACTTGTAATCTCATAAGGAATAACAGCTTAACTCAACTTATACTTTGATATATTTCAAATTGAATGTATCATTTATATTGTTTAGGACGACATTTTTTTTTATTTTAAAATTTAACTAAAAAGAAATAAATTTCTGAACATCGAATTGAAAGTTTAAAAGTGTTCTCCAACAAAACGGTAAAAAATGACTTAAGCACTTTTTCTTTATTGCCACAGATATGCAATTTAGAATCAGAAAATTGTCACCCGTGATAATGCGTAAGCGTGAGTGAAAAAATATTTTTTTTTTTCATTTGCTTTAATATAAAAATAAGAATGAAGATAACAACAATTCTTTTTTAAAAGTTGTCGACAATTTTGATTCACTGTCACTTTATCAAGGTTTTGGTGTGTGATTTCAAATAGCGACTGAATGTAGTTGAAGGTTTTGAAAATTAAAAAAATGTAATGAAGAAATTTAATATATAATTAATATTAGAGCAAAGTTGTCACGCCTGAGAAGACGAGAGTGTGAGTGCCAAAAATTTTTTGTATTCGTGCGATCAAGTGATAAAAACTTTAGGTACGTTAATCGGTCGTGGCTGCAATTAAATGTTAAAATTTCCTGTAGTGGACACTTTTACTTCAGAAGATTCGGAAGATTCTGATGTGTTAAGCATTACCCATTAAATTAAAAAAAAAGTTCAACAGGTTTTAGTGTTATTTTTTTTTATTTATTATTAAATATTTTGCTTTATTTTTTAATTTAAAACTAAACTTATATTATAAAAAACAAAACTATATACATATAACTATCACAATATTACATTAATGCATTTGAGCTGTTGCGGTGGTCAGCGGAGGAGCTTGGTGGGAGAGTATCCATTCTCTCATCCAGCTGGTAGCTTACTTCCATGCAGCTTTGGCTTGTACTAATGGCGCCATCACAGTATTCTGTAAAGTTCCAGAAAGCCGAAGAGGTGTTCGTTGACACGGTATACATGCGTATATCTGAATCCATGAAACTTGTAATGTCACTCCCATAATATTTTATGAGATGATCCGAAAACGTCGAATTAAACTGTGTGGCGTACACCGGCGTTAATAGATTTTCCAAAAATTCTTGGTAGGTGATTGCGAGAGAATCCATTTTCAATTACTTTTAAGTTCAAAGTGCGCATTGAAACTGATGAGATAAAAGCGTGCGAGCTGCTTTAAAGTATTTTCCTTGTTGGTATGTGTAGGGGTGTGTGTGCGCAAACTGATTTGGACAGGTAGCAGGTAAAATAATTTATACTCGTGATTTTCCTACAGACTTTTATGGCTGCTTTTAAAGTGTTTTTTTTTCTTATTTTCTAATGTTGCACAAGTCATATTTATGTAAATTTAAAAGGGTCTACTTTTGGCACACAGCTGCAGGTTGTAAATTTGTCAAAGTTGTTTAAAATTCCAAGGAATTATTATTATGGACAATCGCATAATAAAAGGATTAGTTTTCTACTTGGGTTTTTTTTAGTTATTTATTTTGATTAGATATAATTTAAAACAAGCTCTCAAGTAAAACAAATATAAGCAATAAAATACAATTGCGCTTATTTAGAAATTATCACTAAGGTCCAATATCTTTAAATGCCATTTAAGTAACGAATTCAATTTTGCAGTACAAAGTTGAGAGACATTTAAATCAAACTTAAGCTATGTACACACGGCTGTCAGATCTTACAATATTGCCAGTAAAATGTGCTCAAAATTTCTTACAACCGTGTGAACTGGCAATTTTTGTCAGACGTCGTTGCCAGAAGTCATTGTCAGTCCATTGCAAGATTAGCAGCTGACCAGAAATTGTCAGACATCTTACAATCGTGTGAACACATTGGAAAATTATTGCAAGATATTTGTCAGACATTTTAATATTGTCAGATGTGCGAAGTTTAGGCATCTGACAATGGCATCACTGTAAGAGAAATTGTTCTATTGGCAACTCTGTAAAGAATAAAACTTTGAATTTGATTTCAGAAAACAAAAGTAAAATTTCATTCGTAAAGCTACTCTGGGCGAGTTAACATCAAGCGTCGTTGGCAATTACTGCGTAAATGCAACCAGGCCACTGTTCGTTTGCTGGTCTTCGAGGGTTTTACGTCTCAACCCCCGCATGTGATTAGTAGTTGGTGTCAGTTAACGGTACCGAGTTACTGTTTCGTGGCGTCGGTTGCTGACCGCATGCAAAAAAAAAAAAAAAAAAAAATAACCTAGCTTTTTAAGAAAGCATACTTTGAAATCGTGGTGGAGTACCAAATAAAACTCATTGAAACGGGAGAGGACTTTGAGGATTCCGGCTTTCTGCACAACGGTGAAGATCGACGCGTGATTCTTGGAGGAATCTCTTAAATTGTGGCACGACATATCGTGTGAATTGGTGATGGCGTAATAGTTCTTCGAACTGGCCAAATTATTCTGCGATTGTGAAAAACAGTTGGAGTAACAGAATAGAAACGATAGAAACGAAAAAGTAAAATTTAATAAACTACCTATATAATAAAACAAAAGTTTAAAATAATAAATAACAAAAGTAAAGTGAAATAAAAAAATGTATAGTGACAGCCTTCAGCCAATGGATATGCCATTTCTTCTGGAATCGCCAACAGGCTCTGAAGCCGGCAAAAACTCAAGGGCCAAGCAAAAATCATATCATACGCCAATCACCCGGGATAAGTGTGCCGTTGTCATCGTAATGATCAAATGCATTGGCCGGTGCATACTTGTGTTTGTTTGTTGTCATTAAGAAGTTATGGAGCACGCAACATGCAAGTGTCACTTTAATTGTCTTTTCCGGATTCAGGCATATTGATTTGCGCAGTACTCTGAAAAGTGCAGACATGATGCCAAACACGTTTTCAATAATACGGCGAGCACGGCTGAGCCGATAATTATATACGCGCTGTACCATTGAGAGACCACGTTGGCTATACGGCTTTAATAGGTTCTGCCGCATAGCGAATGCATCATCCGCAACCAGGACATACGGAACAGGGCGATGCCGACCAGGTAGTGCCTTCAGAGCCGGAAAGCCTAGCTGATTAGTGTCTAACGCTTGTCCAAATGTGCAACGATTAAAGACACCGCCATCGGAAAATCGCCCGTTACGACCTACATCAACGTACAGAAGCTTATACTCTGCGTCAGCAATGCCCATCATTATGATGCTGTGCGTGCCCTTGTAGTTGAAAAATACACTTCCAGCATTGGCTGGTGCATCCATAACCACATGCTTACCATCCACTGCTCCAATACAGTTAGGAAATTGCCAAAATTCATTAAACTTATCGGCAATGGCTTCCCAAGCATCTGCTTTTCTTGGCGTCTGTAAATAAATTCAATATAATTCCTACTGAGCTAGTATGAACGAAAGAAATATATTTACCTCGAGATACGTTTTCACTAGCACATTGTAAATGGCGTCTAAAACTTCCGGAATAATAGACGATATCGTTGATACCGGAATCCGAAATAGATATTGAAGTGATCGAAAGTTTTCGCCAGTAGCTAGGTATCGAAGCGTTAAAGCGAGTCGCTCACCAGCTGAGATGCTCTGGCGCATGTTTGTATTTTGTTTTTTTATATGTGGGGTCACCAAACGGAGGATATAATCAAATTGCTCGGAGTCCATTCGCAAGAAATTTCGATACAACTCCGGCTCTTCGGTGCGCAATTGGATAAGAAGCTTTGTATAAAACCCCTCCTGCTGGCGGCGAAGCACCCAATCCTTCACCCAAACTTTGCGGCGCTTTTTTGTCACTTTATCTTCATCATCGCTGCTTTCCAATACGTATGCAGCTAAAATCGTTGCAATTATATTTTTATGATCCATAATAATTTATATTTTCACTTTTTCAAATTTAGCACAATCACAACCAATTAATAATTGACAACTTCTGTCAAATGCTTTGAGTCTGGCAATGCATAACAACAGATCTGACAATTTTCGTATATCACAACCGTGTGAACTTACAATTTTTTGCTGACGATTTTGTCAGCTGATTTTATTGTCATACAATTATCTAGCAATAAATTGTAAGATTTCCTGACAAATTTGATACAACCGTGTGAACTGTCAATCTGCCATACACTTGCAATTTTTGATTGTCAGTACAATGTCAGCACATTGCCAGATCTAACAATATTGTAAGATCTGACAACCGTGTGTACATACATAGCTTTAAATGTCCAACCTTGTATATTTAAATTCTATTTAAGATGTTTTTGTGCTTGTGTGTGTGTTTATTGAAAACATGTATGTATATGAACTAGGGATGGGCAAAAAATATCGATATATCGAAATATCGATATTTGAAAAAATAAATATCGATATATATCGCCGATATTTCAAAAACCGATATATCGATACATTGATTCTAATTTACGAGTATCGAGTTTCGATATTTTTAAGAGCTCTATAAATTTTAACGCTAGGATGTTGGCATGACTGCTAGTGATGCGAACAAAAAATAGAGAAATTTCATAACAAAAAAGACGCATCTATAAGGTGACCCCACTAATCTAGCTGACGTTTATTTATTAACTAAGCTAAATGTCAAATATGGTGTGGGTATAAGCCTCAAGGCAGAATTAGTTTTTACTTTCTGTTCTGTTACTAATCAGATGACTCTTTTTTGTTTATAGAAATCTTATACAAGCCGTTAGTTTTTCTCTTTCGTTCTATTCTGTTTCGGTTCAACCTGTGAAAATCAAAAAACTATTAAGTAATGTAATGTATGTAGTAAATGTCAGCATAAGTAAAATAAAAACCTTTCGAAAGGTTTAGAAATTTAGGAATTTGAAAAAGTTAAATTTTTACCAGAAAAACATAAAACTATATTGAAACATATCAATGGACGATGCAAAACTCATCACTTTAGTTTCAAATTTATTACAGAAAAAGTAACAATTAAAACTTAGACACAGAACGGCAACAGAAAGTAAAGACTAATGAAGCCTTAAGGAGCTCAATATCAACTTTGGTTTTCTTCACTATTAGAGTTCATTAAAATTTAAGTTAGATAGTTTTTCGCGATTTCTCTAAATATTAAATCATTATTTAATGGATGCCCAGTACATATTTCTCGTATTCTGAAACGATGAAGTTTGAAGTGTTCAACACTGAGCATTCATAAAACAATTATTAAGAGCCTTATTTATAAAAATTATTAAGGCTTTCTAAAGGCTTAATAAGGAAAATTTTTTATGGAAATCTGTTTTAAAAATAGATTTTAAAACATTTAAAATCGCTAACAAAATATTAAGTTCTCAAAATGATGTCGTTTAAACTTTTTTGGCGGTTATTGCGCGATATTTTAGTATGTGTATTTATTTTAAACTTAAAAGATTTTTGCAACATTTGTGGGCAAAAAATATCGATATATCGAAATATCGATGTTTTAAAAAAATATATCGATGCTGTTCAAAAATATCGATACGATATGTATCGATACATTTTTTCCATTTGCCCATCCCTAATATGAACATCATGTGGTTGTATTAAAAATAATTTAGTTTAATCTTCGCAAAGTATATAACATACACAATATATAGTTTAATATGATGGGAAAAATAAATAAAAAAATGCATTTTGATGCTGCCAAATTATTATTTTACTTATTCAGTAAAATATTTTTTATTAAAAATAAATTGAAATTGATTATTTAGCTGGATGCTATGCGCATTAGCAACGGTGTGCTAATGCATATCATCAGGGAACCTTTACCTAAAAATTTCTTAGAACAACTAGAGTTACAGTGAAACCTCTCATAACCGGACACTCACCGTTGTGGCATTTTTGTCCCGTTTGTTAAAGGTGTCCGCTTATGAGAAAGGAACATATTCTGTTATTTTAATTTTGGATCTGGAAAACGTGTCCGGTTATTAGTGGGGTCCGGTTATGAGAGGTTTCACTATATTATGTTTAACTTGTCTTTATGAAAGTATTTTTAATAAAAAATATTTTACTGAATAATTAAAATAATAATTTGGGATTATTACGACGCTTTTCACAATGTACCATTAAAGGCTAGCAGGGACTTTAACGGCAAGTTTTGTATGAAGAACTGTCAGTTAAAGTTTACGTTAACTCCTAATCATAAATTGTGAAAAGGTACGTTAGTGCGTTAAAAAAAATTAAACTTAAATTGTAATAATTCCCAAAGAAAAAACACTAATACGAAGTTTCTTTTAGCTAATTGCAAAATATTTTGGTTCAAACACTACCGCAGAGTTACGTGAAGCAGAAATGACATGCATAATATAGACATTGCTTAAGAAAAAAAAAAAACAAACAAGCAAAATTTTTAAAACTAAATCTATTTTCTAATTCATATTTTATTGGTTCCCATTTTAAAAAATTTTAAGGCATTTCCGGTTTCCCTGCTAATGGAAAATATTCTTCTTATTTTTATGTCTGCATTATTATTGTGGAAATTCAAGCGCTGAAATCAATATGTGATATTTTTTTTTTTTTGCTTATAAACATTTTTACAATATAAATTTTTTCATTGATCCTTACGACATTTTTGTATTTATGGAAGTTGATTTTTATAACATTGGAAAGTTTTTTTTTTCATAATAATAATGTTCATTGCGTTATAATCTTACACACACACACACACACAGACACACACACACACACATACGATACACAAATAACGACAATAACATGATATTGCGGGAAGTTTGAATTATTCATATTCAAACAGACATCCCTTTTTTTATGAAAGCATCAATATTATTACCATTTTTGGGCACGTATCAGACATCAATATGCCTACATAATATGATATTAATCAAATATTTTATTAGTTAGTATACAACATGTTTGTACATTAACATTATTGGTGTATGTATGTATGTATATTACAATAAAAGTTTTCACCTTAAAGACTCATCCATCAAAAGCTAAGGAATTATGTTTAACAAGCAGAAATGCCTACATATCCAACATACATACATATAAGAGCAAAATACTCGTATATGTATGTGTGTGTGTATTTAGATTAAATCCTTAGAGTTCCCTTTGGTATAAAATTGTTGATGGGTTATTTAAATATTCCATAAAAATATCTAAACTTTCAGGTATTAATTTCATTATTCCAATTCATAATGCGTAGATTATGTTTTTTTTTTTTTTCTCAGCAGACAAAAGCCAGTAAATTATTTTAATTAATTCATTAATTAAAGCAAAATATTTACTTTAGCATAAAACAGCTTGTAAAAGCAGACGAGCGAGCTCCTGCCATCCAACAGACAAAAGGAAAAAGTGAGCCTTGGCTTCCATGTTGCGCATTTTCAAGATTAGAAAAATTATCATACTTAGAAGGTGATTGATAAAGGAAATTTTTAAGTTTAAACAAAAATCGGTAAAAGGACTAACCAATCAAGCAAATATCCTTAATTTTAAAAATTAAATTTTAACTAAAATTCTAATCGAGCTGCTAGCTAGAGTTAAGTTTTATGATACATTTAAGTTCCGGCGTAGCAAGGACATGCCTGCCACCCATATATCCTTAATTTCAGAAATTAAACCTCAAGTATAATTATTATACAGTAAGGTGAGCTTTATTTTCATATACCAGTGGAAGATCTTTGCCATGTCCTATATATCCTTAATTTCAGATATTAAACATCAGCTAAAAATATTGCCAGAACACAGCAAAAATTTATAACTATTTGTGTAATTGTGCAATTGAGTTTTCAGTAAAGTTTAATGTCAATCGATGTAACGAAATAAATAACTGCCATATATCCTTTATTTTAAAAACGGAATTTTAACTGAAAACTATTAATATACAAATAGCAAAAATTGGAAATTATTTATAAAATTGCGCAGTAAAGCGAGCTTCATTTACATACATATATAGGCGGAAGGACTATGCCATCCTTCATATATCCTTAGTTTCAGAAATTAAATTTCAGCCACAATTATTGCCAGAATGCCGCAAAAATGTATAACGATTTGTAGAATTATGTAATTAAGTTTTCACTAAAGTTTCATGTCAATCGATGCAAAGAAATAAATAACTGTCATATATCCTTTATTTTGAAAATGGAATTTTATCTGCAAACTAGGAATAAAAATAAGCGGAAATTGGCAATTATTTATAAAATTTCACAGTAAGCCGAGCTTCATTTATATCGGTGGAAGGTATTTGCCTAGTCCCATATATCCTTAATTTCAGATATTAAACATCAGCTAAAACTATTGTCAGAACACAGCAAAAATGTATAACTATTTGTAGAATTGTGCAATTGAGTTTTCAGTAAAGTTTAATGTCAATCGATGCAACGAAATTACTAACTCCCATATATCCTTTATTTTGAAAACTGAATTTTAACTGAAAACTATTAATATAAAACTAGAGGAAATTGGAAATTATTTATAAAATTGGGCAGTAAAGCGAGCTTCATTTACATATATGTATATGTAGGTGGAAGGTCTTTGCCTAGTACCATATATCCTTAATTTCTGAAATTAAACTTCAGCTACAATTATTGCCAGAATACAGCAGAAATGTATAACTATTTGTAGAATTATGTAATTAATTTATCAGCAAAGTTTCATGTCATGCGATGCAACGAACTTACTAACTCCCATATATCCTTTATTTTAAAAACGGAATTTTAACTGAAAACTATTAATATACAAATAGCAAAAATTGGAAATTATTTATAAAATTCCGCAGTAAAGCCGAGCTTCATTTACATATATAGGTGGAAGGACTATGTCATCCTCCATATATCCTTAGTTTCAGAAATTAAATTTCAGCCACAATTATTGCCAGAATGCCGCAAAAATGTATAACGATTTGTAGAATTATGTAATTAAGTTTTCAGTAAAGTTTCATGTCAATCGATGCAAAGAAATAAATAACTGTCATATATCCTTTATTTTGAAAATGGAATTTTATCTGCAAACTAGGAATAAAAATAAGAGGAAATTGGCAATTATTAATACAATTACACAGAATGGCGAGCTTCATTTATATCATTGGAAGGACTTTGCCATCTTCCATACATCCTTAATTTCACATATTAAATTTCAGCCAAATTTATTGCCAGAATACAGCAAAAATTTATAACTATTTGTAGAATCATGCAATTAAAAAGTTTTCAGTAAAGTTTCATGTCAATCGATGCAACGATATTACTAACTCCCATATATCCTTTGTTTTGAAGAGAATTTTACCTCCAAACTATAAATAAAAATAAGCGGAAATTGTCAATTATTTATAAAATTGCGCAGTAATGCGAGCTTCATTTACATATGTATATAGATGGAAGGACTATTCCATCCTCCATATCTCCTTAATTTCAGAAACTAAATTTCAGCCACAATTATTGCCAGAATACAGCAAAAATGTGTAACTATTTGTAGAATTGTTTAATTACGTTTGCAGTAATGTTTCATGTCCATCTATGCAAGGAAATAAATAACTGTCATATATCCTTTATTTTGAAAACAGAATTCTACCTCCAAACTATAAATAAAAATAAGCGGCAATTGTCAATTATTTATAAAATTACACAGTAAAGCGAGCTTCATTTGTAGGACATTGACATCTCCTATATATCCTCAATTTCTGAAATTAAATTTCAACCACAATTATTTCCACAATGCTGCAGACACTTATAACTATTTGTAGAACTATGCAATTAAATTTTCAGTAAAGTTTCATGCCAATCGTTGCAACGAAATTACTACCTCGCATATATCCTTTATTTTGAAAACGAAATTTTACCTGCAAACTATGAATAAAAATAAGCGGAAATTCTCAATTATTTATAAAATTATACACTAAAGCGAACTTCATTTATATCGGTGGAAGAAGGACTTTGCCATCTCCTATATACCTTTAATGTCACATACATATTAAATTTCAGCCACAATTATTGCCACAATGCACAGCATAATCTTATAACAATTTGTAGAATTATGCAATTATCTTCTGTGCTAAGTTTCATGTCGATTGATGCAACGAAATGCCTAGCTCGCATATATCCTTTATTTTGAAAATTTAATTTTAGCTGTAGCTATGAAAACACAAACAAGGGAAAATTGACAAATTGTTTATGAAATTATACTGTAGTTCCTTTTTATATTAGTGGAGATTTTCAAATGGATACGCATTAATATTTATAAAAAAAAATTAGTATTTACTTACTAAAATTTGTCCTACTATTCTGCTTATTGGGATTCCGTACACTAAATGTGAAAATGAACCCAATTGTTTTCGCTACGATGTCCGTCTGTCCGTCACAGGCTATTTTCCCGAGAACCCCAAGAGCTAAGACCATAAAGTTTTCATCTAAAGCTTTGGCGGTTACAACAACAAATATGTATATAACAGTTAAAAATTAAATTAAAAATTCTAAGGCGAGCAACGAAAACTTTTGAAATCCTAATGTAGACATTAAAATGTTCAAAGTTAGTGTATTTTTATGCAGATTACACCAATTAACACTGAGATTTAAAAAATCAAAATTAAAGGGTATTCCATCAGTTAATATAATTTTTACTATATGTACATGTATGTGATTTTGAGGACTTGCTGTATCTTGGAAATCGGTTTTGGTTACAATTTACAGGTCGTCCTCATAGAAGAGGTAAAGTTTTGAATTTGGACTTTCTATTTATTCTTTAAAGGGGCAGCGCTACAGTCGGCCGAAATAGGAACCCTCAGGTAAATGATGAACTTCTTAGATGATGACAATTTTTTGTTATGAAATATCACACTTTAAAAAATATTAATTAAAAAGATCCGATATATATCCAGTCCTTTAAAGCAAGGAATCATTAGTATATTTAAGAACAAATTTTTGGTGGAATCAACAGTATAGTAAAAAGATATAAGCAAATATCAGCGAGAAACGTACACTTATATAAATGTACATAACTCGGCGAAATTTCTGAAGTAAAATTTTTTTTTGTGAATGTGGAAATTAAGGAGAAAGATTGTTGTGTTTTATGTGTATATTTGTGATGTATGAAAATTTTCATTTAATTTTTAAAATTGGATAAAGTACAAACAGAGACGAGACAAGACGAACGCGACCATTTTTTTCCAAGAGAACAAAAACGCAGTAAATTTGCTAATATTGATTAAACTTTAATTGAAAAGAAATTAAACAATAACAGATGCTTATTTAGTCCAAGGCGAATTCAGTATCAGGTGAACTCTTCCCTACAACAATTTTACAACACAAAAGAACAACACGTAGTTTGCTATGCTACAAAACCAATATGGCAAAAGATTTCTAAGCAATTTTTGACATTTTGGTTCAAAATGCTCAATTTGGCATCAACAGCTGATAATCAGCCGGGCTGATAAGGTCACCTGATACTGAATTCGCCTTGATTTAGTCCTAATTTACACGCAGCAAGTCTTATTGCTAAGCTGACGAGGGGAAAAGAAACGTTTATTTTCCCCTCGTCTCTCTCTCTCTCTCTCTCTCTCTCTCTCCAACTAACTAATCAGCTTAGCAATAAGACTTGCTTAGTGTAAATTATGACTTATTGCTGAAAAAATTTATAAATAAGCTTTATTATTGAAAAAAAAAATTTTTGAGCTCTTTCAAATTTTGACTCGTGGTTGACAATTTTCTGGAATTGCCCATATGATAAATTCGATGATAAAAAAAAAGAAGAGAGGTGTCTTAGGACACCCGGTAATAGCTATGCTGCTTAGTTATATAAAGTAAATTTCATGTGCGAAATAACAATGCAATAAAATTATATTATACTCGTATGATGATGTCAAATTCGCCGCAAATATTTCAAAACGTTTCCATTTACATATTTCCCATTATTTTCTTTTCTAGCGGCGTACGATTAAATTAATGTATTATTTGTGACCGGTGGCAGCTGTTAGCCGGCTTGCAGCAGTTCGTCTTTATTCTCTGGTTTGTGCTCATGTGCAAAAACAAAACAAAAAGAAATTGAGCAATCGCTCTCCTTGTTTTTGTTACAAAGAACGAAACAAAACATTATTTTTATTATTTTTGTTACGAAAATCACGTCCAAACTCCTGTATCGCGCAATAATTAGCATAGCTATAAAATAAAATGCTTAAGTAGGATAAAAAAAATTTTCCCAGTTTACTTACTCGTATTTTATAAAGCAATAAGACTTGAACAGAACAAGAATCAACTCCCTGGTCTTAGTCTTAAATTTAATTAAATTATTGTGTATATTGCTCGCTTTCCTGCGTGTGTTTTTTTTTGTGCTCGTATTGCTGTGGTCCTCAGGAGCTGGCTTGCACAAACTCCTTTAGTTCAGAAGATTCGGCATGGCCGGATTCGGATGTGTTTAGCATTACGCATTAAATTAAAACGTTCAACAGGTTTTGATGTTAATTGTTTTTATTTATTAATAAATATTTTTCTTAATTTAAAACTAAACTTATTTTCTATGGAAATACATACATACATCGTAACGTTACGTTCATGCTACTCGAGATGTTGTGGTGTTCCGCATAATTGCATACCCGAAACGCGGAGGAGTTTGGTGGCAGGGTATCCATTCCCTCATCCAGTTCGTAGTTTATTACTATGCAACTTTGACTTGTGTTAATGCTGGCACAACAGTGTTCTGTAAGGTCATCATCTTCCAAGAAAACAGAAGAGGAGTTTGGTGGTACGTTGTGAATTCGTACATCCGATTCCAAGCTCGCTTGTTCCATGCAACTTGCACTTTCATTAATAGCACTCATATAATATTTTGTGGGATGCTCGGCAAACGTAAAATTAAAATGTATGGCTTGCACCGGCTTCAGCAGACTTTCAATAAATTCGCGGTAGCTGATTGCGGCAGAATCCACTTCAAAGTGCGCACTGAAACTGATGAGATTATGTATCGCGTACACCGGCTTTAGCACTTTCAATAAATTCCCAGTAGCTGATTATAGCCGAATCCATTTTCAATTACATTTCCGTTCAAAGTGCGTACTGATTAGAGAATAGTGTGGAAAATGCGTTTAAGGCTTTTGCTTTTGTGCTTGTGTGTGTGCGCAAACTGCTTTGAACAGGTAGTTGTTGATTTTATTTCTATTCGTAATTTGCGTAGCGACTTTTATGACTGCTTTAAAAGTATTTTCCATATTTTCTAATGTAACACAAGTCATATTTAAATTTAAAAGGCTTTATTTTTGTAACACAGCTACAGGTTGAAAATTTATCAAAGTTGTTTGAAATTTGAAAGGAATTATACAAAGAGCTGCTATTTAGTCTTACAAGATTTGACAATTCCTTAAGAAAAGGATTAGTTTTCCAAGTTGTGCTTTGTTCAGCTATGTATTTATATTAGTTATAATTTTGCCCTTGAACGCAGGAAAATCTAAAAGGGAAAAATGTATGTATGTATTTGGATCTTTTTCCACAAAAAAAATATATGCATATTGTTAAGGAAATAGCCACGAACAAACCTAGTGCCAATGTTTTTATAAAAAAACATTTGGTAAACAAAAAGAATTATCCAAAATTCTTAAGCTAAAGAACTAAATGCACACACCAGCAGACATTAGAACTATAGCAACAATAATAAAGGCATAGCTACTGCTTGTTAAGAGATACACACACACACACACACACACATAAAAGTGCAAACACACATGATAGAAACAACTCTGCACACAGTATTACCAACATAAAAGTCGTTACACAGCAACTCTGAAATTCAAAATAACGGTCAACAGAATTATCCACAAACTGCTAGAAACAGTAAAGTGAATTTTCCAGGATTTGTAAGAAGACTGTTTGATCACTTGTTTACCAAGAAACAACGGCACAGATGCTAGATAGCAGCGAACAACATCTTTATGCACTAAGTCCTAATTTACACTATGCAAGTCTTATTGCTAAGCTGATTAGTTTTTTAGGAGAGAGAGAGACGAGGGAAAAAGAAACGTTTCTGTTCCCCTCGTCTCTCTCTCTCCCACAAACTAATCAGCTTAGCAATAAGACTTGCATAGTGTAAATTAGGACTAATACAGTTTCTTCTATTTGGCTTTGCTTAGTTTGCATACATTTAACTACACCATCTATGATGAAGTGTGAACATTCTAGAAGCATTGCCTGTGGTATAAAAAGTGGTGCCGTGTATGACAGCCAGTCAGTCTGAATCAGTCTGTAAATATCGTTGAAAGTAAATACAACGTACAGTCGATAATAAAGAGTAGTAAATAGTTATCAATAATTAAGCAAAGACAGGTTTGTAATTGTTGTTAGTCACCTGCATTTTCTTTACCTACTTAGAACTTTGCAACAAACTTAATGCAATTGAAATCATATAATTTAAAAAAGTTATGGCGATTTCTCGCCAAACGTGCTTATTTTTCAACTTATTTGGCGTCCAAATTTTTGCTTTGGCGACATGGCGATTTTTCTGGCGATAATAAATAAATTTGCTGGCGATTTTTTTTTTTGCTATTTTTGAACAAAATTGAACTTCACAATTTTTGTAATTCAGGAAATTAGTTTCTCGAAGGTTAGGTTAGGCTAGCAGCCTGCTGGCCTAGGAAAAGTAGTAAATTAGAGTCCAGCTCACTTGGGTCCAATATAATGATCTCTTTGTGCTACCCGTAAGTTGAAAGAAGATAAAGGGTAGAAGTAGAAATGAGATAAAAGTTGTTCAGGGAGGTGTGAAATGAGAGTGGGTCAATAAATTTGGCTAGGGGGTCAACTATTCCTAATATAGAGGCTCAGGTTTTTGATCGCGATTTCCGATAACTCGGATAAGCTTCCGAAGGATATTCTGCCAAGGAGGTGCAGACGGAGATCCTCCAGAGCGGGAGATACAGTATACTTTCCTTCTCTTCCTCGTCATTGCAACTGTAGCAGTAGTCATTATACGGGAGACCCATACGTTCAGCATGGGTTCCAAAGGTACAGTGACCGGTCAACGTAGCCACCATGTTCCTCAAGTGCTTCCTATTGATGTTCAAAAAGCCAAAGGGTTCTCGCTATTACACAGGTGGACTCATTGCGCCATCTGTTTTGAGCTAATTCAAAATCTCCAGCAGGATAAGAGTGGGAGACCACAAAGATTGGCGATATCGATTTCTCTTAGTAGGGTTCCCCTCTTTGCCAGGTCATCCGCAATTATGTTTCCTGAAATAGTCCTCTGTCCATGCACCCAGTTTAACGAGATATTCGAGTGCTGCGTAAGTCCATTCAGGGCTTTATTACATTCTTGGACAAGAAAGGATGTGATGTACACCCCTATAAGGGACTTAATTGCAGATTTGCTGTCAGTCATATTAGATATCTCTATTTAAAATCCGATAGAACCTTAGCCAGTTTGCCGCTCTTTTAATAGCAGATAAATCTGCTGTAATATACTAAATTCGTTCGGGAGTCTGAAGGACAAGTCCGTATGTTGGAAGTAGTTTAAAAAAAATAAATTCTACCAAAACTCGTCTGCAAGAAATTAACACAATTTGATTTTGATGATCTTTCTTATAATAATTATACCAATTAATGCGTTTTGAATTTGTATGAGAAAAATTTACAATAAATAATTTGTGGCGATTTTTTATATCTGCTTTTGGCAGATATTCTGCTAAATATTTATACGCCTATTTTATAAAAATTTATATTAAAAAAAATTATATTAAAATAAATAAAACTGATTTTGGCGACTTTTGACGATTTTTAAAATCAATTTGGCGAAATATGTAGGTCGGAAAAAATCTGACAACCCTGGACAGAGGTAGTCAACTTTGGCACCCTGTAGATCACCGTATGTTTCAGCAGAGTAGTTAAAATTTCAATATTCTTAAAGCTTAGGTCTTCCTCTATAATTTCTACATACAACATTTTTTTTATGGGATCGCAAATTTTACAGATACAGAATTATTACCTTTTGTTTTATATTTGGAACCACTGTGCAACGATTATAAAAAAAAATTAAATATTGGCGAACTTGCTAACTTCTGAGCATAATTGCAGCTAAAATTTATTTTTTTAAATCAAGGATATATCGTGAGCTGAAATGCTAAACCACGTAACTAACAAAAAAATTCAAAACTGAATTTTTAATAAATTATTGGGTATTATATCAAAACACATGTCTCCACAAATTAAAAATAAATACTCGTATGTATAAAGAAACTTTACTTCAGTCAGTTGAATAATTTTGTTTATTTTTTTTTACTAAATTTTGACTAAAATAAATCAAACTAAAAGAGAAGTTCTACGTGCAAAAGGAGTACACCAAGATAGTACTTGTTGTATATAGTCCATGTATTTAGATGTATTAATTTTTATTTCTTTAAGTTTTATTTAAGAAAACTCAAATTAACCGATTATTTCTTAAGTTTTATTTATTCCTCAGAAAATGAAAATTATTGTTTGATTTTTATTTTTTGCTTAGAAAATAAAAAGAAAGAATAAAGGAAATTCTTAAGCAGGAACGAAGAATTGCGTTTTAAATAAAATTTAATACAGGGTGTTTTTTTTAGAGGTATAGAACTTCGAATTGAAATAAAACACAAGAAAATCGTTTTAATGTCCATCAATTTGGCTTTATTGGAAGGATAATTTTATGCCATTAATGTTTAAATATGATTTCGGGGGGCATGTGGCCGCCGCGGCTGGCTCGAATAAAACCAATTCTACAGGTCCAATTTTCAACCACTTTTTCGAGCATATGGGGCCGTATGTTGGCAATAACGCCACGAATGTTGGCTTCCAAGTCCCCTAACGTTTCTGGTTTGTTGGCGTAGACGAGCGACTTCACATATCCCCAAAGAAAATAATCCAATGGTGTCAAATCACACGATCTTGGTGGCCAATTGACAGGTGCATTCCGCGAAATTATGCGCTCATCGAATGTTTCCTTCAATAAATCGATTGTGACGTGCGCTGTGTGGCATGTAGCGCCGTCTTGTTGGAACCACAACTCATCCACATTCAAAATCTTCAAAATCTTCCATAAAGTTGATGGACAAAGCTCCAATTGCTGTGCACGGTGGCGAATCGATTCATTCGGGTCCTCTTCAACACTTTGCTCTACAGCGGCAATTGTTTCTTCGGTGCGCACTGTTCGACGTCTCTGCGGATGCGTATTATCACATAGAGTAAACGTAGTGCGAAAACGATCCATGGTTAACCGAATTAATTGCTCTGATGGACGATTATGTCGACCATAAAATGGACGGAGCTTGCGGTAAACTTCGCGAACTGAACCATTATTTTCGAAATAAATTTGCACGATTTGCAAGCGTTGTTCTTTTGTCAACCTGTTCATGATGAAATGGCAAACCAAACTAAATATTAATCACTTGACAGCTGACAAAATGGCCGCCAGTTAAAAAAGTGATGCCAACTTAAAGTTCTATACCTCAATAAAAAACACCCATTATTTGCATTAAGTTTGCATGCAAATTGAAAATCGATGCAACACAATTAGTCACTCAAATTAGTTTTTATATTTTCGTTTCTATCCCCCGCTTCCACAACACGACCGATCGACTTGAGCAGAAAATTTATTGTAAAAGCACTAAATTTTTTTAAGGGATTTTCATACAAATTTTCTAGACGAGTTGCCTGCCTGAGTTGTGGAAACAGGGTATAATTCTCTACAACCAAAAAAAAGAAGCCTTAAGCAGATATCAACTTATTTAAATAGTTGTTTGCAATTGTAGTTTTTATTATGAAGCGAATATGTATATTTATAAAAAAAAAGTTCCTTGTGGGCTAAGCACATCAAGATGCATTTCGTTGCTGCTTAAACAAACCACAAAAAAACTTTTTTAAAATCGTATGCATTTTGCCAAGTGTTAAATAAAAACAAAAAATTACTCGTATCATGCATTTAACTTAAGCGAAAAACAAACTAAAAACTATGTACAACCATACAATACAAACTAAATACAACTTCAACTGTCATTTGATGACAAAACTACAGATAATGAACACTGCAACAGGATATAAAAGTTTATGATAACAAAAAAAAAAGTTTATATAAAACAAGTTTTAATTTTTGTTAAAGAAATTTATCGACAAGTCAAAATACCAATGTCCCAAGTCATCAATATAAATTGCTAAATAATTTCAAATTGAAAACTCAGCTTAAACTGTAGTTTTTGTTAGCAGTGGATAAGTTAGTTTATAAAAAAAAAGTTTTATTTAATTAAAACTTAATATTATTGAATTTAATTTTCCTTTGTTTAATGTACTCCTCCTGTTTATACACATCAATTAACTTTTATTTTTTTTACTTCCTAAAAGTATGTTGCTTTTTTTTTTTTTTGTTTAATTTTCCTCTGGCTGTGAAATGTCAATTACTATTACATTTAAAATTGACAAAAACTTAATAAAAGCAAACAAAAACTGGAATTAAAACATAACAACAGAAATAAAAACGTAATTTAATTTATATTAATTAACATTTTCCTTGCAATATAATTACAGGTGTTCATAACCAAAATACAACAAGTTTTTGTAGTCTACTTTCAGGTTATTATGTTATACGTCAGAAAGACAGAGTGTGTGTGAGAGAGAGGTGCGAAACCAATGAATGACTTCAAAGGAATTGTCTGTAAAAATAAAAATTTGATAGTACAACACAAAAATAAGTTGATGCTGGGGCCGCACTTACATTGTTCATACACTCAGAAAAAAAAGTTTTAAAATTAAGAAAAAAAAACAATTTAATTTTAAAAGGGAACGTTTATGAAGTAGAAAAAAGTCGGAAAAAATTATTTCTTGTAACTTTTTCTCATCCAAATCAAAAATGAATGAATTAATATCAGCATCAAAATCAAATTGTTTTAACTTCCTGCAGACGAGGTTTGTTAGGATTTTTTTTGGAAAAAAAAATCGCCAAAAAAAATATCAACAAACTAATTTAATTACAAATATTTTTAAGTTTAATTTTGTTAAAAAAAATAAGTCCACGAAAAGCTCTAAGTTGTTTGGCATCACTGGAACAGGGACTTCGTGATCCTATTCTATTTATGCATTATTTGATTTGTAAACGTTTACGATTTGTTACGGCCGCAGAGACCAGTGAGGTTTCCGACTAGAGTTTTCGCCGGTAAGCATGTCTCAGCAGGTTCCAACCCTTCTCTTCTGGGCCGTTCAATTTGGTTGGAGAAATATTTTTTTCTGGCTGTAATCCGGAACTCTCTTTCTTTGTGTGAACACTTTTATTCCTTAAATAGTTTGCGCTTTTATTAATATACACTTTATATTTAATATTTTTTTTACTTTACTTTGTATCCTTATGGGTATTGATTTATTAATAAGGATTTATATATACATATATTTCTTTGCGCTATGCTATTCACTGCTTAATACACACTTTCTATCTGATCGTTTCCTTTACTGATAGACTACCATTTACCTCTCAGCCGTTCCAAATTTCCAAATTTATTCCCGAATTTTTCCATTTTTCCTTATACATTTTCCAACTTTCCCTATTCACTTCCCAACCTTACTTTCCACGTAGCCATCTTTTTTTTTTGTTTACCGCGATTTCTTATTATTTTGTTATTACATTATGCTTAAGTATTCCCAACAACACTACCAATAAAAATAAGAATCCGCTTATTTAATCCTTAAAACAAGAAAAATTCCGGTTAATGCATTCCTTTCAGGTCAGTGAACTAATTTAACTGGTCGCTACTTTATTATATCCATCCCTTTTCCTATTTTCGATGGCCTATCTTCCTCCTGCAAAGACTCCTTCTACCAGGATATCATAAAAATTCACACTCTATTTTCACCCATTCATTAATTTAAATTTAACCATCCTTTTTCCCATCTCTTCATTCTATAGTATCACGAACATCTCTGTCTTATCTATATTTTTTTGTTCTTGCAATGCCCTTTCTTACGTGATCTTCTGTCACTCACAGCTGACGATAATAATATGAGTAAACACAAAAAAAAACAACGTGGAGAAATAAGGCAGTCGACATTTAATCATTATTATTACTGCCATATTTATACTAATTCTAAAACATTCACATAATCGACAAATAAAAACAATACCTTTGCGCCACCAACACAAACCACAAGCACACTTGAAACATTTTCCATGCAAGCAGATTCATTCAAACATATACAACACGAATAGATCACCACACTGGAAGCGAAACACACAGGGACACAAAAACACTACTGCGCATCCTGTTCATTATTACATGGCACATATTCAGCTCCTACTACGAAAAGTACTCTTATTGTGCCGCATTGACATTCATCCGCAGTGGCTATTACCTTCATGCCCTAAATGTCAGATACAGACAAACCACCCGCAACAAAACTCCGTATCCTACATGGATAATTAGTAGGAAACGGTGTGCGGGAATAACATATATAGTGCTCGCAACTGCCCAACGTGGGGAACTCCCACACCCTGAAACTGAGTCTCAATCTCCTTAAACAGCCGGGCATACATACTGTTCAGACAACTTTATAGCCATAACAAACACAATGACACTATCGGCTTCTGTCAAACTTTTTAATGGTATGATTGATACATATATATCTATGTTGGAAATGCTTTCTGCTCATCATTATCGGACCTCAGCCAACTTGTAACTTTCTCCGGTGAGAAAATCGTAGTGGCTACCCAAGATTTTTATGAGACCTTTTATTTTATTTTTTTAAATTCTTGAAATGGATTATCCATTAGCACGTAATAGTGCAAAATTTTCACAGCGAACGCCTGCAACAGTATACGTATATACTGATGCTGGCATGAATACTCTCTCATCGTCATTTTACTGATATTTATTTAAAATTATCTTTTATTAAAATCATTTATCACGATTTGTGTATAATCAAATTTACTAATTTTAGGTCCTTTCTAAACGAACGGGTAATGCCTCTACTCTTCTCTTCTTGGCTGTCCTTATGAGTCAGCAATTCTCCGAGATACTCTGGCATGAGAGAATCCGGAAATGTTCAGCATATCCTACATTGAAAACAATCTACGTTATATATCACAGTCACATTCAACACGGGAAGTACTTATACCATATAAAGTCATAAGATTTTACTTTGTGGTCTGTTTTTCTTTTTCTTTTAGGTAACCAGTGTGTATATATTGCCTTTTAGAATTTTGTCACCTCTAAGGACATATAAACAAAAACACTACAAATATAACACAACTAAAAGAAAACAATAAACCAAAAACACACAACACCAGTATAACAACAGAACTATTATCACTGCAGTATAGAGATCTATCACAAATGTATTGCGGAATTATCACAGATGCATTGATGAGTTATCACAGATGTATTGAGAAATTATCCTAGATGTATTGCGGAATTATTTATCATGGCACTTAAAAACTACTATGCTACAAGAGAAAAATTATCGGGAAGAAAAAGTAAGTGGAATATAATCCTAAGGTAGTCAATCTTAAGTTCTAACTCAACCTATGCCCTAATGTCCTTGACGTGGTAAACCCCAACTCCTTTTCCGTCCAAGCTCTCAAGCTCGTACATGTTATTGCCTACTGGACGTACTACCCTGCACTTCAAAAACTTTCGGCAAAATTTTGCATTAATGTTCTTAGCAAAATTACTTTGTACCATATTCCGGCGGTATACCTCTTGTCCGGGAACAAAACGCGCTTTCCGGGCTCTTTTGTTATACCGTTCTGCACTTTTAGAGTATGCCTTGGCCATATTGTCCTTTATTTGCTCTCTTATTAATTCCATCCTCTCATTAGGCTTTATTAGAACACGATGGTCGGTAATTGATTGTAGTTTGCGGCCCAATTTGTAATCATCTCCACTCATATACATATGAAAGCCAAATAATGCGAAAAAGGGAGTGAAGCCAATGGCACTATGTACTGAATTTCTCAGTGCGCAGTTTATCTCTGATAGGTATAGGTCCCAGTCTCTCTGGTCGTCTTTCAAATACGCTCTTATGGCAGACAGGACACTTTGATTTACTCTTTCAGACGCATTGCTACTAGGTTGATATAATGGAGTTTTTAGATGATGTATTTTATAGGTATTAATCATATTTTGAAAATTTTTTGAAACGAATTGTACCCCGTTGTCGGTGTGTATAATTTCCGGGACTCCAAACTTGTGGAATATCTCGTGTACCAAAAATTCCACTACATTCCCTGCTGTAGCCTCCTTCATTGCTTTTAAAAAGGTGTACTTGGTAAAATGATCTAATACAATGAATACGTAGCAGTTACCATTTTTCGACCTGGGATACTTGCCTAGGAAATCCAAATATAGTTTTTGAAATGGTCTGTCCGTGATCACCTGGCTGCCTATTTCTGGACGGAGGTTTTGGTTGGAAGACTTGGTCTCCTTACACGTTTGGCAATTTTGTATGTAGGTCTTTACCTGTGTGGACATTCTCGGCCAATAGAAAAATCTTTTTAATCGCTCTATCGTTTTACTAACTCCTCCATGTGCTGCTGTAATCTCTGCGTGTGCTTTCTCGATGAGGGCTGTTGTTATATTTTGTGGAACCCAAACTTTCCATTGGTTCATAGTTTCTTCTCCGCGGTCAAAATCACTTCTTTTAAATACCAGGCCGTCTTCAATCTTCAAATCAGGTAATTTATTTTCGTTTTCCTTTATGTGTTGAATTAGGTCCAGGTATTCAGTACTCTGAAACTCAATCGTTTCGAATCCAAACAAATCTTCCAGATTAACTTCTTCAACTATTGTTTCCTCTTCTGGAAGCCGCGACAACATATCCGCTACGATATTTTCAGACCCCTTCCTGTGTCGAATGTCGAAATCGTACGCCTGGAGTTGTAGTGACCACCTAGCCAATCTACCCGTTAGGTCTTTTAACGACATCAACCACTTCAGGCTAGCGTGGTCTGTCACAATAGTGAACGGCATCATCTCCACGTATGGGCGAAATTTTTTTACAGCCATTAACGCAGCCAAACACTCTTTTTCGGTGACACTGTAATTTCTCTGGCAAGCATTTAGTTTCTGGCTATAAAAAGCTATGGGGTGCTCTTCATTGTTGTCATCTATCTGATATAGTACTGCACCGATCCCATAGTCGCACGCATCGCACTGGATCCAAAATCTTCTAGTAAAGTCGGCATGCCTTAGTACTGGTGCAGACGTCAAAGCTGCCTTAAGATTTTCAAAAGATTCAATTGCTTCTGGTGTCATTTCAAATTTTTTCATTTTTTTGAGCCTGTCAGTTAATGGAGCTGATATCGCCGCAAAGTCTTTAATAAATCGTCGATACCAGCCCGCTGTCCCCAAGAAACTGCGAACCTCACGTGGAGATCTAGGTACCCTGATATTTCTTATTGCTTGTATTTTTTCCGGATCAGTCTTTAAACTTCCACCGCCAATTATGAAACCCAAATACTTCAACTGCTGGAAACAAAATTTCGACTTCTTAAGGCCTATAGTCAAATTCGCTTTTCTTAAACATAGAGCTACTTCCTCCAAAATCTTCATATGCTTTCCGAATGTATCGGAGATCACCAATAAATCATCCAAATAAGTGAATACGTTTTCCCTTAGTCGCTGTGGAATAACTTTATCTACCAATCTGCACAATCTTTGGGCCGCATTACATAAGCCGAAAGGCATTACTCTAAATTGGTACAGCGGCCGTCCTGCTACTGTAAAAGCTGTATATTGCTTACTCTGCTCATCCAGCCCAATCTGCCAGAAGGCAAATTTTAAGTCAACACTGCTTATGAAATACGTTTCATCTATTCGGCCTAAAATTCCATCTATATTCTGCAATGGGTACGCATCTTTAATAGTAATTTTATTTAACTTCCTAGCGTCCAGGCAAAATCTATTCTTATCGGGCTTTCGGACAACAGTCGTTCGATTTGACCAAGGGCTCTCACTTTCCTCAATAACATTCAGAGACAACATCATATCTATCTCTTTGTATACTATTTCCTGCACCGCTGGTGATATAGGATAATGCCGATCTTTGAATGGTTCCGCGCCCTCTACCAACTTTATGGTGTGTTTTTCCAACAAAGTGTGTCCTAGGCCTTCCCTTTCGAATGAAGGAAATAAATCTATAGTCCTGTCCAGTATTGCTTTCTGTTCTTCACTCAATTCATGCGGATTGGATCTATGATCTTCTGCTTGCATTAAATCTTGTATCTTATTCATGTCGACTTCTTCAATCTTGAAAACTTCCGGTGCTAAATTAAATGCCTTCCAGAAATCGACCCCTAAGTACGCCTCCTGCTCCAAGTCTGGACACAAGTAAAACATTATCTGACTGGACTTATCCCTAAATTTAGCATTCAATTCTATCTTTCCTATTAACCTGTGTTCTTTGCCGGCTGCCGTATATACCATCGAAAATATAGGTTTAAATTCTACTCCTAATTTAGTAATCAGTTCCCTACAACCCTTACCCAACAGGCTGACTGATGCACCCGTATCTAACAGTCCGTTAACAAACGTTTCTCCTATCCCTATCCTAGCAAAAGCTCGCGGGTCTCCTATTCCATCTGCTGACCTAATGGTCTCTATAACTAATCTGCGCAATTTTTTTCTCTCCTTAAACTTTTTTCTTACTCGCATAATTCTCCTCGAAACTGTTCTCGGAAGTCCTATTGCCTCATTAAAAATCCTATTTCTAACCTTCTCATAATTCTTCTTTCGATCCTCTAAAGAATATACATGACTTGTTTGTGGAGTTAATTTATTAAATACATTCACTGCGCGTACCAGATTAATTTTATTGTTTACTTTCAGCGTTGGTTTGTCGGCGGTTTCTCCAAAGAACGATGTGATCCCGCCATTCCCTCGCTCCTGGACACGTTTTTTACTTTGCAATTGGAACAGTTGGGAGATATTACGTCAGGTTGCCCGCACGTGTAGCAAAATATAGCTCTCTCAGTAGATGGACACTTTCTGAAGAAATGACCTGGTTGAAGACAGTTGAAACATTTCAAAGGGCTCCTGGTGTCATTATTTCGCCATTTATTCACTTCTACTGCCGCTACTTCTTCGTATCGTTGGACAATTGTTTCATCCTCTTTTACTGGTCTTTCATATATCTCGTTTATGTGCTTATACCGATTAACAGTGGCTGACGATGAAATTAGTTTTGTGTCTTTTTTACAAAATAACTTTTCTGCCTCGACGCATTCTTGGCGTAACTCTTCTACTGTACTTACGCCAATTGGGTATACTCTGCTGCGAATTTCCTCTCGTAGATTCTTTTTAATCATTTTGACCATTTCTCTTTCAGGCATTGATATATCGAGGCGCGATCTCATTTGCGTCATAACGAAGAAAAATGCATCAATCGATTCTCCTGGCAACTGCTTTCTTTCCACCATGTCACTCATTAGCTCGAAACTAGATCTTGTGGAGCGATACTGTTTTAATAACGCCTCCTTTAAAGTGGCCCATTCGGAAACGTAGTTGGTCTGTAGGAACAGCCAATACCACTTCTCAGCAACTCCTTTCATAAAAAGATGAAAATTATCTAATACTTCATCCCATGATGCACGGTATTGCTTCTGCAAACGTTCCACTCGAAACACAAAGTCTTCGATAGCCAATTTATTTGTGTTGCCATCAAATTCTAGTCCCCATTTTTCCACTCGAGTTTTATTATATCCTCTTGATCTTGCCGTTTCAATGTTATCTAGTGATGCCCTCGACGAAATATTGGCATTATTTTGTGGCGACTCCACACTACTGTTGTCACTAACACTTCTCTTAGGCCCATTTTGTAAGAGTTCGGATCGAAGCTTCATATTTTCTTGCTGCGACCTCTGCACCAGCAAAGACATTTTCCCGACCGCAGCAGTCAAATCAGCCATTTGTCTTCTTAAATCTTCCACCTGGGTGTTTTCTCTTTGTAAATTATTTACCACGTTATCATCTGTACCAATTTCCATCTCAATAATGCCTGCTCCCTGTGTATCATCATATGTCTTTGGAGCCGAGCTCTCAAATGGACGATCTCTGATAATTGTTCCCGACTTATCTATAATCTGAGGTAATCCTGCACTCTGACTAGGATCCGTATCCATTTCTCTATCTCTAGCAAGCCTACGGTTAGGGGTGTTAGTTCTATATATTTTACCGAAAGATAAAGGAGTAGACCTATTCAAATCAAAATGTATTTGTCTATCTCTTTTCCTGGCACCTTTGTTTGTTGAATCTTTTGACATATCCTAAATTAACAAAAAATACGAATTGTTCCCTATGCTTAACGTCACTATTTTTTTATTCAAGCTGCAATGAAAGTGATATGTATATATTTATAAAATTGGCTTTACTTGTTGTAGTAACATACGTTGGAAAATATCTGAGTAAGTTGGAAAATAAATGAAAAGTTGTTACAATTTATACAAATGATTATGACCGATTTTCACGATTTTATTCCTCGGCAGTATAAATGGTAGTATGTTTAGTATATATGTATATGTAATAAATTAGGTTACTTATAGTATGCGTACTAATATAATGCCTAACAGCTAACTTAAATATTAGCGATTATAAAACTATTTTTTTTTCGGATTATTTGAATTATATACCTATAATATTTTAGTCTTTTTTTTTAAACAAAGTAAGTAAACGAACAATTTTTATATATTTTAGCTACGGCATGAAGGATAAGTCTACGATGAAGTGGGGTTTATTTTTTCTTTTTTATACACTTTAAGTCTTTATTTGTACGATATTAGACAGCATTTTAATTATACAAAATATATGAGGCAAAACTGGCGTAAACGTTCATACATCATTTTCTGGCTACATACCACAATGAGATTATGAAACGTATTTCCTTAATTGACAAATGATACTACTGACCCCATATTTCCAACTACAGGCGGCTATCATGTCTATCATTTAAGGTAACACCAAAATATATATATTCTAATCAACTGAAACTAAAAAAACTCAATTTTACAATAGGAAACGGACAACAACACAATTAAAACAAACGATTGGAACGCTTATTAAGCTGTCGTTATCCTTTCCTCTTTGGACTGGTCAAAATCCTCGCTTTCCTAACACATAATCACCGTCTTCCGATACAACTCTGAACTACTATTGAATTGGTAGTCACAGGGGATATCGAACAAACTTTCACTATACACTAGGTAGGCAATTCATTATTGGGCTATTCTCTCTTTCTATTAGTCTATTGCTGCATGTCTAGATGAACTACATGCCTTTTCACTTTGGGCGCCATTTAATGTTACGGCCGCAGAGACCAGTGAGGTTTCCGACTAGAGTTTTCGCCGGTAAGCATGTCTCAGCAGGTTCCAACCCTTCTCTTCTGGGCCGTTCAATTTGGTTGGAGAAATATTTTTTTCTGGCTGTAATCCGGAACTCTCTTTCTTTGTGTGAACACTTTTATTCCTTAAATAGTTTGCGCTTTTATTAATATACACTTTATATTTAATATTTTTTTTACTTTACTTTGTATCCTTATGGGTATTGATTTATTAATAAGGATTTATATATACATATATTTCTTTGCGCTATGCTATTCACTGCTTAATACACACTTTCTATCTGATCGTTTCCTTTACTGATAGACTACCATTTACCTCTCAGCCGTTCCAAATTTCCAAATTTATTCCCGAATTTTTCCATTTTTCCTTATACATTTTCCAACTTTCCCTATTCACTTCCCAACCTTACTTTCCACGTAGCCATCTTTTTTTTTTGTTTACCGCGATTTCTTATTATTTTGTTATTACATTATGCTTAAGTATTCCCAACAACACTACCAATAAAAATAAGAATCCGCTTATTTAATCCTTAAAACAAGAAAAATTCCGGTTAATGCATTCCTTTCAGGTCAGTGAACTAATTTAACTGGTCGCTACTTTATTATATCCATCCCTTTTCCTATTTTCGATGGCCTATCTTCCTCCTGCAAAGACTCCTTCTACCAGGATATCATAAAAATTCACACTCTATTTTCACCCATTCATTAATTTAAATTTAACCATCCTTTTTCCCATCTCTTCATTCTATAGTATCACGAACATCTCTGTCTTATCTATATTTTTTTGTTCTTGCAATGCCCTTTCTTACGTGATCTTCTGTCACTCACAGCTGACGATAATAATATGAGTAAACACAAAAAAAAACAACGTGGAGAAATAAGGCAGTCGACATTTAATCATTATTATTACTGCCATATTTATACTAATTCTAAAACATTCACATAATCGACAAATAAAAACAATACCTTTGCGCCACCAACACAAACCACAAGCACACTTGAAACATTTTCCATGCAAGCAGATTCATTCAAACATATACAACACGAATAGATCACCACACTGGAAGCGAAACACACAGGGACACAAAAACACTACTGCGCATCCTGTTCATTATTACATGGCACATATTCAGCTCCTACTACGAAAAGTACTCTTATTGTGCCGCATTGACATTCATCCGCAGTGGCTATTACCTTCATGCCCTAAATGTCAGATACAGACAAACCACCCGCAACAGATTCCTTTTTTGAAAATTATCGAACATTAGCAAATGTTTATCTACTGGCAGTAAATTTCTTAAAATTTTAATTTTTAACTTTTCTTTGGAAGAACAAAACACAAGCACGCGTTACACTTTTTCCAAAAACTTTTCAATTTTAAATGGAAAGTAGAATTTTTGTTCCACGCTTTGTTCTCAATATAATTCATACACGCACGCACTCTTATATGCACATACACACCCACGAAGTCAATATACCCCAGCAAAAAATTGTGCTTCGCTGGAAGCACCTATATATATAAGTGATCTTTTGGTAGGCAAGCGCTTACCCAATGCATGAAATTTTGCATGATTTTTATATGGCATTCCTCGCGTAGAAGCCCGTCACATCGATCTAAAATGTGATTCTTTCATGCCTGCCCGAGTGAGCTGAATTCAGCAAAAATATTCGACTACATGGAAGCATGTCTTTATCAGGAGTCGATCCCAGGATTTCCGTATGTTAGGCTAGAACACTAACCACTGAACTACCGAAGCACATATTTATTTTTGTACACAAATTCTATTAAAAAATAACAAATAAAAAAAGTCGAAGTAAAAATTTCATTCGCATCAAAATTTGTATGCGAGAGAGGATGATCTATAAAAAACTTTGAGAGTTTGAGTATAAACAGCCGACTGACGTCGTAGTATTTGTGTTAAATTTCGTCACTCGCTTACGTTATTGCATCCTCGTAAGGCAGAGGGGATGCACTGTGTGCTTTTCCGCGCTTCCGAAGCGCTTATTTTTGTCTTATATTAAACTACACTACAAAAACAGAAAAAGAAGCTATAAAAATGCAATAGAGACTTTTAGTAATAAGCAATTGCTTCTAAATCTCGATTATTTTTTTGCTGGGACATATCGCTCATTTACTTCAATAGTGTCATAACTCAAGAAATGCTATTTCATAATTTATCTTGTTTAAAAAATTCGTATAAATACCATCAGCTCCTGAGAGAAGAATATTTTTTCATGTCTTCATTGAGTTGTATGCAAATTGAAAACTTAAAACTCCTTTTGTGCAAAACTGGTTTTTTTGAGTTGTAACACTATTGAAGTAAATGAGCGATATGTACGTACTACATACCAAAATTGTACAGGAGAAGAAGAGCAAAAACAAACAACATTCGCTGAAAATTTTGAAGCAAAAAGTCAAGTAAGGTGGGGTGTGGTGGAGAGCTTAGAAAACCCACTTAAAAAAAGTTAAAGCTTCAATGAATTCTATGAATTATAGGAATTTTCTACATCAACACGAGAAGAGTTTATGTTTGTTTATACATACATACATACATATTTAATTTTTTTCACTGCATGGAAAAAGTGAATGGATGCAAACACATTGAAGGAGTAGTAACTCATACTTATGCACGTCCTTGTGGTTAGATTTGTAATTCAGGCAAAAGTGGGTTGAAACTATTTCAAAAGAACTACGAGAATAAGAACGTGGAAATATAACTCTACAAAATGCATAAAACAAGAGGTTCAATAGCGTTTCAAAACCAACAAAAAAAAATAAACAAATTATTATATATACTCGTAAAAAAGTGTAAATAATACTAAACACTGCGATAACTGGAATTGCGGCCGCACAGTAGTGTATGGCCTTTTTCTTTTCTCAAAATAAGGGCAACATTTTCAACTCTTTAAAAAAAAGAGAAAGAAAGAAATTTAATTTTGTTAGGAAAATAAAATTTATTAGAAGGGAGGAGTACAAGTCAAGAGTTAAAGAATTCTTAAAATTATGGCATTAAATAAATACGTTACACGTTTTTTTTTTCTCTCTCAAAAAAACAGAAGAAAAAAGATGTTGCAATTTTCTGCACCTTAATATATTTTATTACCCTCTCATCTGCTTAGAATTGTTAATGCCTGCCTAAAATGCGCATATACTCCAAAATGCTGGCAGGAGGCAAGGGTAGTTTTTATACCTAAGCCTGGCAAGGCGAGTTATACGACTCCAAAGGCTTACAGACCAATAAGTCTTACTTCCTTAATGCTCAAGACCATGGCACGGATAGTGAACGACATGATTAATAGCAGGATATTAGACGATAGTCTGAGGTTTAGATAACATGCGTATGTCAAAGGAAGGTCAGTGGAAACGCCTCTTCACAGGGTAGTTAACTACATTGAAAAAGCTTTCAATGACAAGTTGTATACGCTTGGCGTTTGTATTGACATTGAAGGCGCTTTCAACAATGTGACCACCGACACTCTTATCTAATCCTTGGACAGTTTCAAGTTGACCAATCAATAGTTGATTGTGTAAACTTCATGCTGGGGAACAGTTGGATAAGCTGCGGTATGCACAATTTAAACGTTAGGAGCAGTGTGCAACGTGGCACGCCTCAAGGAGGAATAATTTCACGCCTTCTTTGGGTAACCACTATGCACAGCCTGCTAATGGACCTGACTAATGAGAGTTATGAACCTATCTGATATGCGGACGATGTCATGATACTTCTAAGGGAGAATGACCTTAACAAACTTTGCAGAGAGGCGGAAAAAACTCTCAACATTGCATTTAACTGGGCTCGGCCGAGGGGACTGAATGAATGAATGAATTAAGTCAAACGGGAAGCACAGGACACTGCGACCAAAGTATATCTATTGTATCCCCTGTCAGGTGATAGAGCACCTCATCTAGACCTACTCCAATAGTTGCTTGCCCAATTGGCTATATCTTCTGTGGCATTACGCTTCACAGTCCTTCAGAATATGCTCTGGAGTTTCATCTTCGTAATCACAGAATCTGTACAGGCTGTTACTCCCAATGCCAAGTCTGTTGAGGTGTTTTCTCAGTCTACAATGGCCTGTGAGGAAGCCTGTGAGCATTCTTAGATTGTTTTTACTCAGGGACATGAAAGCTATGAAACGATTTTGGTTATACGTTCCAATCATTAGCTTTGCATGCCTCAATCCTGGGAGATGGAGCTAGAGGTGTTCCCTATTACTTTTGATCTCCGTCGATATATCTTCCCGGATTTTGTCCAATCCGAGTCCACAAGACGGTTGTGGTCCGACTATGGGTGTACTACTATGGATCCGACTATGGGTGGCCATTTTGTCTGCA
This sequence comes from Tachina lurida, assembly GCA_944452675.1. Lineage (NCBI taxonomy): Eukaryota > Metazoa > Arthropoda > Insecta > Diptera > Tachinidae > Tachina > Tachina lurida. Next base: position 30,975,462 of record OX101756.1, on the reverse strand, counting down.
TTTTCATTTCCTAACACACCGGCGTGTGCAGAAACCCAGCAGAGTGTGACCTGAATATTAACTCAGAAAAAACGGAAATAGGTATTTTCACCAGGAAAACAAAGATTATGCAGTATATTGATCCTAGTTTCTAAGGAAAGACCATCACATTATCCGATAAGATTAAGTATTTAGGAGTGATTCTAGATCGGAAACTGTTTTGGAGACATCACATAGAGGAAAGAATCAAGAAGGCTAACTCGTGTTGTTCTTTTTGCAGAAGGGCCAGTGGGTCCAGATTAGCCCTACTGCGATGCATTGGATCTATAAGAGTGGGGGTCAACAGATAGGAAGTGCAACACTAAAACTTTGGAGAAGGTTCAACGAATGTGCTGCCTATATATACCTAAGTGGCGCTATGAGCACTAAATCCACCATGTCATTGTAGACAACCCATACACATTCGTATTAGATACAAAGCAGCTCTTGCTAAAAAAAAAATTTTTACAAGTGATGGGAAAATGGATCGGCCAAGACAACATACCACACCATCAGAAGATATGGACGTCACTGAACGCACACGACCAAAACTTTGGAAATGTCCGATCGGGTACGTGAGACTAGATTTATAACAGAATGCGCAACATTGATTCGAGAAAAACACTCCTGGGTCAATCGAACCCTAAAACAAACACCCGTAGGAGTTTGCTGCTACACGGATGGCCCGAAGATAGGGGAAAGAACGGGCTTAGATTTCTTCATAGATGAACCGGAGATCGAGATTTACTTCCGCTTGCTTGACCATAATACAGTCTTCCAGGCGGAGGTTCGTGCGATCACGGATTATTTAAAATGGATCAGTGTGAATATTCAGGGCAATTATGAATAAAATTCCGCGAGAAATTTCTCCCTTTTCCAATTAGAATTTTTTGTTTTCCCTATTACTTGCTATTAGTTGGAATTGCTCCCCGGTAAAAATTGCATGCGGAATTTTATTATTGATTGCCCTGATTAGATCCACAGAGGTCAATATATTTACCGACAGTAAGTCGGTAATTAGGGCAATCACAACAGAAAGAGCAAACTCTAGGACCGTTTTAGATTGGAAAAATATGATAAACGATTACGCAGTACATGGCAACATTCGTGTTGTATGGGTACCGGCCCACTACGGCGTAACCGGAAATGAACGCTCAAATGAAGTGGCGAAAAAGGCCAGAACGTTACGGACAGTAACTCTAATTAATGCAGAGCCTTTCAAGGCAGAGACGATTGAGTTATAAAATTAGGCACAGGACCTGATAGAATTGTAATACTGTGGGTAATCTAACCAAACTTTTATGGGGCGACCCGGACGAAGACAAAACAAACGGGGCTATTGAAACTAAGCAAGCCGGAGCTAGGAAAGTTGACCGGCGTCTTAACGGGGCACTCTAATCTACGAGCGCATTTGTACCGGATTGAAGCCACGAATGACAATGAATGTAGGAGATGCATGGAGGACATGGAAGACAATGAAGCACTTCCTTTGTCATTGTCCAGCTTTCGCCTAGCCGAGATCCCGTTATTTTGGGGATGACACCTTACGGGACATTAAACACCTTAGAGGTATTGACTGGAAAAGTTTGAGGAACAGGTGAACGATACTGAGTTCCTATAAATTTGGGGTTCGTTTGATCAATTTATATGAAAGCGCACAACAGGCTTATACTGGCTTATGTGTATGCCCCCGTACATGAGCGTAATGGCTCCTAATCTCAACCTAACCTAACTTAACCTAATATATTTTAATATAATAGTGGGAATATTTTTAAACACGACAATCTAGACCAAAGTTAAGAAAACTCTGTGCTAGAGTTTATTTATCCTTTAGATATTTCACACGATCAAACTAAATAAACACCTCACATATGTACATATTATGAATTAAACCGTTTCAAGAGTCCCAGGTGTGTGTCTCGTTGCTTCGTAACTAAACCGAAATTGTCACATAATTAATTTATTGGTTTAATTAAATGCTGCTTAACTTTTCATAAATATCCCGTGTACTTGTAATTCATACATAGTCTTTTCTCTTTTTTTGTTTGCTTATTGCTGCACTTTTCTAACAAAACCCAAATGACAATACTAAAACAAAGCCTTTAGAAATTGCTTTTAAAAGGCAAAATAAATTATTTATGTACATATGTATATGTAGTACAATAAATTAGAAAATATAAAATTTTGTCATAAATTTTAATTATGTCAAAGTCCTTCGTATAAATATGCACGTCAAACACACAGACATATAACCAAACAAAAACGTTCATTAAATATTCGCTTTTATTTCACAAGCGTTATCAGTTATATCCCCTATGAATATTCTTTTTTTAGAATAGAATAGGACTTTTTTCCGACAGGAAATTGAATATAATAAATTGAAAATAATGCAACACGATAGAAATAAATGTATTACCTGAACTAATAAGGATTGTATAACCTATTAGGGATGCCAATCGGGATCGATTTTTAGAAATCCCGGGATTCGGGATTTATAGATCCCGATCCCGAAAATCCCGGGATATTCGGGATCGCGGGATTTTCGGGATCCCGGGATTTTTCGGGATTCCGGGATTTTCGAGATTTCGGGATCTACAATTTTTTAGTAAAATAAATAATTTAATAAATAAATATTACTTTAATAACAAATTTTATGCATTTTAAAAGTTTTTATGTTGATAATATATCATTAAACATTTGTCTTTAAAGTTAACAATATTTTAATACTAGCATGAAATAAAAATCGAAAGAATTTTTGTCAACTATTTTAAATTCTCTAAATTTATACTGAAAACAATAACTAAATATGAAAACTTGTTTTTGCTTTCAATATAAATGTTTTTCTATAATCTAAATCAAAACGAATGTACATATCTGTGGACTTTTAGCACTATCGCTTAAGTTGATTTACGAAAATTTTAGATGCACTTTCATACAAATAAGCTACAAAAACATTATTGTTTTTTTTAAATATATCTATTAAGGTTTTTTTAATTGCGATTGACCAACAAGTAGCCATTACGGTTGTTACATATACCATGTATTGCCTATTTTTTTAAACGATTTCGTCACTACTATGACAACGATAATAAGGCTGAACATGTCGAAAAATTAAAAGAAATGTATACACAATTCTAATCAAATTCTATAAATTACGTCTAATGATCACATTTTTGTAGGCACATACATTAACCGCCGTATTCATAAAAAAATTTAGGTTTATTACAGGTTTATTTGACAAATTTCCCAAAGAAATACGTCAAATAAGCGCTTAATAAGCCTAAAATATTTTTTATGAATATGCCACTAAAAGTTTGCCTGAGCACTTGAACAGTATTTTTCTTCTACTGAAAAATTTTAAATTCATACATAAGTTGTTTTCTGCAAGTTCAACAGATACATATGTAGTCCTAAGTTCGCTAAGAGGAGTATGGTTTATTAGTGTGCTGTCCTTCTACTCTGCAACTCGAATAAAACTATAATTGAGTCGAAGTCATTCAGTCGGTCCTTTTTTAACACAAAACACAAACCTTTGATCAAACCCATGTAATTTAAATAGGTCATAGTTTTGTGTCAAAAACGACCTAAACGGTCTAACGAAAATAATTTTGAACTGCAATGTAAAAAAACATACATTCACACTAGAGCAATTTTTTAGACAAAATAGCACGCATTATTCTGTAAATATTTCTCGCTTTTACGTCAACCCGACTTTTTATTTTCTACTTCAATTGTAAGGAGCTGTCAGTAGTACTCAATTGTTACCGAAAAGTGGAAAAGGGTTGAGGAGTCGATATACAGAGTTATACACTGCAATTATGAATAAATTTCCGCAAGAAATGTCCCCCTTTTCCTTTCGCTTTCCCTATTATTTGCTACTGTTTCAAATTATTCCCCGGGCAAAATTTCTCGTGGAATTTGGCCTTATAATATAGAATAAAGGCCTAATTCATAAAAAATATTTTGATTTTATAAAAGGTTTATTAATCGAATTTCCATAGAAAATTTGTGTTATAAACCTCTTATTAAACAGAAATATTTTTTATGAATAAGGCAGTAAGACGCAATAAATTTGTCAAACTTATTGAATTTTCCAAATGTTATTTTCCTTCCAAAGCTCATATGCTTCTTTTCGCTTTCAAAATAATTCTTAGTTGTATATTGTATCACCTTTTATGAAAATAACCGTGAGAAAGTAGTTAATTTATTTTGCACTTGTTGTTAATTTATAAGAAATATGCCACGAATAGTCATTAAATTGTTAAAACTGCACGTATAAAATTGTATGGGACTTTTAAATATTATAAAAAATACCATAAAATCAACGAAAATTTTAATCTATTAAGTTTTTTATATAAAAATTGCTAAGAAATCCCGAAAAAGAAATCCCGGGATTGAATCTTACAAATCCCGGGATTCGGGATTTGCCAAATCCCGAAAATCCCGGGATTTCCGGGATCGGGATTTCCCATTTGGCATCCCTATAACCTATTAATTATATATGTATTATAAAACAATCTACATACATTACAATGAAGTAATAAATAAATAATTTGTACACATTTTTGGAAATTGAAAAACATCTTTATCGATTAGGAAGTCATTTCCTAAACAAAAGAAAATATTATAAAGTTGTTGTTGCAGTAGAAATACTATAATCAATTCATAGAGATAAGCAAATATATACTTACTCGCATAATAAAAATACAATAAGAAAGAAATAAAAATACTTTTTCAAAAGGAACCTTTGCGAAAGTGTCCTTTGAATGTAGTTCTTTTTTATAGGAGTACTTTCTGACATTACTTTTTAAAAAAATCGTCTTTCAAAAGTTTATTTCAAAGATAAATCTTTTTAAAAAGCATTATTTTCGAAGTATGTAGTCCTTCTTTTAAAGTATGTATCTCCTTAAAAATATAAAAAAGAAGAGACGTGTCTTATACCTTATTGAGGTATAAAACTTTAAGTTGGCATCACTTTTTTAACTGGCGGCCATTTTGTCAGCTGTCAAGTGATTAATATTTAGTTTGGTTTGCCATTTCATCATGAACAGGTTGACAAAAGAACAACGCTTGCAAATCGTGCAAATTTATTTCGAAAATAATGGTTCAGTTCGCGAAGTTTACCGCAAGCTCCGTCCATTTTATGGTCGACATAATCGTCCATCAGAGCAATTAATTCGGTTAACCATGGATCGTTTTCGCACTACGTTTACTCTATGTGATAATACGCATCCGCAGAGACGTCGAACAGTGCGCACCGAAGAAACAATTGCCGCTGTAGAGCAAAGTCTTGAAGAGGACCCGAATGAATCGATTCGCCACCGTGCACAGCAATTGGAGCTGATAACCGACTATTTTGTTCCCGAATTGGATGGCATGAATGTGGATGAGTTGTGGTTCCAACAAGACGGCGCTACATGCCACACAGCGCACGTCACAATCGATTTATTGAAGGAAACATTCGATGAGCGCATAATTTCGCGGAATGGACCTGTCAATTGGCCACCAAGATCGTGTGATTTGACACCATTGGATTATTTTCTTTGGGGATATGTGAAGTCGCTCGTCTACGCCAACAAACCAGAAACGTTAGGGGACTTGGAAGCCAACATTCGTGGCGTTATTGCCAACATACGGCCCCATATGCTCGAAAAAGTGGTTGAAAATTGGACCTGTAGAATTGGCTTTATTCGAGCCAGCCGCGGCGGCCACATGCCCGAAATCATATTTAAACATTAATGGCATAAAATTATCCTTCCAATAAAGCCAAATTGATGGACATTAAAACGATTTTCTTGTGTTTTATTTCAATTCGAAGTTCTATACCTCTAAAAAAACACCCTGTAGCTATGCTGCTTAGCTTAACTTAATGTGTTAAATAACAATGCAATAAAATTGTTTATTTATTTATTTATTGGTACATATTCTACAAAGTAAATTTGCAGAATATAGTTGAAATTATATTATATGAAGATTTCTAATTTGCCGCAAATATTTCAACACATTTCCATTTATTTCCCATTATTTTCTTTTCTAGCGGCGTACGATTAAATTAATGTATTTTTTGTGGCCGGTGGCGGCTGTTAGCCGGCTTACAGACAATCGGCTGTATTCTCTGGTTTGTGCTCATGTACAAAAAACAATACAAAAACAAATTGAGCAATCGTTCTCATTGTTTTGTTTTTTTTTTATTGTATCACTCACTTCAAAGAACGAAATAAAACAGAATCAAACAAATTGTTTCGTTTATTTTCGTACTCTGCTTTTAAGTGCAAAGAAATGAAAACAAAAATAAATTTATAACTGTAATAGTGTCGGTTAGTTTTGTTACGAAAATCTCGTCGTAACTCCTGTATCGCGCCATAAAGAGCATACCTATAATAAAATTCTAAAGATAAGCACCTTCAAAAAAGTCAGGGCTATCATGAATAAAATTCCACGTGAAATTTTTCCCAGGGAAAAATTCCTAGTAGGGAAAACAAAAAATTCTAATTGGAAAAGTGAGAAATTTCACGTGGAATTTTATTCATGAAAGCCCTGATTACTTTTGTCAAAAAAATCTCTTTAAAAAGTATATTTTCAAAAACTAAAGTACAACTTAGCCATTTATTAACCGATTTACAAAAAGTATGTCTTGTTTGAAAGATAATATCAGATCCTTTACACAGAAAAATAATTAATAGAAATCCGTTGGGAAACTAAGAAGGTAGGATTTAAATTCCATTTAAAATGTCCATTTCCAAAAATTCCGTTTTTCTCTATATTTACCTTTATAAAATCAATTTACCAAAATAAAACCAAGAAAACAGAATTGGTACATGAGAACCCCTGAATAATTTTGGTGTAGCACATCAAGGGTGTTAAAATATTCAACCAGGAATTATTTTGAAAAGTAGAAGGTACTAAATCAAATAATTGTAACTTTACATGAGAAGATAAAAACATACAGGCCAATTATGAATAAAATTCCGCGAGAAATTTTTCCCTTTTCCAATTAGAATTTCTTGTTTTCCCTATTACTTGCCACTAGTTGAAATTATTACCCGGGAACAATTTCTCGCGGAATTTTATTCATAATTGCCCTGATAATAGAAAGTGTGCAAATGCTTTTACAACTCCTTTGTACAACTGCTTTGTAAAAGTGTTATTTTTTAGACTACATATTGCAATAAACTTTTGTGACGAGGTGTATTTGTGTGAAATGTAATGAAATCACTGAAAATCTCAGTTTCGTAACAAAATACGTGTTAAGAGCCTTTCTACTTGAGACTATCGATATGACCCAGTAAAAAAAAATTAGAAGTCATTCTGAAGGAACTACATTTTCATTGCTTTCAAAAAAACGATATTTTTAAAATGCCGACAGTTAGCAGAAAACCAATTAGAAGATTATTTTAGTTATACAAAACCTTGTAATTCCTCCATAGTTTTAGAAAATACACACCAGAATTTTTAAAAAATCGAATTTTTTTAAGAAATTTATAAACTTATTTTAGTCTATAATTTAAAAGTAATTTACTTAAATTTAAATAAAAACACTATTTCGGGTTTAAATTCGTATAAAAAGAAACGAATTGTTGAAATAGGTAACTATTTACCATTTTTCCTAGATGAAAATATTATCATAGAACACAAAAAAGGAAATTGTTCTTAAAATCGCTTCCAATTCGGTGACCAGGCATCGAAAAAGAGAACTTCTTGCAATGACAACCCTATGTAAAAATCATTAGAACGGATCGAAATTTGCACTACTTCCAGCTCGCAAACTATACATTTTCATGTCTTTTTTGGAGTGTCTTTTTTTACTGGGGAGCTTTGGAAGAAAAATAACATTTGGAAAATTCATCATTTTGAGAAAAATTCATTCAGGACAATTATGAATAAAATTCCGGGAGAAATTTCTCCCTTTTTCAATTAGATTTTTTTGTTTTCCCTATTACTTGCTTTTGTTTGAAATTGTTTCCCAGGAAAAAAATTTCTCGCGGAATTTTATTCATAATTGCTCTCATTCACTCTTATTATATATTATAACTATCTATGTATATGGCGACTTTCCTCAACCCCACACAATAAAATTGGCACTTCTCTACTTCTTGATGGTAACAATTGAGTACTATTGACATCTCCTTACAATTCAAGTGCAATATAATCAGCGTTGTCACAACTAAATTATTTTTGGGCTTAAATTCCCTACAAGAAATGAATGACTGAAACTAACACAAAAAAAATGTTTCACTACACATTTGCAATAATTTTACATTGAATTCAAAAGTGACAGTCAATTGACTAGTCATTTGATCGGAAGTTATGATGGATTTATTTATCAATTATAGTTGATCCACTCTAGGACATACATACATACATACATATGTATGTGCTAGAGTGGAACATCTAATGCACATACTTATGCCAAAACTTTTAAAACATCAAGTTTTATTTAAAATAATTCTTTCTGCCAAAAAAAAACACTTCAATGCAGAGATCTGATAGAAGAAGATAAGTACGTAAAATAAAATATTAAATTTTAATGGGCGTCACTCCGCCCATTTTTTAAATAAAAGATTTTGTCTATTTTAGAGCTCAATTTGTGTGGTAAGTTTCGTAAAAATCGGTTAAGAAGAACCGCGAGAAATATTATAATAAATTTTAATGGGCGCAACTCCGCCCATTTTTTTAACTGTCAAATTGTGTTATTACAAAAACCAAAGGTGTTTTATAGGTTTCGTAGCAATCAAAGAAGTAGAATATCATAAAATTATATTTTAAAAAATGTGGGCGTGTCCCCGCCTACTTTTTTACAATGGGACCAATGGGAAACAAAAAACAAAAATTTTTACAATCGGTCCAAAATGTACCGAGTTATGAAGTCACACACACCTAAAAAAACAAAAATAGAGACGAATTTTTAACCTACTTCTGTTTTTTTGAAGTCGCTGAAAAATACAATTCATTCTGTCTGTGAAAATTAAAAAAGTTTTAAATAATAAAAATAAAATGTGATACCTATGTATATGTTAAATTTTAATTAAATTTTAAAACGAAAGGGATTACAAGCTATATATGTATATTTAATTTATTTTATAAAAAATTTTATACAAAGAATCACCTGCATTATGGTGCATTAAAAAAAATTGCACAGTTTATATTTTAATAGTGTGTGTCATAAGCTCAGTTTACGCAGTTTAAGACTTGAGCACTGAATTTGTTTAGTGTATGGTCGGCATTAAAAGTTATCAATAATTTTGGCATACTGATAATTCTAAACTATGGGTAGGCCTATAAAATTTTAATTTCAATAAAAAAGTATATTTTTCGATTACATGTCACTTACCATAAAATAGAAAATAAGGCCGGGTATACATCTGTGTGTCATGTGCCCAAAAGAGCGTAACCACTAATTACTAATGAACAAATGTTAGATTCAGACATGTATTTATTATGTTACTCTTTTTTGGGCACATGGTACACAGATCTAAACTCGGCCTAATGTTTCTGCACTACTTTTCTATCGGCCATGTTCTGTAAGCCGAATCCGAGTAAATTTCTCGTTCTCCAAAAATAAATAATGGCCCCATTGATGTGATTTAAAACACACATAGTAAATTAATTTCAGAAATATTCAGGGCTATCATGAATAAAATTCCACGTGAAATTTTTCCCAGGGAAAAATTCCAACTAATAGCAAATAATACGGAAAACAAAAAATTCTAATTGGAAATGGGAAAAATTTCACGCGGAATTTTATTCATGATAGCCCTGAATATTTCAGCTCTAAAAAATATAAAACTACAAAAACGTCTGAAAAAAATTCGCTATTAGTGGATTTAATTTTTCTAAATCGAGCGTTTTTAAATCGACTCAATTTACAGAACAGGCAGGTATATCTGAAGTTTATTCTAGCAAGTGTATGTATACAGACTCTGAATTAATAAATTACTAGCGGTCGATCCCGCCTCGAATTTCAATCCCACTTTTTAGAGTTTTGAAATTTTCAATCTCTTAATCGATTTTTATTAAAATGTAACTGATAAAAATTCATTCCAAATATTTTTTAAGTCTCGTTAATGCTTAACTAGCCAATAACCTGTGTGCCTCGCTACAACCCATTAATATACGTATTGAGATGAAAAGAAAAAAATTGTGCCACGCTTGCGATTCAATATTCTCCTCTTTTGTAGAATACAATTCTCATTATTAAAATAAATAGTCATGATGAGTTTCAAACTTCTCACTGCATTAGTTTCCAAGATATTTTTTTAAGTAAACATTTTCTCTATTTGAGGAGAGCCAAGCTCCCCTATCCAATCGCGATTATTTTCTACCGTCAGTAGAATCAGCGGAATTTCAAGCTTGTGTTTGTAGCAGATACCAAGACATTAATAAATTTATGAGGGCAATTATGAATAAAATTCCGTGAGAAATTTTTCCCGGGGAACAATTCCAACTAATGGAAAATGATAGGGAAAATAAAAAATTCCAATTGGAAAAGGTAGAAATTTCCCTCGGAATTTTATTCATAATTGCCCTGAATATTTAATTTACTTAGGATGTGACTCTTTTTGCTCCATTATTGACAATTTTTTCATAATACTTTTCTCGTTATTGCCTTTACTGTTTACGAAAAGATTTCAAAATTTCGACCGGTTTGGTTTGAAAGATATCTTGAAAAAGGTGATGCTTCTATGTTGGAACCGCCATGCTAACCTAAGATAAATAAAAATATTAATAGCCTATTGCTCCTTCTAGACCATCAGTAATACAATGTGGGCAAATCAGCAAGATCAAGGGTGGCGTTGGCTGAAGTAGTTAGCACGTTGAGTACAAAACCGAGGGTCCTGGGTTCGAGCCCGTTATCCAAAAGTCATTAAATAACAACACCACGCATTTTTCTGACTGCATTAGTGTCCTTTGTATCAGTTGTTGCATAGTCACTGGTCACTAAACTGCTCCTGCTTCAGCGGATACTAATCCTAATGTAACATCAGAGCGCCCTCCATCGTTGTGTAGCAGAATTATCGGCGAAGTAAAATAACCAATAAAATTGCTACTAAAAACAGCTTCAAAAAAAATTACATACGCCCCTACAACACTGCATTATTAAAAAAAAAGTGTAAAAAGCGGAGTTGTAAAAAAATGAAGCTTTCCTTTATCTCTTCCTTCACCACCTGTCACTGCTATCACTATCCCTTTCCTAAATAAGGTAACACCTAATAACAGTAGTAGCAGTATACTGGTATTATATTTGAAGACAAAATCCATTTCTGAAATTGTTCCCAGATACAATGCACATTATCAACAGTTTGTTTTAACGTTCTCCCCATATTAATTTTCTAGATATCTCAAAGTAAATATATTCTCATGAGGTGCCACACCCCCATGTTCAACGCACATTATAAAATCGTTATATTATCGTTTCTATCAGATGCAAAGATATTCCAAAATTAAAAAAAATATATACATATACATATGTATATATATGTACATTCGTGCTGCCGTGTCCTTATTTCTTATTTTAATCCGACTTTTTCTTTTTAACAGCTTTCTTTTAAGGACAATGGAGGCGGCACGCCCACTTGTTCACTCCTTAACACTATTTCTTTTAATTAATTTAAAAAATAAATTCTAAAAATTGCTCCAGCCGTTCTCCGATTTTAGATAAATAAAAAAAGTGGGCGTGACCAATTTTAGGTCTACTTTCTACTTTTGTACGCGTTACAAGCACCATGAAAGAAAGTCAGCTGTTCTTGAAAGCTAAAGACGTTAAATAATACTTTGTTTCTTACGTTATCGATAAATATTATTTTGCCGTGGATAATTAAAATTAATTATCCACGGCAAAATTGATTAAAATTAATTAATTTTAATTAATTTTGCGTAAATAATAACTAATTCAAAACTGTTTTATTCACTCATGTATTTATTAAGTTAAATAGTTCCATACATAACTAATAGACAATTTTATAGAATCCAACATGATTGTAAACAGTTTAAATCAATAAATACATGTCTAAATCAAACAGTTTTTCATTAATAATTATTAATTATAATTAGTTGGTTACGCTTTTTTGGGCAAATGCACACAAGAAATGCCAGATGAAAACTCAGCCTTACATTAAAGTCAAGAACAGCCGACAATTTGCTGGAATAGCTCTGGCCGAGTTCTTCTCAAGAATATCATTTAAAATGCTGAATAAATAGTCAAAGACGTCTGCAGACATTCTTGTCGCGGTTCGAAATTGCTCAGGGTCAGAAGTTTTAATTTTTTTAAATGTGGTTTCAAAAAACCCACTTAATTTCCGTTCTAAGTACAACGGGCGCACCAAAAACCTTTTCTTTTTTTGAAATTGTTCATAGACATTTTTTGCACATAAAATTAAATATAAAAACTCGACTAACTCCACAAATTCTTTTAAAAACTCGATTTCACTCTCCATTTTTTCTTTATAAGTATTTATAAACAAACGCACACAGCTGATCAAAACAAAAATAAAATGTCGCATGGAAAGCAGTGCATGTAACTCAGCGCGAACAAAGTATAAGAAGAAACAAGATGATGAAACGCGTTTAAAGCATAACGCGTAAAAAGCGAGCTATGGACCTCTACCTTTAGGTATACTGTGTTTTAGAATTTGGTACGGTATACATACATACATGCATATGTATATGTATCGGTAATACCGAACCGCTATAAAAAAATAGCAACAATTTTGAGGAAAAGTGCGATAAAAAAATTATTAAAATTCAACATAAAATTCCCAATAGAGCACAAATTAGAACTTTCGAACCCTGCAAAAACAAATTAATCACGCACATGAGATTTGATGTATTTTGTGTCCTTAATATGGTGTTTTTTTTCGCTTATCACAATATTTTTATTTTATAACGTTTAGTGGAACTATTTTTTTTCTGTCTTTGTTAAATTTTTATTAATACCGTAAATTTGTATATAACATAAGTACATGTGTACATATCTATACTGTTAAACCAGCTGACATTTTACATATAAGCATACATACATTTGTATGTACATATATGAAACATTCATACAACAACAACAAATATACTGTCATTTTGAGTTCACCCAGTTTCTGGCATACATACATACATATACCTAAATGGATGTACATAGATTAGTATATAGATATGTATGTAGGTATATATATATATGTATGTACATATTTAACTTTATACACACTCTCGAACACATGCCCAGTAAATTTGTAACTTTACAACAGCAACAAATATAAAGTAGTGACGCCCAAAACTGAGTTTTCGTACGTTTATTAAATTTCTTGACGTACATTTTTCCACATTGCACTTCTATCTTGCACATGCATCAGAAAAAATTGGAAATTAAGAATAAACAATTCCAAGTTTATGAAATTGAACAAAGTTTGTTTTGGGTTATTTTAAAAATTTTATTTTTAAAGTTAAAGGGCACATTTGGGTTTTAAAACTCCAATAGCAATCTTATACATATATATACATTCATATGTACACATATTATTATACGACACATTGTTATTTTTAAAAATGCATTTTTAAAACGAATACCCAAAATTGTTAGAGGAATGCTTTTTTGCCTCAGTGTACATACGTACACAGCGTACACATTCATACATACATATGTACATAGCATGCAATAAGCAACAATAATAATGTTAAAAAAAACTTACTTTAAACGGTTTTTTCTCGTCAGCCTCCATTTCGTTGTTGTTGTTGCCGTTAATTTTGTTTAAGTTAAAAAAGACACTAGACGAAAATGTCTTTTAATATTTTTCAGTCAACCAAAATTTTATTTGGTTTGTAGGCATCAATTTTTAAACACTTTTGAGCTTACTGTTTATTTATTTGCAAACATATGTAACTATATAAGTACATACATATGTATGTATGTATTTATAATTTTTGTTTAAGTTCTTTGTTTATTATTTATCAAGTATGCAATTTTTTCTGTTTTTCTTTCACTTGCGTTTTTATTTTAATTTCCGCACTTTTTTATTTGATTAAATTATTTAGCACAACTTAAACGAGCACCGGCTGTGTATTTAATGAGCTCCAAAGCATACATGTGCTTGTTATTTAAAACCCTGTATTATAACATTTTGCTAAGCAGAGCATTTTGTTAGCACTGTTACAATTAGCGTTACCAGATAAGGAGACTTGGGTATCTTATTTTTGAAGTTTCCTAAATGTTAAAGAGACAGCGATTTCCTAGCTGAAGTAAAACTTTTAAAAATATAATACATATATCGTACTTATAGTTAATTTATACAATGCAGTTTGTGTGTTAAAATATGCAACATAAAATATAAACGTGTTTCCTAAACACATGTTAAAAATTATGTACATATGTACTATAAGGAATAGAAGCAAACAAAAGTCTACTTTCAAAACGCTACATACATACATACACACATACAGCTGCAAACCGTTTTTTTAATGATCAGGCACATATTTTATATGCATTACGTTTCTACTTAGATAACTCATCAGTAGACTTCAATCCAAAGTTTTTGAAATAAGTTTATAAAAAGTAGGTACTATAAGAAAGAAGAAATCAAAACGAGCAAAAACTTCGATTTTTTAAAAAAAATATGGCAGCACTAGTTACAATATTTGCAACTCTCTTGTTATGGACTCTCTGTATGTACCAGCGTTACCATTTGGCAAGTTTTCCCATTTTTGGAAGTTTTTTGAGATGCTAAAAAGTTTTTTGAAAATATGTACATATACATATGTATAAAGTTTTGTAAAGTTTTTTATAAATACACGGCCCTATGTATAAGCAAAAATTGGCATGAAGTTAGCATAAGTGGCAAAATTGAGCATGATGTTAGAGAGTTTTGCCATGAAACTTCACATTAAAAATCATTAGATAATGCGACCATTTTTAATGTCAAATTGTATGGAGGAACTCGTTAACACCTAATTCAATTTTGCCACTTATGCTAACTTCATGCCAATTTTTGCTTATACATAGGGCCGACATAATTTAACTTGATATTTTTGACATTTTTTACAGATCTCTAAATCTAAATAGGTAGGAATTTTATTTTATGTGTTTTTATTACATGCTATGTTTTTGATTTTAATCGTTTTTATATTTCCAAAGACACTTTTGTGTTTTCTTTTAAAATCACAGGGAGATGTGTAAACATCTTGTAATGAACAATTTTTTTTAAGTTGAAAGTGCTTATGCTTTTAGTATATTTTTTTAAATTAATCAATTAAAAAAAAGTATCAAAACTTTCAATATTGTAAGTACATAGGAATTTGCTGGTTTTTGTTTGTTTTATTTAACTTATTTGGTTAGTAAATGGGTACACTGCAGTATATATGTATATACTGTATTAAAAATTTCAGTAAGCAGTAAATTTACTGATTACTGAAAAAATTCATTAAATTTTTACTGATAATGAAATTTAATTTGCATTACCAGTAAAATCGTAGGGCTGTATTCATAATAAAATTGTAGCAAGTGCCAAAGTTTTTTTATTCAAATTTTTTAATTTTTGTATGAAAAAAATGTAGCCACTTGGTAGAATTTCATAATGAATACGGGCATTACTGATTACTGAAAATTCAATGCACCTCATCATATAATAAATCACTTAGGCACTTTATAAAAATTGTAGAAAAGAATTTTAGTAATCAGTAAAAATTTTCTGGTTAGAAAATTATTTTTACTGAAATTTGAGTAGTACTGCAAAGTGCCCATCTATGGTAAATGCATTTTCTTTTACTTTTAAATGTTTAATTTTTGTTGTTCATCGTTTAGTTGTTGTGTACGAATTGCAATTAAAATAAAGCAATTATCAAGTTAAATAAAACAAACAGAAACCAGCAAATTCCTATGTATTTACAATATTTTAAATAAGTTTGTGTTGCTTCCCTTCCAACATTTGGAAGTTTATTTCATCGTCCATCGTCAAAGGCGTTACGTCTTACTCACTTCCAAGCGTTAATTGGAAGATAGTTTGAATTTCACAATAACAATTTACATTGCAGTTGTCTTTTAATCATCCTGATGACCTTTGGAAGATATTTTGTTGTTTACAACACTAGCCGAAAATGACATGTGCCGTAATGGATATAATAAACAAAAACAACACTATGCACTGCTGGGAAAGTCACAGTGACCGGGAAATAAAATTGAAAAAATTAAAAGAATGCAAAAAAAATGTTTTCGACATCATCGAGATTAGTTTATTTTTTTGTCTTTTGCTGTGGTCGGTCAGTGGTAAAGTGTTACTTTGTTTTGGTATTGTTGTAGTTTTTACATAATTGTTATTTATTTGTTAATTTGATAATTATATCATAGTCAATATGAGTGAATTACCTGTAAAGGCAAAAAGTCACTATGACGTGACTTCTTGAAATAACGCAGAAGTGACTTCTTGAAGTAACGCAGAAGTGTCTTCTTGAAGTCACTTCCGGTGGGTACAACTTCTCAATATGGAAGACGGTTCTACGATGAGAAAATGGTATCGCAGACGATGAGTTTCAACTTCTTAGCGTGACTTCTGTTTCACTTCCGCTATAGAAAATATTGGCAGAGTTCTTTCAAACACTAATACACTCATACTTCATAGCGCGGTGTGCATCTTATTATGATTATCTTACTCAAAATTTGTGATTGTATTGTGAAAAAGATTTTTATCCCCTAGCGTATAGATGTTTACACATCAAAAAGGTTTTTTTAAGTTTTTTTTATATATATGTTTTTTTTTGTAAAAAATAGTATCACCGCTTTTCCACACGCAAAGTTTACTTTGCAAAGTCTTAATTCAGCTAGGAGAGAGACAGAAAGAGACTGTGCTACTACCTCTGTCTTTCACACAGCTGAATTGCGTGTGAAAAGGGGTATTTTTTCAGATATAAGAAGTTTCTTAAAATATATATACGGTAACGCTGGTATATTCAGATGTACATAAGTATGTTACTCTCTTCAACTGTTTCTTATATTATGTAAAATTAACATTAATGTAATTTAGGTTAAGTTTACATTTGTCCTGTTACTTTACTTTAGTATTTACTGTTATGTAACAGTATACGTCATTTATTTGTGTTGCTGTTAAAATATACACCAGCTTCACTAAATTCAAACGAAAACATATGTATGCATACCTTGTAGGAAGGTCGGGCATCAGTGTCATCAAGACACCACTTTTCTGGACTATATTGGTAACTTTTAGGTGCGTTTTGCCAACGGACCGTCTACTCATTAATATTTAGAAAAAATCGGGTCCGGCTACTCCTCTCAAAAATTAATAAACATTATCCTTTTTGTTTGAAAAATAATAAATAAGAAGAACAATTTTATAAACAAACTAGCGGCGGCGAACCTTAGTTTCCGAGTTATTGGCATCCAAGGTTTCACTACAAAATTCTGATTATATGACAAAGTCAGTAGTAAATCAGTACAGTTTTACAAACAAAACTTCCTACAAGGTATGTACTTTAAACTGACAACACTTTTCCAATAAACCAATTCACTGTTATGTAATTAAAACAAAAACAACGTCCTACTGCATACATACATTGAACTTATACAAATGTCTGACTATTGTCAAGTACAATAAATAAACAACATTCATAGCAAAATAAAATACAAACCAAAATATGTACATATGTATGTACATAGAAGACAAGCAAAGTTTGTACACATGTACATACATATGTATGTATGTAAATATTATGTTCATATATGTATATGTATGTAAAATTTACATTGTACATACATACATACGTATATACTACTTATATACTAAGTACACTACAGTAAACCCCGGTTAATTACATACCTAATTAAAAATTTCAAGATGACTTTTAATTACCTCACATAGGTAATAAATACCAGGGTATTCAACCGTTAATCGGTTAACCGATTAATTGCTACTCGCTTAACTATTCGATTAATTTTATATTAGCAATTTTTTATTAACAAGCGTTTGCTTTTACCATTTTTTTACTTCATTTACTTATGAGCCATTATATGCATTACAACAAAATTAAAAAGCAAAAAAGAGAAATATTTTGTTTTGTATGAGTCAAATTTTATTAAAAATAAAGAAAAACTGATTCAAAACATTCACGTTTTAGCCAAATAATATTTTTAAAAGATTATTTTAGAAGATCTGTTTAATTTATTAAACTAAAAAAATATCTCACTTATGTACTTGTTTCGTTATTAATACATACATACATATGTATGTATGTATATATACAGGGCAACCATGAATAAAATTCCACGAGAAATTCTCCCTTTTCCAACTAGAATTTTTTTGTTGTCCCTATTACTTGATATTTTTTGAAATTGTTCTCAAGGAAAAATTTCTCGCGGAATTTTATTCATGATTGCCCTCATACATACATACATATGTACATACTTACATACATACATACATATATACATTTTCCTCATCTGATTTAGTTCAAAAACTGTTACATTTGCTATGTTATCGTTTTTTATTAATAAAATCTCAAAATAATGAATAATTTAATTTAATGTAATTTTTATTTATTGAAATTAATAAATTTTTGAAAATTGTTTTTAATAACTTAACCGATTAATCCAACATTAACCGATTAAACCCAAACCTCGATTAATTAATCGAGCCATTAGCCGACTAAACAAAAACACGATTAATTATATACCATATTAAATACCTTCAAAAATGCATTTATCCTCCAAACTCACTATGGGTACTAGTGTTGTTAATTATTCGTCTTTTATATTTGTTCGAATGAAATTTCATGATTTTTTTCTTGTTCGAACAGACGAATAAAGGTAGAATTAGTAAAATCGTATCGTGAAGTTGCGTGTCAGCTGACAAAAGCCGTACGATATGCAATGAATGTTACTAGTTATAAAATATGTGGTGGTAGCACTGCTGACGTAGAAATCTACAGAAAACAGATTTTTCTGTAGCGAATGTCAAAAAAGCCGCATAAAAGCCAGACAAAAAAAATGTGTTGTGCAAACTGTTACATTTTCTATAACTTGTACACAAAGCTGAACGATACTGCAAGCTGTAAAGTAGAACGATACGATTTTACTAATTCTACCTTAATTTTGCACTTTTGTCCGAATATTCGAACGAACAAAGAATAAACAAATGTATTCGACTAATATTAAAAAAGTTTGCAAAAACGACACCCATGTGTATTAGTTTATTTTTTTTTTTATTAACAAACGAAAAATAATTCAATACACAAGAAAAACAAATAACTGTAATAACAAAAAATATTAATAAATAAAAATATTAATTAATAATAATTAAAAATTTGAAATTTTAAAAACCTACGAAGCAGTAGACGCTGTACCATAAGTTAATAACTATATGTTCACTAATATTATTGAAGTAACAGGAAAAAAGAAAATAATAAATTCACACGTTCGCCACTCACTTATTTTTCGCGCTTTCAATAAAAACTCACGAACAAAATTAAAAGGACATTTTAAAATAACTGGTGAGCATATCCCTAAAGCGCAGTACTCATATATATTTGACGCCTTTCCAGATTCTCAAATATACAAGTAAATTACTTCCTACAAACTATCAAGAAATAAATGCTTAATACATATGACATGAGTTTTTTCGAACAACCCCATGTCACATATATATACATATGTGACGCTGAGTGGCGAACGTGTTAATATATAGAAAATTTATGATACCTTCAAAACGATCACATCACCAAAAATTAAACTAAAATCGGTCAAGCCGTTTGAGAGCTACGGCGTCAGAATATAAGTAAAAAAAAGATGTGATATCTTATAAGCGGCTGCACCGATTTTTTCAAAAATTGCTAAGAACACTCTCGATTAACGAAACTATTTAAAAAGTATAGGTATTTATACACATTTACAAACATATGATTTATTTTAAAAAATCATTTAAAAACCCTATATAAAACCACTTTTTACCCCTAGCTTGCAGACGATTCATTTTTTTTTTTGCCTTTAATAAAAGAACAAATAGATAAGTTTCTTTCGCAAATTGTTAATGTTGGTGATATAGTTAAAATAGCATTAGAAACCATACACAGTTTGTGTATATTATTCATAAAATTGTTTATATCAGTTAATAAAACATTATCAGTTACTTCAGAAATATCATCTAATACTTCATCGTATTTGAGATTATTTGCGAAATTTTGATTACAAAATAATCACGTATAATGGCGTATTTTAAAAAGTTAGTATTGGAAAGGAAAGCTGGGGAATTATATTTAATGATTTTTTAGTTAAAATTCGTCATTGTTTATCAAAATTAAAAAATACAAGAGGGTAATAATAATTATTTAATTATAACTATTTTTAGATGAACCTATAATTTTAATAATTGTATAATAACAATTTCCATATAGTGCAAGAGCTCTGTTAGACAGTCAAAATTTATTTTGCAATGTGGTGCCTTGGAACTACATCATATACTAGTACTTAAGCCAAACATTTTGAGTTGTTTCTCTGTCGAAGGCATCTTTAAAATAAACTTGACTATCAATTTATATACAGCCTGTATCACAGCGGCGAATCAAAATAAGTTTTGACAAGCAATTTTAGTGACCACTTTGTAACTAAAAACTTCAAAGTGTACAGTGGCTGCAGTGTTACACACAGTTCTTATGATGTCGTAAAGTTCCGGTAGAATTCAGTACCAGAGTTAATATAGAAAAAAGTGTGAAAGTCATCTTTTAGAAGAAAAAAAAATCATCAAATCATATTTAGACTGATAAATGATCAATTCTGGCAACGCCTTTTGGTCATTAAAATATTTTAATCAGCTCTTAATCGAATGTAACAATTCTCTTTGAACGTTAAAATACTGTTGACCAGTATTCTTTTAACTCTCTTCCACTTAACCTAACCAGTGTTACCAAAATATATATTTAAAATTACACCTCGTAGGAGCCAAAAATACCCGATTTCAAAGGAATTACACCCAATATTAACGGCCTGGGGGGTTACTCTCTATTGCGATGCGAAAGCAATTACGATGCGAAAGCTAAATGCTTTGATATGCAAATTTGGTACTCTCTATTACTTTCGCAAAACCTTTCGCAAAATTGCTTGAAAAAGTGGCAACACGGACATTGCAAAAGAAAATATTGCAAAGGTTGGCAGTACTGAAATGTCAAAATATGTATAAAAAACGACAGTTAAAATCAAAATTTAAGAAAAAGTGAAGTGTAACAGCTTTTAATTGAAAATAAAGTGATGGATTCTTTAGCATTATGGTTTTATGAAGAAAACGTCCATGTATAACGAGTCTTAAAAGTTCAATTAGACGTTACATAACCATAGCCATAGAAAACAACCTTAACGCCATAACTCTCACCATAGAAACCAATTGAATTTTGGTTTGGTTATGGCTATGGCATTATGGGTATGTCATTTAATTTAAGCTTAAATTAGACGTGACATAGCCATAACGCCATAGCCATAACCAAACCAAAATTCAATTGATTTCTATGATGAGAGCGATAGTGAGAGAGACTCGCCATAACTCTCACCATAGAAACCAATTGAATTTTGGTTTGGTTATGGCTATGGCGTTATGGCTATGTCACGTCTAATTGAGCCTTAAGAGATATATACAGGGTGTTTTTTTTAGAGGTATAGAACTTCGAATTGAAATAAAACACAAGAAAATCGTTTTAATGTCCATCAATTTGGCTTTATTGGAAGGATAATTTTATGCCATTAATGTTTAAAAATGATTTCGGGCATGTGGCCGCCGCGGCTGGCTCGAATAAAGCCAATTCTACAGGTCCAATTTTCAACCACTTTTTCGAGCATATGGGGCCGTATGTTGGCAATAACGCATTCTTAGCCTATCAATGAAAGAGAATAGTTAGTTTTTCAAAAATATTTTTATTTTTCAATATAATCTCCTGAAACTTCAATACACTTAGTCCAACGCTTTTCTAGCAATTCTATCCCTTGATTAAAATAGTTTTCCTCAAGGTCTTCAAAATAGTGGTTTACAACTGTAATTGCATCTTCATTTGAGGTAAAACACTTGCCAGCAATGAATTTTTTTAGATTTGGGAACAAGTAAAAGTCACTGGGAGCCAAATCAGGAGAATAAGGTGGGTGGTCAAGCAACTCGTACTTTAATTCGTTGATTTTAGCCATTGTTAAAACACTCTTGTGCGCTGGTGCGTTGTCTTGATGAAAAATAATTTTTTTGTGTTGTAAGCCAGGACATTTTTCTCGAATTTGTACATTTAATTGATCCAAAAGGTTGCAATAGTACTCTGAATTTATTGTTTTACCCTTTTGCAGATAGTCAATCAATAAAATACGTTTGAAGTCCCAAAAAACCGTTGCCATAACCTTACCAGCCGATTGAATTGTTTTTGCCTACTTTGGGGCACTTTCTCCAGCTTCAGTCCATTTTTTGGATTGTTCTGTTGTCTCTGGAGTATAGTGGTGGATCCATATCTCATCAACAGTTATGAAACAACGATTAAAATAAATTTTATTTCGCTTAAAACGATCCAAACAAGCTTGAGTAATGTTCATTCTTATGCGTTTTTGGTCGACTGTTAACAAATGCGGCACCCATCTGGCAGAAAGCTTTTTCATCTGTAGTTCTTCATGCAAAATTAAATGGATTCGATCATTTGAGATGCCCATGATATTAGCTATTTCACGCACTTTTATTCGTCGATCATTTAATACCATATCATGCACTTTGGCTACAATTTCTGTTGTTGTTGCTGTTTTTGGACGTCCACTACGTGGTTCATCTTCAATGCTTGTACGACCACGTTTAAATTCAGCAACCCAATTTTTTACTGTTGCATATGAAGGAGCACTTTCACCTAACACATTCACTATATCATTATGAATTTCTTGTCCCGATAAACCTTTTTTATGTAAATATTTAATGAAACCACCCATTTCTAATTTTTCCATTGTTAAAAAATCGCGGATGCGTCTTTTGTGAACACCTGTTTCTATATGAAGGAGTTGCCAGATCGAAACAAAATTTAACAGGTATTCATAGCAGAGATGGAAGTTTCCAAAACACTTAACTTTTTTCTGTTTATACCGCGCTTTTTGTGCTAGGCTAAGAAGTTTCCGAACCGCCCTCGTAGATAAATCATAACTGAATTCTTTTTCAATCACCCAAGTGATAAATCAGTCATTAATCATCAAAAGTGATCTGAGGAGCATCATATAAGAGATTTCTGCAAAAAATTATCACCCAAATGCTAGCTGGGTAGTATATGTACAAACATACATACATACATATCGTTACCTTAATATAGAAAGTACCTAACTCATTATTTTTTTTGGAAATGAGATTTTTGCATTTTCGATTCATTAGATGATTCATTTATCGAAATATACAAAAGACCCAATTTCAAAAAAATAGCGAGTTAGGTCCTTTTTATATTAAAGTAACGATACGTATGTACATATTTATGTAGGCATGTATGCAGTATGTACATATGTATTTATGAGTGTGTCAACTTGGTGGCCGAGGGTCATTGAACTAAAATGTTGGTCGATGCCTGTGGTTGGCTTGCGTGTTAAGATATTTATAGAATAATACATATTTCATTGTTGCTGTGTTTGCCTCTTTAATGCACTTGTTGTGGTGTTTCTTGTTAACTTGATAACTAAATCCTACAGTACATCGCATGACGTCACGAGAATTACATTTTTAGGGTTCCGTACAGCAAAGGTGAAAAGGAACCCTATAGTTTTCGCTACTCTGTCCGTCCGTTTGTCACAGGGTATTTTCTCGAGAACCGTAAGAGCTACGGACCTGAAATTTGGACAGAAGGTGTAGACCTTTGGCCCCTACAACAACAAAAAAATGAGCGTTAAAAATTGCAGGGTTTTTCAAAACGAGCAACGAAAAATGTTAAAATCCCATGTAATATATGTACATGCATACATACAATTGTAAGTATGTATGTATGTATGTATATATGTACATATGTATGTATGTACACTTGAAATTGGTAAGGTTAGTGTATTTTTATACAGACTACAAGAATTAACACCAAAATTTAAAAAAAGTTAAATTAAAGGGTGGTCCATCAGTTAATGCAATTTTAACTACCTATGTAATTTTGACAACTTGCTGTATCTTGGAAACCGTAAGAGCTAAACTCTTGAAATTTTCAAAAACGGTAAAACAAAAAAAAATCCCAAACTTATAAAATCGCCAAACCACAAAAAAATCGCCAAAAACCAAAAAATATCGCCAAAACGATATATACGAAAAAAAAATATCGAAGAAACCGGAAAATCGCCAAAATTAAAAAAAAACGCCAAAATGAAAAAATCACCAAAATGAAAAAAATCGCCAAAATGAAAAAAATCGCCAAAATGAAAAAACACCAAAAACAAGAAAGAGACACAAATATAAAATACATGTTGGACAGCTTAAATTGGCTAAGTGTAAAACAAAGCTTATTTTATTTCGCTATGAAGTTTATATTTAACATAAAAATAGGAAATTGTCCCACATATTTATCTGAAAAAATCACATACGGCCACCAAATACATAATTATAACACAAGAAGACGAAATGACTTCCGGGTAGTAGAAATCACAAGTGAAGCAGACCGTGCAAATCTTTATTATAAAGGACTGAAACATTTTAATGATTTACCAAATGAAATTAAAAATTGTGATAATATAAATAAATTTAAGAAATTGTTATACCAACATTGTAAGAACATACCTATTAGATAGTTTTAAATTAGGTTCATAATATTGACCTGCACAAGACCATTTATAAGACCTTTCAAGACATGCGACATTTTTCAAATGCTTTACTACAGCGAAATACTCTAAAATAAACGCTAAACAACACTGTTGGCAATATTTTTTTTGAGTTCTTTGTCTTGCCAACAGTGTTTTTTAGCGTTTGTTTTAGAATATTTCGCTGTAGTAAAGCGTTTAAAAAATTTCGCATGTCTTGAAAGGTCTTATAAATAGTCTTGTGCAGGACTTTAGTTCATAATGAACTGTAATAATAAATAAATAAAATAAATTTTGCCACTTTAGTCGGTCAAACGGTCACGCTGTGTACATAGTATAATGGTGCTGCCACTGCGGATGTTTTAGATTTTTTTAGCCTAGTTTTTGGGAATCTTCAATATGGTTTGTGTATTTGCTAAAAGATTAGTGAATTGCATAAGTGGTTCGTGGCCAGTGAAAGCTGAAGGTGTCTCTGCTAACTAATATCATAAATGCGAAAATAAATTTATTGTTTGCTTATTGCGCTTTAACGGGTAAACCACGGAAGTCTAGGTGGATACATAGGTTATGTTTTTCAAAAATTAGGAACACGAGGGGAGGTAGGGGGAAATTTCTGCCTGTCAGAAACTATCTAACCGATTTTGATGAAATTCGAAACATACATACATACATATATACATAGATCTGAGTCCAAAAGAAGACATAGGCTATACATTTCTTTTAAATAAGACCACGAGGAAATGCGGGAGAAATGTCTTCCTCTTGGAAGCTACCTAAACATAGATAAATTTGAGTCTAGGAAAGCACATGGGTATACACTTTTTGAAATTTAAAACATGGATAGATCTGAGTCTGTAAGGACACAAACGCCATATATATTTTATCAAAAATAAGCTCACTAGTTGGTAAGGGGCAATTTCTAAGGTAAGTGAAAGGTAAGGAACTACATTCCTACCCAGTACCTCATGCCACCTTTTTCATTTTTTAATATATTGGTATCTTTTGTGTGTAAAGCTTGAAATTTCGCTGATTCTGCCGATGATAAAAAATAATCGGGATTGGAGAAGTGAGTGTGGCTCCTCCCAAGTAGAGAAAATATTTTCTTAAAAAATATCTTAGAAACGAAAGCGATAATTTTAAAACCCTTCATGACTTCTTATGTTAATAATGAAAATTGTATTCTATAAACTAGTGAAGGTTGCATCGCAAGAGTGGCACTTCTAATATAAAAAATATTTATTTTCATCTCAAAACATATACGGGGTGTAGACAAGCGAACAGGGGTTTTAGCTAGTTAAGCAAATATTTGGAATGAATTTTTATCAGTTACATTTTAATAAAAATCGAATAAGAGATTGAAAAAAAGCGGGATAGAAATTCGAGGCGGGATCGACCTAAGAAAAAAAGAGGGATATCTATCTGATCAGGTTAGTAATGATTTTCCAAATACAAAAGTTCACAAAAATTACTATCGAATACATTTTTCTTGAAGCCGGTTTAAAATAACTAAAGCTAAAAAAGTCGCTATAGTGGAAAAGCAGCTCGAAAAATTGGGGTCAGTAAATACTATAAAGATTGCATATTTTCAGTATTTCATTGCATTTAATGTACATATTTCTGCAAATAAAACACCCTCTAGTTTTTGGTTATATATTTTGAACCATTTATTTATTTAATAAACATATACATATGGTAACTGTTATATAACTATAACAATTACAATTATAAATATATATTTTTCAGTATAAGTGAATTTTAATATATGTATAGGAGATATGTCAGATGTCATATACTTTACTTTTACTCCAATAGGGAGCTTTCCCTCGACATTTTATACATTTTACCACTCATAAAATAGAATAGATTATTGCAATTTCTTTTATTATATATATTTTTGTATATGTTCTAATTAGCAGTAGACGGTTTAAAATGTAGTTTTGTTTATTATTATCCATATTTTTAATACTCTGTGCTTTTGAACAATATGATGTACACATTTTTATGATACAATTGCTCAATTTACAAGCCGTATTGTATTGCTTAAAGTAGTCTTTGAAAAGAAAATTTCAATCAAAATGCCTCTATACAAAAATAGTTTATTTAAAAAATGGTTTTATTTTGAGAAATTTTGTTTTAAGTTGTCCTTTCATACAACTTTAAACGATACAACATGACTTGTGTATTTAGCAATTAGTACAATAACAATTTTTGTATCATGATACTACCAATAAATAATTGAGTTCCATTTCCATTTAAAAGTCGCCTACCATTGAGCTCTTTAAAATACCCTTATAAAAACTAGGAACTATGTATTATTAAAAATTTGTTTTTGTTTAAGAACAAATTTACAAAATACTGCAGGAACTTTTTTCCCTGAATGGATTTAGCTTTTGACTGGTAAAACCGGTCAAGAGACAATCCTCGTTCTCATGTTCCGACATGTACTTCAGCATTAACATGCAGGACTCTGAGACGCGGGCACGTGTTATTCCAACCTCTCGCCTTAGCTGTTCGTTAATTAAGCGCTGCTGTTGTATATTAGCAGCCATTATGTCCAATAAAGCGGTCTCCGCGAGCCCTATGTTGCTGCTTAGGGTCTTCAAAGTGGCGGTGAAAAATATGCAACAGGCCTCAAGCACTAAATCAAAACGAAATTGTAAACTCAACACTTACAACAAGAGCAGAGCACTTGTGGCATTCAAATCTTAAAGATTGTTTTAAAATATGATTATTTTCGAAATTTTAATGTTTTTAAATCAAATATTTCACTAAAATATTAACCCGAAAGCTTTTTTCGCTTTTATAAATTAATTAGCACAATTACGTACATATGTATGTATGTATGTATATGTTGTAAATAAAAATCAATAACAGGACTGCCAGCTTTTGCAAAAACTACACACGGATGCAGTATAACCCTGTATTTAAGAATTGGGTGTAGGCAAAAGAAATTTCATTTTTAACATAGCGTCCATACCCGATTTAACTCTGATATAATGTCGTCGCTGTTTTACCTAACTGACATTTTGTAAATTTTACAGGAGAGGAGCTTTTACGATTGTTTTATACATGTCGTCGGTTTGTTTCTGCTTAAAAAAAATTGAGTTATTGATTAATTATATATGAATAAAGTGTCCTCTTTCCGAATTCATCATCAGTTTTCCGATATCTTGAATATATCAGGAGATATAGAGAAGCAAATTTTTGCCATTTCCACTATTGTTGAAACTTTTAAGGTCTGTTTTACGGCAATCGACAAATTTTGGGATATGTGGCACATTTCCCACGTAAAATTATTAAGATTGTTATTCGCAGCTGTTATGATGCATATTCTACTCAAAGAACGAAATATAAAGCAAAATACAAAAACTATAAAGGTGAAGTTACATAACACGCGTTAGTGCGCGTGTGAACTGTAGGCATCTGTCAAAAAAAGTTGAAATAGTGTTTTTGCATACGACAAGTTACATACCAAACTCTTTGACGCGTTTGTCGCAGAAAGTTGGTTAACTTTCAACTTTTTAACGCGTTGTGTTGTTTTGACAACTAATCAGCCGACAATAAAAAAGAAAAAATTAAAAAAAAATTTAATCATGACGAAAAATCTTAATAAAGAATTTGAAAACTATACAGTATTACACAAAAAAGGATTTGAAAATGTTCCAAGATCATTTTTCAATGTAAAAATTAATAAAAAAGCTGAAAGAAAAGGCGTTTGTAACGCGTGTTGTGTAACTTGCCATTTTTCATGCGGTAAAGTTTTCAAGCGCACGATATTCGTCGACGAACAAACGCGTGTTATGTATTTCTACCTTAAGGCAGTTTTGAAGTAACATATTTATGACGCTAATAAACACAGACACGCGCTTCTGTGTTTTATTTGATTTTTAATTTGAAAAGAAATATTAAAAAGGTTAACATTATTATTATACGTACATAATTAAATATGAAAATTCAGCGCCAGCTCCATCGGCTTTTGAGGAATTTATGTAAGTATTATTAATAACCGTATTCTTTAAGAAATATTAATTTTGTTTATTTTTGTGCAAGTATATTGGAGAATGATTTTTCGCCACAAGAATACTTCTTAGTGCTAAATTCTGATGAATACGCAAATGTAGAGTAAATTGTGGAAGAAAATGTATCGTGTCCACATATATTTAAATGTGATGACACCGATTATGAAGAAGCTATTATTCCATATGAAGAACAAAAAGTGGAGTACTCCGATGGATATGTAGATGTAGAATACATTGTGGAAGAAAGCGTATCGTGTCCAGATATAATTAAATGTGAGGACACCGATAATGAAGAACTTATTATTCCACATGAAGTGCCATATTCAGATGAATATGTAGACGTAGGAGTAGAATACATTTTCGAGGAAAATGTATCGTGTCCAGATAGTATGTTCAAATGTGATGCCAACAATAATGAAGAAGTTATTCCACATGAAGTATATGTTCCTTCAGGTAATTATAAAATGTATATTTAATTAAATTTGTGCACAGATTCATACATATTTTTTTTCTTTTAGCTCACGCACCCCAATCAACAAAGAAAAATACAAAAAAACCCAGCATTATGGAAGAAAATATAAGAAAGAAACAGAGAAAATCTGGACAATCGTATAAAACTGCATCAAATAACATTGTACCTGGCAAAACACTAAAAGCATCATGCAACGACTGTTGCTTTGACTGTGTAAACATATTTCTAGTGATGAAAGGATAAAAATATTCTTTTTATAATACATTTGTAATAAGAGATCATGTAAAATGTCGCAAGAAGAATTCTGAAAGCAGTGTTAAAATATTTTCTTATAGGTACTTCTTGGAAAAAAAATTATTATTAAAAATCTTATACAAGAGTACTAATATTTATATCATAAAATTAATGGGCTTTATAAGTCATCCAAATGAATTTTTAATTATAAAAGACTGTTTATGTAATTGTTTTTTTTTTGTGTAAGAGGCTGTTAATGTTTGTTAAATTATTGTGTTATGTTTTAATCAAATGAATTGATATTATTTTTTTTATTAATATAATTTCTTTTATTGAATATATTCAAACTGTGTTTTATTTCTTCCGTTGTTTTCCTCTAAAAGTCGTTATATGAATAAAACTGATATTTTCACCTTTTATATCTACTTAAATATATACTACTGTAACCTACTTGAACAAGTAGTGAGCAATATTGTTGTTTTGATTGTGGCATGCGTTGCCAACAATTTTTGTCATTTTGTCTTTAAGTCCTAATAACTTTTCATGTTGGATGTAAAAAGTTTATCAACTCTAAGTTTGAATAAAAAACATATGTATCTATTACTTTTACTATTAAACAAAAAATTCTATTGTGTATTTTTATAAAACTAATGAACGAAACATTCTTCATCAATTTTCTCAAAAACACATTTTTGTTCCATACATCAAAGCAGAAACAAACCGACGATGTATTCTTATGGAAACGTCTGAAATATTTTTACTATTATAGGCTCGACAGTAATGTTTACAGTCACAAAAAATTGTGAACAAGGTCTATTATGACTCATAAAGTCTAATAGTGGACTTAATTCATTTTTCAAAATGATGTCAGTATGGTCAGTTAGTTAAAACAGCGACGATATGAGAGAATAAGACAAATATATTTATATCAATATTAATATCTATGTAGGGGAAAACGTACTCTTGTAAATATCATAATATTTCATAATTATCAGGCAGCCGTGCAGTGAATATCTTCTTTTATTTTATTAGTAGTATGTATTTTATAAAAATTTTGGCATTTCCTTAATACATCGTGTATAATTAAAACATTTCCTCATTTTTTTTTATCGAAAATATTAATTTTCATTTTAATACACAAAACTCTCTTCTCGTATTAATGAATGTGTATATTATATTTTATTTTTTTATTATTTTTATTTTAAGGTATTTAGATTTTATAATTTCGATGCGTGATTTTTGTAAGTAAAATGTAAAAATTAATGGCGCACATTATTAGTCAAAACAAAGTATATGTACTTTCAAAATTTAGAATCAGTATTAACATACAAAATACGGATTTTAAACTCTTACTTATGTATTTCTGAAAAATGTTTTAGGTTTATTTGGCACGTTCCTATGAAAAATTTATCAAATAACCCAGTAATAAAACTAAAAGTGTTCTTATGAATACGACAGTTAAAGTATACTTTATTTTGACAATGAATACGCGCACAACATGCTATAAAAATATAAAAAATATAAAAAATAAAAAGTATAAAAATATAAGTGTAGTCCGAAACGGATTTGGGTCAATTATTACTGCCCCTATTTCGACCTAACCTAACCTAGAACCAACGTTTTTAATACATTGCATGCTCTGAAATGCTTCTAATTTCTTAGAATTTTTATTTTTTCGCTTTTAACTCCGAAAAAGTATCTTTATAGCTTTTATTTGCCTTCCACATTGTAGAAAAAAGGAAAATATGAAACGCGTTGTGATAATAACTTTTCATGTTGGATGTAAAAAGTTTAACAAAAGTTTGAATAAAAACATGTGTATATATATTAGTTTTATTATTAAACAAAAAATTATATCGTGTATTTTTATAAAACTAATGAACTAAACATTCTTCATCGATTTTCTCGAAAACACATTTTTCTTCCATACATCAAAGCAGAAACAAACCAACGATATGATTCTTACTTTTGTCTAATTAATAAAAATTATTGAAAAACTCATGCCGATTTTCGAAATTAATATGCCGAAAATGCCGACGATTTTTCCAAAAAAGTGCAATTTTTCAGCAGAATCTTCTGGCAGCTCTGACCGTAGGTAAACTTTGACAAAAAAAAGTGAGGTTAGTAATTGTTATTTCTCGCCTTGTTGAAAATTTTCATTTGTGTCGGTTTTGTGAATTGTGAAAAGGAAAAGATCTGTGCGAAAAAATGGCTTTATCTGTACCCAAAGCTCCCGGCGTTGCCCAAATGATGAAGGAAGGAGCCCGCGTAAGTGAAACTCATTGATAACTAGAACAATATTGTACAAAGTATTAAGAAAATTTAATAAAACATTTACAAATGTTATCATGCGGTGCAAGAACATACAACAGCTGCACAAAAAAGTCTGCTTGATATGAACTGACTCATCATGGGTTTGCTTCTTCTAAATCAATCGATTTATTTAATTTTCTTAAAAAGAGTATTAAATGAAAATGGATGTGTTATGATAAATTTTTATTTCCAATAGATGTACAGCGGATTGGAAGAGGCCGTTTATCGCAATATTACCGCCTGCAAGGAATTTGCCCAAACCATGCGTTCCGCCTACGGACCAAATGGCATGAACAAAATGATTATCAATTACATTGAAAAGCAGTTTGTAACAAGCGATGCTGGTACAATTATGCGTGAATTGGATGTGGAACATCCAGCTGCCAAGCTTATGGTAATGGCCAGTGAAATGCAAGATGCTGAGGTTGGAGATGGCACCAATTTTGTGGTAATTTTTGCAGGCGCTTTGTTGGAGAAAGCTGAAGAACTTCTGCGGTTGGGCATTACCACCGCCGAGATTGCCGATGGTTATGAAAAGGCCATGGAGAAAGCTTTAGAAATTTTACCTAAATTGGTCTGCCACGAAATCAAAGATTATCGTGACTTGGTGCAGGTCAAAGAATGCTTACGTGCCTCTATTATGTCCAAGCAATATGGCCAAGAGGACTTCTTAACCGATTTGGTAGCCAAAGCCTGCGTGTCTATTTTGCCCGACAAAGGTACATTCAATGTGGACAATATTCGTGTGTGCAAAATCTTGGGTAGCGGTTTGCCTAGTTCTGAAGTGGTAAGTGGCATGGTTTTCAAACGTTTCGTTGAAGGTGATGTTACCTTTGCCGAGAAAGCTAAAGTTGCCATTTTCTCCTGTCCCGTTGATATCATACAAACTGAAACCAAGGGAACTGTACTTATTAAGACCGCCGATGAGCTTTTGAATTTTTCAGCAGGTGAAGAGAACTTGTTGGAAAGTCAAATAAAGGCTATTGCCGTTACTGGTGCCAAGGTTGTGGTTTGTGGTGGTAAAGTCGGAGATATGGCCCTACATTTTCTCAATAAATATAAATTGATGGCCGTGCGTCTAAACTCGAAGTTTGATTTGAGACGTTTAGCTCGTGCTGTGAATGCCACAGTATTGCCGCGTTTAACCACTCCGAGTCAAGAAGAATTGGGCTATTGCGACAAAGTTTGTATTGAGGAATTGGGAGATACCGCAGTTGTAGCTTTCAGGTAATCTATTGGAAAATTGTTTCGTCTAACATTTCTACGAGCAGTTAGCAGAAAATATTTGTTGTTTTTTATGGTTTTTAATGTTTAAAATATTTAGGTGTTATGTGTTTGCTATAGTCGTGTTGTCGTCAATCATTTTAAAATTTTTTAAAGTCACTATTTTGAAATTAAGCTTAAAATGATTTTAAAAATCGAAGGGAATTCATCACACCTTTTCAAAATGATAATTTTCCATTCATATGTTTTCAATTATTGACTACAAAAATTGATTCATTTTTGAAATGTAAAAAAAATGTTTGTGTTTACAGAAACGAAGGCAAAGACTCACGCATCTCAACTATTGTTGTCCGTGGCTCCACAGACAATTTTATGGATGACATTGAACGTGCCATTGATGATGGTGTTAACAATTTCAAAGGTTTGTCACGCGATGGCCGTTATGTGCCTGGTGCTGGTGCTGTCGAAATCGAATTAGCTACACAAATTGCTGCCTATGCTGATACCCTACCAGGCTTGGAACAATACGCCGTTAGACGTTTTGCCACCGCTTTGGAAGTATTCCCCAAAGCTTTGGCTGAAAATACTGGCATTAATGGCACCGAAGTTGTCAATCAATTGTATTTGGCTCATAAAGAGGAATCCGGAAAAAATGTGGGACTAAATATTGAGGCTGAGAAAGCTGAAACATTTGATGTCAGTTCGGCCAAAATATATGATTTACTCCAAGCTAAATACTGGGGCATTAAATATGCTGTGGGAGCGGCAAATACTATACTAAAAGTGGATCAAATTATTATGGCTAAACGTGCTGGTGGGCCTAAACCACGTCAAAATGCTGGCAGCGATGACGAAAGTTAAATTTAGTTTATACTTTTTTCACATTCTCCCATATTGTTTTTCAAAGTATTTTTCATATTTTTACATAATAACTCACTCACCTTTATTATATTGATCCCTTTTTTAATGTTGCATTATATTGTAAAAGATTTTTGTTTCTAGTTTTACTGCATTCTTAATGTAATTTGAAAAGCCTCATCAAACATTGCAAGCTCTATGAAAAATATCGGAATAAAAACAACTGAAATAAATAATTAAAACAAAATATATATGTATAAAAAATATGAATGATCAAATAAAAAATATTTATAAAAAATAACACACATATTAAAAATGTTTTAATGCGTTTTAAATAAAATCTCTGAAGTTGCGCACTTCTACTAGTTGCAAATTGTATATATATATATATATATACATATATATATGAATATGATCAGTAATTCTCAAAAATATACATACCATGGTGCAAAACCTTTGAATTTTATTGTATTCCAAAATTCAAACTTATTAGTTTTGACTTGGCAAGAGGTAAAACATATACATATCGTTAACTCAATATAGAAAGGCCCTAACTCATGTATATTTGTATATTTCGATAGAAGAGCCTCTAATCGAATCGAATCGTATCGAAAAATCCTAAAATCTCGATATAAAAAAATTAACGAGTTAGGGCCTCTCTATATTAAGGTAACGATATATAGGCATTATTATGAGTGTCGTATTACGACTTCGACGATGGTATGGAGTTCTTACGGAGTTTCCCGTATGTAAATTTACATTTATTTCCAAACGGAAAAATAATAGTGTAGCCTTTTGTATAGAATTATGTTTGCAGATACACAATTTCATTTATTTTTGAATTTACAATTTTTGTTTCAGTTGACTAAAAAAAGTATCCACTTTTATTTATAACATCCCTAAGATAGGCAATTAATTTAAAAAATTCCGCATACTTTTCTTTTGAAAGTCTGTACTAGCAAATGGAAATTTCTTTATTAAATTTACCAACTTGAAGTTTTTTTTACATACAGTCATGAGAACCTGAATTTCCGTAAGAACTCCGTACCGGACTTTAGCAACAATAATGGGCCTTATCACGACTTCGACAAAATTTTTTATTTAATCTAGTACAAAATCGTCGTAGTCGTAGTCGAAATACGATACTCGTGATAAGGCATAATAATTTCAAAGTTGAAATATGTACTTCAATCATTTGCCCCAAATTATGCTACAAAATTTTGTAATTTTCATGAACTTTTCTGTTTACACTTTGCACTGGATCAAGGCCTATTTATCAGGTCAATGGAATCGTCCTGATGATATTCTGTGTTTTCGTGTTTAAGCTGTCAAAAGCTGTTTGCACCATATACTTTAGTTCATGTTTGTGTGTTTCTGACAACTTAAACACAAAGTTGTTTTTTGTATTGCTGTGTTTTTGTAGAGTTGCATAGACCTAATAAATAGGCCTTGCACTGGATGAAATAAAACACTTGATTTGTTAAGGGTTTTAACGGTTTTTACTGTGTCCCACTAGTTAACACATCTAATTTTTATTGAAATCTCCAAGCGAACAAATTTATATATTTATATATAATCTTTTTTGTATTAATTTTCAATTAATTTGAAATTCTGTTTAATGGTTGGTTTTTGGTAATTGTTGTTGTTGTTGTTTTGGTGGTTGTTATCTGTTCTTGTTGTTGTTGGTGTTTGTAGGTTTTGTTTAATGTCTTGGATGTGATTTACTACTAGTTAGAGTGTGTGTGTGTGTGTGGGTGTGAGAGAGGTAACAGTAATATCCTCTTTACACTCGAAAATTAATTCGAGTTTCCTTTTTCTTTTTTGTTAATTAAGTTTTTTATCATATTTTAAACATTTTCTCAACAAATTATTGATTAGTTTAAATTTTTTTGTTGTTGATATAACTATACAAAAAAGAAATAATGTTTTTAGATGTTCATTTTAAAGTGAATGTTAATTATTTAAATATTTTATAACTGGTTTTTAAATATTTTGAGAAATTTAAGCTTTTATTTGCAATAAATTTGTTTATATAAGTTTTTTATAAAGTATAGTTCAGTTATCGTGTAAATGGTTTTATTTAACAAAAGTAAACAACATTGATTTCATTAATTAATCTTTTTATGTTTAAAATAAAAAAAATTTTATATGAAGTCCATGTTAAGAGAGTAATTTATTTATTTGGTTATCGTTGACTAAGTAAAAAAGGAAATTTCAAAGTTTTCAATATATTACAAGATTTTATTAAAAAAAACAACCTGAAAATTTCATTAACCAAGATAAAAAATTATCTTTTTGAGATCATTTACAACCCTAAAGTTTACAGTTTTTTTTTATTATTACATACTTCTAAATTTCTGCTGTTTGCTCACGACAGCAGAATTCCAGCAGTAATGTAAATATCTTTTTGTTTTTGTTTAACAAAATATAAATTTTGAAAAAAAAAACTATGTACTAAGAGTAAATTAATTCAAACTACGTTTAAATTTTTGCTGTTTGCTCACGACAGCAAAACTCTAGTCGTAATATTTTTTTAACTTTCCCTTTTAAAATATATTGTTTTTGATTTATTATCGAATTAAAAAAAAAACAGAAGTAAGCTTTGCCTTTTTGTAATTTTTTGAGAAATTTGGTTTTGCATGTACATACACATTTTAAAATCTGTTTAAGCCCACGACAGCAAAACTCTTAACTGAAAGGTTAAACATTTAGAAGCTTTTCAATAATGACAGCAAAACTTCAACCCTAATTGCCGCTATTATAGCGCACCCAAAATTTTTTACTAATCTCTGCAATCCCATATTAAAAGCTATATTTAAATACATATGTTTAAATTTCGCTGTTTTGCGCTACTTATATTTATTTCCTTAACTTCTTTAAATTCACCTTATAATAAATCGCCATAGGTGTTATGACAGATTTTAGAAGTAGCTTAATCTAAGAGTTGAATTGAATAGTTAAAAATTTAATTTTATGTCTAATTATTAATTTTTCCCAGTGTGCATTACTTATACCTTTAAAATTAAACTAAAGTTCTACCAATGCTTTACAATTTCGTTGTTCTGTTAATGCTAATACATACATATATTTTAAAACACCAATTTATTTATGTATTTTTATTTTTGCTAATAGAGACCATGGAAGTTTAAACTTTGGAAAACTTCAATGCCGAAGACACGATTATAAAATTTTTATTTAATTTTTGCGACTTACTATAAAGATGTGGTTTAACAAATGCGAAAATTCAAAAGAAGTTACTTTTCTTCGATCTCATACTCGAAATTAAAAAATTTAAATTTTTAATATCAATTCTACACGCTGCGCACAAATTTCAAATTTTTTATTTTATAATGAATTTTATTTCATTTTATTATATTAATGATATAAATTTAATCGCTCGAAAAACTATTTAATTTCCGAGTTAAACAACAAGAAAAATTGTATTGTTTAATTTCTAAGAGAAGCAATTTAAATCTACATATCGAATTGTTAACACACATGTACGTTTTCTTGCTAAAGTTTTAATTTTGCTTTAGAGACATGAATGAGAAAGCAATCGATATACATATACTTATTTCTCTTCCTTGGTATGAACTATTTCCTTTAAAGTTATGAGTTTCAAAAAAACAAAAACAAATAGAATATTTTTGCGTATTCGAAGTCTAAGGTTTTAAAATTTTTTTCCATTCGATTCGATTTAAATTCAAATAGTAAAATTTTTTTCATATCTGAAGTTCAAAATTCTGATTTTCCCAACAAAATTTTTTAAATAAATAGAAAATCTATTTATTTCTGAGTTAATTTTTTTTTTCACAAATCCAAGTTGTGTAAAAAATTTTGAATTTTAAATACATACAAAGTATGTATAAGTATAAATTGCAAAACATGCTTTCATTTTCAAATCTCGAAATATTTTTATAAGACTTTTAAAAATTTAAAAATTTTTCAAAATTGAAAAAATTTTTAGTATCAAAAATATTTTTAGTTTACTTTTAACTCTTTTTTTTTAATCTAAAGTACACATTTTTAATAAAATTGTGCAAAATTGAAACATTTTTTTTCTCAAAATTTTAACGATTTTCAAAATTAAAAATACTTTTTTTAATTTTTAAAAACGATTTTTTGTTTAATTTTAAGTTTTTAGTGAAAATAGAATTTTTCACATTTTTAGAAAGGAAATTCTTAGTTTTAAGTTCAATTTGAAGCATTTTTAAATTTATTAAAAAAAAAATAGTTTTGTTTTATAAAAAATGTATTAAACAAATTTTCCCTAGAAATTTGATTAATAAGCCTTTTATAAATCTTAATATTTTTTATGAATAATTTCTTTAATGTATACAGCTCATCTTAAACTCAAATTTAATATAAAAAAATTAAAATTATTTTTTTTTTTTAATTTATAATTTGACACGAAATATGTTAAGAAAATTTTAAATTAGAATTTTTTTAATTAAAAATTTTCATTTTTTATTTTTAATACAAATTTATAAAAATTGCAATTTTAAAGTAATGTTTTTTTTCGATTTCGAAATTTAATACTTCAAAATTGCTAAAATAAATGTTATAATTTTTTTAAACAACTATTTTTAGATTAATGTAGTCTGAAATTTCTATAACGCAATGTAACGCCGGAACGCGCTAAAAAAAAAAAAAGCAACAGAAGTTATTTGAAAAGAAAGCAATACTGTATTTTTTTCTTTGTTTTATTTTTTTTAAGTAAAATACGGCGTTCCATTGCGTTTTAGAAAGTTAAGACAAAAAAATTTGGAAATTAGATTTCTTTTAGAACATGCCAATATTCTAAGCAAAATTTTCAAAGAGAAATTTTATGTCAAGACTTTGTTATTACAATTACATTACAATTTGTCATCTGTCATTATTGAAAACCCCGTTAAGAGACGTACATATGTAAATACAAGCGAACGTAAGCTTTCGAGAAAAGAGAAAGCAAAATTTAGTTGAGTGGGTTTCGTTCGCTCAGATATTCTTGCGACATCGTGACACAGGCTACAGGCTTTTAATACAAGTTGTTCTCGTGAAACATATATGTATGTTTTTAATTTAGTGCAATTTAATTTAATGATTTTTTTATGCTTACAAAAAGGCTATTAGCGTTCAATGTTGTTGTTATTGAAATTATTTGAA
The DNA here is from genome assembly GCA_944452675.1 of Tachina lurida. Classification (NCBI taxonomy): domain Eukaryota; kingdom Metazoa; phylum Arthropoda; class Insecta; order Diptera; family Tachinidae; genus Tachina; species Tachina lurida. Next base: position 30,936,440 of record OX101756.1, on the reverse strand, counting down.
ATTTTCCTTTTTTTCTAAGTTTGTTTGCTAAAAATTCCAATTATTAGCTCCAAACATATACATGTATTTTGAATGGCTTATTATAATATTGGTTTGAAATATTGAAAGGAATTATTTAATTAATAAAATGTGTCTTACGTTTTTTATTATATATTTTTGAATAATATTGTTTTCAACAAGCGCGCTATAATATTTGTTATATGCATATTAAATATTTTGCCATAATTTAAGCATTAAAGAGTATTTAAAAAGAGAAAAATCTAATGCTATTTGAATTAATATTTTTAATACTTTTTTTGCTTTTTATTTAAATAAATATTTAATAACATTTGCTTTGAAAAGTTAACTTTAAAACTTGTTTAACATTTTAACCTTTTTTTTTTTGATTTTTTATTGTTTTTTTTATTACTTTTTTTATATTTCAAGTGATCACTCATGAAAAAAAAATTTATACTTTTGTCTAAATCAACTACTAAATATTGTTGTATTATTTTTGTTAATAATTATTAGTTTTTTTTTAATTGCCATCAACAAAACTGTTGTTCAATTGTTTGCTGTAATGATACTTTGATATAAATTTAATATTTATCTTTTAAAGTTCTATAATAAAATATTTGAATATTTGTTTTGCTTTTAAGTTGCATTTAATTTATAATAAAGAAAATTGCAAGTGAATTAAAGAAAACAATCCTTTTATGCAGGAAAGTAGTTACGTGAATATTAAATATTGTTATATGTACTTTATTTTATTATTTTTATATTTTCAGTTAAATTGTATAAGTTTGAAATAAATTATCGTTGGAGTTTCATTTCAAAATTTGTATTATAAGTTATATAATTCTTTTTGTGTGTGTGTTAAATGAGTTATAGATGTAGATAATCAGAAATGTTTTGCTCGTTTTAAGTAAGAGATGGTCATTGAAATTGTTTTTTTTTTAATTGCATTTGAAGAAATCTAGCTTCAAGAATGAACTCTTAAGTTTTCTGAAGAAAGCTTTTTAGTTATATATAGCAATGCTACTCAGCAATGCGAATGTAAATAAATCTGTTTCGAAATGCAATGTTAATAACATTAAAAATCGAGAAATTTTTTTTTGATTCGAATTACCAAGTACCCTCCAGGGTTGAATTATAAAATCCAAATAAAAGTAATTTTATCATATTTTTTTTAAATAAAAATTAAATTTTGGAAAAAATAAAATTTATAACATGCGAATTAAAGTTATTACTTTCAAATATAACAGTCACGCTCTTTATAACGAGAGATTTTATGAAATTATGATGTGACAATAAGCACAATTCGAAGGAAAACTTTTTGTTTTGGAAATTTTATTTTTGGAAATCACTACATTTTCCGATCGTTGAATTTTTTGTAATGTTGAATTTGCGGTTTATTACTAATCTTTGATCATATTGTAAGAGTCCTGAAAATATTTCAAATATCGATTTTTATGAAAATAGAAGAGAATATCGAATAGATATAATTTATGTATTTCAATTTAAGCTAAAGTTTTCAAACTTTAAATTTCGTAGAGAGAGTTTTAATTATATTATAAGTAGTAATCATTTATCATATTGCACGAAAATATTGAAAATATTTTAATTAGATTTAAATAAAAATATTTTGACATTTCGTTCGATATCGAAAGCCATGTATAACGTTTCCACTAATAATTATTATTTGGTATAGAATTATATCAATAGAAGTGAAATAAAAAAATATCTATTCTAATTTAAGCTAAAGTTTTCAAACTTAAAAATTTTTCGTCACGATTCGTAGCCCTCTATTACACTATGCAACAGAAGAAGATTTTGGAGAAATACACGGACTGGGCCGTCTAGGTACGATAGTACTACCAAAGAGCGATTTTGATGACCAATTTTTTTTAAAGGCCTCCAAATATTTCGACGTTTTTAATACGAATTCTATTGGAAATTAATAACACTGTGCAACAGTGAAAAAATCCACACGGTCTTGACAGTATGGGTTCGATAGTACTCCGTTTGCCAATTTTGGTGACCAATTTTTTTTTGCGGATTTCCAAATATTTCAAAAAATCAATACGCCCTCAAAAAATGGTGTCTTCAGTTTTTGGCCAGCAGCTTATTCAGACTTGCTGATAGTTTTCAACTATATATGGCAATAATGTAGGTAATAGTCTACCGAACATACCTTGTTAACATCTTATGACAAAAAAATTATTTCAGCTTTCACTTTTTTGCTGCAAAAATTCAATGGAAAAAAATTGTTTTTTCACTTTTTTTTAGAATAACTTCCAGGGAATCCAGATTTTTTGCTAACAATATTTGGCAAAGTTGTAGTTACGGTAAAGCTGAACAACTTTTGCTAACATATCAATACAATTTGAACGTGTTTAGAGGCCCTAATAGCCCACTTTTTGCCTGCAAAATTGTATAATCAACAGCACAACTCTCTGTTGAGTTTTATTAACACTTTGTGCAAAAAAAAATTAATTTTTTTTTCACACTTTTTTTTGAAAAATAAAATAATATGTATTTGTTTTCACTTTTTTCAGCATAACTTAATTAACCGGTAACGTCGATTATCCGGGAAAGAAAAATTGTAATTGTTTTTTTCTTGTCCATCGATTTAGTTTTATTTTTGGTCCGAATTTACACTATGCAAGTCCTATTGCTAAGATGATTAGTTTGTGGGAGAGAGAGACGAGGGGAACAGAAACGTTTCTTTTCCCCTTGTCTCTCTCTCTCTCTCTTCTAAAAAACTAATGAGCTTAGCAATAAGACTTGCATATTGTAAATTAGGACTTGCATCGATCAACCTCTACTATCCGGGATTGCAAGCACGCAATGGTTTTCAGCCAAAATATTTTCCCTTATAGTACATATTTATGTACATATGTTTTGATTAAAAACAAGCATAAAATCCATGAATTTTTCTTTTATTATATGTGGTACATAAAATATACATACATATGTATGTATGTAAGTAAATACATATGAATAAGAAATATGAAAAAAAAACTAAAAAACCCTGTTGCCCTATTAACCGGGAAAACCGATTATCCAGAATGCTCCCGGTCCCTACCAATACGGATAATCGAGGCCTTAGTATAACTAGTAAAAAAAAACGTCAAATTGTAAGATACAAATTGGCCTTGTGAGATATTTAAGGTGCCTAGACACGTTCAGATTATATTGATGTGTTCACAAAATTTTTCAGCTCTACCGAAGCTACAACTTTGCCAAATATTGGAAGTTATTCTGAATAAGTTAAAAAAAATTGTTTTCCTTTACTTTTGCAAAAGAAGTGCATAAAGAAATAATTTTGTATAAAAAATAAAATATTAATAAGATTTGTTTTTAGGGCGAACTCTCAGCTACATTATTGTCATATATAGTTAAGAGCTATCGCCAAGTCTGAATTAGCTGTTGGTGTTTGTTGAACAGCTTTTTTTCAAATTTCCTTTAGCAATTGATATTCGTAGCTACCGCCTGGGACACTTTAAAACTCCTTTCGCTGCCAGAATCGTTTTATTTAAAAATCTCATCGCTATGGAAATTTGTTAGTAAGTTAAATTTTGTACTTCGGAGATTTCTATTGAGATTTCGGAGATTTCTAAATGAAAAAATTAAAGACTTGAACCCAAAACAACGCAACTTCGAAAATCTAACGACGCACAGTGAAAATTAGTACTAATTCAGGCAGCGACGCCACTTCGAAAGAACGCAAAGCGAGCTATTGGTGTATTTGAATATTTTCATACATGAAATATATATGAAGTATATTTATTTGACATAAAATTGTTTTTTATGCTTAAACATTATCTAATGCTTTGAATTTAGCTAACAAACTTCGTATGTTTATAGTAAGACTCTTAAAATGTTATTGAGAATCACAATACACAAACATAATAAGTTTAAAAGCTTCCTAAGCAGGCATATTTATTCCATTTCGCATCTATTTTATTTTCCACCACCTTTTTACAATTAGTTGTCACATTGGGCAACAATAAAAGTATTAAAAAGCAAAAAGAAGAATTTGTTTTCATACATGAAATACTGAAGTATGTACATTAAAGTCTATTTAATTTTCATATTTGAATATTATAAAAAAAAATCCTTCTCCTGAATACTTAAAATTATAGTGGCTTACAATTAAATCGAAAATAGGACTCGATATTTGAAATAGAAATTTCGTAACTTTTTACTTTTAGTCGGAATTCAAATAAGTTTCGAATGTCGAAAATGGTTTTTTTTTAACAAACACAGCCCGCAACGCGACTTTAGCTTGTCTGCGGAGTTTTAATTCGAATAACCCTAAAAATAGAGTTTTAGACTTTGCAGTTTAAAATTATAAAATCAAGAGAAATTTCGAACATTTCATATTGTGCCATAAATGTCAAAAAAGGTCAAGCGACATAATTTTCGAATTTCATTTTTTTACGAAAATCAATTAAATCAAGAGACCGAAATTCAAAAAAAAATGTCGTTTAAGCTTTTTTTTGGTGGTTATGGCTCGATAACTAAAGGAAAATTTATAACAATTTCATTATATCCCTAACACTATTTTCGATTTAATCGTAAGTGCCAAAAATGAAAGTTTTCAAGAGAAGATTTTTTTTTATAATATTCAAATATGGTTTACATGCATAAATAAACGCTTGCGATAAAATTTTACAGCCTGTATCTTAAAAGTTCTTAACCATTTTAGTATGCATTTTGATAATTCTAAACCAAAATTTAAATTTAAATTTTTTAATTGAAAATAAGGCTCGATATTTAAAGAGAACAGAAATACATATTAATTTAGAACTTTTTATTTGAAAGGCAAATCACTAATTTCAAATAAAAATTCGAAATTTCTTTCGAACTGTACTTCGAATAATAATTTTTCATAAATTATTAAGGCTATAAAACATGTTTCAAAAAAATTATGTCGAATTTCAAATAAAATTTTAAAACTGTTATGGGAAAATATAAAAAAAAACCTTGGAAATTTCTAGAAAATCGATAAAATTGTATGTAATAATAGGTATGTTTTATTCGAACTTTGTATAAATATTCAGAACAAATTTAAGTGTGTATACACTTATTAAGTAGCTATAGTTATAGCTGCTTAAAAATTAAGTAGGTATATGTTTCGAATAAAACATACCTAATATTTAACTATCATAATTTTGATAGCTTACCTAAAGTTAATTAATTTATTTGCTGAAGCTTTAAAAAACTGAAATTTCATAGAAAGAAAATACTTTTTACGGTTTTGAATTAATTTCTTTATTATTTAATTTAATTTTTTTGCAGTTTAACGCAGAGGCTTTCAAATGGCCATCTCTAATGAATATGCATGTTTGTGGAATTCTTTTATTATGTATTTAAATAATTAGTTCTTATTATATGTATATTGATATATATTGTTTGCCATCCATTGTTTTGATATTTGCAAACATATTTAATTGTTGTTCATTAAAATCTTTTATCCAGATTAATAATATATATTGTTATTATTATGTATTCATATACGATATATAGATAGATATACTCATTACTAACATCTTGGTTGTATTGTTGTTGTGTTTACAATATTAATCATTTTAATATTTGTGGTTATATTGTATAAATAATTATTATTTTTTTCCATATTTCCGTATGCTTGCTATATTGTTGTGTGATGTTTCCTTAGCAAATACATTGCCTTCGTAAGTATTGAGAAGAGTTCTTATAATTTTTGGTTTATTTTGATCGACTCGAACTCTTATAAGATTTTCAACAAGAACAAATTAAATATATGTTTATCGTAAGAAGAAAGGAGTAAAACGATCTTGTTGTAATTTCTATACTAATTCCACTATTATCATTTTTCATCGTTCGTATTTTTATGCAATCTATTCATTAAAAGCCTTCCGATCTTCCATCATCAAATAACTGTGCCTCATGCTCCACATACTCTCCTCATCCTTCTCCCCTCGCGCTTCTTCATTTCTGTATTTTTAATTTTCATTTAAAGTACAGTGCAGGATGATTTCTCGCGGAAGGGATTAACTTTTTGACTAGTAAAACCAGTCAAAAGATAATCTTCCTGTTCATGTTGCGATATGTAGCGCATCATGGAGGCACATGACTCCGAAACAGGCTGACGATCAACAGCAGCTTCGCGTCTCAATTGTTCGACAATAATGCGTTGCTGTTGCAATGAAGAAGACATAACGTCCATAACTGCTGTCTCTGATAGTCCTATGGTGTAGATTCGTTTTGTTGTAATAATTGAAAAGGGTTTTAAATTTGTTAGGGGAACAATTACTAATTAATATTTGATTTAAAACTACTTTAAATATTTGGGAGTAATATAAGAATACTGGATGGTGATTGCTAATTTGTTAGAAATGATAAATTTTTTTAGTGCAAAATTAAGCGAAGTAGTGACAAGTGGTCTGACTATATTTGTGGGTTAGAGAATAAGCTTAAATCTCTTTTCTTGGTTTAGGAAAAAGCTGCAAAAAAATGTTTTTTTTTTTTTTGGGAGTAGAAAAATAAGAAAATACATATAAAAATAAATAATATGGCCAAAGTATCTTGGGGGATTAGTTGATGTTAATACACGCAAGCACATTCACATACATACATATGTACAGACATAAATACAAATAATACATAGATACATATTATATAATGTAAGGAATTAATTACACATACACCACTCATATTAAAAAGAAATAGAGACATAAAGGATAGCGGAAGCCAAGGGATTTAATTTATGTACATATATCCGCAGTTTTCTTTTTTGGATCGATTGAGGATAACAAACAAAGTTCAGTTGCGTTGTCAGCTGCCGCAACTTGCAAACTACGAACATGTTTTGTTAGTGTATTTCGGTAAAAAAAAAATATTCTTGTTGACGGCAGTCATTTATGTCCTTTTTCATTGATATTCTTTTGCTTCTGACAACCAAACCGAAAGTTAATTGCTCTTTATAATAAGCCCATTATTACATAATTTAAAAAAGACATTAAGGGTTTTCATGAGAATGTTCAAAAGTCTCGCAAACTGTGTAATTGTGTAATAACACTCTCGTAAATAAAATGTCAAACATTTTATGGAAGTTTATTTACACAAACCTGTTCAAGGCGAATACAGTATCAGGTGGGCTTTTTCGCCCGGTTGATAATCAGCTGTTATAAATGGCAATTTAAGAGTTCACATGAAAACTCTTACTTGTTCTAAAAACTAATATTTATGTATACATATTTGGGGTATTCAAACGGTAGTGTTAAAGTCATAAATTTCCTAAAATTTTAAACTAGTTTAAAATATGACAGCTGTGAGCAACCCCTCATATTTTAGTGTGTTAGTTGAAACATAAACTAAATGATACAAAACAAATGAAAAAAAAAATATTACATAAATAAATTAATCGGCCATGTTACAGAGTTCATTACATTTGATTTAAACTTTCCCACGGTGGTAGTGACAGGAAAGACCTCCGCAGTTAGTTGATTCCACATACGTACAGTTCGGCTAAAAAGGAATTCTCTCTGTAATACGTAGTGCGATTCATTGGCCAATCGACCACAAAGGGATGTGCTCTGAATGAGGCACGGGTTGTGCGAGTTTCAAGAACAAGTTCCCTAATTTCATTAGAATACATTCCGTTGTAGTAACGATAGAACATTGCGTCGATGCTCCAATGAATCAATAGAATTGGATACCCTTCTTTCACCGATGAGCTTCTTCGCCTCTCCTGTACGCGGTCGAGCAGCCCCAAAATAGACTTTGAAGCGCCGTCCCATACATGAGAGTTGTATTCCATTTCCGGTCTGATTTAAGTGGCATAAATAGTAAGGAGATCAGATGGGGTGAAATATCGTTTGCACCGTTTCAAAAAGCCGAGGCACTTGAATGCTTGTTTTGCAATTTGAAAAATGTGTTCAGTCCATCGAACATCACACTGTATTTTCATGCCAAGAACATCAAGAGCATTTGATTCCTTAATACTTATACCTCCCATAGTTACAGAGGCAGCAGCATTTTCGGTCATGCGTTAAAGGCATTAAAGTCGACCCTGTTCGCAGGGTCATTCAGAAATTTTTGCTAAATCATGGTTTAAAGTCTCATTCATTATTTGTCGCATAGCCTCAACCTGCGGCAGGCTAGGCCTATTGCAGAATAAGAAAGAATGGCAAATGTTACAGTCATCCGCGAAAGAATAGATAGGGTTGAAAGTTTTACAGAGAAGGTCATTTAGAAAGATAAGAAATAGAGTCGGTGAAAGGACGGAACCTTGCGGTACCCCTGAATTTAACTTGAACTCTTTGGATGAGATCCCATCTATAACAACTTTTATAGTGCGATCCCTGAGGAAACTCGATAAGAATCGAGTGAAGTTATCACCGACACCAAGGGCAATACATTTTGACAAAAGTGCACCATGCCACACTTTATCAAACGCCTTGGGGATACATATCTAAAGGCACCACCTTACTTTTGCCAAAATGGTGGATTGAATTACACCATTTCTCCGAGGGGAGGGCAAGTAGGTCTCCCATAGATCGGCCTCTACGAAATCCATACTGCCGGTCGTTGAGTAAGCTGTTGGACTCCACATACCTTACAAGATGGAAATTCACCATACTTTCCATTACTTTGGAAAGTGCAGAACATATTGTAATTTTTGCAACATGTATATAAAAAAATTTTTTTTCGAGCATTTATCCTTTTAAAATTTTACGGTTGGATTTTTGTCCTGGGGATTTTTATATTTTTTGCAATATATAATGTTTCTTATAGAAATTTCCTAAGGAAAACCGTCAAGTATTTAAACATTATTGGACATTTTTCCGATAAAGAGAAGTAAAAAGCAAAATAGTTAGATATGACTTAAATAAAAGGAGTACTTCCTTACGAACCACTTTTAAATTATTTCGAAAGTATCTAATGCATATTTTTTGATGTTAAAGAAGTTATTTTTAACCACATATCAAATGGAATTTTAAATCACTACAACAAATTCATTGCTTTTCTGGCTCAAGCCAAATGCAAAAAATGTTTATTCTTAAAAATAACAATGAAATAAAATAACAAAAATTAAATTATTTAACCATATTTTCTTTTCAAACTATATAGAATTGATTTTACTCACTGAATAAAAAGCAGTTCTTTAACTACTCTTGTGAAGTGAATTATTATCACACCCAAATTTCCGATTCAGAGTTAAAAAAAATGTCAAAAGCAAACTATATACATACTTCCTTCCAATGACACTGTGTTACTTTTTCTACTTCTTTTTTTGCTGGGATAGTACACCTTTTATATGAAAGAAAATAGAAATCATTTTAAACAACACCATTTTTCATTTAAATTGAGAATATCCTAAGTGAAATTGAGAATTTTAGTTTGAAATTGAGAAAATTTTAAATGAAAATGAGAATTTCAATTTGAATTTGTGAAAAGTCCAATTGAAATTAAGAATTTCTATTTGAAATTGAGAAAATTTTGGTTGAAATTGAGAATTGCAATTTGAAATTGAGAAAATTCCACTTGAAATTGAGAACTTCAATTTTAAATTGAAAAAATTAGTTTAAAAAAAGTGCGCTTTTATTTTAAAAATAAAATTAAAGAGATCGCACTAGAAATTTTTAATTTTTCACAACCCGGACGATCGACTTGTGTAGAAAATTTGTAAAAAATTAGTGCTTAACATTTTTTGGCGATGAGTCAGTCGCCTGCCTGAAATTTTTCGAAAGAAACAGAGTGTTAGTTCATTTTTAAAATGAAATTGTTTGTTCTTGATTTTAAAATATTCTGTTTGGGGTACTCCTGTTCCAACGATTATTAAAAAATTTTTAATAAATCTTATTAGGCTCTTGATATGGTACAAGTTTGTCATTCGAAATGTGTGTATTGATTGCCACGGGGTTATAGTATTGCAAAATATGGCAAAAGTTCTGATTTTTTTTTATGACAAAAAAGGGCTAAAGTAAACTTAAGCCCTTCAGTACCTATGTATATCATAACAAATATTGCAATCAAAATTGCTTTCCTACTATATAACAGAAGCCTTAAATTATAAGAATGGAATATTGCTAAGAATTAATTTACTTTCGAATCTTTTACAAAATGAAACCAAGATGTAGCACCATTATTTTTTAGAATAATCATACACTTTACCATCTATTCAGTAAATTGGCACAAGCCCAGGCAATCAAAAAACAACCCGATATGATGGGGCTATGACCGCAACCAAATTAATATTGTACAATACATTTTTATTAAGATTAGCTTAAATATAATCATGCACTTCCATTCTAGTTATTATAAATTGGAAAAAATATATACAACTGAAATAAACTTGGGTGTTTAATTTCAAATAAAAATAGTAGGTATTGTCTTTCATGCACCACCAATCACCTTATTCTAAATTGTGAAAAATATATATGTATGTACATACATATGTATGTATGTACAATTGTAAAAAAAGTTGAGACGTCGATATAGTCTAGGTACCTATAGCGAAAGGAGCAAAAAGACTTATTTTCCAAATAAAAAGATCGATAATCGTTTTGAAAATAGGTATGTGTGAAGTAGATATCGTAAAACTATGTATGTCTGTCATACATATGTAAGTATATAAGTTGCAATGCAATTTAAATTAAAATATCAACACATGTAGGACCTACATTGTAGGTATTTCCTTAAGACATAAAAACGAAACTATTAACTTTCTGCACCTCTCCACTTGCAAGCAATGAAATTGTTAACATAACTTAGGCGATGCTCCAGGTCAAAATAATAAGTACACGACGATGTTTTACTCTTTAATATAAATAAGGAAAACATTTTTTTATTTTAGCAACAGAAAATACTTTAAACTTTTTTTCTGTAACCCAAATCAAATGTAACACATCAGTATTTATATGCTAAAAGCATAAATTGACATCTTTAGGGTATGAAAGAAAATATATGGGTAAAAATTAGTGATCAAAATAATAAGTACATTCTGAAAATGATTAAATAATAAGTTCAAATTCACCCGGTCGAATAGCTAGAAAGGTTCCATTATTTCTGAAAAAAAAAAAATTAAAGCGAGGCTGATCTTCGCAAAAAGACATTTGAGTTGGTCGCAACCATTACTTATAAACAAATGGCATAATGTTCTTTTTAGTGGCGAAACCAAAATAAATCTGTTTGGAAATTACAACTGCCGAAATGTGCGTGGCCCTGCAGGTAAATAATTTCATAAACGGTCCACAAAAAGTACCGTCAAGAACGGCGGATGTAACATCATGGCATGGGGCTGCTTTTCGTGGCATGGCTTTGTCCCAATTTTTCATATTACCGATACTATGACACGATTTGAGTACAAAAACATATTGCAGAACATAATGCTGCCATATGCTGAAGAAAATATGCCGCTTCGAAGGATCCTTCAGCAGGACAATGACCGGAAGCACACATCCTTCTATGTGAAAGAGTGGTTTCAAGCCAATTGTGTTAACCTGCTGGACTTGCAAATTCAATACCCGAACATAAACTCTATTGGCAACCTTTGGGGACAGCTGAAGCAAAGGGTTTCAAAGCATAGTTTTCAAAATAAAGAAAATCTTTGGAGTTTTGTTCAAAGCACTTGGTATGAAATCCTATTAGACCCCTGCCCAAAATTTTTTGACAGTATGCCAAGACGAATAGAAAATGTTTTTCAAAATAAGGGAGTATATACTGGATATTAAGCAAATATCCAAAATATAGCAATGTAACTCTGAATTTGAACTTATTATTTATACTATGTTTAGACGGTACGTGCTTCGCTCTCTATTCATGCTTCACGCCCCAATCATGACCGAATCCACTTGCTTCGCCATACAAAATTATGAGAGCGAATCAAGTAGATTCAATATGAATCTACTTGCCAAGCAATCGCCACTTTATCTGAACTAGCTATCAAAACAAAATAGGTATATGTGTATGTGTGTGTTTGTAAACAAATGAAAACAAGCCAAAAAAACATATATGTATGTGAGTTTAATATAAATAAATTTAATTAAGTTATGAATAATATAAAAAGGAAAAATAAGAAGAAAATATAGAGATGCCTTCAAAAACAAGATTTCGCATGAGTGGAATTTATGTAAAGTATATATGCTTATGTGTATGCATGTATATACGTGCGATTGATACGTATGTTTGTGTGAATATACATAAAAAAAATGCCACGCGAACAGTGATGCCAACTTTTTCAGAGCAAAAACCACTGTGTGTTCATAAAAAAGCACTAAATGAAATAAGTACTCGTATATATGTATGTACATATGTATGTATGTACATAAATAAATTTTTATTTATTTTTTTATATTTATCTATTTATTTGCAATACAGAGAAAGCCCATATGGTTAATTATAAATGTATTGAATTAGTAAAAATTAAAAATTTAAGTTAACTACAATTTTAAATTTACTACATTTCATAGGTTTTTGTAATAATTTCAATTACCTATATGGAGCCATATTTCGATTTTGCTTATAAGTAGAATATGAGTAGGAAAATAATTGAAGTTCATTTGGGAATACACTCCAATTATGGTGTACTATTTTAACAAAAGATGATCAACGAGAATTATACTCCTCGTTTCAAGAAATGCAGTTTCATCTTTTTCCTCTGGCCATGAAACTGTTTTAATAAAACAATTAGATTTTTAGGTGTTTCGTCTGAATTAATTTTTACATGAACATGGTTCAGTATGTTACATTCTGAACAGCATAAGCCTTTTCTTTTTAGACCGTATTTTATATGAATGAAACAATTTGATTTATAAAATCATTATTGTATTTCTAACTTACTTTTAAAATATTTATAAGCGCTAAAAGTTATTTCTGCTTCAACATTTGAACATGGTAATGTTAATAGTCTTAGAGAAAATATTGACAGTATTAGAAATGGATTATGATTAGTTGAATTTCTATAATTATAAAATTCAATCCAAAATTGATCAGTTTTGAGCAAATTTTTCCATTTATGTATCCTTAGATTTCTGATACTTCGTTCTATTTCTTCAATTCCACCATCCCAGCAAAAATTACCGCTTCCCAGAAGAGTTTTTGTAACGCAGCTAGAAGCAATGCATTCAGTTTACAAAAAGCCGTTCATTTTTTGCTTTACTAATTCGTTTTACAGAAGCAATAATGTGCAGTTTTTGTGTACTCAGATGCAAAAGTTACTGGTGTACATTCTTTTACTTTTGTCCACTTTGTTAGAGAGCTTTACGTTAGTACTTTTCAGAAGCATTTTTGAAAGCTTTCGTTATCAAGAAAGCAATACATTGCTTCCCTCAGTGGTTAGTAATTAGATTATTGTAACTAAGTTATTTTATAACGTATATGGTATCCTCTGTAATTGCTAGAAATATATTATTTTTTCTCACTATGAAAGATAAAGTTTTTCTTCCTTCATATTTCACCAAGCTGAATTAACATTCTGCAAAGGAAACTTTGCATGTCTAAAAGGGGTGAAAGCAGATAGTTTTTGAAAAGTGAAAATAAAGCCACCACACTTTAACAAATTAATATTTAGTAGATTTGCAAAACGCACTATCAAAGGTGAAAAGCACCAATTTAGTGCCTTTTTTTAAGCAACAATTTGAAAAATTCCGCACTGTTATCAATTAAAAAACTTTAAATCTAGTACGAAAAGCACTAAATTGGCACGCTGCACACGAAGCACGAATTAGCTTATAAATACTGATGTGTTACATTTGATTTGGGTTACAGAAAAAAAGTTTAAAGTATTTTCTGCTGCTAAAATAAAATTTTTTTTCCTTATTTGTATTAAAGAGTAAAACATCGTCGTGTACTTATTATTTTGACTATATCTGTATATTCAACATACCAACATATGTATGTACATACATACATATTTATATATGTATGTATGTATATTATAAGGTCAGACTGATAACACTGTGATACAAAAAAAAAAAAAAAAATATTCAGGGATTCTAATGTACCAATTCGATTTTGTTGGAGTCCATGGATGACGAAAATACCGTTGGTTTTTTTAGGTCACTTCATAAAGTGATTTTATAACGGTAAATGTAGTGAAAAACGGGGTTTCAGTTTTAAACAGGTGTAACTTCTTTGTTTCCCAACGGATTTCATTTAACTTTCCGTTGGTGTAAAGGACCGAATATTATCTTTCAACCAAGATATATTTTTTGAAAATCGACTCACAAATGGCTAAGTTACAGTCGTTGAAGTGTAGAAAAAACCCATTGAAAAAGTATTCTTTTGTTTTCCTCAGGCCATAAGTTGCTTATGAGTTACAAAAGAATACTTTTTTAATGGGTTTTTTCTACACTTCAACGACTGTAACTTAGCCATTTGTGAGTCGATTTTCAAAAAATATATCTTGGTTGAAAGATAATATTCGGTCCTTTACACCAACGGAAAGTTAAAAGAAATCCGTTGGGAAACAAAGAAGTTACACCTGTTTAAAACTGTTCAGTATGTTACATTCTGAACAGCATAAGCCTTTTCTTTTTAGACCGTATTTTATATGAATGAAACAATTTGATTTATAAAATCATTATTGTATTTCTAACTTACTTTTAAAATATTTATAAGCGCTAAAAGTTATTTCTGCTTCAACATTTGAACATGGTAATGTTAATAGTCTTAGAGAAAATATTGACAGTATTAGAAATGGATTATGATTAGTTGAATTTCTATAATTATAAAATTCAATCCAAAATTGATCAGTTTTGAGCAAATTTTTCCATTTATGTATCCTTAGATTTCTGATACTTCGTTCTATTTCTTCAATTTCACCATCCCAGCAAAAATTACCGCTTCCCAGAAGAGTTTTTGTAACGCAGCTAGAAGCAATGCATTCAGTTTACAAAAAGCCGTTCATTTTTTGCTTTACTAATTCGTTTTACAGAAGCAATAATGTGCAGTTTTTGTGTACTCAGATGCAAAAGTTACTGGTGTACATTCTTTTACTTTTGTCCACTTTGTTAGAGAGCTTTACGTTAGTACTTTTCAGAAGCATTTTTGAAAGCTTTCGTTATCAAGAAAGCAATACATTGCTTCCCTCAGTGGTTAGTAATTAGATTATTGTAATTAAGTTATTTTATAACGTATATGGTATCCTCTGTAATTGCTAGAAATATATTATTTTTTCTCACTATGAAAGATAAAGTTTTTCTTCCTTCATATTTCACCAAGCTGAATTAACATTCTGCAAAGGAAACTTTGCATGTCTAAAAGGGGTGAAAGCAGATAGTTTTTGAAAAGTGAAAATAAAGCCACCACACTTTAACAAATTAATATTTAGTAGATTTGTAAAACGCACTATCAAAGGTGAAAAGCACCAATTTAGTGCCTTCTTTTAAGCAACAATTTGAAAAATTCCGCACTGTTATCAATTAAAAAACTTTAAATCTAGTACGAAAAGCACTAAATTGGCACGCTGCACACGAAGCACGAATTAGCTTATAAATACTGATGTGTTACATTTGATTTGGGTTACAGAAAAAAAGTTTAAAGTATTTTCTGCTGCTAAAATAAAATTTTTTTTCCTTATTTGTATTAAAGAGTAAAACATCGTCGTGTACTTATTATTTTGACTATATCTGTATATTCAACATACCAACATATGTATGTACATACATACATATTTATATATGTATGTATGTATATTATAAGGTCAGACTGATAACACTGTGATACAAAAAAAAAAAAAAAAATATTCAGGGATTCTAATGTACCAATTCGATTTTGTTGGAGTCCATGGATGACGAAAATACCGTTGGTTTTTTTAGGTCACTTCATAAAGTGATTTTATAACGGTAAATGTAGTGAAAAACGGGGTTTCAGTTTTAAACAGGTGTAACTTCTTTGTTTCCCAACGGATTTCATTTAACTTTCCGTTGGTGTAAAGGACCGAATATTATCTTTCAACCAAGATATATTTTTTGAAAATCGACTCACAAATGGCTAAGTTACAGTCGTTGAAGTGTAGAAAAAACCCATTGAAAAAGTATTCTTTTGTTTTCCTCAGGCCATAAGTTGCTTATGAGTTACAAAAGAATACTTTTTTAATGGGTTTTTTCTACACTTCAACGACTGTAACTTAGCCATTTGTGAGTCGATTTTCAAAAAATATATCTTGGTTGAAAGATAATATTCGGTCCTTTACACCAACGGAAAGTTAAAAGAAATCCGTTGGGAAACAAAGAAGTTACACCTGTTTAAAACTGAAACCCCGTTTTTCACTACATTTACCGTTATAAAATCACTTTATGAAGTGACCTAAAAAAACCAACGGTATTTTCGTCATCCATGGACTCCAACAAAATCGAATTGGTACATTAGAATCCCTGAATATTTTTTTTTTTTTTTTGTATCATAGTGTAATGTTTCACCTAAACACATGAACTATTAATAAGACACAAGGCCTAATAAGCCATACAAATGTACATACAGTATGTCAAGAAAATGTTTTGGCATAGTTAAAATCGTTATAAATTTTGATTTTTATCATAAATATTTTTATTTTTCTTTGCATTATGAAATTTTTGGTTATGGATTTCATTTTATTTACATTTAAGTGAACAAATAGTAGTAAGTTATACGCAAAATTAAAAAGTGAGAGCATAAAAATTACATGAAAGCTAAAAAAACTCAAAAATTTCTCTGTCAAGAAAATGTTTTTACATCGTTGTATTATATAGTAAGAAAATAGGAAAGATTTTAAGTTGTACAAAAATAATTTTTTTTTTGGCTCCATTGGTATTAAATCGGCTTGTAAGACGACTTCTCATGGAAAAAAATTTTCTTTTCCAAATATTCCGCTGAAATTTCTCATGTTCCCCTCGTATTACTGTTTTAAACTCCATTTACTTCTTGAAATACGCTTTGGAAATACTATTTTTCAAATAAACCCATAAATTTTGAATAGGGTATAGATCTGGACCTTGAGATGGAGTATCCACAACCTTATCGCAATTGAAAGGACACCATGTTCTTACCCAAAGTGCCTCATGTTTGAGGTCAATACACTAATAAAAATTTAAAACTTCCATATTTACCAGCTATAAAGCCAACCTTACTCGCGCTGTCAACGAAAAACCATTTCAACGTATTGATGTACCACTCACACAGTTTCCCATGAGACAAAGGCAATTGCTCAAAAGAATCGACTGTACTTCAATAAATGGTCGGAAATCCCCGCTTTCTAGAGTGTAGCCCAAACAGCAACAATTGTGTTTTGTGATAACGTATACTTACAAGCTTGATGCCTTCTACGATAATGTGATTTTCGGCGACGAAACCAAACTTCTGCTTTATTAGAATGATGGATCTAACAAAGTATGGAGGAAAAAAAATATTTAAAAATATTGGAAAGTGAAACCGTAAACCCATCTGTAAAACTTAAAAAAGGTTGGTTGATGGATTGGAGGTATATGTACATACATATGTACATGTATATAAGTTAATACATTCAACGTTTAAAATTCATAATTCATAAAATTCATGAGAACAAAGCCAGACGGAAACCCGATACTCTCGCTATTTGGCAACATTAAAATATTTATAAAAAATATTCTGTTTTGATGACAGTGCACACGCGCACAGAAAATAATTTCTATACCTGTGAGAAAATGTTGAGTGTGCAGTTTGATTGTAACGTTGCTAATCGTATTGAAGAAAACAATTTTGTAAAAGTTTAGTTTTAAGTTGAACGTTAAATAAAGAAGGAGCTTTTAGCTCCAAAAAAATATTTTTTTTTAAAATTAAGTAAAACAAAAAATTAATTGGCGCCCGAGCAGGGACCCACGTGAATAGACTCCTGAAAATAAAAAGTAAGGATCGCGTGTGGCAACATGAAAAAATCCTGAACAGAAAAAAAGTAAGGATCGTGTGAAACCAAAAAAATAAAAACCTGAAAAGAAAAAAGTAAGGTTCGAAAAAAAAATAAATTAAAAAAAAAACTAATTTTAAGTAAGCAACTGAAACTTAAACGAAACAAATGTAACAGAAATAAATAATAAAGACTTAAAGTATAAAGCAAAAGAAATAAAAACTAAAATATGTTAAAATAAAATCAATAAAATAAATAAAAAAAAATAAATTATAGTGAAATTTAGACTTTGAAAAATATTGTTTTAAAAAAATAAAAGTATAAAATAAATGAAATAAAAACTTAAACAAAATTAACAAGATAAATCTAAAAGAACATTATAATAAAAATTAGACTTTGAAAAATACTATCTTAAGGAAAAACATAATAAGAACTAAAAAAATTGTTGTTACAGAAATATGTACTGTTAAAATAACGAATCAAGAAAACGATAACAATAGAAGCTAACAATAAATATAAAAAAGGAAGTGAGGATATAAATTACAACTAAAGCCCGAAAATCTAAAAGTAGGGTAACCAACCAAACAACCATCAATTCAACAACAGGAGGCTTGGCGACTTTATAACGAAGAAGGACCAGAGTACAAAGGGAAAAGGGCTAATCCTGAACGTCTACCAACCCAGAGCCCCAACGTTGAAAATGAAGACTTTAATCTTAAGTTATATGTAAGTAATAAAAAAAAAAATTTTTAATTTTTGAGGAAAATTGTTTTGTGTTAAAGAAACTGTTAAATTGATTAAGAAAAATAAAAAAAGGAAAATATTGATGCTTAATTTAAAGAAAATAAATTGAAAGGAATAATTAAAAAAATTTAAATAATAATAAATTTAAGAATTCCCAAAATTGTAATCAGAAATAATTGCTAAAATATTAACAAAACTTTTTAAGAGGGGGAAGCTATTGCGATTCTCACGAGACCCTCCAATAGCGGGGATAATAAGAAATACAGCAAACAAATTTATTACTGATAGAAATAAATAATTTTTGTAAATTTTATTAAAAGTGATTGTCTCAAATTTACCGACAGAATTGCATTTTATAATCAAACTTAAATACGAGTAAATTCAGAATAATAGAAAAGGAAATCAGTGCTTGTCTATAGTGGAAAAGTTGCTTGTACTAAAAATGACTACCAACACACCATCTGACTTAGCAAATCAATTGAGTAGCCTATCCTTGACAGGAAGTTCGACATCCACTAACCGCACGAACACCTCATCGATTATACTACCGACACTTAGGGAACAAATACAAACCATAATACATGAGACACTTAGGGAACTAAACACGACACCGGACGAAAATGAAACAGCAGACGTATCCTTTAACATTGCTAACGCAACACAACTCAAGGAAGCCGACAATATTCCTGATATTGTAAAGTGCTTAAGAGAATTTAGTGGTAAAGCAGGTGAGTTTAATTCGTGGCGAAAGACTGTAGACAGAATCCTCAATGTTTACGATAGTATCAAAGGAACCCCAAAATACTACGCCATATTACACGTTATCAGACACAAAATAATTGGAGACGCAGATGCTGCACTGGAGTCTTATAGAACTCCACTTGACTGGACAAAAATTAAAAAATGTCTAATGATGCATTACTCAGATGGGCGAGACCTAGGAACATTAGAGTATCAACTTAATTCACTTTCTCAAGGAAATCAGGGTATCGCAGACTATTATCAAAGGGTGTATTCGTTGTTGTCACTTATATTAGACAAAGTTTCTTGCCTCGAGTTATCAAATGATGCGATGAATGTTATGACACATTCATACCGAAACAAGGCACTGGACACGTTCGTTCGTGGACTGAATGGAGATTTGCCAAGATTGCTAAGCGTTAGTGAGCCCAAAAGCTTACCAGAGGCACTGCAAATGTGCTTAAAATTAGACAATATGCATTTCAGAAGACAATATGCACAAGGTGCTAAGCCATTGAATTTCGGAAGTTTCGACCACAATTATGGAGGCCGCTCGAAACATTTTCCTTTACCTCCAAGACCACAACCTAGAACATTTTATCCTGAATTAGCTTACCTACCAAGAAATAATTACAATCAATTCAGACCAAATTACCAACCACAGCAGCAACAAAGAATATTTCCTCAATTCCCACAACAGCAACCACGTCAATTTTCTAATAATTTCCAACAAAGGTTCACCGGATTCAACAACAGACAAGAGTTTCATCCAAAACCTCCACAACCAATGGAAGTGGATAGATCACATTATTCTAGGCAAGTAAACTATCAAAATATTCCAAGAAATAGCTACCAATTCGCACAAAAAAGACCAAACTTGGATACATCAAATGTTCCCAACAAAATTCAAAGGAATTTTTATGCTGAGACTTACCAAAGTCCACCCCAATCTTACGAAGACGAATACCCACACGAAGAGGTAAATATCGACGCTGACCCTAACGGCCTATACAGTTCACCTGAAGATGACTATCCGCAACAGGAGAGCGAAATGCCTAATGCATCATCGCAATCGACCATCGACAGTGTTTATTTTTTAGACTCAAGAATTCCAAATCAGATAAACACTCTTAGTGATGCAACACATAGTGATGACAATTCTGGAGAAGATTTGATACCTTGCGTCGAAGCACCTATCAATGTTTTCAGAAACCAAATATTTTTTAAAATTGGCGAAACAGCATCGTACCAATTCCAGATTATTTTTCCTTTGATACACAGACACACCATAATAGAACCACAATTCACAGAAGAAAATTTACTCTCACATTTAAAAAGACGACTTAACCCATCTGTTATTAATGGCATTTGCACGGAAGAGGGTATAATGGGACTGATACAAAATATTTTCCCTCTTCACCTCAGAGATTATAAGGTCAGATACACACAAAAAATTTTTGAAGATATAACAAACGAGCAGGATCAAGAAGATATAATCATTGCTACGCACAATCGAGCACATAGAAACGCAATAGAGAACAAGGCTCAGATAATTGAAAAGTACTACTTCCCAGGAATGGCACAAAAGATTAAGCGCATAACAAAAATATGTTCAACCTGTAAAGAAAATAAATACGAAAGACAGCCGCAAAAACTACGAATATCTGAAACACCATTACCAAGTCACCCAGGAGAAATTGTTCATGTTGACATATATTTGACTGAAGGAAAGACTGTGTTAACTGCTTTAGACAAATTTAGTAAATACGCACAAACAAAGTTATTGAAAAGTAGGGCCATAGAAGATATAAGAAAACCACTTAGAGAAATAGTTTTTTCATTCGGCGTACCAAAAACAATAGTAATGGATAACGAACCATCCCTAAATTCAAATTCAATAAAATGTATGTTAAAAGACGAATTAAAAATAGACACTTACACAGTACCACCATATTATAGCAAAGCTAACGGACAGGTGGAAAGATTCCACAGTACTCTTACTGAAATTATTAGATGCTTGAAGGAAAACGGGGAACATAGAAACTTCGAAGAGCTGCTTGAAAGAGCCGTAGCTGAATATAACCACTCCATACATTCGGTTACAAAAAGAAAACCTGTCGACCTATTTTTTGGAAGAACAGTATCATTTTCACCACATGACATAGAAAGGACAAGACATAATAATATCGAGAAATTGCAGGCTAAACAGAAAAAGGATCTAGAATTTCATAATAAAAATAAGGAAGATTTTATATCGTACCTCCCAGGGCAAGTAGTTTATGTAAAAAGGAACAAAAGATTAGGAACTAAACTGACAAAGCGTTATACAAAAGAAATAGTAAAAGAAGATAGGCACAGTACAATATTAACAGGGAAAGGTCAAATCATCCATAAAAGTTTTATTCGAAATTAACAATATTTTTTATCCATTGATTACACAGGTTATTGGCAACTACTGCTGCCGAAGTGCAGATTTATGATTACTCTCACTCGGAATTTGTTACCGTTCATACTGGAACAGCGAAAATTCAGAAGGGCACTTTCAAGATAATACATCTAATTGATATCGAGTTGTACGAAGACTTACTGACCACTATCAACAGTACCATACAGAAAAAACTTTCGAGCAAGAACGCATTTTATCCTATTTTGTCAAACTTAGTATTAGGAATCGAAAGTTCATTAACAAGGCTAAAGCTCAATAAACGTATCTCAAAACGTTCTCTTGACTTTATAGGTAGTGCTTGGAAGTGGATAGCTGGAAATCCAGACCACCGCGAACATGAAATTGTGGTTGATCGCATAAATGGACTGTTAGAAAACAACAATGACCAATTAATAATTAACAAACTGACTGCAGACAAAATAAACGAACTTACTAACAGAACAAACGAAATAGTTAAGATAATAAAAACAGACCAGATCATGGCCGATGAATTAGCTCTCAATATAAAATACAAATTAGAAATACTCAAGGAGGAATTAACAAATATAGCTTATGCTATTCATTGGGCCAAGGCGGACATAATAAACTCTTTTATTCTTTCGGACAGAGAACTCACTGTAGCAAAACAAATATTGATTCAAGACAAGTTTCCTTTCATTAATATAGACGAAGCACTAGAATTTGCCGAAGTAAAAGTAGCGGCAGACGACAAATCAATTATCTACATAATAAGTTTGCCAACTACCGAATTAGAATCCTTTAATGTACTAGAAATTAGATCAGTGAAAAAAAGAGACAAAATTAATAAAATTAACTTTAAGACTTTGTTAAAGAATAAAAATAAAATATTTGGAATACAAAATAGATGCAAAAATTATAATAATCTGTTAATTTGTACTAATAAACAAATAGAAGATGTAAGTAAAGACCATTGTATTGCTAATTTGTTAAAAAGTAAGCCAGCCAATTGCACTCAAATCAACAACCAACATTTGCCACAGACGGAAGAAATTTCCAAAGATTTGCTATTTGTTAACAATTACAAGGGAATTGCCATAATAGACGACGAAGAAACAACATTAAATGGAACATTCATTATTCGCCACCACAACTCAACAATTATAATAGAAGGCAGATCCTACGAGACTAAAGAAGTTAGTAGCAACAAACCACTACCCACCATACTTCAGCAAAAAACCATAGACAACAGAACAGAAGAGATCCTATCCCTGCAAATGATGAAAGAAATCAATACAAAAAATATGAAACACATCAACTTTATCGAAACCAGCAATAGAATAAGCCTATCAATAAGTGGTATAATAGCATTTGTGATAGTGCTAATGATTATGATAGGTTTGGCAGTACGAAAATATCAAAAGTCGAGATTAAAAGATCAGATAAATTTATCTAGTTCAGCAATCCAAGGATTGAATAAAATTTTTGAACAAAAATCAAATGGTTCAAACGAGGACGTTTGAAATTAAGGCGGGGAGGAGTTAATACATTCAACGTTTAAAATTCATAAAATTCATGAGAACAAAGCCAGACGGAAACCCGATACTCTCGCTATTTGGCAACATTAAAATATTTATAAAAAATATTCTGTTTTGATGACAGTGTACACGCGCACAGAAAATAATTTCTATACCTGTGAGAAAATGTTGAGTGTGCAGTTTGATTGTAACGTTGCTAATCGTATTGAAGAAAACAATTTTGTAAAAGTTTAGTTTTAAGTTGAACGTTAAATAAAGAAGGAGCTTTTAGCTCCAAAAAAATATTTTTTTTAAAATTAAGTAAAACAAAAAATTAATTTATATATGGTGTAAAACGTGGGATAAATTTGCTTTATTGAGAACACCATGAATGCGGGGCAGTGCCTTAATATATTGAAGCATTTTTTTGGATGACAGCTCGAGTAAATTTGGGTTTATTGCTGGAAAACATGCAAGTTTCCAGTTGTTATCAATCTAATGACACCAAACACAAGGCACTTTCGGTAAGAACATGGTGTCTTTTCAATTGCGGCAATGTTGTGGATACTCCATCTCAAGGTCCAGATCTATGCCCTATTCAAAATTTATGGATTTATTTGAAAAATAGTATTTCCAAAGGGTATTTCAAGAACTAAATGGAGTTTAAAACAGTAATACGAGGGGAACATGAGAAATTTCAGCGGAATATTTGGAAAAGAAAATTTTTTTCCATGAGAAGTCGTCTTACAAGCCGATTTAATACCAATGGAGCCAAAAAAAAAAATTATTTTTGTACAACTTAAAATCTTTCCTATTTTCTTACTATATAATACAACGATGTAAAAACATTTTCTTGACAGAGAAATTTTTTAGTTTTATTAGCTTTCATGTAATTTTTATGCTCTCACTTTTTAATTTTGCGTATAACTTACTACTATTTGTTCACTTAAATGTAAATAAAATGAAATCCATAACCAAAAATTTCATAATGCAAAGAAAAGTAAAAATATTTATGATAAAAATCAAAATTTATAACGATTTTAACTATTTCAAAACATTTTCTTGACATACTGTATGTACTATTTACAAAGGATTTAAATTAAAAATGACTAACAAAAAAGATGTTCTTTATGAAGTTGTTTTAAATAAATTACACCAACATTAAAATTAAAATCAAAGTATCATTATCAAATCTAAAAATTAAAAAAAATCTATATACATACATATGTACATACATATGTACATACATATGTACATACATATGTACATACATATGTACATGTGGAAAAATTAACAAATCGATGAAGAATTTAATGGTTTAGCCCCTATAGCAACACATTAATCCACAAAGGATTAAAAATTAATGGAGGGTACATCTTTATAAATGACTGGTGAAGGGAGTGGTAAAGACAATGAAAAGCAATAGATTTAATATTAAGCAAATGCAAAACACACACACACAGTCTACAAAAGCAAATTAAGGGTTAAGGCAAACAAAAAAAATTAGCAAACTCGTACAAATTTTCTTTGTAAAATCAAATAAAGAACTTCTAGAAATTCACTTTCGAATATAAACAGCTTTAATTCATACAAATATTAATTTGTTCTCAAAGTTCTTAAGTGATTGCTTATATGAATAGTTTTATTTTGTTAGAGGTTGGTTAGAATTTTTTTCACAATTTCACCACAAACATTTCACAAACATATTTTTCATTACTTTAATTTTAAACAGATAAACATTTAGTAATTTTTTAAGATTTTGTTAATTTTACCTTCTTTAGCCAACAATAAACTTGACAAGCTGTTAGTTTTGCATGTAATTTAGTTAACTATTTTATTATTTTCCTTTATTTTTCTATCTCAAATAAAATATACACACCCAAAACGAAAACCTTTCCTGACTGGTGCTGGAGAACACCCGTTTCACAAATGTGGTTTTCTTCAATCACTCTAGAATAATGCTTGAATAGTGCTACTGTCAAAAGTTAGCGCTTGCTAGCAAGATGGTATCGCAAGAACTGTTTTCTTTTTTATCCTATGGGATCCGACAGTTAAAACAAGAAAATTGCAGCATCAATAATGCAGAGTTGCAAGTCGAGACCACCTGGTATGAAAAACACTTGGCTTGACGCTGACAATTGTTTGACAACTACTTTGTGTAAAGCGCAGAGTTGCATTCTAGCCATAGAATGTATCAAGGCTAGAGATGCTAAACGGGAAATCCCGAGCCCGGAAATCCCGGGCTTTTCGGGACTATGGAAATCCCGGAGCCCGGGATTTTTTAATTTTAAAGCCCGGGATTTTCGGGATTATCTGAATCCCGTTTTTTAGCATAAATAATGTTTTTGGTGGTCATCTTCTATATTAAAAATTATTAGAAACTCCTTGTTAAAATAAAAAATTTGCTTTGAATAAATATTTTCGTAGATAATATTAAATGGTATATATCTGTAGCAAATAATAATGGATTAAGTTGACATAAGTGCTTTTTCATTTTATTACATATTCTTATTCTCTTCTTCAAGATCTATCACTCAGCTAAATTTCAATTTTAAAATGTCATTAATATTAAAACTATACGCATTTATATTTTAGCTTAAGTCTTCATGGAAAATAATGCATAAGCCATAACATCTTAATTCAACTTAATATTTTTTTAAGGTATTTATTTTATTAATATTAAAATGTTTGAGCATTAAAACTTGTATACATTTAAGTTCAATAACTTACAGCCCATTCAAAATATTCCTCATAAGAAAAAAACTTGTATTTAAATTTAATTTAATTTGAAAACTTATTTAAAAAATATCTATACATTATCTCAGGTTTTCCGCAATTTTCAATTTAATCTAAAGCGACTTACTATCAAAACAAATTATTTTGCATTTCAATATAATAGATTAAGTGTACTTTAGTTTTTATTTTTCTGCCAATGGATTTTTTCATAATATCTTAACTAAAAAACAACGAATATAAATAAACTAATAAAACGTTTTCTTTTTTTATAAAATTAACAGTTTTGTTCCAAGTAAATGTGCATCTTTTTCGGTGGCTAAAAATTTTATATAAAAACTAAACACAATTTAGACAATACCCTTAATATCTCGAAACAAGACATTTCGACTTAAGCCATTATTATTTATTGCCACAGATATATGGCGTTTTCTTTTCTAGGAAAAATGTTTACATACATCGCACTTTTCAATTAAAAAATTTGCAATTAAATGTCTGAGTTATATAAGTAACCTTAAAATATGCAAAAAAAAAAAATAATTGTTAAATTAAGATATTATAATTACTATAAAGACGCACATTTGTGCACAATTTTTTCGGGATTTTGTAAGTCCCGAAAATCCCGGGATCCCGGTGCGGGATTTCGAGACTCCATCACTAAATCCCGAAGCCCGGGATTTCAAAAAACCTGTCCCGATTAGCATCTCTAATCAAGGCCTACTTATCAGGTCAATGCAATCGTCCTGATTATATTCTGTGTTTTCGTGTTTAAGCTGTCAAAAGTTATTTGCACCATATACTTAAGTTCATGTTTGTGTGTTTCTGACAACTTAAACATAAAGTTGTTTTTTGTATTGCTGTGTTTTTGTAGAGTTGCGTTGACCTGATATATAGGCCTTGGAATGTATTTAATGTGTGCCATAATTAGATTCCTCTGTACCAGAGAAACAACCCTACAAGAAATGAATAACCGAAACTAACACAAACGAAATTTTTTCACTAATACATTTGCAATAATTTTATAGTGAATTGAAGAGTGCCAGTCAATTGACTGGTCATTTGACTGGTAGCGATGACCTACACATTTACCAATTATAGTTGCTCTTCTCTAACATGTATGTTAGAGTGAAACATCTAGTACATAACCCAAAAATTTTAAGACAACGCATTTTATTGTAAAATATACAATTCGTTCGGTCTGTGAAGTGAAAATTTATTAAAGTTTTAAGAAAGTTAAGTAACAACAATACTGCATAAAAGAAATTGAAAAGTTTAATTTAATTTATACATTTGTGTATTTTGTTTTTTAATTTTAGATATTTACAAAAAGAAATGTGTGTACGACCTAAAAAAAGCGTAAAGAAGACTGATTGGTGCCATCTACATTATTTTGGACTGTTTTTATATATGTATATTACTTATTTATTTATTTTCTTATAATAAAAAACAATTAAAATAATATAAAAATTATGTTTATTTATTTAAAAGTTACATTTTTCCAGTTTCTATGTAAAAATTGACTAGTAACAGGTGACCAGTTGCTTTGTAACCACTTACTAGTCATAGTTCACCAATGCTTATGTAATCTGTGACAAAAAAGCACACGTACACAAATGTTTTGGTCATTTTTTTCACCAAGCCCCTAATAAACTAACTGGGGACGGTGACCGAAGTTGTGGTCGTCGCTACTAGTCAAATGACTAGTCAGTTGACTGGTAGCTTTCTTGTAGGGAAGCCTTTTGGCTCATAGCCGCCGCCGACTTTCAACGTAACTTCAAGCCGCCGCCGATGCTTGCGGCCAGCCTAGGCTCAAAATTGCAGCCGGCCAATTGTTTTTATGGTGGCAAATTTTTACCAAATCTTACAAACTATGAATATTTTTATAGAAATATGTTTAAAAATCTTTTCAAAACCAAAACCAGCGGCTGTCAATGTCAGCCCGCTCAAGCCGGCTTATAAGCCTCGGCCGACTATTTTTTACTAATCCACCGCCGATTTTTTAAGGCGGCTTGTTTCTCTGCACTGTACTTAAATAGGCCTTGCTATGAATCGTATATTTTCTACAGGGCCATCTTCATTACTTTCAAATTTACCCAAGTTTTTCATTAATCCTAGCATGATACAATTATACAGGTAACCGCGAAGCGCCAGCTGTTTTGCTTGTTTCGTGGTGCACTCTGCCAAATGTTGTTTATGTTTTACAAACACACACACACGCTGTGTATCTTTCATTGCTCTATGACAGTTGGCACCAGAAACTAGCAACAAAAAGCCCTGTTGTTTTATTTGCTGTAAATTTGTTGTCGATTTGCGGTTACCTGTATAATTGTATCATGAATCCTAGTAAGAAAATGGTTTCACTGGAACAACTTGTAGAAAATAATAAACGTAGTCGAGAGATCATAGAATGCCTCAAGCACGAAGTAAGTTATCCAGTGGTAGATTGAGAGTAAACAAGAAAAAGTTAGGTTGCATAAATGGCCAGTTGGAATAGCTTCCACTATGCCACTAATAATTTGTCATTGTTAATGCACATTGGTTGGTGCCTCAGCTTATTTGTTTTCTAATTATGTAATTCTTTTTATCACACATGGGATATGCAATGATATTTTTTATTCCACTTTTTAGCTGGCAGCAATACGTGGGGAACTTATAAGTCGCAAGAAGATTGAACTTATTGCTGATAATGCTCAGCTACAAAAGCAAGTGGAATTGACGAAAGCCCAATTAATAGCTTTGGAAATCAAACATGGTAAAAAGCAAATATCAGTTCCTGGGGTACGCAATTTATGCACAGATATCAAAACGCCGGTATCACCGCCAGTTACGGCACTTGCTGCACAAAACTACGAAGCAAATCAAGATGCAAAACAAAAACTTGTTAAAGAAAAGAAAACCAAAAAAGAAAAACAGCCTGCTGGAGATAACAAAGACGGTGCTGCTGCGGAATTGCCCATAGATGTCGGACGTTTAGATTTGCGTGTGGGGAAAATCATTGAGGTGGGCCGTCATCCCGACGCAGACAGTTTGTATTTAGAGAAAATTGATTGCGGTGAACCTCAGCCCCGTACCGTTGTTTCCGGTTTGGTGAAATATGTGCCCATTGAAGAAATGGAAAATCGTATGGTTGTAGTGTTGTGTAATCTTAAACCTGCTAAAATGCGTGGTGTTACCTCAGAAGCCATGGTTATGTGTGCTTCGTCACCGGAAAAAGTTGAAGTGCTGAGTCCTCCTGCTGGTTCGTCACCTGGAGATTTGGTACACTGTGAAGGTTATCCTAGACAGCCCGATCCTCAAATGAATCCTAAAAAGAAAATATTTGAGACATGTGCTCCTGATTTGAAAACGAATGATGCCCTAGTGGCTTGTTATAAGGACGCCGCCTTACATGTGCCCGGTAAAGGCAATGTTGTGGCACAATCTTTAAAAAATGTTCAAGTTAAATAGGATTTCATACATACATATGTATATAACGTATACTATTCAAATAAAGGACAATAAATAACAATTCTTGAAGTTAAGAGTCAGTTTTAAATAGGTGATCCAGGGGGTGGTAGCAGGGTTTTGTGAATTTTGTTTAATGTTTATTAGTTTGTAAGAATTTATTTTACTACATTTACACGACATCATAAAAAATACATACTGTTGGTTTAGTCAGCAAACTTGGTACATATGTATGTATGTGTGTGTGTGTGTCTTTTTTGGAAATTGAGATTTTAATGTAATATGCTAGTATAACTCAAAAACACATCCAAGTCCATATTTATAGTGAGTGCTCATAGGAAATCTTGTAAGCCTCACGTTTGAAGAAAAATATAAGTTTCGGAGTTTAAGGTAAGGTAAAGGATGTGTTAGGGATTTTGATGTTTTTTATTACCAAACTGTTTAAAGTTCAGATAGTTTTCTTATAATTGATTAGCTTAAATTTTGACAATTTAACTAAATTTTAGATATTTGTACCATACATATGTACATATACAGCGCTTTTTGAACTCTTAGTCGTTTCCTATCGTGAATAAAAAAAGTACCATTAGCCTAATAATGGATTCACCCACTTGTTTCAAATGAAATTTTTGCCCAAACAATTTCTTTAATTTACAATTTTCGTATTTTATATGATAGCTTTCATTTTCCGAACAAGATTTTTCGAAATGAGTGAATCGTGTTGCAGAACCCCACCGCTAAAAGTTTGGTTCGGACAAACATTTATTTCGGAATAAATGGGTGAATCCAGCTTTATTTTGTATTTAAACTAGGGTTGCTATCTTCTAATTTGGAAAAATAAAATAATTTAAATAAACTTGAAACATAACGTCGGGTGGTTACTGATTTGCGCACAGTATATTAAAAATACATTACTGCGGCAAACCAATAACCACCCGACGATAATAATAAATATCAAAACAAAACTTAAAATTGTTAGCATATATTCATTGTAAAAAAAGTATACTTTAACCCGCTTATGGAAAAAAAATTACGTGTGCTTCAAGTGTACGTACCGGTTTTTGTATGGAAATTTTGTTTTAACTTACACTTCAAGCACACGTTAATTTTTTTTGCATATGGGCTTAAAGTATATGTACTTGACTATGAATATGCGCCATTGTTAGCAAAAAGTTTGACTTGATAACGGTGATAAATACAAATCTGAACAGTAAAGTTGCAAAAAAATTTGTACAAAAAATATACTCTAGCAGTCTTATGTATAACGAAAAACTGGCATGAAGTTAGAATAAGTGACTAAATTGTTCTAGGAGTTAACGGCTTCCTCCATACAATTTGACATTAAAAATCGGCGTATATTATATCTTTAACACACTATTAAATCCTAGCGTAATTTAATTTTTTTGTTTTATATAAAATTGTATGGCAAAACTCGTTAAGACCATGTTAAATTTTGCCACTTATGCTAACTTCCTGCCCGTTTTTCGTTATGCATAAAACTGTAAAAATATGGAAGCGGAATTTTTGCGTCTTTGACTCACTTTTAATTAACAAAAAAGACAACTACAGGTTGGTCTTTTCCGGATGCCAATACTTTTAGAGGACGACAAAAAAGAGGACGGTGTCTGTGAAAAAGAGGACGGATAACAACCCTAGATAAACTTAACTGATTTTCATACTAAGAACCTCACATATTCGTAAAACAGCTCTGGGCGAGTTAACATCAAGCGTCGTTGGCAATTACTTCGTAAATGCAACCAGGCCACTGTTCGTTTACTGGTCTTCGAGGGTTTTGCGTCTCAACCCCCGCATGTGATTAGTGGTTGGCGTCAGTTAACTGTACCGAGTTACTGTTTCGTGGCGTCGGTTGCTGACCGCATGCAAATAACCTAGCTTTTTAAGAAAGCATACTTTGAAATCGTGGTGGAGTACCAAATAAAACTCATTGAGACGGGAGAGGACTTTGAGGATTCCGGCTTTCTGCACAACGGTGAAGATCGACGCGTGATTCTTGGAGGAGTCTCCTAAATTGTAGCACGACATATCGTGTGAATTGGTGATGGCGTAATAGTTCTTCGAACTGGCCAAATTATTCTCCGATTGTGAAAAACAGTTGGAGTAACGGAATAGAAGGGAAGGAAGAAGAACCTCACATTTCTATTAAAATATTTGTAAATAACTTTTATTATACTTTTTTAATACAATATTATACATACATACTTGTGTTAACACTCAAACGCCCTTTTTAATTTAAACATTTAAAAAAACGAAAAATAAACATTATTATGGCAAGTGAATTATAAAGATTTAAAGTTGATTAATGTTGGCCATAACAATTAACAATCTCATGTTAAATCAACTGCGATATTATTGTTGCTGCTGCTGAGGACGTCTTAAGACCAAGGGTTGAGTAGCTGTTTCCACCACAATAGTTTTTGTCATAATATCGTAAGCAGTACGATTATTTTTAAAGAAAACCATAAGGAAAAACATGGGAAACAATAAACTCAAGATGACATTTTTGGCAACAGCCCGTACAAAAGCTCTTTTAAAATTTGGAGTTTCAGCAGGGAAGA
Organism: Tachina lurida; assembly: GCA_944452675.1. Classification (NCBI taxonomy): domain Eukaryota; kingdom Metazoa; phylum Arthropoda; class Insecta; order Diptera; family Tachinidae; genus Tachina; species Tachina lurida. Next base: position 30,904,448 of record OX101756.1, on the reverse strand, counting down.
GTAGAGCACGCATTTGAACACGAGCCCCTTGGAAGCCCAATTGTATTTGAGGTAGTGGATCTACTGCTGGCATGTTATTGTTGGGTAATGGAACCATGGCCTCAACATATTTTATACTCAAACCCAAAACATGTTTGCCTACCGAGCCGCCATTAAAGAATGTAGTTGATACAGCTTCATATAAACATACAAATAATTTTGTGGCAATTTCAAAGGCCAGAAGATCAGAAGAAAAAGCCAAAAAATCCATTGAGTAAAGCAGAACTTCAGCAAAGTCATCATTATCCATGGCCTTATTCAAAAAATCCTTATCCATGTCCACCATTAAATTATATCCAAAAACATTAGTTACCACAAAGATGACAACGATTTTCAAGAAAAGCATTATTACCATATCAATTACTTCGGCCACAAATCTTTTCCAAAATGGGGCCAGTACATACTCATAGCCACCGGTGCGATTAATAACATCAGCCTGTGCTTGATCATTCATAAGTCTCAATCCAAAGCCAGCAACATTTAAATTGTTGGCATTTGGAGCAGGCTGAGTATTTTGTGTTTGCATTTGTAAGCCCGCAAGGGGCATAAAATTACCTGGTGCTGGTTGCGAAAATAATTGCGGATAGGAGGACATAAAATACCAAGGAAACATGGCCATGGCATTTTGTGAGATGTTTGCATGTTTGACCCACTCGTTCAAGCTTGCAAAATAGGCCTCCTTAGTGGATATTTCTCTAGGCTGCAAATCTTTATCTTTTACATCTTTTGGATTTGTTGACGTTGTTACCGCAGGTGCTTCTACTGCTGTTGATGTTGTGATTAATGACGAAGTTGTTGCTTCTCCACCCTCTTCAACAACCGCTTTTTTATCTTCCTTTTCGCTCATTTTGTCCCAATATATGCTGCTTGCAAAGATTTCCTGGCCGTCTATACTGGTTTTCTAAAAAGAATGTTTAAATTGTAAATAAAAGTACACGTTAGTGTTTTGAATTATTTATTAACCCTCGCCTACAAAATTGTTTGTATTAATCGCAAAACATATACGCAAATTTTATATGTGTGTAGGTAAAACCATTAATAAAAAATCTAATAAATAATAAAGTGAGGTGAAAGGGGAATGAACATATTTACCAGCGTTGTCAACTTTGAAATTTCAAAACGCACCAAAATGGAGAAAAAAAACACCCCATTAAGAATTTCTTTTATGGCGTTTTCTTTTCTAAAAGAAAAGTGTAACATATATGTTACATGTAATTTGGCAACATTTTTAAATGCTCACCTGATTTTTAAGAAGTGTTGCATATTTTGCGTTTACAAAAGAACAATTTTCCAACAAGTTTCGGCATAAAACAATGACGAACTATAAAATGATTCATTTTTTTCATAGACAATAACAAAAACAGCTGTTAATATAATGCTGCACTCATGTAAAACTCAGCATAAGTGCAGCATATTGCTCAGAAAAGAAAACGCCATTAGTCTTACATAAAAAGTTATACTTTTTTTTATTAACAATTTAACAATAAAGCAGGATTTTACAGCAATTAAATGAACTTGCCATGGGGCCACCAAAAATTGAAAAACGCACCGAATTTAAAAAAAGCGCACACGCACCCAAAATGGTGCGAAACGCGCCGAGTTGACAACGCTGATTTACAGATGTTAAGTCTCCAAACAGCTGTGCAAGTAAGCTGCCAGATTGTTCAGTCTTCTAAAAAAACGGTATTAACGGTGATTTTGAATAGTCCAAAGCGAAACTTTTAGAAATTGTTCATTAAAATATTGAATTTTTTGCGTATTGGTGCCGACTTAAATTTATTTTATATTCAAGGTCAAAGCCAGAGTAGCATCCGCATTTCGCCGGCTGCCTTCGAATGTTCCCTATCGGAATAAATAATTCTTTTGTGAGCAACAGTAATTAAAAATAGACTTGTTGCATTATTTTATATATTTATTTTTTATTTTATAACTAACATATTTATTTTCCTTATACATTTCATTATTTATTAATATAATCTTATTAAAAAATCAAAACAAATACAATTTTTATTATTGTATCATTTTATTAAGAAATTATTTTATGCTTTAAAATTTTTATTTTTAAAGACCGATAGAGCACTCCTTTTTTCGTCTTGTATAAGCTAATTAATTTTGTATTAAGTTTATATTTAATTAAATTAATAAAACCTTTACAAGATAATGTATTAAGTTTTGTTTAAAAAGAGGTTTAGATAGAGACATTGTTTTTTAATTTATTATTTAGTTCGCTTTTTTAGAAATCAAATCTAAATAAACACACAATAATTTTCTCTTTTAATCAAAAGAATTACGAGCAATTATTTCATACTACATTAATATAAGATAAGGGAGTAGAATGTCGAGGCCCTGAAGACTTGTATAATTAACTTGTTTCGAATAATTTTTTTATATAATACTTCAGAGTGAAATTATGAAAAAGAAAACTTTCAAAAATTTCAAATCAACAATTCCCGTGGTGGGATAGAAATTGCGGGAGAGGAATATGGGATTTCGTTTAAGATAGTCGTCATAGTTTTCACTTTTAGCGGCAAGTTGTTTAAGTATTCAGTGAAGTTATTATAATAAGAATTTATATTCAAAAATCTAATCATTTATTGCCATACATTGCCTATATTAAGATTACCAAACTGTTGTTGTAAGCTTGATGTTGCAGCATTATTAGTCGAAGTACTGTTTGTGCCCATTGCGGCCGTAGGAAACCCACCTATCATACCTTGATGGTGATGAAAGGTCGTTTGAGTTTGTATAGTAGGCGCCATGCCGGGAAACATTAGCGGACCATTATTAGCAGCTAAGCTAGACATAAGACTTTGATTCTGCGTATGCATGAGATTTGCAGCAGCAGGTTGCCCAGTGGCCATAATGCCACCTATCGCTTGAGTATGTGGAAAACCTGTTTGCATAGGAAATTGAGCTGCAAAACCTGCATTAGGTCCAGCGCCAGCGCCGCCCATATGCATTGCCGACATTCCAGATGCAGTAAAAGCGGCCGGAGCTGTCATAACGGGAGCGTTATACATACTGGCCGAATTGGGTGGTGTCATAAATTGTTGTTGCTGTATGGCCGCTGGTACAACAGCGCCCATGAAACCTCCAGGTGTCATCCCTGTAAATGCACCTGTGCCCCCAAACATTGCACTCTGTATATTTAATTGTTGCTGTTGCATAAAATTCATGGCCGGCGTTGGATTGGGTGGAGCCTGTCCGTATAAAGCCAGTATACTATCTTTTGTTAATTTTCCTGATTTGTCTTTATCGCATGAGCTTGCCAATGAGCCCTGATTGAAAAAGTCTTCTTCCTCTTTGGCCAATGCATTTTGCGAGGCGTTTGTGTTATTGCTCAAATGTGTAGTATCATTCACAGCCGGTGCAGCACTCAAAAAGCAACTAAAAGTATCATTTTGTAAGTTACTAACATTTGACGACTGTTGGCCAGACATCGATGTATGCACTGGTTTCGTAGGCGAGGACAAACCCAATAGATCGTTGCTTTGATTGCTTTCCGCTCCAACAGAACTATTAGAAATACGTTGTATTTTTGGACTACTACCACTTTGCCCAGGTTTCGGCTTGGGCAAGGGCGCTGGCAACGGTGATGATTTACTCGCAGCTGTTGATGATGACTTTTTATCTTGCCCCGCCACACTAACACTTCCTGCAATAACGCCAATACCCAGTGCTGTATTGGCTTGGGCAGCTTTCTTTTTACGTTTTTGCCTTTCCAGTTCCTCGTCGATTTCCTTGGCCCAATCAACTTTGGGTGGAGACGGTGGCACCCATTCGCGAGCTAAATATTTTTTATGTTCATATTTGGCACGTATAAATGATTCCAGCGCTGTATCAGTTTGGGGACGTCGAAATCCATCAGGCAGCTGGGCCTCGTAAACGGCCCTAGCCCTAGAATTACCCATTTGTTGCAAAGATATGACCTGCTCTGGTGTCCATGTATCTAAATTGACCGATTTTACACGTGATATGTGTACACCGAGATTACGATGAATGCCAGCACAGCGTATGCAAAGGAAAACACCTAAATTCCACGAGGCCCATCGTGGTCCTGAAAATTAAATTAATGATTTAATTATCAAATGTGTTTCGAATTTAACCGTAATATAAAACAAAAATACGCAATGCTGCAAAACCAATTTAATGCACGTTATTTGCGTTATGTACTGAGTTTCTTATAATTATTCGGTTTTATACAATTATGCATTTTAGGCTATCGCAATCAAAATATTGCTCTATCTCGAGTTTCTTTCTCAGGCACAAACAATGAACGATCCAATTGAGTGATTTGGTTTGGTTGGATTAACGTAACGGTTTCAGCTGTGAGCTGAATTCTGTATTCAATATTCACAACTTGTATGTTAATCCACCAAAACATGGTATGATGTATTTCAACGATGTGGAATCTGGTCGACTTGCACAGGATGTTTAAATTCTTTAAATTTACTACCTTCTAAGACTGTTTGATTGAAGTAATTTGAATAGTATAATGCTGATAGCTGCTGATAGATAAAAAGTTTTCAATAAGAGTAAACGGAACTTGTTTTCCAAAGATTTTAATCAACTTGTGCACATGTGAAACATAAAATAAATGAATTTAAATAATTATATTTATTTAGATGTCTTAATTCATAATACTACTCTACCAACTTTTTGCTATAGCAATGGAAGTTACAGATAAAATGAAAACCTACATGTAGTACTTGTAAATAATTTAAATTACATACATACATAAATGTTTTTATTGAAATAATCACTTATTACTGTTGCTAACAAATGCTAACAGTCAATGCATGTCATTTCTGTATTTTTGTCAGGCAAAACCCAACGCAACTACAAATAGTTTTGGGATTTTGTAATTTATTGGCAATTGTGGAATGTTTGTATCAAAGCACGTTAACATGATTTTGATTTGTTTGATAAGCCTTGGTTTGCTTAGACATAGGTACTTCAAATGTAAACGCGAAAGGTAATTATGACGCACCTTTCAGTCTTATTTTAATAAGTAAATTTACAAAACTGTCATCTTAAAATGACAAAAATTAAAGTACAAACTGATATTAAAACAAATAAATGCCTTTATACTGCAAACGTGTTTAGTTAGTACGTATACACCTACATATATAGATACTTACATAAATATATAGCATCTAAATATTTACTATGTATGTATTTCCAAAATCAAATACATATTATTAAGCAAGTATGTCTATATTACCCATATATTTTTTATGTTAATGGTTTGGTTAACCAGATAATGTAGTGTGAAAATGGTTAATTCACACGCATCTACCACCTCCACCAACTGACCGGCGTGTAAACCTTAATCCATCTCAAAGGGAATTGTCTTCCATGCCAAATTGGCTACAATAGTACGTGCACTTTATATATTGACTTACCCTTGGCATCACAATCTACACAGTATTTGTTGTCCTCATCTCTAAGCATTTGGGTTAATAATGTTTGACATTTTTCCTGTATTAGTTTGGTCCTTTCCGTTTCTTTACGGCTCGAAGTTGACGAACTCATTCTGCTTGCTTTAATTTTCTTGTTCTTGATCTTGCTCTTTTGTGGCTTTTTTCTTTGATAGGGCTGCTAAAAAATATATGTAAAAACAATTAACTGCCTAGAGAGAGCTTTTATCGTTTACACACTACAATTTAAGAATGATTTTAATAACTCTAGCAACACATTCGCATTGTATTTAATGATTAATTCCAAAGTAAAATCCACAGAAAAAATTTTTTTATCACAAAATGAATATCCACCAAAAAATACTCATCAATTTCGACGACATTAGTGCTGGACGGAATAAGAACCGGTTAATAGCTAGAGATGCCAGGTCACGAGGAATTACTATCAGTTATAGAGCTGCCAGATGATCTTAATAGATAGTGCTTTTATTTACATGTCTGTGGCAATATGTAATAAGCCGACTTAATAATAGCAGTATTTTTCGGAATTTTCGACCCTATCGCTATGAGATTAAAAGCTCTAACACATGATTCCACTTTTGAGTGAACCATTCTCTACATATTTGGCATTCTAAATACTGCAACTTTAAGCTAGGACGTATTAAGCAAAATAAAGTTTAGTTTCCTTAAGTTGACTTAAGCGGTTACTACATATTGCCTTATTATTAAGCGAATGAAATATAGTGCAAAAATTTGTATGTGTGTATTTTTACAACACACACACTGATACACATTTCATGCAAACTTTTACATATTTCTGTCTTGCACACATTAACCAGCTGGGCTTGTCATAATACCTGATTGAGTTGCCTTACCCTAAGTCTACACTTGATATATTTTTATCATAACAAAAGTCAAAGTTTATATTGAAAAATAATATTTTTTATGTTACCTCTTTTTCATATATAAAATTTGACATATGTCATGTTAAAATATATCAGGTGTAGACGTAGGGTTAAGAACAGCTGATGAGAATTTCTTACATTATTATGGTCATACTTCTCCATTATGCAACTAAGGGTTTTTATTCATTCAAAATAACATTTCAAATCAAACAACAGATTATCCAAATTGCGCTATACAGAGAAACAAGTCGACCGGCTCGAAGCCGTCGGCGCGCCGCCGCCGGTTATTTTTCTGTGCATCAAGCCGCCGCCGATTGTATCGGCTCGCATCGGCTCAAAACGAGCCGAAATTTTATCTTCTCAAAAACACAAATTTCGGAGAAAAAAATTTGAAAATCGATTTTCAGTTTCAATTTTTATTTTTTCTTTAAATTTTTATACGCTCTTTTGCGCCGCCGAAAATTCTCTCGGCGCGCCGCCGCCGGTCACAAAACTACTGCGCCGCCGCCGCCGATAATTTTGCCTCGACTTGTTTCTCTGGCGCTATACTCCAAAAATAATCCGATTTTAAATAAACAAAATAATTCAATCGGTAAGAATTTTCAACAATAATGGATAATTGTAAAGAGGACATACAAAAACAATTAATTATATGCCGAAATATATTAACCAAAGGCTATACTAATATGCAAAATAGCAAATTATCCTGGCTCAATGTAAGTGCACATGTATTCCTTCGACCTACTTTTAGAAACTAAAAGCTTTTTCTTAGGTATTTTGTTTAGAATTTTTAAAATGTTCGCAAAGTTTGCATGCATTTTTGTCGCGATGGGGTGTAAAGGAAAAAAGTGATCATGTAGAAATCATGTATTTATGCTTAACGCAGATTGTTACCTGTATCAAGCACATGGAAAATACCATAAAGGCTGAGGAGCAGCAGGGTGCAGTCATATCGGTATTTATTTTACTCTTAACAGTTAGTGTTCTTGAATAATATGTTGTTTCTAATTTAAAAGACTTCGCGCCAACATTTCCTAGACCGTATTCACTGGTGCTTAGATCGTTTACACTCGTGCTTGAACGGATTAAACAATACTGATGACAACAAAAAGGCGAAATTGCCGGAAGAAAGATCGTTTGTAGAACTTATGGATCGATTGCTTGATTTCTTGTCACCTTACAGCAGCTACAAAGACGATGAATCCCAAAGCAATATAAATTCTGCTGCAAATCACGCTCAGGCTTTGTTTGACAGTCAGGAAATACGTTCCATTGTAGATTTAGTTCTTGGTCACACATTGGCTTTTGCTAATGTGGCTTTGCAACAAGACAAAAAAGCCTTAAGTGCTTTGTGTCAAAAAGTTTTACGCGAATGTATGTCACTTCAGGAAGAGTGTACAACTGCTATGTTGCCTGGAGGCCCGTTAAACGATAGCAATCGTAGACTCAAAGCCATTTCTTTAGAGAACGCTCTATACCGATTAGAGGATTACATCAATGAAGCCTTGTTGCGTTTGGTCTTTACCAGCTTCCTAGATTTCGATAAGTTTTCCATAAGTAAATTGCGCCAAGTGATAAGCAAACGAGGTGCTGATGATACAGAACTAGATGAATTAATAGCAGATTTTGATGTCAATTTGGATAGGACAACACAAATTGGAATATTTGCTATAGCTTTTGCACCAAATGTTAAAGGTAAGTTGAATAAATATTTCTGAAATAATGGTCAATAAGATTGTATATGCTTATTTAATCCCTTGTATGAATATGTACTTCTTTTTTAAGTTAAAACTATTTTGCGCAGTTGCTTAGCTTCATTCGAATCATTAGATTCCTGCATTATACCTTCTTTACAAACAAAGGTCACTTCGGACATCTTTGGCAAGCTTCTAGAACAACATTTCAATGAAGAAGTGTCTATTTTTAAGAATATACTGCAAGAAATAATCGATAGTCAAGCTTTTGCTTCATGTTTTTCGGAGCTATTAACGCAAACGATAAATCGCAATGAAAAAGAATATAATAAGGAATCTCTAGAGGATATTATTAAAATGGCTGAAATTTTGTATAATCATTTTCAATTGCCAGTCAACTACAAGCAATTAAAAAAAGAAGCCATACGCTTGGAATTATTTCAAAAATTTTATTTAATTATGCAAGAATGTCAGTCTGCGCTGAAATGCACTACATTGCAGTTAGAACCACAAAGAGTTCTAAAACGTTTTAAAATTTTACGTTCTATTTTACGTAAATTAATTGATGAGATTGGCGATAAATCGGCCAATGGTGTTGACAATAAGTCACAAGTGTTTATAATGTCCGATGAATACGATGATTCACAACAAATGTTTAGTTCGATAGGTATAACACCCTCCATAAGGAGTATTTTATATAACAATACGTCCACGGAAAGTCGCAGAAAACAACGTTTGCTAAATGATTCACTAAAAGCTAATTACTCCAAAATACACATAGCAACATCTTCAAAAATACCTGTCATTCCCATTTCTCTATACAATAAGACCAGTACGACAAACACATCCAAGTTAGCCACCACACAACAGATTAATACCACTAATGCAACAAATTTCCGCACTGCTCAAACACAACGTAGGAGTTTACGTCGTAGTAAGTAGTTTGTAAAATTAAAAGAACTTTTAATAATGGCTGTTTCATTTATTTATTTAAATTTTAGTAACTGCTAATATTATTTCATTTGTTTTTAGAGGAAAGCTTACGCACCGCTTTGTTTAAGCGAAAGAAATCATATGAAACCGAAAAAATCTACAGTGTATACAAAAATAGCTCAGATAGTTTACAAATAAGTGGTAAATATCGGTTCGCTTTTAAAATCATGATAAAATTTCCAAATTGTATTTTTCTTTTTTGTTATTTTTTTTTTTAGAAATACTCGCTCAGTTAACTGATCTATCCTCGAATTTATCACAAGACGCATTGAATAAAATTCCAATTCCTAACTAAACATTGTTTTAAAAGTGAGTACATTTATTCACAATAATTTGTGTTAGTAATAATACTTAGAGTATTATTTGCATTTAGTTTTAATTTATAATTAAGCAATCTTAACAATTAATTAAAGAGTTTCCATATTACACATTTAGTAGTGTATTCGTTTATATAGTTGCTCAGAACCAAATCAATCCTAAAAGATTATTTTATTCTAAAATTATTTCTTTTCTTAAATTAAATTTGATATTTTTAAATATTCAAATCAATCATATTCTTTACTTTTTAATAAAGTCGTTTGTAAACACATTTTATACTATGTGTTTTATAAATTTATTATGATTAAATTCATGATATAAATTAAGCATCGGCTATCGGCTTAAGACGCACTTTGTAAACTTTATATACATACATACTCGTACTTTAAGAATTTAATTTTATAAGGAAATACAATTGCTCAATTCACAACTCTTGTTGTAGTGTAAGTGTAAAATTATTATCAAATCAGGGGGTCTATTAAGTATTTCGAAACGAAAGAAAATGCTTTGGAATTTGTATGTTATTGATATTACAATACGATAGCATTTCCTTTCGTTTCGAATTACGGAGTAGACCGCTAGAACACTTTATTTACTCAATACTGATATTAAAAACTTTTTAAATACCAAATGTTAAATTATTCACTGCTGAAATACCAAGATGTTAACTTTGCTGTTCCTTAAACAATACTGTTTGATCAGCTGACACTCTTTTTATACTTATACATCCAGAAAATCACAGTGCATACAGTATCGTTCGATTCAAGGCGAATTCACATAAGGTGATGTTTGCTTTAATCAAATTAAAACGCCAACCGTGATAAGGTCCTACGAGTGCTCAAAATGTCCTTTATTTTACATTGAAATTTTCGAAATTAAAACTAATTTCGAAACTAAAATAAATTGTAAATTAAAAATAAATTCTGCCCCGAGAATTTGTTCATGATCCATATTATGCCTAGCAAAAATTACACTGTGCTCGAATTCGAAACTTGTTTTAACAAGCCCGGAGACCCGGTGGGTTAACCTAATTCGAGTGCGCTGAATCCAATGGTGATAATAATTTTTTAGGTTAGATCATGTTTAAAAAATAATTAAGATTGAAAACTTGGTACTCTTACCTAAAAATCTAAATTTTTCACAAAAATTGTAGAAATTTATTAACCTTTATCTCGATAAATATCGATTGAAAAACCATGTATTTATAAACATGCGTCTTGAGGAAACGTTTTGGAAAAAAATTAAATTAAAAAAAAGATTTTTGGGAAAATTTTAAATTTTTTTTACATTTTTTTGGATTTATGATATCGACAAAAATTAAATTTTTCAGGAGAATCTTTTTTAATATATTCAAATATATTTTTGTGTAAATTGTCGCTTACGATAAAATTTTACATCTCTTATCTTAAATGTTATCAACAATTTTGGCATTTTGATAATTCTAGGTAGGCCCATAAAATTTGAATTTCAAAAAAAAAGTATTTTTTCGATAACAAAATAAAATCGAAATAAATTCAGTAAAGTGCGACTTTGACTCACGCACGAAGGGTTCCGTACGTTGGGCTTTGAGCATTTTTTTTAATACAGTGTTTGTTACGTTTTTTCAGCTGAAATAATTTTTTTTATTGTTTTTCGCTTTTTTCTCGTTTTGGCGATTTTTTTAATTTTGGCGATTTTTTAATTTTGGCGATTTTTTTTCATTTTGACGATTTTTTCATTTTGGCGATTTTTCCGGTTTTCCGCGATTTATTTTCGATTTGGAAATTTTTTTTAATTTGGTGCTTTTTATTTCGTTTTGGCGATTTTTTTTTATTTTGGCGATTTTTTTTCGGTTTGGCGATTTTATAATTTTGAGATTTTTTTGTTTTACCGTTTTTGAGAATTTCAAGAAGTTTGCTCTTACGGTTTCCAAGATACAGCAAGTTATCAAAATTACATAGTCAAAATTACATTAACTGATGGTACACCCTCTAATTAAAATTTTTTAAATTTTAGTGTTAATTGTTGTAGTCTGTATAAAAATACACTAACTTTACAAATTTCAAGTGCATATATGTACATACAATTGTATGTATATTACATGGGATTTTAACATTTTTCGTTGCTCGTATTGGCACACCCTTTAATTTCCAACTCTCATGTATTTGTTGTTGTAGCGGCCAAGGGTCTACACACTCTGTCCAAATTTCAGGTCCGTAGCTCTTACGGTTTTCGAGAAAATACCCTGTGACGGACAGACGGACGGACGGACAGACGGACAGCGTAGCGAAAACAATAGGGTTCCTTTTTCACCTTTGGTGTACGGAACCCTAAAAAGAGGCTCGATATGTTCTTTAAATCGATCTAAAAATGAATAAATCATAGGAAAATGAGAAAAATTACGGTTTCTATTTTTTATTTATTTATTTATTATTATTTCAATAGAGCCCCATAGGCCATCTTTTTTTTAAGTACTTCTAACCAACGTGTCAACTCTGCAATTCGAAATGAAAGAAAACACGTTCGAATTTGTATGTTGATAACACGCAAATTTGAAAAATTTTCTTTTCTTCGAATTACAGAGTAAACCTCGCAAGTTTTCAATATTATTTTTTTTAAACAAGAACTAAACCATGCACCACTGAATTAAGCGTACTCGAATTATGTTTACCCACCAGGTTCCCCTTTTAAACTAGCACAGTGTTATTAATTATGTCGTCTTGTCCGACCTTATTTTTGTGAATTTCGAAATTAAGTTCGAATTTTTAAATCTAATAAATTTTGTAATTTTTTACATAAAAGAATACAATTCTAAGATTCTGGCCTTATACTTGATATCGAAATAAAATTCGAACTTTCGGTTATAATCAAAATCATGTTCTTATGATTTATATTCCATTTATTATTTTATGTGCATAAAAAACAAAAATTCAGACCTCAAATCTAATTTCGAAATTCGTATTTTCAGTACTGTTTAAAAATTTTTGTTTAATTAGAAACAAAATGTTCTTGCCCAAGAATTAAAATAGAAAATAAAGGTCTAAGATATAAAAATTATAAAATGTTAATTTTTTTTTTTGGAAACATAAACTTCTTTGCATTGTCGTTCTTGTTCGAAGCCCTTAATTTTCGCTCGAAATTAAAAATATTATACCCTTTCAGAAACATAGTCAGCATGTTTTGCTTAGAAATTGCTTTCCGAATAAATTTTTATCGGGTTGCCTGATTAAGCTGTGAATGCGAAAATAAATAAAAAAAAAAACAAAACAATTGAAATTTTAATAAATTTAAAAATAATTTATTATTATGGACTTTTATGTAAAAAAAATATGTATATTATATTTTATTTAAAGGTAAATAGAGAGAAAAACTAAATTTTTTAAAATATTTAATGTACACAAATGCGTACACTTTAAAAACACATACATACATACATACATACATACATAAGTAATAATTAATTATGAGAGAGGCAGCTGTAGACTTTATATAACTTATATGGACATTATTATATTTATATGACTGTTTTAACATAATCAGTTCTATGTTGTGACAAAATGTTTTTCAAACAAAATTGTTTTTAGATTTTTAATTTAAGAAGTTTTTACTTCCTTTAGAAATTTGTCTGTTTCGTTGTCTTATGAAAATATCACATTCTCAAAAATGCATAAATACATGACTAAATAATAATAACAAGATAATATAATGAAGGATGTTAAAAAATGTCTTAAAGATGTTAAATGATGGACAAATAAGTAAGTACGCAGTTTGAATGGTCATGTATTGGCAGTATCTACAACATCTGTACCGGACATAGTGGAGGAGGCAATCGACAAACGATGAACATCAAAATATTCCAGATTTACCGAAGACGAAGAACTGTCCGGCATATCAACTTCTTCGGGAGTGGGCACTATTTTAGGTTTTATACGCTCTAAATTATAATAAACACCCTCATCATCAATGGTATAGAATTCGGTAAAGTTTTTATTGGCAAAAATTTGTTTTGCCTCATTGCCGTCCAGTTTTAGGCAAGATAATAATTCCGGTTTATCACATGGACCCGTAAGGCACGACCACATGCACTCATCGCTTTTTTCCACGCTGCTATCAAAGACGCTGTCGTCGTTAAGCTCTTCGGAACATAAAGATTGCTCCAAACTATTGCTGTTACTGTTATTATGGCTATGACCAGCCTTGGGCAGCGATTCCAAAGAGGCCAAAAGTTTTTTATCCAAATTCAAAATATTATCTCTTCTTTGCCTTTGACAATCCACTTTAAAGTCAACCTCTTCGGCACTTTTTTGAGATGTGAAGCGTGAGCTGTGACGTTTTTTATTGCCCACATCCAGAGGATTATTGAGCACATAGTTGACGTTCCAAAAGCAAATTTGTTCTGCGACGCTTATAAGTATTTCGTTTTGCGGCGAAAATAGCAAATTGTTTATGGGTCTGACATGTGATTTAAGGCAGTAAATCAGTTGTGGCTTAAAGCCATCGTTCAATTGAAACACCTCAATGTCTCCACATGAACGCAATCCATTTTCGGCAGTTGACTTCAGTCCAATGGCCAATAGTTTGGCATTATTTGAGGCAGTTAGGCAAGTTATTTTGACATCTTTGAGTGGCAGTATTTCAGAGCATTTGCGGCAGTCGATAGAAGCTTGATTATTCTTTTCTAAATTATAAATCTATTAAGAAAAAAAAAATTAGAAAAATATACTAAACTTAATTTATTGTTAATGAATTAAACGAAAAAAAAAAAATTAAACCCAAAAAAACCTTGTTAGTTGTTAGAACGTTTGAAAAGGTATATGTACATACATATATCGCACCATTACCAGCAACATAGATGTATCTCAAAATTGCGTTGTTTGGAATTGTTAATGCAGAAAAAAATCGTTATATCATATTTAATCTTATGTAAAAATTTCATAAAAAAGGCTTGCTTATACAAGCACCTAGCGAGGACAGAAATTATTTTTCTCTCTTCACTAGCTAAAACCCTCCATATTCGTTTTGTGGTGAAAAGACGTGTCCACGTACAGCCCAAACGACTGGACCGATTTTGATTTAGTTTTTTCTGTCTGAAAGGTGACTTGATCGAGAAGGTTCTTAACTATGTTTAAAGAAAATCGGTCCAGCCGTTTAGAAGATATCACTTCTTTTCTAACAATATCGGGGGTTTTTTAAATTTTTAATTTTTGTTATTAACATAAATAGTCATGAAGAGTTTCAAAATTCTCACTGCATTAGTTTTCAAGATATTTTTTGAAAGGAGCCAGCCACGCTCAATTTTCCAATCCCGATTATTTTCATTGCGGATTCAGTGGAATTTCAACTATATGCTAGGAACACAACTGGGACGAACGACGAATTTTTCGGTGCGAACTTTCGTCATAAAAAATAAAACACATGTGTGCATATGAAAATGAACACAACACCACCGTACAACGAAATTCGTCGTGCGTGACGAATTCTGAGATAGGTTTATTTCTAATTTGTACGCCGACGAACGACGAAAAAACAATTTTCTCTCTCTCACTCTCTCTCTCTCTTTGTACACAAAACAACCAACTTCATCAAATATAAGAGAGGAATTCGCTGCGTAAATTCGTCGTTGTTGTGCTTCACACGACGAATTTCGCAGCGAACTCTTATCGACGAATTCGTCGACGTGGACGAAATTCGTCGTTCGTCCCAATTGTGTTCCTAGCAATATGTTGTGTTTGTAGCAGATACTAAAAATATTAAAAAATTACCTACTTTTTGCTCGTTATTGGCGTTATTGCTTACAAAAAAATTTAAAAATTTTGACTGTTTTGGCTGCCAAGATATCTTGAAGTAAATGTTGCTTCTATGTGGAAAGTGTCACACAAACTTTGGCCATTAAACAAGTAATATCTTAATGTACCTTCTGGACCATCAGTAGTAATACGCTGCAAGCAAATCAGCAAGATCGGTGCGCTGGAATTATTTGGAAGGCTAACAAAAATTTGCAATAACGCGAGACACAATGCACAATATCAACAGAGTTATCCCTAAAATTTCAATGTTCTTTATATACTAGTTTTTAATATATCTCAAAGTAATATCAACAGAGTTATCCCTAAAATTTCAATGTTCTTTATATACTAGTTTTTAATATATCTCAAAGTATTTTTTCTTTATCGGAGCTGCTACACCCACATGACAAATTTGAACTTTTTCTTTTCGTAAGACAACGCACATTACAAAAATCGTTACTTTCGCAAAATTTCACGTTTCTTGCTGCAGTAGATGTAAAGATATGTTTTTATGATAGATGCCACGCCCACTTATTTTTTTTACAACACTTTTTTTTAACAACTTATAAGGTCAAGAGATTAACTCCTACAAAATCTCAGGTAATTTCCCGTATTAGTTTGCCAGATATTTCTAAATAAATATTTACTATATATGGGGGGAGCCACGCCCACTTGTCCACTTCTTAATAGTATATCTTTAAATTACTACAAATATTAAAAACAAATTAGACAAATCGGTCCTGTCGTTCTCCAATTTTAGATAAATTAAAAAAAGAGGGCGTAAAAGTGGGCGTGCTCAATTGTTCTTTCCGTCAAATCCTAAAATTAAAACATTTACGGCCCTATGTATAAGCAAAAATTGGCATGAAGTTAGCATAAGTGGCTTCATAGAAGTAATACTCTGATGCAAAATTTACTAGTTTGCAAAATTTTCTGTGTTAGAGAGCCCACCTTACGTTGGTGCATTTCAGAAGCATTTTTTTGAAGCTTTTGTTATCAAATAAGCAATGCATTGGTGTCCTCAGTTGTTTGTGCTTCCAAATCAGATTTTTTTTGCTGGGTTCTTGTTTTTTTTTGGCCTTTCAGTACTTAAATTGCAATTTTTTTTAATAAAAATGTTCACAATATTTAATATTATTATTTGTTTTAATGGTTAAATCACTGTTTTCTGCGCAAAATTTAACTTTTTGCTAAAAATTTTGCAAATTGCTTATTTTTTCTGCCCCTATTTCACACGTTTCAGAGCAAACCAGCTGGTTTAAACATACTCTTCTCTTCTTCTCGCCTGCAAAAATGAAAAATTCTCCCTATATTAGTTTTCCAGATATCTCACAGTAAATAGTACTTCGTTGTGGGCAGTGCCACACCCACATGTTCTATTCGAAATTACGCACTTTACAAAAATTGTTGCTTAACAAAATTTTAGTTTTTTTGCTGCATTAAATGCAAAGATAATAAAAATAACAAAAATTCATGTGGGAGGTACCACGCCTACTTATTTTATTCCGACCTTTTCTTTTTTAACATCTTATAAGGTCAATGGAGTAACTCATATAAAATCTCCGGTGTTTTCCGTATTGATTCCCAAGATATTTCAAAATAAATATTTGCTATATGTATATGGGAGTTGCCACGCCCACTTTGTACACTCCTTAAAACTATTTCTTTAAACTACTACGAATATTAAAAACAAAATTAGACAAATCGGTGGAGCCGTTCTCCGATTTTAGGTAAATTAAAAAAAGGGGGCGTGGCCAATTGTTCTTTCTGTAAAAGTTGGGTTATGACAAACATTTAATAAAATTTCCGAAATCGGTGCAGCTATTGTTAAGTGATGCGATTACCAACGCAGGACATTTGATTTTTATTCATATATGTATGTAGATTGAGTTGTCAGTAGAATGAAAACTTAAAACTTATTTTATGCAAAACTAGCTTTTTTATTTATGACTCTATTCCAATAATGGAGCAATATGTACATTCATACATACTAGAGATGGGCGCGTGTCGTGTTTTTTTTCGTGACACGAACACGCGCTACCCAACACGAAGAGTTGGAGGCAAAAATCTGATTTTGTGCGTGTTCGAGTCATTTCGTGTTGAGCGAAATTAACACGAAACGATTTTAGATATAAAATATGTATGAATGAATTTCCAGTAGAGAAAAAATTTAATAGTTTGTGTCGTCAAACACACAACATCAGCATATTTGTTGATATTGTATGGGCTTCTGAAGCTTAAGGTTAGGCTTGGTTAGCAGGCTGCTAGTGAAGAATGAAAAATTTAGGGGACTAAATCACTTGGGTCCAATACGATGATCCCTTTGTGCTGCCTGTAAGTTGAAAGTATAAGAATAAGGGGGAGACCGGGAGTATAGGGAGAATATAGATGGAGAGGGTATAGATGGAGAGTTTCTGTATAATAAGAGAGAGAGTAAAGGAGATAAGAAGTGAAGAAGTGGGACAGGAGAGGGTCTAGTACATTCACATGCCGTAGAGGAAGGCTAGCGGCCATACCAGCCGCTGCTCCTAATGTATAGACTTAGGTTTCTAAGTCCTATTTCCGATAGCTCGGACAAGCTATTGAAGGATATTCTGCCAAGGAAGTGCAGACGGAGATCCTCCAAAGCAGGGCAGAAGCAGAAAAGATGCGAAATGCTTTCTTCCTCTTCCTCATCATTGCAGCTGTAACAGTAATCATTATACGGGAGACCCATACGTTTAGCGTGGGTTCCGAAAGTGCAGTGGCCTGTAAGTGTGGCCAGCAGATTCCTCAGGTGCTTTCTGGTGAAGCTAATGAGGTTTCTGGTTCTGTTAGTATCTAGACGAGGCCAAAGGGTTCTCGATATAACGCAGGTAGGCTCATTGCGCCATCTTTCCTGAGCTAAATTAAGAAAGGGAGTATCGAAGCGTCTCCAGCAAGACGACAGAGGGAGCCCACAGAGATTGTCAATATCGACTTCCCCGAGTAGGGTTCCCCTCTTTGCTAGTTCAGTATAGTGTGATGGTTGCGTGCTGCGCCAGTTCATCCAGGACTGTGCGGCATTCTTGGACAAGTAATGATGTAGAATATACACCTGCAAGGGTTTTGATCGCGGGTTGGCTGTCCGTTATTATCTGGATATTACTATTGTGTATCCGATAATAACTCAACCAGTGTGTTGCTCTTTTTATGGCGGATATTTCTGCCTGTAATATGCTACATTCGTCCGGGAATCTGAAGGATATTTCAATTCCAAAATCTGGAATATATATCCCCCCTCCAACTCTTCCCCTCCGTATAAAGCCGTCCGTGAAAACCTGCACGGCTCTGTCCACTGGGGAGAACCTTTCTGTCAAAGAAATATTGAAATTCCTATTGAAGTAGGGTTTGGGAGTGCAGTAGTCAATGAGTTCAGGTATATTGTTTGCTGTATTTAGGATGCTAGCGTGACCCCATGGTCTATAGTTCCATACGCCTATTGCGTTCAGTCTAGCGGCCGTATGTAGGGCCAGTTTTCTAGCCATTAAGTCCACAGGAAGCCAACAAAGCATAGCGAAGAGTTCCTTTGTTGGCGTGGATCTAAGGGCACCTGTTATCATAACTGCCGCTTTGCGGAGAATACCTTCTATACGGGTCTGGTTTCCCGCTGATTCTAGTGCTTTTTACCAGACCGAGACCCCATAAAATAGCATAGGTTTTTTGACCATCTCTAGTATCCAACCGACTCCTTTGGGGTTAATTCCCCAAGTAGAGCCAATTGCTTTCCTACAGATGTACATTGCCATAGCGGCTTTCTCTATCCTCAACTGAAGATTTTCCCTCCAGGAGAGTTTACTATCTAGAACAACGCCTAGATATTTGGCACTTTTCGACATGGTAAGTGCAGTACCATTCAATGCCGGGGGAATGAATTGTATAACTTTGTATCTCCTGGTGAAGAGTACTAGTTCCATTTTGGTCGGGTTGACACTCAGGCCGCTACTAGAGCACCAAGCATTAACCTCATTTAGTGCTGTTTCTAGCCTTTGTGATATCGTATCTAAGTGAAATCCTGATATTGCTATCGCTACATCATCTGCGTATGCAACGGTTTTAATGTTTAAGGATTCCAATTTTCTAAGCAGATTGTTGATTGTTACATTCCACAACAGTGGTGACAGCACACCATCCTGAGGTGTACCTCTGTGTGCCTGCCTTGTGATGGTGGCTGCTCCCATGGTGGAAGTGATGGTTCTGCGTAGAAGCAGATTTTCAATGAGCCGATAAATCCCTCGGTCAATCCCCAGCTCTCTGAGAGACTGAATGATTACCGTTGGATCAATGTTATTAAAGGCACCTTCAATGTCCATGAAGGCTGCCAAGGTTTAGTTTTTAGTTCATAGATAGTGACTTCTCTATGTAACCTACAAGCGAATGTAAAGCGGTTTCAACCGATTTGCCTTTGGTATAAGCGTGTTGAGAGACTGAGATTAGAGAGCTGTTTATGGAAGTTCTAATGTGAACATCCAACACTCTCTCAAGGGTTTTTAGAAGGAAGGAAGTTAAGCTTATGGGTCTAAAATCCTTCGCCTTGGTATGTGATGATTTTCCTCCTTTGGTAATAAAGATCACATTACTTCTAGTCCATGCAATTGGAATATATGACCATACGAAGCAGGCCTTATATATGGTAAGTAACCATGGAATTACAAGTTCTACGTTATGTTGTAGATCCGCTGGAATAATACCATCCAGTCCTGGTGATTTGAACGGATAGAAGCTTTTAATTGCTCATTTAACTTTCTCCACCGTTAAGTCGATGGATATATGTGATTGAGCATGAAAGGGATACGCCCTTGGTATATCGCTACATGGTTGACATCCCGGAAAATGGGTGTCCATTAGAATCTTTAGGGAATCGATAATGTTAGTGGTCCAGTTTCCATCAATATTTTGGATGTAGCTGGGTATCGGTGGCTTTTTCGCAAGGATTTTACGCAGTCTGCTAGTCTCGGAGTAAGTTTCTACATTACTGCAGAATTCTCTCCAAGTTTTGCGTTTTGCGTTCCTGACTTCATTCTTCCTGAAGCTTAAAGTTCTGTACGTAAACCGACAGTATTAGGTGTTGTGAAAAGCAATTTTCTGATTTTCATATACAAGTACTATACTAATAATATTTCGTGCGTGTTGTGCAGTATCGTGTTGACAAAATTTTTCGCGTGGGTGTTTCGTACGTGTTTAATGTCTTGGTATTCGTGTTCGTGTCATGTCGTGTTGGAAAAATTCGACTTCTTAGTGCAATTATAGAGTTCTATTGATATTAATATGTTCAAAAATATGCTATTTCGTTAATAAATAACATTCAAATAAAATAACATTTATAATTTCCATAGACTATTGCCAATGCCCCGTTCCGATTTTTTTTAATAACTTTTAAAGGAATCTCACATATCATATACAAAAACTGTGTACGATATAAAGTGCAAAAGATTCAAAAATAGTTTACCTTTGCTTAATTTTTAGCCAAAATATAAAGAATAGTATAATAATGTAGAAAAAACTATATAAACTACAGAAAATAAGTTGTATAAAAGAAAGCAAAAAAAAAAAACAAATTATATAGAAAAATGCAATTTTAATGAAAAAAAAATTGCTTTCAAAAGCGACTAACACTTCGAAGCCTCGTTCCCACTACATAAAACTTACATGCACAGCATAACTGGAAAATCCCAAGAATAGCACATTATCCTTTAAATCACAAGAAGCCAACAAGCAGTGCGGAAGAATGCCAACCGAAAATGCAAAATCTTTTTCGCAATTGAAAAACTGAAGAAGAAAATAATAAAAAAAAATGTAAACCTTCCTCTTCTCGACTTAAATATTTACAGATGTATGTACATATGTATTTAAAAACTTACCACAGTAGCACCAAAATTATTAACAATTAACAGATGACTTTCCATTACCATATTGCAATATTTTGTTAATGCTTTAATGGTTTTTTCACTTTCATTAAAAATATGTTTAACGTAAGTCATTTCTTTGGCTGACGAAGTTACCAGTATACTATCGTCGACTGTCTTTAGAAAGAACTCTTCACGTGAAATTTCGTTGGCTTTGATGATCAAGCGTTTTTGTTGCAGATCATAAATATCACCATTTTCGAAAGCTACAATAACGGAGTTCTTAAAACAATTTATGCCAATTACTTTTTGCTGTGTATCTAGGGATGGTATTATGGACCAATTTTTAGTTTCGGCACGGCAGATTTGGTGTATCTGAAAGACAATTAAAAAAAGTAGCTTTATTAAAGGTTTTTCCATGCAAGAATATTTGTTTTAAATTAAGATGTACCGGTTTGTACACAAGGTACGTTATTAGTGAAAATTGTATTTAAAAAAATTTTTTGTTCAAGTTTTTTTGTCTAAAAATATTTTTAAGTTACTTATTCAGAGGTACTTTAAAAAATTTGTTAACACCATACAGGTACTTTTTTCCAAAATTACTTTTTGAAACAAGTATTTTTTTAAAAGTTCTTTTTTCAAAAAGTATTTTTTATAAAAAGTACTTTTCGAAATATGTACATAAGTATTTTTTAAGTAGGTACTTTTTGAAAAAAGTATTTTTTAAAAAGATACTTTTTGCAAAAAGATTTATTAAAAATATTTTTGGAAAAAAATACCTTTTTAATAAAATGATGTACATTTTTTAAAAAGTACATTTTTAAAACAAGTATGTAACTTAAAAAAAAGTACCTTTTTTAAAAAAGTAATTTAAAAATAATACCTTTTTAAAAAAAGTATTTATGCACTTGTAGTCGTATCATGTTAAAAAAATTTTTTAAAGTACCTCTGAAAATAGTACTTTTTAGAAAAAAAACTTAAAATTTTTTGTACTTTTTTAAAGTATTTTTTAAAAAGTTATTTTTTCCATAAGTATTTTTAAAAAGGTACTTTTTTAAAAGTATTTTTTAAAAAGGTACTTTGAAAAAGTATTTTTTAAAGAGATACTTTAGTGTATTTTTCAAAAAATTACTTTTCAATTAAATCTATACAAATTACTTTTTTAAAAAGCGCTTTTACTTCTTAATACTTTTTTCAAAAAATATGTATTTTTAAAAAAGGCACATTTTTTAAAAAGTATTTTTAATAAGATACCTTTTTCAAGAACTACTTTTCATAAGGTACTTTGATCAAAAAGTATTTTTTAAAAAGGTACTTTTTTCAAAAAGTATTTTTTAAAAAGGCACGTTTTTCAAAAAGTATGTCTTAAAAAGGTACTTTTTTCAAAAAAGTATTTTTTAAAATGGCACATTTTTCAAAAAGTATTTTTAAAAAGATACCTTTTTCAAGAACTACTTTTTATAAGGTAGTTTGATCAAAAAGTATTTTTTAAAAAGTTACTTTTTTTTCAAATGTATTTTTAAAAAGGTACTTTTTCAAACAGTATGTTTTAAAAAGGTACTTTTTCAAAAAGTATTTTTTAAAAAGGTACTTTTTCAAAAAGTATTTTTTAAAAAGGTACTTTTTTCAAAAAGTATTTTTTAAAAAGGTACTTTTTCATAAATTATTTTTTGAAAAGGTACTTTTTTCAAAAAGTATTTTTTAAAAAGGTACTTTTTTAAAAAGTATTTTTTAAAAAGATATTTTTTTCAAAAAGTATTTTTTAGTTTTTAAGGTACATATGTACATATTTGTTCAAAAAGGGAAATTTTTTTAAAAAGTTTTTTTTTTAACATAAGTATGTATGTATGTAGGTACTTTTTTAAGGGTAGGTTTTTGGAAATGGTAATTATTTTTGAAAACCACAATTTCAACAGGTACTTTTTGTGAAAATCTATTTATAAATATTAAATAAAATACTTCTTTTAACAATGTACATAAATACTTTTTAGAAAGGAACTTATCAAAAAGTATTTTTTGAAAAAGGCCCTTTTTCAGAGAGTATTTGTTTTAAAAGGTACTTTTTTAACAAGTGTTTAAAAAAAGTACTTTTTTACAAGTACATAAAAGGTACTTTTTTACAAGTACATATTTGAAGTTTCAATTTCATTCAATACTTTTTACAAAAACGCACTTATTGCAAAAACAAGTACTCATTAATTTTTTTTTGAAAAGCATTTTTATAAAAGGGTACTTTTCTTAGAGGGAGAAGTACATAAATATTTTGAAATATGTAGCTTCTTTTCTGAGAAAAGAAGAAATATATTTTTTAAATATATTTTTAAAGCTGGAGTTGTATTCGTTTTCAAAAGTCTTACCCTATTTTTCGAATCTACAGCATACAAAGTATCATTCTCCTCGTTAACATCGAACAGCGTGTGTCCCAAAAATCTTGTATTCTTAAGATGTTCCAAATGGGCCAATTCTTCTGCCTGATGCCCCGTTCTGTGTTCCCAAGCTAAAGTCCCATCACTGGCTAAACGCAAACCAAATATATAAACAATATTTTTATTACTACAGCCACATACGATCATCGATTTGAATTCCTCATCATCTAAATCGTAGTTGTCTACCGAGCTAATGTTTTCACTAACATTACTCTGAAGCGTTTCATTGCCATTGGCAATGTCGAAAATTTTCAAACCTCTTTCCGTGCCCAGCATTAGATATTGATTATCCAATAACATTTTACCACAGTTTATTACACAATGAGGACTTTTGTACAGCTCTTCTAACTCGCCACCGAACTCGGGATCAAATTCAAGCGAAAGTCGCAAGACCACATGATTGAATACCAGCAAAACGACGTCGCCATAAACATTCTGATATACCAGCTGATCATTTTCTGGCCAGCTAAATTTTTTTGTTTCCTGTTCCGTATTGCGTAGTTTTAAAAATGTAGCGTTTATGGTAAAACCATCCGTGTAATTTAGGATCATGTAGTGTTTTTGAATTTTACAAACACTATGTATTCGTTGAATGTAAGTGCGATGTGGTATTTGATATGATTTCTGTTCAAACTCTTTGGTCAGTTGATTCCAATCGAAGAATTTAAGCATGCCCGTATTTAGAGCCACCATCAGTGTATAATTTGTATCGTTGACTACTTCCAAATGAAATGCCAAAATATTACCCAAACAATTAAGGTAATCGTTGATAATTTGCTTTGAGGAAAGTTGATTGGCTCGGCATGCACTGTTGGGATTAAAGTTGCCCTTTATATTGCGTCTTTGATTCAAAATGCGTCTTTTTTCTACCGAAATATACCAGAGATTTAAATAACCATAACGATCTAGAGTGAGCATATGATTATTGTTATCGAAAATTTTTATATCGATTATATTAACGCCCTCAATTAGCTGCAAGAGGCTGCAACGAGAATCCAATGAGAGATCTAATAACAAGGTGATACTGTTGGTCAGAACTACAATGCAAAGATCGTGCTCTAAAATGCGCACTAGTTTGGCTGGCTGCGGCAGACTAAAGATAAAGCGCCATTGCTGATATTGACCTCTAAAATTTGATGTAGCACCAATACAATATTTATTAGTTTTATATTTATTTATAAGAAGAAATATTTACCTTTCCGAAAACCACAAGCGATGTGGAAATTTCTCTATTTGTTGCAAAGCCATTTCACGTATAAAATCCTCCGACAGCAGGGCATATTGCAGCAGGCAACAATCTGAGAAATGTACAATTTTTTCTTCAATTTTTGCCAAGAATGCTTTTAATTTCTTAAAAGAATATTTCCTGTCTCCCAGTCCGATTTCGCTGTCATAGTAACGCAAATCGGCGACAGTATTATTGAGACCAATAGCACGCATTTTTTGCCCCAGAAAACCAAAATCCTTATAGAGTTTGGGGAACAAATGCTTCAAATTAGCACCGTACAAATGATAACCGATCCAACGATAGAAGTAACCATCATGAGCCTCAAAGTCCAAATCAACATCTTTGCGTACATTTAAATGTTCTTCAACCCTAAGGAAATATGTTAAAAAGTTTTATTGCTGGCTTTAATACTTTAATTCCACGTGAAATTTCTCACTTTTCCAATTAGAAATTTTTGTTTTTCCTATTATTTGCTATAGTTGGAATTTTTCCCTGGGAAAAATTTTACGTGGAATTTTATTCATGATAGCCCTGAATAAAAGGAAATGTTTCTACTTTTCCATATCGCTTATAACTTACTTATAGTACTCGATGATTCTGCTATGCAGCTCCTGGGGATTAATAAGTTGTTGCATTTTATTGCAATTTTTTATATACGAACTATAAACGTATTTAACCCTGCACACTATGGTATCATTGTCAGCGAGTATTTGTTTTTGCACAAAAGAATTAATGTGAAATTTCTTAACAATATCCTCTGCTTCATACAGTTTTATATTCCATAAGTAAGCCAATAACTGCAAAGATATATAATATTCATAAAAAATTTCATGTTTCCCAACTTTATTTGTATCACAATAAAATGTTTTCTCCTACCTTAACTGGTATTTGGGCGTAACAGGGAAACACAGCAAATGTGGCATACATTTGCAACTGATAAGGATTCAAAATTAGCAAAGACTTTTCAATATAATGCTGTAACTTTACATCTGGTATTCTATGAATTAGAGGAAATAAAAAAATCAATTAAATTAAATCTAAATATGTACATATACATAAATAAAATATAAAATACTTACTGAAAATTATTGATCTTTTTCATCCACTCAATCCAATTTGATTTTTTCTCTCGTATATTTCTTGCTATTATACTCAACATGCAAGGATCGCCATGGCTCATATGATAGATATCATTAGCCAAGTCGCCGTTGTCCTTACGCCAATTATACCTATTTCCTATATACTTATCTAGCAACAAATGAAATTCCTTTATACTTAAACCCTCATCCAGAGTTAAATGTATATTGAGTTTGGGCGACAGGGAGTCGCTGACTTTTTTATTGCGCGTTATAATTAAACGTTTACAGCCAAAATTAAAGGCATCCAGACACTTGACATTTTGCACATTGGCCAAGACTAGCAAGCACTCGTTATATTCTTTTGAACGTAATTGCAACTTAATGTATTCCTGTAGCCTGAGTAAATTTTCCGAAATGTTGCCATCATTGAAATGATGTAGGGGATTTAATCGGATCATGAGAATTTTTAGGGCGTTATAGTCCTCCAACTGGGAAGTGCATTTTGTACAATCAATCCAAAATATTTTGAAATTCATACGTTTTAAGACACCAAATTCTGAACACACGTCGAGGGAAAGCCATTTTTTGCCGCTGCACAAATCGCCCAAAAGTACAACACTGTTGAGTCCTTTTTTCGGGTTAAGTCTGCGCAGTGCAGAACGTAAGGACAAGAACTGAAATGAATTTTTAAGTTTTGGTAAAATATCCGTTCACTTTTTTCTAGCATAATTTTAGAAATACATATATCTGAAATTTTGAAATCGTTCCGATATTTAAGCTAAATTAAATGTAATTAAAACATTTATTAAGACAATTAGGCACTCAAATTGTGCAACTGCTACAATGCAATTTTGCAATCAAATAAGCCGACAAGGACTTGGCCACATAATAAAAATATTTTTTCATTTATTCCTTTCTCTTCAATCGATTTTTCTTATACCTTGAAATCTTACTGTGACACAATTTTGTGTTTAAAAAGTGGGAATCATTTATGGAATTACAAATGTGACAAGTGCCACGCCTCCAAAAACTTAGCACACACATTTGACTACTATTGTGCCACAATAGAGTGTGATGGAAAAAGTAGGAAGTGCCACGACGTGCACACAAACTTTATGTTATTTTTAGAGTACTTAAAGTCAACACATTCTTTCACGACTTTGCACACATATTTGCTAGAAAAGTGGGCAGTGCTACGCCCAAGAAAAATTATATTTATGCCTATTCTGGAAAACGCGTCGAAGAAGTGAAAATTTCAATTAAAACAAAAACAAAGTTTCAAAAATTGTTTTTGCTTAACATACATTTCTAAAATGAAATTTAACGCGTTCTCTCTCTCTCGCTCTCTTTTAAAAACGGAGAATTTTGTATGATAAACATACAATTTTATTTTACATTTATGCAGTTTCAACATTTATCTTCCTATGACACTTCAAACAAAACATCATGATCTTAATGTTATACAAGTTCTAGCATAAAAAGTGGGCAATGCTACGACCATATAAATTTAATAAATATTCCCCCTTATCGTGATTGGCGTATTTCGACTTCGACTACGACAATTTTGTAATAGATTAAAAAAGACTTCCACACGGTTTTTCTTTAATCTAGTGCCAAACTGTCGTAGTCGTATTTGAAATGCGCCAACACCGCTAAGGCAGATTGTTCTTGAAGCATTTATGCTTTACCGAAACTACTTCAATGCAAAAATCTGATTGAAATTTGTTTAAAACGAAGTACGTGAAATATAAAATGAAATTTTAATAGGCGTGCCTCCGCCCATTTTTCTAAATGTTAGATTGTGTTTATTTTAGAGCTCTAGGTGTATGGTAAGTTTCCTAAAAATCGGTTAAGTGGAACCACTTAAAATAAAATATAAAATTTTAATGGGCGTCCCTCCACCAATTTTTCTAAATTTAAGATTATGTCTATTTTAGAGCTCAAGGGGTGTGTTAAGTTTTGTAAGAATCGGTAAAGTAGAACGACTTAAAATGAAATATTAAATTTTAATGGGCGTAATTCCGCCCATTTTTCTAAATGGAAGATTGTATCTATTTTAGAGCTCAAGGTGTGTGGTAAGTTTCATAAAAAGCGGTTCAGTAGAACCACGCGAAATATA
Source organism: Tachina lurida (assembly GCA_944452675.1). Classification (NCBI taxonomy): domain Eukaryota; kingdom Metazoa; phylum Arthropoda; class Insecta; order Diptera; family Tachinidae; genus Tachina; species Tachina lurida. The sequence continues at coordinate 30,876,598 of OX101756.1, read as the reverse complement.
ATAATAAATTATAATGGGCGTAGCCCCGCCCATTTTTTCAACTTTAAAATTGTGTTGTTACAAGAACCAAAGGTTTTGGCTACGTTTCGCAGCAATCAAATAAATAGAATATCATAAAATCAAATATAAAGAAAGTTTTTTTTTACATTGGGACCAATTGGAAGCTATACCCTCTCAGACAAAAAAAAAAGAATTTTCACAATCGGTCTAAAATGTATTATGAAGTAACAATGTAAAAAAAAAATTTATAGCCTCCTCCTTTTTTTAAGTCGGTTAAAAAAGAAAAAACTTTCTACACTCCAAATCGATTAATTCGGAGCTCTTGAATTGTAATATAGGACTAGTAAATACATATTTTATATAGGGATGTAACGAATGTTCGCATTCGCTTTCGCATTCGCAAATAATTCGCTTACTTTTGCTATTTGCATTCGCTAAAATGTATGCGAATATTTAAAGCGAATACTACAGACAAAAATATTGGAAATATTTTCCAGTTTTTGAAAAAGAAAAGGCAGTGTTTGAATTGCGTTCAAAAAATTTTAAATGCAAAAATATTAACTATTCCTTCTTTGTTGTAATTTTTTTGCGAAACAAGTGCCCCTCATATTATTTCGCATGTAAACTTAAAATGTTGAAGATATATTTCATATGTTTTTTTCCCAAGATGAACAGAGTACTACTTCTGGAAAAAATTTTCAAGAACAATTCATTCCAATTTTTCTTAATCGCCCTTATTCCAGTTGTCGACATCGACGTCACTTTAACACAATACCAAAAAATTGGGGTTTGTTTACTCGATCTCGAGAATAATTTTGTACTACTGACAATCTAATTCCGTTCCCTAAGGTCTAGAAAATAGCATAAAACTACCAACAGGAGTCAGTTGTTTTCGACAACGGGTACACAAGCCCCACTTTTTTGGTATTGCGTTAAAGTGACATCGATGTCGACAACTGGAATAATGGTGAATATGTAATTTGATTAGCATTTTACAGGAAATGTTGAACTTAGTACAAGGTCTTATGGCCAAACTACGAACGGGGTGATTGCCTAATATTTTGTAAATTTATTTTTAATTATTATCTATACTTATTTTAATATGATTTCATTTATTTTTCAGTTTAACAATTTTTATTTCTAATAATATAATAAATATTTGCTGAATTCAAGACTCAAGTAGATCTATGTATACAACACAACTTTATGTTCTTAGATAAATTTATTTTCATGTGATTTTTTAACGTATTGTAATATTTGCATTCGCTTTCGCATTCGCATTCGCATTCGCTTTCGCTTTCGCAAAAATTAAAATGTATTATTCGTTTTCGCATTCGCTAAACTGGTATTCGTTACTTCCCTAATTTTATATATACATATTGTGCATTTATTTACCTGTTTCGTGCGATGCACATTATAATCAGTGTGATTTTGAAAGTCTCTTTGTATGCATTTTAAGTTTTCCAAAAAATTTATTGTATCATCACTATGCTCGTTAGCTTCAGCCTTAATTTTATCCACAATCCATTTGTAATCGTGACATATTATATCAAAAAACTTTATAATATCATCTTCCGATTTACCTTGTAAAAGCCATATTAAATGCCAAACTTGAGCATCGCCTTTCTGTAATAAAATTAAACACATTTTTGTACTTGTACTCTTAAAAAAATGTATTGTACGTATTTGCCAGTATCACCTACCTCTTTAGCAATATAATCATATTCACTATCAGTAAATATAGGACGCACATTATCCTTAACATCATTAAACTCGAAGTCTTCACGAAAATCCTTGAAAAATATTTGTATAATTTCACCATATGGAGTGACTTCAACTTCACTGGAACTGCGACTGTGGAAGCTCATGGTGTTGGCGGGTATTGTGGTGGGCTATATTAATAAAAAAAACACAGATGCAAGATAAAAATTGTTATCATCACTGTGGGAGACTGCAACCTCTTATACAGCACTACATAATATATGACGATTGAAAAATGCATTTAAAAAATTTAAAGCTACTGGTTTTGTAGACATTGACATTAAATACTATTTATGGTCAGTTGGCATACTTTTAATTGTTCTAAAAAAAGTTTTTACCTGATTTGATTTCATCATTCATTGTCGTTTTATTATGTTTAAAAACAATTGATTTTTTTTATTTTATTACGTTTGTGAAAAGTACTCTATATGATGGATGTGACAAATTAAATGTTGCTATTTTTGCAGTAGAGATTGCAACAATACCATATCAAATATTGCTCTCCTTGCAGTAGGAATTGCAACAATATATTATTTTTTAGAATATAAGCGACTAAAACTTCTTATACCTATTGAAATATGCAAAAAAAAAATCGATTTAAAAAATAACGAGTTAGGACGTTTCTATATTAAGGTAACGATATGATAATATCGTTTAACAAAAGTAATTTTCTTTCTTTTTGAAATTTGTATAGAAAAAATATTTTTTGAAACCAATGAATGTTATTTTTCAATCAAATTTAAAAAAATTTAGAAACTAAATTTTTTACAAAATCTGCCTATTAGTTATGAATGTAAAAAAGAATTATAAGCCTCAATGGATGTATACTTTCATAGGCGTAGAAAGGCCATTCTTGGGGGTGCATATTACCTCCCCCCTAGAATTGCTATTGTCCCCCCTTATAATTATTAAAAATTGCTCATGAAAATCAGCAGTCATAATGCACCCTTAGAAAAAATTTATAGCTACGCCAATGCTTAATTTATAAATAAAAAAAAGCTAAGCTAATGTTCAATGCACAAAATACGAATGTAAATATTTTTTATGGCAGAATATAAAATGAATCACAAAAAAAGTTGAATAACTCAAGTATCGTCAGAATTATGCTACCGAATTTTTTGCAGAAAGTTTTCTATATTGCAAGAGCAATGAACTTTAACACTAAATTCCAATGATGAAATAGGGCAGAACTTTTCAAAAAAATACTATAAACTATATAAAACATAAATAATACAGCAACAACAATATTTGTTTTTTTTAAACAACTTGTTTGATTATCAATAATAGCAACAAACTCAATACAAAACGTGTTAATTAATAACTTACAAAAACAACAACAATTTGGAATGAATAAAATAAACTTTTTAGAGAGAGAGAGAGAGAGGCAAGAAAGAGATCATAACAAAGTTGCCAATTCAGCCGTTTTCCAAAGAGATCCGTTTTACTTTTATTAAAATTTGCAAAATTTAGAGGTTCTATTATAATTTTTTAAATCATATTATTATTTCCAAGTTCGAAGAAAAGTGCCATATTCTGCAGTATTCTAAAAAAAAATAATTTGAACTGAACGAAATTTTCATAAAATTTTTTACTAAGGCTGAACCCATACCAACAAGTGTCAAAAAAAGTTTTTATCTTTTAAGTCAAAAACACTCGTTTGATGCTAAATTTGTTTGATGTGCAGTGTGACCAGATTTTAAAATAATATTAAGCTAAATCACTTTTGAAAAAAAGCTAAAATAAGCTAAAAAGTTACATTTTAGGCTAGAAAATAAAGCTAAACTTTTTTCCACTTCTTTGATCACTTTTCAATAGTTTCTTATTGCTAAACTAACGTTAAATATTACACAAACATATTTTTTTATTATACATATAGAATATTTGCTTAATGAAATTATTTGTTAATTATTATATTTTAGATTTAATGAAGAACAAAACAAAAACTTCCCCAAAATAATCTTAAAAAGTTTTTAAAAATGTAAAAACATTTATACTAAAATACGAAAGCTTATTAGTGAATTAATGCTATTTAAGGTAAAGCATGGATCACACTATCTGCACAATGTACCGAGTTTCGTCAGATCAGTGAAATAAAGTCATAAGTAAAGATTTTGCTCTAATTTATCGACTACATGAAATTCAAGGACATAATTGCGCCACACTGCATTGGTAATAAGCCCATTTTGGCTTATTACTTATGACTTTATTGAGGTGGCCCGACGAAAATCGGTACATAGTGTTATCCAGGCTTAAGGCTATTTCAGGTTTTTGTTTTAAGTTAATTGATGTCGCTGAATGAACGTTCAACTCAAGTCAAATAATTTTATACCCAAAAAACTCAAAAAGTGTTTTGGCCACTAATATGAATTTAACTTTTTCCATTGGAATTCTAACCATTCTGCCATTATCTACTATTTTTCTTCTTTCCATTTCTGTTATAAAATTGTCGTATAATTTACATTTTGTATTTTTTGTAAACTATTTTACAATGCTAAAAAATTATAATTTTTATAAGTTGTTTATGTTTTTAATATATTTTGTAGAGAACACGCAATTTAGACTAAAAAAAAGCTAAAAAAGCTAAATGAGTTTTTAAAAAAAGCTAAAAAATAAGCTAAGAGCTAAATGAAAATTTTAAGGCTAAATCTGAAACAAATAAGCTAAATTTAGCTCAAAATAAGCTAATATGGTCACGCTGTTGATGTGAGCTATGTATCTCATAAGAACTAATGTTCTGTTGTTTGTCGTATTAGTAAAAAAACTGTTTTGTATTTTGTTGGTGTGGATTCAGCCTAAAGCATACTTGAAGCACAAATTATTTTTTAGAATAGGGCATTAAGTGTATAACAATTTATAATTGCGTACATACATATGTATGTAAAATATATAATTTTGCAAAGTTTACTTTGCAAAATCTTGAGCTTCAATTTTCTATTCCTTTCTCTACTAAGAACTCGGGTCTTTAAAAAGAAGTATTATGAAGCAATTCGCTGGAATAATAGTTTTTTTTATTATAAGATATGTCGGTTTCTTCTATATATTACTTTTCTTCTTTTAAATGTTTTTATTAAAAAATTTATACTTTGCATTTGCTTACTTAATCATATATTTTTCTCATCTACTGGATTTTACTGGCAAAAATGTGTCCAGTAAAAATTTGCAGACTCTCAGTCAACAACTGTCAATTTACTCTCTCAATTCGCACTCTCTTTTGCAAATTTATGTGTAAACGAACCCATTTCAGTAAAATCTAGTGCGAATTTTCACAAAATTGCACAAATTTTTGGGGTAAACAAACGGACCTATTGTTATATTATTCATAAAAACACAAATTTTTAAGGGAATCTTTTTTAATTTCAAAATATTTTTGAATAAAACAATTTTTCACTTTGGGAATTGTTTTCTCTAAGTTGGCAACTTTTAATTAAAGATTGATAGCAAAATATATCGTTACATAAAATGCAAACTACTCTTAATATTGTAAATATTTTGCTAGAAATTTTGTCACGTTTTACACTCATCGTTAGTCAAGTTATGTATTTTTTTTTGTTATTGACATTAGGCACATGAATTATTTTTTTTAAAAGAAAGTCCCAAAATTAGACGATTTTGTAGAATTCGCACAAAAAGTCGCTAGGACTTTAGTGGGAAATGGTTGCTCTGCAAACCATCTTCAATTACATATACAATTCTTGAATTTTTCTTATAAGGCTGTTTACATTTTCGGTGGCGATATACATATGTATGTACTTCAAAATGAATAACAACAAAAACAAATCCGTATACTACAGGTACGAGCAATTTGCAAGTGTGTTGTTAATCATGTAAGAAGCAAATCAAATAAAATCTCCAGAAAGTTGAATGAACTTCATTAATTTCTCTAAATACTTGAGAATTTAAATGAAATGTTTGTATTCATATGTACCTCAAGTCATAAGCAAAATATTTGTATCAAGGTCAGTACACAGAATAAACAAGGCACTTGTTTCCAAAAAAATATATTAAATAACAAAAATCACAACTACAATGTGTGTGTGGTGTCATTGAATGCAATTTTCCAACTTTTTTATAAAAATAAAATGCATGCCTACATTAACATTCACACATACATACATACATACATACATACATACATATCCATCTATCCATGCATTTGTAAATATATTTTTATGCATGCTTAAAAAAGATATTCTTGTATGTATGTATGTACATAAATTTAGTGCAAATTAATTTCATAAAGAGTTTTGAAAGGAAAAATATTGAAGATAGGTACTAAAAAAAACTTAATATTAATCATCCATATCTATAAACTCTTTGTTTTACTTGATATACTACATATGTATGTACATATAAATATTTGAGTATAAGAAGTTGGTATGTATATCTATTACCACTTACTATTACTAAATAATTTTAGCTTTTCCAATCAATTACTTTATTTGAATTTGCACAATTTAACTTTAATCAAAATTTTTTTGTTGCACTATTTTTTATTGCTGCTGCTGCCTGCCACCTTTGTCTTGGGTCTTTGTTTATGCCTCTTAAATTAATTTCTTTTAAAATTGCACTTCTTGTTATTTCATATTTGCTTATTTATATAATTTATTTAGCTAACATTTTGTTTTCATTTATAAATTTATACTATATAATTTTAAACACTATTTTAATTGGATGAAAGACTAATCTAATCTGTAGATTTACTTTTCACTGATTAAAACAAATTGTCTTCACCATTAGAGGAGTTTTAATGTATACAACATTATTTGCATTAATCAGCTCTTGTATACGTCTCGCGTTTTCATGAACCACAGGGTACATCAAATAATTGTAATATTGGAATCGTCTTGTTATTGAAAAATGTTGGCGCTGCACTTTGAATTATTTGATTTAGTTATATATTTTAATTAACATTTATTTTCTGAACGTCTGTCGAGCCAATCTTAATACGGTACGCTTGAGAAATACAAGCGATGCTTTGATATCCGGCGGAAACTGTTTGTTTTACGGTAGCCTGTCATATATTATTGCTTCTTGTTGAGTTTTATTTTAGGGACTTTAACAACTCTGAGCTTTTGAATATGTCATCTGCTTTCACCTCAGAAAAAAACTTCTCCCGCTTTTTTCAGTGGTGTATTTTAAGCTTAACAAATAATTTCATTTTCACAAGTAAAATTGTGGTTTATTAAGTTTTCGGAAGCAAATAAAATGCGAATAAAATTGGACAGTAAAGTGAGTTTGCAAATATTTAGTTGACAATATGTATTGGTAAAGTTGGTGGTTGTTCTTTAAATGTTGTAAGAACTTAAATTATAAGTTTTCCTGCTGACTGGCATGTACTGAATTTGTTGCCCATGATTCCATTTTTTTTTGTTCAAAGTGTCCTGTACAAATACGGTTTATTTTGTTCACATGCTCGAGCAAGAATATAAGACGTTTTTGTAAATGTAAGATGTTTTTTTCTCCAAAATTTTTAATATGACATCAAAGAATGGAAGAAGCTGTTTGTACTTGGAAATATTGAACAATGTAGCTGATAAAACTTGTAAGTACCTTTTATATTTATTATAGTGATGTAAAACTAATAGAAATTAAGATTTCTCTACAACGGCTGAATATGATATCAAGTTCGCCACGTTAGAATCGGTGGTACTTACTTCTCTACGAACGATGAAGGTACATAGCTGTAGCAAAGGGTAAATTGCTCAAAACCCTCACGTTTTTTTTTCTAAATTCAGTCTGCCAATATATTCGATTAATATGAAAAGTAGGGATATTACTGTATTAAACCAGTTAATTGAAGATATATGTACATAAATATGTAACTTGAAACTTTTGTTAATTTAACAGGTTGCTGTTAAATTAACAAGAGTATTCAGCTCTTTGGGATTCACGTAATGATGTATCCTTTGTGTTAGGTTGAAAGTGTTCTGCTCAACTGGGCTCATTTAATTTAGATCCCTTGAATTATCTGCAAGTGATGATAGGGCACCAGAGAAACAAGTCGAGGCAAAATTATCGGCGGCGGCGGCGCAGTAGTTTTGTGACCGGCGGCGGCGCGCCGAGAGAATTTTCGGCGGCGCAAAAGAGCGTATAAAAATTTAAAGAAAAAATAAAAATTGAAACTGAAAATCGATTTTCAAAGTTTTTTTTCCGAAATTTGTGTTTCTGAGCAGATAAAATTTCGGCTAATTTTGAGCCGATGCGAGCCGATAGAATCGGCGGCGGCTTGATGCACAGAAAATTAACCGGCGGCGGCGCGCCGTCGGCTTGGAGCCGGTCGACTTGTTTCTCTGTAGGGCACTGCCAGCTTTAAAGCAAGAAATTATAGGCATACAAAATATTCTAATTAGTTTCAAATTGGTTTTTGTTCGGTTTGAGGATTTTTTACACTCAGGTTGCAAATAATAAAACCTTATTCGTATAGTATTAAATGTTTATATTTAAATAAAACTTTCAAATAACTATTATTGACTACAAAAACGAACAAAACTTAATTTAATTAAAATAGATTTTAAGGACTAAAAAAGGAATTCAGTTAAAATAAATAACATCTTGTATTTTGTGGTAAAAACGTAATACTTAGCAAATATAGACGTTCTCCATTCAGTTGCTGAGCTCATGGCACGCTAGTTGCTTGGAATCTAAAAGATGAAAGCGCAATAAAAAATTTGAAATATTTTACAGGTTAGAGAAGTGTGAAAATTTTGTAAAATAATTTATGTTATTTATATTTTTATATATATATTTTTTTTAAACAAACATTTGTATAAATTTAATAATGTTGATAGAACCTGTTAGTTGGGCGGTGCTGAAAGCGGCGACCCCTGATTACAAATTAGAAAAGTTTCAATATCTAATTTCCAAAATCGGTCGAAGTGTTCAAAGTTAGGTACTAATTCCAATTCGCAGTTATATAAATACATATTTACATATGTAGATTGATTCAATTTCAAGTTGTGATCATGGGATAATTTCATGTTTTGTTGTGAAGATTCTGGTTTTGAATATCGTCAGCTGAAATGCGAAACCACATAACTAAGAAACAATTAAAAATCGCATTTTGCACATAAATTATTGTTAATTAAAATATCCCAAAATTAGATGAGTTTGAAAAAGTCGTACAAAAGTCGCTGGCAATCTGAAATGAGGCAAATAATGGTAGCTCTGCTTCAACAACATTTCGCTCATTTACTCAAATAACGTCCTAACTCAAATAATTTAATTTTTGAGTTCATGATGCAGACGTAATCCTCAAATCGTTCTTCATATTGTATAAACATTTAATACAAATATCGTGTTTACTCAACTCTTGAAAGCATAAATAAATTTTTTTCCATTAAATTATGTGTAAATTGAAAACTTTAAACTAGGTTTCTTTCAAACTGGTTGTTTGAGTTATGACGTTGTTTGAGTAAAGGCGGTTTGCATTACGTTGGCCATATACATACATACATATATATGTACATATGCAGTACACGTGTATGAATATATAATATCCATACATACATATGTATGCTTGTAAATCAACAACAACAATAATAAGTTCATTAAAATATTACAGGCAGCGTTGTCAGATAGTACGAGTTTTCGCCAAACGTTGAGATTTTAAAACTTGTTAAGCGTCTTAATTTTGGATTTGGCGATATAGCGATTTGTAAATTAGTTGGCGATTTTTTTTTGGCTATTTTTGATGAGATATGAGATTGTTTTGAGAAACGTTACATTTAATAAAAAAACCATATATATATTTTTTTCTGGTATTTTATGAGCTATTCAAATTTTTAATCTCAGTTGCTTAGTATGGACGCAGACAGTATGAAGCAGAGGCTGTATTTTGCTCTTCTTTAATGTTCCTCAAAAATTTTCAAGCCATCAGTTTTGAATGAAACACATAATAGTGAACAATTTATAAACAATGTTACGAGTAGTATAGCTACCAAACACGTTTCCGCAGTTGGCAAAAATATTGAAAATCTTTAAGAAAATTGTTTTTAATATTTAAAGATGCTTTTGAAAGAACTTATAAATATATTTCCATTATGTGTTGATAATTCCAAGTAGTAATGTAGTACATTTTTTGTGTTTACTATTAAATTTTGCTGTTTTTTTTTTCTTCTTGACGAAGCGACCTTAGCGATTCGAATTAAATTTTTTATGAATTATAAAAAAATTAAATGATAGGCTGAGTTTACATCTGGCATTTCTTGTGTGTCATTTGCCCAAAAAAGCGTAACCAGCTAATTACTTATGAAAAACTGTTTGATTCAGATATGTATTTATTGATCTAAACAGTTTACAATCATGTTGAATTCTATAAAATTGTATATTAGCTATGTATGGAGCTATTTAACTTAATAAATACATGTCTGAATCGAACAGTTTTTCATTAGTAAATAGTGGTTACGCTTTTTTTTTACGCTTGTGTGGCATTTGGCACACCGATGTAAACCCGGTCATACTGGCAAAAACTTATGCCGAGTACACATTATTGCATTGTGTGTACTGCTGGCAACATGTGTCATTTCCGAAAATTTTCGTTGCGTGGTTGCTTTTCATATCAAAAACATGAAAATGACACTCCAAAATGACAAAACACGAAATGCCAGATGTGCACTCAGCATTGGAAAATTTTCTTTCACGATCGTGGCGATTTTTGTCATTGATTTTGGAGAAAAAAAATCAAAATTGTGCTGGCAACCTTGATTACAGGTGCGAGTAATTTGCAAGTGTTTGTTAATCATGTAAGAAGCATACCAAGTAAAATCTTCAGAAAGTTGAATGAACTTCATTTTTCTAAATAATTGTGAATTTAAATAAAATGTGTGTATATGTAGTTTATATCTTAAAGAAAATATTTGTCTCAAGGTCAGTATACATAATAAACAAGATAAAAATGCACTTAAATGCAAAATTATGTATGTATTAGGGATGTAACGAATGTTCGCATTCGCTTTCGCATTCGCAAATAATTCGCTTATTTTTGCTATTTGCATTCGCTTTTGCATTCGCTAAAATGTATGCAAATATTTCAAGCGAATACAAAGACAAAAAAAAAGTTTTGTATTTCTTTTACGAAAATAGTTTACGATTTTAAATTTAAAGACGAAAATTTTTTTAAACCAGCATGAAAAAGATACATGTAAAGCAATAATATTTTAGCGGAAAACTTTTCTATCAATAAGTTCTCATAAGTATCAAATGAAACCCAAATCCAGTGGTGTTTGGAAATATTTTTTAGTTTTGAAAAAGAAAAGACAGTGTTTGATTTGCGCGAAAATATTTTCTGCTTAAGACTAGTCTGTTCAAACTTTTGAACGCCATTCATTACTTCGTACAACAAATTTCAAATCCAAACAATATTAACTAGTCCTTGTTTGTTGTAAATTCCACGCAAAACATGTGCCACTCATATTATTTCTCATGAAAAATTTAAATGTTGAAGATATATTTCATATGTTTTTCCCAAAGATGAACAGAGTACTACTTCTGCAAGATTTTTGCAGGAAATAGTCATTCCAAGTTTTCTTCATATGTATTCGATAGCATTTCACATGAAATGTTGAACAGAATACCAGGATTTAGGGCTAAAGTACGAATGGGTGTATTGCCTAACAACTTATTTTTAATTATTATATATACTTGCTCTTATATAAATTTCTTTGCATGTGATATTTTAACGAATTGTAATATTTGCATTCGCTTTCGCATTCGCTTTCGCAAAAATTAAAATGTATTATTCGCTTTCGCATTCGCATTCGCTAAACTGGTATTCGTTACATCCCTAGTATGTATGTATGTATGTATGTATATTATAAAATAACAAAAATTACAACTACAATGTGTGCTCATTGAATGCAATTTGGCTTAAATCTACTTTAATGATATATAAAATTGAAGATTGATTTCTAAAAAAAAAAACTGTTACATACAAAAAATTCTTGGACAGGCATATTCACGGAATTACGGACCTTAAAATTTTTGAATGTGTTGAAATATTCTTGGTAGATTTCTTAATTAGTATAACAATATTGGTATCATGAGATTTTATCAAATTATTAAAAGCACCATAGCGAAGAAAATCTTTGCTATACATACAGGTAATCTTTAGTAATATATATACGCCGTGTCGAGAAATGCCATAGAGAGAATCATTGCTCACGGACGAAGGCTGGCTATGCAGGAAATTTTTAGTAGTTATGCAATCATTGCTTATTTAACTTTTTTTAGTTATTATGACTCTTCTTTTAATTCACTTTCCTGTGCTACAGAAATAATACTTTCCAAATTACAAAAAATAGGATAAAACATTGGGTTTTCTTCGAAAATATCTATGTTTATCATAAGTATTTTTGATAAGCTTTCATATGATACCTACATTCCTATGTACATACATACCTATGTATACATATGTATTTTTTAACTAAATCAAAAATTTACCAACAAAATGCAAAGACATCCAAAGCTTTGGAGGATTTCCGAGGATTTTTAACAGACGTTTCATACAATTCAATTTGCTATCATTTAAGACATTTTTTATTTATTTAGGGCTGCTCAAGTAATCTACATATATGTGTCCTAACAAGAGAAAACTTAAATAAAAAATGACGGCCCTGCCAAAGGGCGCAAAATTCAGAAAATATTGAAATCAAATTTCGTTTCTTCAAAATTTTAATTAATTTTATTAAAAAATTAAATATAAAACTTTATTTTGAATTGAAAGAGTAAAGTACACAGCAATAAAAAACCTGACAAAAATGGAGTTGAATCATGGGTTCAAGTAATTACGAACTTGTTCGATTCAGAGGGAACATGCATGATTTTTACATTAGCATGTCTATAATTCGGTGACGAGCCCGTGCATGTTCCCCGATTTTAAAGCTTTTTGGATGTTAATTTTCATCGGTTAAATAATGGCGAATTTATTCGGATTTAGGAAAGCGTTGAACATTAATTTAATTCATGTAATGATTAAGAAGGTGTGAAAATCATGAGCTGTTCTTCTATATCTTCATCCCACTTCACAATTTTCTATGAAAACTTTGGGGGCCCTTAGTTCGGGAAATATGGTTCACAGCAAAAAAAAAACTTTTGAGGATGATAAAAAGTTCTAAGGCTCATAACTCGGAAAACGTGTTGCCGCCAATTTTTTCATTTAATTAATTTTTCTTATTTTCCAATTTTCTATCTTTACCAAACTAGAGAATTTTCAAACACATTAATTTGAAGAAAGACAACTAGTCTGTCGATCACAAAGTACATACATACAGTGTTGGGATTTGGCTATTCTTAAATTGTACCATGAAAATGGTAAAATGGTACCAAATTAACATCAATTGTACCAAAAGGTAGCCAACTGTTAAATAAGCATACACAGTAAAAGAATTCATAACAATTTTTCATCTATTAAAAACAAAAACATAAAGAAATCAACTTATACATCTATGTAAGGTAGGGCGGGTGGATTTAAAAATCGCACTAATTACAAGGAAAATCGTATTTTAGGGATCAAAATAAGAAACTTTGCCGAAGGAACCATACCTCTAAAATGTATTTTTATGTCCCGACTTTTGATCCGAAGGATCAAATTTTCTTGAAGGCTCAAATTTTGAAAAATCTCACTTTGACCCATTTAGAGTTCCTCAATGGAGTCAAAATGTATGACCGACCTTCACTAATTTTGGAGGGCCAACCCACCTATGCCAGTGGCACACCCCGTGGAACCACCCCTGGGGGGTTCCCCATACAAATATTTCAAAAAATGTTTGTGTGGGGAATCCCCCATATGTGGTTCCAAAATTAGTGGGGGCCGGTCATACATTTTGACTCAATTGAGGAACTTTAAATGGGTCAAAGTGAGATTTTTCAAAATTTGACCCTTCAAGAAAATTTGACTTTTCGGATCAAAAGTCGGGACATCAAAATACATTTTAGAGGTATGGTTTCTTCGGCAAAATTTCTTATTTTAATCCCTAGAATACGATTTTCCCTAATGTAAGGGCTACCAAACCAAATGCAATTACCAATGTTGCAAATTTTGGTACTTATGATCAGTGTTGGGCAACCATGTTATTATTGTATGGCAAAGTAAAATTTTTTTCAAACTGTACCACGGAAATGTAAAGTGTACCACTGTACCAATGCATATGCACTTGTACCAAATTTGGTACAATTGTACCACAAATCCCAACAGTGATACAAAGTACTTTGGCTGTGGTTTTAATCAGCGTGACCGTTTGACCGACTAAGTGGCAAATTGCCACTTTTTCGACTGCCTTGATACTTTTTTGACCACCTTGCCACTTCTTTTCTCCCTTTTTTTAGAGTGAATTGTATAAAAATACATTAAAAATTAAAAGTTTAATGTAGTTTTCTCGTTTTTTTTAATTTTCCCCCTTTTTTTTGATAAATCCCCTTTTGGTGCCACTTTTTAAAAAATGTCATCGGTCACCCTGATTTTAATTTTCACTGATTAGAAAAAAAACTGTATTCACCATAAATTTTAATGTTTCAACATTATTTGCATTAATCAGCTCTTGTATACGTCTCGAGTTTCCATGACTCACAGGGTACATCACATAGTTGTAATATTGGAATCATCTTGTTATTGAAAAATATTGGCGCTGCACTTTGAATTATTTGATTGTTATATACTTCAATTAACATTTATTTTCTGAGCGTAAAGCAGTCTGTCGAGCTTAATACGGCACTCTTGAGATATACAAGTCGATGTTTCGATATCCGGCGGAAATGTTTAGAATTACGGTAGCCTTAAGTCATATATTATTGCTTCTTCTTGTTGAGTTTTATTTTAGAAACTTTAACAACTCTGAGCTTTTGAATATGTCGCTTGCTTTCACCTCGGTAAAAAACTTTTCCCGCTTTTTTAAGTGGTGTATTTTAAGCTTAACAAATAATTTCATTTTCACAAGTAAAATTGTGGTTTATTAAGTTTTCGGAAGCAAATAAAACGCGGATACAATTGGACAGTAAAGTGAGTTTGTAAATATTTAGTTGACAATATGTATTGGTAAAGTGTTTGTTGGTTGTTCTTTAAATGTTGTAAGAACTTAAATTATAAGTTTTCCTGCTGACTGGCATGTACTGAATTTGCTGCCCATGATTCCATTTTTTTTTGTTCAAAGTGTCCTGTACAAATACGGTTTATTTTGTTCACATGCTCGAGCAAGAATATAAGACGTTATTGTAAATGTTGGATGTGTTTTTTCCAAAATTTTTAATATGACACCAAAGAATGGAAGAAGCTGTTTGTACTTGGCCACAGAAGAGATGGAAATATTGAACAATGTAGCTGATAAAACTTGTAAGTACCTTTTATATTTATTATGATTTAAACCTAATAGAAATTAAGAATTTTTTACGACGACTGATTATGGTATCAAGTTCGCCACGTTAGAATCGGTGGTACTTACTTCTCTACGAACGAAGAAGGTACATAGCTGTAGCAAAGGGTAAATTGCTCAAAACCCTCACGGTTTTTTCTAAATTCAGTCTGCCAATATATTCGATTAATATGAAAAGTAGGGATATTACTGTATTAAACCAGTTAATTGAAGATATACATAAATATGTAACTTGGAACTTTTGTTAATTTAACAGGTTGCTGTGAAAATAAAAAGAAGAGTATTCAGCTCTTTGGGATTCACTTAATGATGTATCCTTTGTGTTAGATAAACACAAGGAAAGTGTTCTGCTCAATTCGGCTCATTTAGCTTATATCCTTTGTATTACCTGAAAAATGATGATAGGGGAACTGGGCACTGCCAGCGTTAAAGAAAGAAGGTATAGAAGTAAAAAATATGCCAATTAGTTTCAAATTGGTTTTTGTTCCGTTTAAGGATTTTTTACACTCAGGTTACAAAAAATAAAACATCTTTCGTGTTGTATTAAATATTTATATTTAAATAAAACTTTCAAATAACTATTATTGATTACAAAAAACGAACAAAACTTAATTAAATTAAAATAGTTTTTATGCACTAAAATAGAAATTTAGTTAAAAAAATAACATCTTGTATTTTGTGGTTAAATCGTAAAACTTGGCAACTCCAAACGTTCTTCGTTCAGTTGTTGAGTTCATGGCTCATGTACATGGGATTGGCTGAATCGCAATCTTCAAAAACCATGTCCTCGTGACCGGCATGCCAACGCACGCTGCGTGCACTACTCGCTTGAAATCTAAAAGACAAATTTATAATGAAAGATGGGAAATATTTTACATGATTAGAGAATTGTCAAATTGTTGTAAAATAATTTGTTATTTATTTTTTTTATTTTTTTTTAACAAACATTTATATAAATTTAATAACGTGGATAGAACCTGTTAGAGGGCGGAGGCGGCGGGGGCGGTGCTGAACGCGGCGGTGTACGGCGAGCCCTGAAAACAAAGTGGAAAAGTTTCAATATTTAATTTTCAAAAACGTTCGAAGTGTTATGTACTGATTTTGATTTGCAGTTATAATCGAAATTTTAATATATTTTATAAAAAAATTTCTAATTTAAAAAAAGACCATTAGAAATTTTATTTTAAGATTTTTTTAATGTGTATTTCCATTTCCTTTGTTGGTTAAACAATTTCATTTAAGAAAAGTTTTATTTTTGAAAAAAAAACTCAATTTGCAAAAAAAGTATATTGACTTTTTACTGCTCAGAAAAGTTTATTTTGGCAAAAGTATTAAAATAAAAAAATCCTATTTCGAAACTTACAAAAACAAACAAACAATCTGAAATTATTAAATGAAGTTACATATGTTTAATACATGGATAGAAAAAAATTTTAGCATTTTGAAATTGTATTCAATAAAATTGAAAATTCAATTTAAAAAAAAATTTAATAAAAGCTGCATTTTCGAAAAAAATAAAGTTTTAAATAAAGTTGAGTTTTGCAAAGATGCGTCTTCAAATTTTTAAATTTTATAGAAAAGATATTCAATCTTATTTGAAAATTATTAATTTTTTTCCCTTACACATGTATTTTACTCAACTTACGCTTGAGCAGCCTGCGAATTGCTTCTAGTAGTTCCATAACTATAACTATTGTCATCGTCCAATTCAAAATCCTCCGTATCTCGGCGTCGCCTGCAAAAAGTGTTAGCAAAAAACGAATTTTAATTTAAATTTCATAGACAGTTGCTCGATATTTCACGATAGCCACATTTATGAAAATAGAAAAACTGACAATGTAAAAATTCGGTAGACATATTGGAAGCTTATTGACAAGGCGAATTCACATAAGGTGATCTTAATTCACCAGCTGACATAACTTATCTGCTGTCAAATCAACCAAAACGTTAGGAAATATTCTGACAGCAGGAAGTTTTACACTAACATATATATAATACCACATTGTATCAATTCGACTTGCTTATTGAGTAAAAAACAAACAAAAAATAGTTTGATACTCAATCAATCTCACTTAAGACGTAAACCATATGTTAATTTTTTTCAACCCCATTTTATTATATCTTCCCCAAATATATGTATATATAGCTATTATTCTGAACTATCGAACTTACAATTCTCGCCCACGATTGCCTCGTTTTTCAACAATATTTGATACTGCACGACTGGTGAGTGAAACGCGACTTTTTAAGCGGGTGGGTGTTCTAGGTTTCGGTTGGGCTGGCTGAATATCAGGTCGAGCGGGTAAAACAGGGGTTATAGATCGTCTGGTATGGGGTCCTTCACCGCGGCGAGGTTCACTGCGTCCGCGTCCTGTTTGTTCGGTTGACTGCCAAGCATCGTCCGCATCATCTAAATTAAATTCTTCGGTACCTTGGCGACGTCTGGAATTATAGAATATGATTTAAAAAAGTAAAAAAGAACTTGAATTTAACAAATTTTTTTTTTCGTTAGATTTTAAACTTTTACTAAAACAAAACTTACTGCCAACTAAAATATTATAGTTTTGGAATAGCAATGCCATAAAATTTTTAGCGTGTTCGAAAATATGATTTCTGATTTTTTTTTAATTGTTTGAACTTTTCTCTTTGTAATACAAAAATCCTAAAATTTTAACTGAAAACTGAAATTTAATTTTATGTGCAGTTTCTACAAGTCAGGCCGACGACTCGTCTAGAAAATTTTTATGAAAATCACTCAAAAATATGAGTGCTTTCCATATAAATTTTATACTCAAGTCCCCTGGGTAGTAGAGACATGGGGTTAATCATTCGAAAATTACTCCAAATTTATTAAAGGTTGTAATTTGTAACGATTTTTTCGTTTTGAAATTTTTGACATTGTTACTTCATAGCTCGATACATTTTGGACCGATTGTAAAAATTCTTTTTTTTTGTCTGAGAGAGTATAGCTTCCAATTGGGTCCATTGTAAAAAAATGGGCGGGAAGCCGCCCACAATTTATTTATGTATTTGATTGATATGATATTCTGCTTATTTGATTGCTGCGAAACCTAGCAAACACCTTTGGTTCTTGTAATTACACAATTTTAAAGTTGAAAAAATGGGCGGGGCCAAGTCCATTAAAATTTATTATTATAATTAACGATTTTTACCAAACTTACCACACACCTTGAGCTCTAAAATAAACATAATCTTCCATTTAAAGAAATGGGCGGAATCACGCCCATTAAAATTTAATGTTTTTTATTTTAAATGGTTCTGCTTTACCGATTTTTACAAAACTTAACACACTCCCGGAGCTCTAAAAAATACACAATCTTGCATTTAAAAATGAGCGTAGGCACGCCTATTAAAATTTAATTTTATATTTCTCGTACTTCTTAACCAACAGATTTTATTTTTTTTTGTTTAAAAGAGTTTACTTTCAGTTTGGTCCCATACATTTTTTTTTCGAAAATGTTCTATCAGATCCTTGCACTGAAGTCGGGTTTTTTGGCAGAATTATTTTTCATACAAATTTGAGACGTTTAGACGCGAAATTTTTTACAAAAGCTGCCCATAAAGAGAATTTAAAATAAAATAGTAAAATCATAAAATTTTTTGATCATCTTCGAAAATTCGAACTTAACATCTTCGAAAATTCGAACTCAATTTTAGTTTTTTAGTCGTTAGAAAATTGATCACTATTTAAATTTTACATTAAGTTTCAACTTGAACTTTATGCATTTTTTAAAATTGTTTCAAAAAATACTCAGGGCAATTATAAATAAAATTCCGCGTGAGATTTCTCACTTTTTCAATTAGAATTTTTTTGTTTTTCCTATTACTTGCTATTGTTGCCCGGGAGAAATCTCACGCGGAATTTTATTCATAATTGCCCTGATTTTTTTTAACTACTTGGAGTTTGAAATATAATGGCAAAAATAAAATTTTTTTCGTGGGTTCTACTCTGTATTTCGAAATGAAAGAAAATGCTTTCGAATTTGTAAGCATATGCTTTCGTTTTGAATTATAGAGTAGACCCCCCACTTTGGATTTGAAATGCAAAAAGAAAAATCACGTTCGATAATTCGCATTTACATAAAGTGTGAAAATAATACAATTTTGAGAATGTTCGAATTTAGTTTGTTTGTTGATATTTTTGTTAAATGTCCAATAAGGAGTTTTATTTTTATTTCAATTTCGAAATAACTCTGGAAAATCATGAATTTAGAGCATGTTCGAATATTCGAATTTAGTTTTGCTCTTGCGGAAACTCTCCCAATGTCACACAAATACTGCGGTTTTAAAAAAGTTAAAATTTGATTTTGAGCTTTCGGAAATTGGTTAAAGTGTGTAGAACAGAAATCGCTAAAATTTTCCGTTAAAAAAAAATTTTTAAGCCTGTTCGAAAACTGGTATCTGTACCTGGTGGATTCAGTAAATTTTTTGCGAACCGATAATCGTAACATTTTTCAATATATTTATACGTTTGCGGTAACGATAATGTGATTCTGTAATTTCTTTTTTACGATAGTGTATATCTATGTTCTACTTGTCATTTAATTGTATTTCATGTGGCATCCCTGCATACAAAATAGCGAAAGAAGCGAAAAGCACAAGGAAGAATTAAAGAAAAACAGAATGAATTTGAGCATGGTGTAATTATACAGGTGACTGCGTAAGGATTTGTTATACAAAAATACGCAACCACAGCTGTGTAAAGAACCGAAGAATGTCAAAAGCACAAAAATAATTGTACCAAAACCAAAACAAAACGAAGTTTTTGACATTCGTTAGCTACAAAGCACATAGAGCAAAAAATTATCAGCTGAAGTAACGCTGCCACCTGTTTAAATACACCTTGAATTTGAGCTTGAGATTTTAAAATTTTTACTTCAACCGACAGCGAATATCGTTAAAATGTGTTACTGGATAGCAAAGTCGATAAATTTTTGTAATACAAATTATAGCGATACGATGATGAATCCAGGTGTTAATTTGTGAGAAATTGGTCTCTTAGTTAATAATGGATTAGCACAAACAAAAAATTAAAAAATTGTATCTAATAAAATTAAGTAAAGGGGAGAAAGACAAAAACTGTACATTTCCGCGCACCTGCGCAACTTACAAAATCGGTGGCTGCTGAAATCTTGAACGCTGCTGCTGTTGTGGCTGGGGCGTTTGTCTTTGCTGTCTCTGTTGCTGGGAGGTACTTCTTGCATGTGTATGACTTCCTTCGCGTTCATATGACGTTCCCCGACTGGGCCCTGAATCCAAGCTTTCTTCTTCAGTACCTTGGCGACGTCTGATTGTGTAGTTTTTTTTTTTTTGGTTATATTACATAATAAATTATTTTGAAATTATTAAACAATCTGAAAATCAACATATTTGAAATTGATTCTCACATTTGTCCACCTCTACGTGCACTTGGTATATCTTGTGACACTTCACGACTTCTACTCTGTCTCTCGCGCTCTCTCTCTCTTGACCTCTCCTCTTCGAGTTCTCGCTCGCGCTCACGAGAACGTTCACGCTCACGTTCTCTTTCCCTTTCGCGGCCCATTTGAGCTCGCTGCGATGGTGCATCCTCTAAGGTGTCTATATCTAAAGTCTCCTCGGTAGCAGTACGTTGTCTGTGAAATAGTATTTCAATTAATTATAATTATACTGAGAAAATTATTATATTTAATTTCGACGGTGTGAACAGTTGGTAGCAAAAAACTTCATACGATTGCGAAATATTTTGACAATTTATGAAAAAAATTACTCAAAAAAAGATTTGTCTGTCGGAAAAAGTGGAAATATATAATTTCTTAATTTTATTGGAATTGATAAATCGAAATTAAAATCCATTTTTTTTCTCATTTTCACATGTGGAATTCATGATGAGGCTGATTAAATAAATTAGAGATATCAAGCTAAATTTTGCCAACCATATAAATTATTTATATACCGTGAAATCCAAGATCTTCTGTGTGTGTCAAGGATCCCTCTAATTGAGGCATTGCTAGTGTTATCATATCGTATCTTATGTACTTACAACGTAGGCCTTGGCCTAGCCGCACTGCTTGTACTACGATCTCTGTCACGCGATGTACTGTGGCCACGATCTCTTCTGCGCCCTCGACTAAACGAATCACCCCTTTCGGTAGCTCTCTCGGCGGCCTGCAGTCTTGCCTGGCGCAAACTACTAATTTTTCTCTGCAAAGTTATAAGATTCAAGCCCACCGGTG
Source organism: Tachina lurida (assembly GCA_944452675.1). Lineage (NCBI taxonomy): Eukaryota > Metazoa > Arthropoda > Insecta > Diptera > Tachinidae > Tachina > Tachina lurida. Next base: position 30,855,240 of record OX101756.1, on the reverse strand, counting down.
TGGCAATGGACCACAGCAGTAGTGTTAGAAATGTAAAAAACCATAAAGCGTTAACAAAGTCTATCATATTTCGGCACAAAAATATGCGATTAGCGTCAAATATGTCGAAAAAAGGACGACATCTGGCAGTAGTTTCGCCCAGCTGGGAAGACATGGTGGCCCTATCGTTGCTCAAATAGGTTTTCAGTCTGAAAGAGATTAAAATAATAATCATCAAAAGCTAAACAGCAATATTTATTTTGCAAAACCTGTCTGTATAGATACGCGTTTGATTTTGGCATATTTCACCGGCAGTCTTTTCCAAATAACCTTGTATATTGCGCAAATGATTTAAGGTCTGATTGACCTGTTTGGCCCAGGGGTCACGTTGCAATTCCAATGCGGTCAAATGATAGAGAATTTCATTTTGTAATTGTTCCAACGGTTGTAATATGGAGGCTTGCAAGCGTTTCGAACGACTGCCCAATGTTGTCATACGTGAAGATGTCGCAACATCTTGTATCTGGAGGTAGTAAAAAAAAAACACACGATCTTAAAGTAGTTTACACGTCAGGCAGACAACTAGTCTAGAAAATTTTTATGATAATCACTCAAAAAAATTATTGCTTTTCATATATCGTACAATAACCGCCAAAAAAGCTTATTTATATTTGACCAAAATCGATTATTTGCGATCGTAAATAGTCGATATTCGACAAAAAATTGAAGTCCAAAAACTGTGTCGCTTAAGCTAGTTAAGCGGTTATGGCTCGATATGTAAATTTTAAACTCAAGTCGACCGTCTGGGTTGTAGAAACAGGGGATAACAGCCTGTTTGTGTAAGGCGTTGACGATGAAAATCTTAACGATTCTGTATTAGATTAATGAAAAGTTGTAGAAATTTCCTTTAATCTATTACAAAAATGCCAATATTTCTAACGTCAACAGGGAATAAGAAATTCAGTTCAAGTTTGAGGTTTTTTAAAATAAATTTGAGAAGTTTTGAATTATGTAAAGTAAGTAAATGGGACTAACTGCCAGTTTACAGAAACCATGTAAAAATTCTCGTCTGCCTGTTTATATTGAAAGCAAAAACACTCATAATTTGCTTTTGTTTTCAATATAAATAGACAACCGAGAATTTTTACATGGCTTCCATAAACTGCCAGTAAGTCAATTAAGTTCAATTTAATTTAATTTAATTTAATTTAATTTATTTTAATTTGAAATTTATTTGCTGGTGGTTCAGCGATGTCTATATGCATTTCATTGTTGCTGTAACAAATCGTCAGTAGACTTCAACCACACCAGCAAATAAATTTCAAATTAAAATAAACTTATGACAATAAGTCGAATAATAAATTTCTTAAATGTTAATTTAATTTAATTTAATTTAATTTAATTCAATTCAACTCAATTCAATTCAATTCAATTCAATTCAATTCAATTCAATTCAATTCAATTCTCAATTCTCAATTCTCAATTCTCAATTCTCAATTCTCAATTCAAAATTCTCAATTCTCAATTCTCAATTCTCAATTCTCAATTCTCAATTCTCAATTTTCAATTCTCAATTCTCAATACTCAATGCTCAATACTCAATACTCAGTACTCAATATTCAATACTCAGTACTCAGTACTCAATACTCAATATTCAATACTCAATACCCAATACTGAATATTCAATACTCATTACTCAATACTCAGTACTCAATATTCAATACTTAATACTCAATACTGAATATTAAATACTCAATACTAAATATTCAATACTCAATACTCAGTACTCAGTACTCAATACTCAATATTCAATAGTCAATACCCAATACTGAATATTCAATACTCATTACTCAATACTCAGTACTCAATATTCAATACTAAATACACAATACTCAACACTGAATATTCAATACTCAATAATCAGCACTCAATATTCTATACTCAATATTCAATACTCAATACTCAATATTCAATACTCAATACTGAATACTCAATACTCGGTACTCAATATTCAATATTCAATACTCAATTTTCTATACTCAATGCTCAATATCCAATACTCAATACTTAATATTCAATACTCAATACTCAATATTCAATACTTACTATTCAATACGCAATACTCAATATTCAATACTCAATACTCAGTAGTCAGCACTCAATACTCATTACTCAATACTCAGTACTCAATATTCTATACTCAATACTCATTACTCAATAATGAGTACTCAATATTCAATACTCAATACTTAATACTTAATACACAATACTCAATACTCAATATTCAATACTCAATATTCAATAGTTAATACTCAATATTCAATACTCAATATTCAATTCCTCCATACTCAATACTCAGTAATCAATACTCAATATTCAATACTCAATATTCAATTCCTCAATACTCAATACTCAGTAATCAATACTCTATACTCAATATTCAATACTCAATAATCAATACTCAATACTCAGTTAGCACTTCTAACTTCTAACTTCTCACTTCTCAATACTCAATACTTAATACTCGATACTCAATATTCAATACTCAATACTCAATTCTCAATTCATAGTTCTCAATACTAAATTCTCAATTAAATTCGATTCAATTCAATTCAATTAAATTTTCAATTCTCAATTCAATTCGATTGAATTCAATTCTATTCGATTCAATTCAATTCATAGTGTTTGAGATAAATTTCTAGCTTTTCCGTATCCAAGCATTTATGGCAGAATTTTATGGCAGATATTTGTAAAACATTATAACCAGTGAAATCCTTGTTTAAGGATACTTTTAGATCACTTATAAAAGGGTGAAAAACACCCATACAGAGAGGAGATAGAGTCTTAAAATGTTCCATAAATATTTTGCAACATTGATCGACATCAGCTGTCAATATTTCGTGCGAATTAAATGCTAGTCACATTATTTCACAGATGGCAAGAAATTGATGCCACACATACATTTCATAACTTTTCACGACTTGAACAGAGTAAAATTTATGCAACATTTTTTCATTTCATGAAGATTTCATGTTAAATTTTTTTTATAGGGATTTTGTCAACATTTCGCATGAAATTTTTGTCACAGGCTTGAGAGGGGAAACTTAAACGAACTTTTATGAAAGGTTCAAACATAAATTTTCAAAACTTCTCTGCCAGCATCTGTCACAAAAACCTTATTAATTTTCTTCATGTTGCAAAGTGTAATGAATTCTGAAATGTATCAAATAAAACATCAAACCAATTGCCACTTTATTAGCTTCTAGTAGAAACATAAAAATCTTTTTTCCCCACCCCCGAACCCCCAACCCCCAACCCCAAACCCCTCACACCCACTCATTTGTATGAACGTACGAGTATTTGGTCACACAATTTGTGTAAAAGAGTATACACATACATATGTACATGCAAGATTGTCCTTGCACCTGAGTATAATGGAATTTCGTCCATATTCAAGCATTTATGCATGTCTTCATACAAAGGTTAGCTATTCCTTACTGTAATGTCTTGTTACCTCATTCACATTCTGCTTTAACAAGAACTACGAATTACTTACTATTCCAATTACATACAATCGCAATTCTTAACATCTGCCTTATCTGGTATCTGTGAGATTTAAATGCTTGTAAGAGCACACTAGTATTTGGTAAATTTTTTTTTAATACTCGCACTACATATTGCATCCACTAGCGAAAGTTAAAATAGCGTAGAGTTTGGCTATAACGAATTTCAACTTGAAATAACTTTGATTCAACATGGTTCTTCATTTAAATTAAACAGTACTGGAATGTTAAATCAACATGAAATAAAGTTAAAACAAAAGTAAAAATATTCTCTGAAGATTACTGTAAATCATGTTGAATTAACATGAAACATGTTGAATTAATATAAACATACATATATAAATTAACCTCGTTTTCGTAGATTTTAATATTTGAAATTTTTCTGTGTGTAATATATTTTTCCTCGCAACAGTAACTTTTTGAGATAAGGAATGTGACCATCCCGCTAACCATAGCCTGGGTAATTTGGCTTTTTCAGGTCTTACCTTTAGTCAGAAAAAAATATCATAAAATTTATAATGTGAAACTAACCAATCTATAAAATAACAGAGTAACGGAAGTGCCCACGTTTATTAAAGGAATTAGCTTGACCACGTGCCTGGTAAGGCTGCAACGCCTTCTTGAATTGCTATGAGTTCAAAAGACGAATGGGATGGAAATTCGAGGTCTGAACAAAGACTTATTGTTGGTACTGCGGGCACCGCTGGCTAAACAGCTGATGCTGATGATGGTTAAATGGATGATGACTGGGCCGCATTTTTCTAGGGACCGAAAGTCTATGGTGAGCATCGTTATAATTCCTCGGGGTTAATATATGCCTTCGTTCCGAACACCTCAAACAGACTGACACTGCACCCAGTAATTAGTGGGACTTTTCTCGGGAAGACGCGTAGCGACTGTAATTGCTCGGAAGAGCACTTAGTGGCTGTATTTGCTACTAAAATTGCTGAGAGAAGGATCTTGGATGGTTAGTGCGCGACAAATGCTGGTGGTTAGTTGGACGCGGTCAAATCGACATCTTACTAGGACCATTTAACAGATGCTGCTTCTGATGGTAGCGAATGATCCCGGTATTGCCAGATGTACTATCATATGATAGCATTTCTCTTTTTTGTCTTATCGACCTCACTGAGTTAGTAAACCTCTTAAGCAGTGATCGATTAGATGGCTCAAAGCACCTCCGCTAGATGCTTAGTCATAGCCAGAGATACCTGTAATAAAAAATTGCAGGCTATGTATACCTTGCAAGTCACATAGTGCTTTCTCGGTCGCTGGTGAACTCTTGCTAAGAAACCCGTGGGGTAAGACCGCCATGTCAGGTTTGTCACGTAACTCTTGTTGAATTATTATAGCTATGCTGTTTATTGCGCGATACAATAGATAGGACGTGATTTTCGTAACAAAAATAATAGACACTATTGCAGTTATAAATTTATTTTTGTTTGATTTCTTTGTATTTAAAAGCAGAGAGTACGAAAATAAACGAAACAAATTGTTTGATTTGGTTTTCTTTCGTTCTTTAAAGTGAGTGAAAGAAAACAAAACAAAAACAATGAGAACGATTGCCCAATTTATTTTTGTATTGTTTTTGTACATGAGCACAAACCAGAGAACAAAGCCGATTGGCTGTAATTCGGCTAACAGCCGCCACTGGACACAAATAATAAATTAATTTAATCGTACGTCGCTGGAAAAGAAAATAATGGGATATATCCGTTTTGAAATATTTGCATCATCATATAATATAATTATATTGCATTGTTATTTTACACCTGAAATTTGTTTTATATAACTAAGCAGCATAGCTATAACCTGGTGTCCTAAGACACCTCTCTTCTCTTTTTGCTTTACTCCAATTATAACTAATAGAGTTCGTCATAACCAAGCTCCACTGCCTACATAAGAGCTAGAATAGTTGTTTATGTTTCAGTTACATGTGTTCAAAGCTTTTAGTCGCAATAAATTGAAGTACAAAAATTGCTAAAAAAAAATCTTGAACATGAACTAATTCTAAAAATTCAAGTTAAGGTGAATAAAAATATCTTTAGACCAATGATAAGCAAACGCATACAGATGTAATGTAAAAGAGAGCAAATTGCATGCTTGTACGAATGTACGTGTAAAAAAGAGCATAACAAATTGCCCACGGGCGGCCTTTTGGTGATCAATGCTTTAGACCCTTACTGTCTGTTTTTATAAAACGTAAGCGAAATTTCGTTTGATGTTTCATATTGAAAACAATAATGAAATATGTACAAAAATTAGTTTTTGGTTTTAATATAATTTTTTTTAAGGTTTTATCAAAACAGGGCACTTAATTTCGTTTTTTGTTTGTTTGTTTTTATTTCACAAAGAGAAAAACTTGAACGTATTCTTTGTTAAATTTAAAGGCATTTCATTACTCTGAATTAGAGATGGGCGCGCGTCGAATTTTTCCAACACGACACAAATACCAAGAAATTTTCTTAACACGATAATGCACAACACGCACGAAATATTATTGGTATAGTACTCGTATTTGAAAATCAGAAAATTTAATTGATTTTTTTCAAGAGTCGCTTTTCAAAATATGGCACCAAGTTGTCACTGCCAGCTGATACTATCTGCCACCACAGCTAATACTATCGCTTTACGTACAGAACTTTAAGCTTCAGAGGCCCCTACAATATCAAAAAATATGCTGGTCTTGTGTGTTTGACGATATAAAGTAGTAAACTTTTTCTCTACTGGAAATTCATTCATACATATTTTACATCTAAAATTTTTTGGTGTTTTTTGTGTCAATTTTGCTCAACACGAAACGATCCGAACACGCACGAAATCAGGGGGCAAATTACAGCATTCGTTATCGAACGAAATTACGAAATATTTCAATAGAGTTTATATGGAAATATTTTAAAATTTCGAATCGTATCGAGTGCCGTAATTTGCTCTCAGATTTTTTGTCACGAACACTGCGTGTTGGGACGTGCTACGAAAAAAAAAGATGACACGCGCCCATCTCTACTCTGAATACTTTAGTCATCACAAAAAATAAATAATACTGCACATTCATTCATTAAAAATCACTTGTTAAAACTAACAACGCTGCCAGAAAAGTCGGCAGCGGCGGCCCCATAAGCCGGCTGACATTTACAGCCGCTGGTTTTGATTTTGATAAGATTTTGAAACATGTTTCTATAAAAAAATTTATAATTTGTAAGATTTGGTAAAAATTTGCCACTGCAAAAACAATAAGCCGGCTGCCAGTTTGAGCCGCGGCTAGCCGCAAGCATCGGCGGCGGCTTGAAGTTACGTTGAAAGTTGGCTTGTTTCTCTGTACGCTGCTTTTAACTCGATCAGCAGGACCAAGTTCTTTTACCATTCAAAACCCAAATTGCGTACATAGAGGTCATTTACACTTAGAGTGTTGCTACTGCTGAGTCATGCGGCAGTAGCTTGCTGAGGAGATGCAATGAGGCACGTGCACAAAATGGACAATCGATGTTAGAAATTCACTCTTCTTCGCTTACATTTTCTTCTTCTTATGTTGTGCATAAGCGGTGTTGTCAATTTGCCAAATTTTTCTATTAAGTTTAAAAATTACTGAATACTTTATAGAATGAGTATTTAAGAAGTAGCAGTTAAAAAAGTGGGCGGGCCAACTAGCCTTAAAATACTTTATTATACCTTATGCACTTCTATTTCTATGTTGACACCAGACTTGGGCATTAATGATGACATTTAGTAAATGATTACACATCGTTTACAAAATCTTTTTAATTGTAATTGAAAGTTTTCAATTACAATTACATTCTGCTGCAATTGAAAATAAAAAAGCAATTACATTTAAAAGTAATTGTGCTAAAACAAGCACATAACTTTTAAGATACTTGCTGTAAAAATTTTATCGTAAGTGACAATTTACGTACAAAAACATGTTTTAATATTAAAAAAAAACCTTCTCCTGAAAACTTTAATTTTTGTCGCTAACGATAAGATCGAAAATAAGGCTCGTGCCAGTTTACGATCTTTTTTTACCGAGTTCGAACGGCACTGTCTTATTAAAATGAATCCAATTTTTTAATATTTTTTTTTAACAAACACAAACATCGAAATACCAAGTGTCTCCGGCAGGAATCACACCTACGACCCTCCAACTACCAGATTAGTTTACTGTCCACTAGCCAAGAGGGCTCACTTTTTTTAGTGGCTGTTTTTGAGGCCGGTTCCGAGGTATTTTTTTTTTAAATATTGCCTATCTGAAATGTAATAAAAAAAAACTTACCTGCAATGCGACTCTTTGCATTTGCTCAATAAATGTGGCCAAATCTTTTTCGGGCGTGGGCGCTCCTATTGTTGTACGGTATGTGGTTAAATTAAACGATGACATTTGTAACATATTCTCCAGTATGGTTTGTATTGTTTGTGTCAGGTACAACATTGTACGTTCAGATACAACGATGGCATCAATGGCCTGCGTGACTTTCGGGAATTGTTTCATATTCGAAATAGCTGTTGTATTAACGAATGCATCCAATTGAAAGACATTGTACGATGCTTCATTTCTCTCACATCCTCTAATTTTTTTTTTTAATATTTATTTTTTGTAATTGTTTCAAGGCAAGAAGCAAAACAACAACGTAGAAAATTTCGCTCATTCACATTTGTTAGTGTAGAGCATGATTTTTAAGTTCAAAAGATGCGTTTTCAAAATTAAATATCAAGTTTGTTTGCATTCACGGGGCAGAGTATAAAATCAAAAGGTCACGTCGCCAGAGAGAGAGAAAGAGACAAAAACATTTTTTGTTTGTTTCATTAGTGAGACTGTGTGATAATTGTTGGTATTAAGGACTCTCAGGTAGTTAAAGTTAAAGGTTTAGCCTTTCTAAAGCATATGCGTGGTATTTCATATTTTTATTATTTTCTTCAAGGGTTTAGAAAGTAGTTAAGTAATGCTGGGTTATGCTAAGACCTTAAGACTTGAAAAGGCTTTACAATCTAAATTGCTATTCAAACACAGGGTTTTCCAATAAGACGTTTCATTATGATTAGGCCGCTAATTTAACAATTGAATCGTTTCCCTGCAAAAAATTTGGTGACAATTGATCCAAACATACTCGTCCTAGGACTTGAGAAAATGGGAGTGTTACCAAGTAAGTAAGGAGTAGTGTATGGTGAAAAAAGGATATATTCTGTAAATGGTTATATATTCACAATTTTCGTGATCTTTTGTCAATTTAATTGGGATTTGGTATAGTATTATAGTAAAAGGCAATGAACAAGTTCGATGTGGTTGTATCCAGGACCTATCAAACAGTATAAATATAATGTTCATTGTTCCCTCCAATGGTACCTCAAAGCCACTCTGGAACCAGACCCGTATTTATTTATACTTTTGAAATATGAGTGCCTCTGTGGTCGTGTGAGTAGTGTGCAATCCTATCATGTCAGAGGTTGTCAGTTCGAGTCCCAAAAAATATTTGTTTAAAAATAAATTATAATTGCATTTGTAACAATAAAAAAATTATAAATTTTCATTATTACAGTTAAGTGTCGGAATGACATTTTTAAATAATTTATATAATTCCACACCGATTAGGTCCCCATGAGATAGTTCAATGAGAAGTCACAAGGTGCATACAAAGTATCAATTAACCCCATCCTAGGCCATGCCCATGTAAAAGTGACTGGTCCGCTTCATAGGAAGTGGTAGAACTCGGACTGGTACCTATCACTTGGGGACCGATCACGTGACTAGTCTTATATTAGTTCAATTTCCTGCAGGGCTATTGCAGAAACCCGTTAAATCCGTTTGTTTTAAATATCACTTGACGGGTTTCTGAAATAAAAGAATCAATTATCATAACTCAAGCTGTAACTAATAATGGTTTATCCCTTTTTCGGTTTCATAAGTGAAGTTAAATAATTTCGATGAAACTTTTTTTTGCATTACAATTAGAAATTACTGAATGTCAAATAAATATACTTCTGTATTTCATATATTTCATTTAAATGCTGGACCTTGCCATTACGTACGAAATACAATGACATTTAAATGACCCGCTCTAGATGGGTTGCAACAGTCCATCCTCTCGAGGTAGTTTTCAACCAATTGTTCGCACATTTCGGACGGTATATCGGCGATAACTTGACGAAAGTTTGGTTTTCAAATGAAAATAAAACCCAAAATTATTTAAAAATTTAATTAAGTCAATTAAACTTTGTAATTAATTAAATTTATAAATAAAAGTTTAATTGACTTAAATACATTTTTAATTGATTTTTGGTTGATTGCAGGAATATTTTTTTCCTATGTAGACACGGTGTTTGGCGTAGCCCCACAAAAAAAGTGTAACGGTGTAAAATCTCATGATCTTGGCGGCCAATTGACGTCGCCAAATGTAAAATTACGCATTCTGGAGACTTCCCATGCAATAAAGCTGAAATCGATCGTGTTGTGTGGCTCGTGGCAATGTCTTGTTGAAACCACAACAACCAGTTCATAATCTTCAGTTGCAGGCCAAAAAAAAAATCGATTATCATACGGCCATAACGCTCAGAATTAACGCACCAAACAGTCACTTTTTCCGGATGCAATGGCTTTTCTACAATCACTTCTGGGTTCTCCAAACTCGATATATCATCATTTTACTTGTTAACGTAACCACCGAGTGACAAAGAAGCTTCATCGTTGAAGAAAATTTTGTTCGAAAAATCAGGATTGAAAGCCTGTTAGGTTAGGTTAGGTTAGGTTAAAAAGAGGAGACATTGCGCACATGTCCGGGGACATACACATAAGCCAGTATATGCCTGTTGCGAGCTCTCATGTAAACTAAACTCAGTATCGTTCACGTAGTCCCTCAAACTTTTCCATTCAATACCTCTAAGGTGGGTAATGTCCGGTAAGGTGTCATACCCAAAATAACGGGATCTCGGCTGGGCGAAAGCTGGACAATGACAAAGGAAGTGTTCCATTATCTCGATGTCCTCCATGCATGCCCTGTATTCATTGTCATCCATGGCTCCAATCCGCTATAAATGCCCTGGTACATTAGAGTGCCCCATTAAGATGCCGCTCAATTTTATTAGCTGGGGCTTGTTTAGTTTCAATAGCACTCTTCTTTTGTCTTCGTGCGGGTCACCCCATAAAACCTTGGTAAGATTACCCACAGTTTACAATTGCACCAGGTCCTGTGGCTAACTTTATAACTCAATCTTCTGTGTCTTGAAAGGCTTTGCATTAATTAGAGTGCCCCTGTGGCTGAGTGGTGGCGATGCTAGCCTCTCAGTCCAGAGGTCGTGGGTTCGATTCCTACCATAGACCCTGGGTGTTTTCCGCAGACAAGCTAGTTGCTTTGCGGGTTGTGTTTGTTTAAAAAAAAAAAAAAAAAAGTTACTGTCCATAACGTTCTGTCCCTTTTCGCCAGTTCATTTGCGAGTTTATTTCCCGTTACGCCGTAGTGGGCCGGCATCCATACATGGCATGTACTGCGTAATCGTTTATCATATTTTTGCAATCTAAAACGGTCCTAGAGTTTGCTCTTTCGGTTGTGATTTCCCTTATTACCGACTTGCTGTTGGTAAATATATTGACCTCTGTTGGTCTAATATTCACACTGATCTATTTTAAAGTCTCCATGGTTAGACTAGCAGAAGTAAATCTCGGTCTCCGGTTCTTCTAAGAAGAAACCTAGGCCCGTTCTTTCCCCTAGATTCGAGACATCCGTGTAGCAGCAAACTCCCACGGGTGTTTGTTCTAGGCTTCGATTGACCCAGGAGTGTCTTTCTGGTATCAATGTCTTGAATTCAGCTATAACACTAGCCTCATGTACCCGGTCGGGGATTTCCAAATTCTGGTCGTATCCGTTCAGTGATGTCCATATGTTCTGATGGTGTGGTATATTGTCTTGTCCGATCCATTTCCCCATCACTTGTAGATGTTTTGTAGCAAAAGCTGTTTCGTATCTAATACGAATGTCTATAGGTTGGACATAAATAATGGTCTCCAATGCCCTGTTGGATTTATTTAGTTCTCGTAGCATCACTTATACGTAGACCACACATTCGTTGAACCTTCTCCAAAATTTTAGTGTTGCACTTTCTACCTGTTGACCTCCACCATACTACAGATGCGTATGTTAGAATTGATTTGATGTTCAAAGACTATTGCTTTAACATACTCGTATCGACGGCTTTGTGAATGGTCAGCTGGCTTTAATTGTTGCAGTGATTTGGACTTTATATGGATGAAGGTGCAAATCCAAATGCAATATATATGAGCCGTAATATAGGACAAATTGCTGAGAACAATGTATAATCAACAAATTCGGAATATCCGCCACATTTTCCCAATATTTTCGGCAGTGCACGCATTGCAATGCTCTTTAGGCCGGTAGCCATCTGTAGCGCTACCAATTCCTTGCACAGTAGTTCGATTATGATGAGAATAACTATCCCGTAATGCTTGAAAAGTGGCCACATGTAAACCACCGCTTTTCTAGTAAATTTTAACTAGTGTAACGCGATCTTCGGTTGTTAAACGATCTAGTTTGTTTAGTTTAGTTTAAATGGCAGAAGAAAGTATGCAAATTGCCAGGGTATCCCACATTCGGTGTTTCCTTCGGGAGCTGCAGACGACCTATACCTTCGCATAGGAAGTAAGAGATTCCAAGTTCCACATCCAGAGTTTTAATGGTCTCCACCAGTATACGTCTTATTAAAATCGTTGCACCCGATAATGGAAAAATAAACTAAATGCAGTTAGTTGCGGTACCCATTAACAAGTGCGATTGAGACGCAAAACTCTCGAAGGCCAATAAGCTACAGTGGCCTGGTTGCACTTATGGAATAATTGCAACGACGGGTGACGTTGACTCGCGCAGAGCTGCTTTACGACTGTTAAACGATCTATATGGCAAACTTTTCACTAAATAAATGACATTTCAGATGACAGGTGATATTTAACAGCTGACAACGTTGCCAGGCGGGCGGTTTTGAAGCCACTAAATGAATAACTCTAGACTTGACAGATGACAAGTAAAAATTGGGATGATAAACGCTTCAACAAGGCTTTGAAATTATTAAAATCCAATTACAAAAATGGTGAAAACTAAAGCATCTTCTTGACCAGCAATTATGTAACTGGTGGACAAATTTCAGCTGTTAATGATGTGAAGAATCGAACTCGTACAAATCGCTCAATAACAAATCGAAATAGTGCTGTTTTAGTCCATGTTTCAACATTTCTCGTTGATATTTTGAATTAGGCATTTGACAAACGATTTTGTATGGCCATAATTGGAAGACATTGGTGTGGATGACGTTTATTTTCTGCAAGTTGGTGCCAGTGTTGCCAGTTTTTTTTTTCTAAAGCTTATCCCCGATTTTTTATTTGTCAGAAGTGCTTCTAAAAAGTCATACTACATTTTGTTACGTATTTTTGGTTAATCTGCCTTGATACTTCTTCTTTATTAGAAACCATTCACTATGAATAGACTTGCCAGACACATATTTCTTAGTTCAAAAATCATACTTGGTAAATCAGTTATAAAAAAAAAATTAAATTTGGTTATCATCCCCAACAAATCCCCAGATCCCCAATACCAAAATTTTCATCCCCAATCGCGAAAAAATTCCCAATTTGGGACACATCCCCTAAACTGGCAACACTGGTTGGAGCTACGTGCCATCTTTCTTTTGCACGATAAGCTTATTAACCGTGTGATTTCTGAAAGAGGCGTTCGCAATTAGCCACCGAGATCTAGTGATTTAACACCTTTAGGCTTTCTTCTTTGTTGCTACGCCAATGGTGGGTCAACAATCGATTCATGACCTAAAATATGGAATTCATGAAGTTATCCGCAAATGTGCGGATTGCTGATGGAAAATTTCTTCAAAAGAATACGGTCCTGGAAGCGTAGCAGTGGCGGCCATTTGGCTGATATTGTTTTCCAATATTAATGGCATATCCTCCTCTTTACAATTAAATCAACATACGATCATTTCCTTTAAATATAATCGGGCTTGAGCATCAAAATGAAACCTCTTATTGGAAGACCCTTTATAATTTTCTCAAAAATTTAAAATCTGCGCTTAGCATTTTCTTTGGTTAAAGGGTTCTCAACAATATCTTTTTAATTTAAAATTGGGGTTAAAACTTAAATTTTTGTCTTCTTGATAGTAATTTTTTTTCTGGGTGTAAAAGTCTACATACACTTCTGTTTCATTTTCATTTAAATAGCAACAATGTTGCAGGACAAGAAAAAAAGGAAACACGTACAGTATCGATAGCTAATTGGCATTCATTACACTTCCAGACCCAATCAAATCAGGAGGAAAGGAAAAATTAAACTTGGCAGTCAAAAAAAAAAGTAAAATCAACAATGTTATTTTATTGAATTAATATATTTTAAGGGGAAGGGGAATTCTACTACACTACGCACAAAAAGCAAAGGAATTTCCATGACAGATTACATCAAAGTACTCGTATGTATATAAGGAAAATAATAAAATAATTACTTTTGATAACTTAAACTTGTATACATATTTATTTAAAACAAAATATTATCAGTTTTTTTCTAAATTTAATTAAGCAATCAAGCAATGATTTTCTTGAGCAAAAAAATTTTAGATAAATTTGTGTTTTTTTATTGATTTTTGAATTCAATTAAAATATTAATTGTCTCAAACATTCGATGGATTCGAATGAAATATGTTGTAATATTTGTTAAAGACTTTTAGCTTGTCATATTTATATATTTGCTAATTCTCATTTATATTTAAGTAATTTTTATATAAAGATATTCCAACCATATTCATAAAAAATTAAAATGAATATAAAATCCATTTTAGGAACATTTTGTATAAAAAATTTGCAATAAAATACATTTCAAATTGATTTTAAATTTTATGAATATGAGGGATTAAGTTTCGAAAACATTTCAAGGAATTTATTGTATGAAATTTATTAAATGCACTTTATTTATTTTTTAGTTAGAGCTTTAATCAACTTGCTTAATTTATTCAATATAAGTATTAATTAGTTTATTCTGGTAAACATTTCAATTATTTGTGTTGTTTAATTCAAGCATTAGGTTAATTGATGTTGAATTTTTTTTCAATTAAATTTTTTACCTCGAAATATTTCCCCGTTTCATCAAATTGCAAGCCTAAATAATTTTTCCCCAGAAATGTGTTCCTTTTTTGATTCCCCTTATTATGACTAATATTTTCTGCTTTTGCACGTTTTTTAATAATGCAGTGTTGCAGCGCCTCTGGTGTTAAATGAGGTGTATTAATTTTTTTTTTAAAGTTTAGTAGCCATTTTATTGGTTATTTTATTTCGCCAATGATTCTGCTACACAACGAATGAGGGCGCTCTTATGTCACACATAGGATTAGTATACGCTGAAGCCGGTGTAGTTCAATGATCAGTTTCTATGCCTTCATCACTTGAACTTTCCTACAACAACTGATACAAAGGGCCACTAATGCATATCAGAAAAATGCGTGGTATTGTTATTTTTAGTGACTGTTGGTTGGATACCGGGCTCGAACCCAAGACCTTCGGTTTTGTAGTCAACGTGCTAACTACTTCAGCCAACGCCACCCTTACCGCATTTGGAAACTAAACTTTGTTTATTTCTTATTGTTAAATTTAAATTTGTTTGATTTTAAATTAATTTTTAAGCTTTACAAATCTTCCTCCCTTTTTTACATTCACTGGTACTGAGAAAAAATATCACGGGAGATTCGCCTCGCCTTCCTATCCATGTCCAGTAGCAGTTTGGATCTTTCTGAGTCAAGTTTTGGCCAAAAAATCCTCGAGACTCTACAATCCTCCCTACTTCGCCATGAACTCTGGGTCCTGCTTTCTACCCAATTACTGAGTTCCCTATAGTAATGACCTGTCGGTAATTTCACCGGTCTGTCCGTCATTCCCTCATCTAATGCCGACCCTATTCTTGCCCTATTCTTGCTCATCGGCGATTTCATTACCCTCAACACTGCTGTGGCCAGGAACCCAACATAGTCTGACACTATATTTATCCATAAGCAAGTTGAGGGCTTTCCTACAGTCACTAACAAGTTTCGATTTGATATTGTGTCCCTTCAAAGCTTTTAGCGCTGCCTGGCTGTCGACATAGAAGGTTACCTTCTCACCTTCAGCTACATTCCTGGCCACCAGCTAATGCTAGTGTAATATTATAGCGCCCTCCTTTGTCGGTATTGCTTAGCAGAATCATCACCGAAGTAAAATAACCAATAAAATAGTAACTAAATGCAGCCTTGAAAATTTAATATGCCTCATTGACACCAGAGGCGCTGCTATTCTGCCTTCTATAAAATGAACGTGCAAAAAACCAGAGTTGTTAAATAATGAAGCTTTCCTCTGTCACTTCCTTCAACACCTGTCTTCTCTATCACTATCACTTTTGTAAAGAAAGTAACACCTAGTAATAGTAGTAGGCATTCAGTGTTACTTCTCTTTTTTTAAAAAAAGCACACTTAAAATCAAATTTCAAGACAACATTTATCGTCACCAGCTTGATTATAATAAATTAAAATAAAACTATTTCTCAAATTTTCAATTTAACGTGGAAACACCCATATATATGTACATATTGGTATTTAGGAATTTATTAATTCTGTACATGAACTGATAGAATGCTTTTTCAACAAACCAAATCATAACTACAGACAGACATACATACATACGAAACTGAATACTCTTGCAATAAACAAATTTATACGCACACAAAACTACATACGTCCACACATTTAGCTCCATCAATAGCGACGAGATACTCGTACTAACAATTTTCATATACTACATACCTCAAGGCTGTTGCCAAGCTAACATTTACAATTGAATGCTTCACTCCTTCCGGTCGCAGCAGTTCGCCAATTATGGCAGTTTGCGGCTCGTGCAGATAAACATAGCCCGGCTTATCAAATAACTTACCCAACACATCGTAGGGATTTTTGTTGTTCTTATCCTTGTTATTAATACCCCTCATATTCCATTTATTGTCTGTTGTCATTGTCGTTGTTGTCGTTGTTGCATCACTTCCCGCATCATACATGGGCTGACAGAGAAATATTTCCGCATTGCCACCAATGGCCAGGGAGACAACACCATATACCGTTATGCAAATGCTGCCCAAACATATAATTATGACGGCCACAAAAAGCACAACTCCCGCTTTAATGTTGGCCTCACACAGGAAACAGCAGTAGGACATGATTAGAAAAATTAATATCCAAACAATGACCATGGCCGTTATCCAGCCACTTGTCCAATAGATATTTGACCAGTGCTGCAAATTGACATACTGCGGCTCGAGCGTGTCCCAAACGTTTTTTAAACGTTCGAGCAGAGCATTAATGGTCGCCGTCAACATTTGTGCATTGGCCGTGGTGCGATGACGTATGTTTTCCAATTGTTCAAAAGTGTCTGCGTTTTAAATGAAAAATAAAATAACAGATTTTTGGTTAGTGTTTAGTTAGCAAGGTGCATGGAAGATGAGATTTCTGGAACAAAAAATTATTGCTTTTTTTATATGATTTTCTCTTCTGAATGCATCAAGTGTTTTCAATTAGTTGAAAGAGGTTTTGAATTTTGAAATTATTCACCCTTATTCCAGTTGTCAATATCGACGTCACTTCAATACAATACCAAAAAATTGGGGCTCGCTAGCGGGATTAATTTCGTACTATTGACAGTCTATTTCTGTTCCCCAAGGTCTAGAAAATAGCATGAGTGTGTAAAAGGCAGTCAATTTTCTGGTATTGTATTGACGTGACGTCGATGTTGGCAACTGGAATAAGGGTGATTGATTATTTGCATAAAAGTCAACAACAAACGCTCTTCTAAAAAACACAGAAGATGATGGCAGCACTTCTGCAGACTAATGAGAGAATCAAGGGCAATGTCCTGTTAATATTATCGGGAAATGTGTATGGCAGTGATAACCAGTGGCGGATTTATGTTCGATGTCGCCTTAGGCCCCGTGAGTTATGCCGCCCTTTTTGTTCTATGAAGAAAATCTTTTTAAAATTATATATATGCAATTTATAAATATTTAAAGTACACTGTACAACAGTAAAAAACTCCTGATCGTATAGGTTCGTTTAGTATTACCACAGGAAAGTAAACCCCCTATACTTACTTTGGCGATTTTGGTGACCAATCAATTTTTATGAACCTCCAAAGATTTCGAAAATCAGCAGCACCCTCAAAGAGCCGTGTTATAATTCAGACTTAGTGATAGCGCTTAACTATATATGTATGACAATAATGTAGCCGAAGAGTCCACTTAATAAATCTCATATGGGCATTTCTACGAGAAATTCCAATTTTATGTCGCGTGCGACAGCAAGCAATTAACCTGGTATTTCTGAAGAACGTGACTCGATTTTTCTTAAAATTTTACCTAACGCAGAGCTGCTTACGGCAGCAAGTAATAAAATTTTTTCGTTTTCTTTGCAAAAACAAGCTTATTTGCTTGGTGTCGCACGCTACAAAAAGTTGACATTCCTGCGGAAATTCCCATATACATTTTACAGACCACTTTTTAACTCAAAAACTGCCGTTTTCACAATTTCTTGACCCTAGAATTCTTTTTTTTTCCCGAAAATTATAGTCTAGTAACATCTGAATTCATTTAAAGTAGCAGTCAGTCAAAGCGACAACTGCTCGAACATGTCGACTGCTGAAATTCTCCGTTGTGTATAACTTTTCGTTTCCTGCGTTCGCTTTGTCTGCGACTGTTGAAATTTTCAGAAGCAGAAGCAAAAGCAATTACACAAAGCAGACGTTTTTAAACGCTGCTTGTTAATACCTCCTAACATGTCAAGTACACTTTTTTTATGAAGACAATGTATGCCTGCTACTATTATCCGAACTGCCGTTAAATCTCTACAATGCACAATGGTCCACTCAAGTGCTTTAGAATACTATGATATAAATCTAAAAAAAATTACATTGCACCAAAAAATTAACGGCTAAGGTAAGAATTGTACTCAATTTTTCATTGATATAAGCAGAAGCAATTCACAAAATCATAAATTTTAAACTTGTATTTAAAATGTTAATTCTTAGGGTCCTTAAACTTTTGCCGCCCTCACGGGACTATATGTAAATCCATCACTGGTGATAACTGATATCTTGACCAATCATAGTTTTAGAAAACAGGCGGAGCAATGATTCCCCACACCAATCTCTGACTTTTTCAAGATGCAACAATATTTCGACAATAGGGGATGTCATTGACTAAAATAGTTGGCATGTTGACTACAAAACCGAAACTACTGGATTCGAACTAGGTCTCCCACAGTCATTAAATAACAATACCACGCATTTTTCTGATGTGTGCATTAGTGGCCCTTTGTATGAGTGTTTGTTGGAAAATTCAAGTGATGAAGGCATAGAAACTGATCATTGAACTATACCGGCTTCAGCGGATACTAAGCCTAATGTAACATGAGAGGGAGGACGCTCTTGTGTAGCAAAATCATCGGCGAAGTAAAATAACCAATAAAATGGCTACTAAACAAAGCTCTGAAAATTTAATACGCCTATTGACACCAGAGGCGCTGCTACTCCGCCTTTATTTAAAATGAACGTGCAAATAACTAGGGTTGTAAAAGAACGAAGCTTTTCTCTATCTCTTCCTCTACCACCCGAAGGCACACCTAGTAATAGTAGTAGGCATTCAATGCCTGAGAGTTCCTTCTCTTTAAAATTTTTTTGCGAATATATTCCGGCAAAAATGTTGCATTTTTTATTATTTAACTTTGATTGCACATGAACATTTTCTATTAAGAGAAATTTTCAATTAAAACTTAAATGCCCATTATAGCACAAAATTATGTCTTCATTAAAAGTTGCATGAAGCAACAAATCTGTAAACATACATATGTACATATGTAAACACACATATGCATATACGAGCACACACTCACACTCACACACACACATGTATATTGTAAAGCCAAAATACCTGATGTAAATTCAAATGTCAAATTGTATAAAACTTTATGTTTCTCCCAAGAAAAACAAGCATATGCATTCAAATGAATTTTAATAAAACAGACAAAAAAAAAAAAAAAAAAAAAGAACCAAACTGCAAAAAGTGTGTGATTAAATGAAACTTTTTAAACATTTCTCAAACAATTCGTTTTTACCAAACAAAAATTGACAACCGAGATAGTTTGTAATTGACATTTGCAGCAAAAGATTAACAAAAAAAAAAAAAAAAAAAGTTCCAGGAAAACAAGAAAGAATATAGGAAAAAGAAAATAAATTACTTACAATTTCTTTCATATGCCGTATCCAGTTTAACTTGTTGAGGAAAATTACTAAATATTGAACGTGACATTCCTACTTCGGATGATAAATTCTTAACACTTGCACCAAACTCAATCTCACCCAAATAACGCATTCGAAATATGGCTTGGTCCTCTTGCAGCTAACAAAGTAGAAATAAAAGAAAATTACAAACGAAAATGGCAAATATGAAAACACATTCAAAACATAAGAAATGATTGTGTAAATGTGAGCTGACACTGCTTGTCCAAGAAAAAATTAATTTCCAACTACTTTGTCATAACATGACATGACAAATATGAGGGCATCAAATAGCACATTGTTACAATAACATTAATTCGTTCTAAGGTTTGTCTTTCAGCAAGCTTTGTTTGATTTTCGATGTCGTCCTTATTAGTTTTCTCTTGAACTTCCTTTAATAAAGCAACCAAAAGATTGTGTTGCAACAAATTCAATTTCATAATTGCAAACTGCTAGTAAATAAATATTACATTTGATTAATTGTGATGGAAAAAGAGCACTGTAGTGAAAACATTAGACTAGACTAGACCAGACTAGACTAGACCAGACTAGACTAGACTAGACCAGACTAGACTATGCAATACTACACTAGACGGGACTAGACTAGACTAAGGTAGACTAGACTAGACTAAACCAGGCTAGACTAGACTAGATTAAGCTAAACTAGACTAGACTAGACCAGACTAGACTAGACCAGACTAGACTAGAGTAGTTCAGACTAGACTAGACTAGACTAGACCAGACTAGACCAGACTAGACTATGCAAGACTCGACTAGACGAGACTAGACTAAAGTAGACTAGACTAGACTAAACCAGGCTAGACTACACTAGATTAAGGTAAACTCGACTAGACTAGACTAGACTAAGGTAGACTAGACTATACTAAACCAGGCTAGACCAGACTAGACTAGGGTAGACTACATTACACTAGAGTAGACTAGACTCGACTAGATTAGACTAGACTAGATTAAGCCAGACTAGACCAGACTAGATTAAGCTAGACAAGAATAGACTAGATTAAGCTAGACTAGTCTAGACTAAATTTACGCTAGACTAGAATAGACCAGATTACGCTAGACTAGAATAGACTAGACTAGATTAAGCTAAACTAGACAAGAATAGATTAAGATAGTCTAGACTAGATTAAGCTAGACTAGTCTAGACTCGACCAGATTAGACTAGACTAGATTAAGCTAGACTGGACTAGACTAGATTAAGCTAGACTAGAATAGACTAGATTAAGCTAGACAATAATAGACTAGATTAAGCTTGACTAGTCTAGACTAGATTACGCTAGACTAAAATAGACTAGACTAGATTAAGCTAAACTAGACTAGAATAGATTAAGCTAGTCTACACTAGATTAAGCTAGACTAGTCTAGACTAGATTACGCTAGACTAGAATAGACTAGATTAAGCTAGACTAGACTACACTAGACCATACTGAATTAGACTAGACTAGACCAGACTAGACTAGACTAAGGTAGACTAGACTAGACTAAGGTAGACTAGACTAGACTAAACCAGGCTAGACTAGACTAGATTAAGCTAGACTAGACTAAGGTAGACTAGACTAGACTAAACCAGGCTAGACTAGATTAGATTAAGCTAGACTAGACTAGTTAGACAATACTGAATTAGACTAGACTAGACCAGACTAGACTAGACTAATGTAGACTAGACTAGACTAAACCAGGATAGACTAGACTAAACCAGGATAGACTAGACTAAACCAGGATAGACTAGACTAGATTAAGCTAGACTAGACTAGTTAGGCAATACTGAATTAGACTAGACTAGACTAGACTACACCAGACTAGACCAGACTAGACCAGACTAGACCAGACTAGACCAGACTAGCCCAGACTAGACCCGATTAGACTATGGTAGACTACATTACACTAGAGTAGACTAGACTCGACCAGATTAGACTAGACTAGATTAAGCTAGACTTTACTAGACTAGATTAAGCTATACTAGTCTAGACTAGATTACGCTAGACTAGAATATACTAGGTTAAGCTAGTGCAGACAAGACTAGACAGACCAGACTAGACTGCGTCAGAACAGATCAGACTAGACTAGAAAAACTAGGCAAGATTTGACTATACTAGAAAAACTAGCCTAGATTTGACTAGACTAAAACAAACTATTTTAGACTATAGTATTATACCGTGTTGGACAGCACTATACTACACTACGCCACACAAGACTATATTATAATAGCCTCCACTTGACTATACTGCACTAGACTTTAATTTGCGTAAACATAACTTGATTTCAGTGGACTAGTCCATACTATTTTAATCTAGCCTATCGGAGTCTAAATTACAATCCAAAGCTAATAATAACTAAGAGGATACTTCTGCAAAATCTCCACTAAAATTCAAGTTTTTTTTTGGCTTAGTAGTTAGTGTATAGCCTTCCAAGCAAACGGCGGTGCTAGAGAGCCCGAGCTCAATCCCGGTCATATCAACATCATAGATTTTTCTGTTACATATTATTGTGTATGTTAATGCATATAGCAGCTCCCTCCATCGTCGATATTTGTAGCAATGAATCGTCGGGGAAGTAAAATAATAATAATATGACAAGAGATATAGCTAAAAATAATCCGCCTACTTAACACCAGAGGCGCTGCAAAAAACGAAAAAAAAAAATTAACTAAGCTTCTCTTCTCTCTATTTACATACATATCTGCTACTTCACCATCTCTACTTTCACTATTCCTTTTCTACTTTCAGGTAACACAAGTTAGCTGAAAACTCACTTTCTCTTCTCAGTTACCTCGAAAACAAACCTAACCTTTAAGTCTTATTTATAGATTCCTGCAGTTAATAAATTTTCCACAGACCTTTTAAATAATTTTTCTCCCCACTAGAAGTAATATGTCACATTTCAGTGTGTCTGTTATTCTTTCATATTCTTTGTTTTAATATTTTCTTACCGTTTTAAGAGCATCAATAATACCATTCTCCTCAAAACTCCTTATCCGCAATGTATCACACAATGGTCGGTCACGATACGTGCACTGGCGTTGCAGCACGGACAGTTGTATTTGCAGCTCTTCCATGCGGGCTGCTGCCTCTTGTGCCAGCTTCAAGGCTCGCCCCACTGTCTCCTGCAGCATGAGAACACGATAGATAAGTTCAGCATTCACTATGAATTGCAGAAAAAAATAAAAAATAAAAACAAAAAAGAAAGTATGAAAACCATTGAAAGTAAAAGCAAGCAATAAAAGGATGTAAACTAAATGGTTGTAAATTATTATTGAAATTGTTTACGAAAAGCTGTCGCTTTTGTGGTTGTTCGTTCTACTGCGAGTTACAAACCGTAACTACACTTTATTTGAATAAGTGGGTCAAAGTCTTTAATAATATAATTGATTTATTAGGAATATTAATGTTGAAAATAACTGAAGATGTCTTGTATATTTTCAATACAAGGATGTATGTATATACAGTGGGCTTAATGTAAACGTAAAGTGTTTAAATTTTGAAAAACTAATAATTTTATTCATTATAAATTATTTGCTATATGTATTTTAGTTATAGAGTAAATGTATTTTTAATCAAAACCAAGTAAAAAATTAAAACAATTTTGCATGAAATGAAATGTACTGAAGATGAAAGGAAAAAAATTTATTAGACCATTTCATCGACAGTTCTTCTCGGAACACTTTTCGTCTAGTTTAGTCTACTCTCTTCTCATCCACTGTAGCCTATTCTGGTCTAGGGTAGTTAAGGCTAGTGGAGCCTCTTCCAGCTCGAGTCTACCGTGGGCTAGTTGAGTCGTAATCCAGTCTAGTGTAGCCTAGTCTAGTATAGTCTACGTTAGTTAAGTCTAGTTTTTAATAAAATTTTAAAGACGCAATGCACCATAGTTCCAAACCTTCTTACTTTCAGCGGGACGTGATAAAAATGGGAAATTATAAAAACTGTCTCGGGGTGGCCCTAGTGAAGATTTTTGATAATAGCTTGCTATTGCTACGTCCGACAAAAAAAGTAAAGTCTTACTCTAGTTTAGTCTAACCTAGTTCAGTCTAGTCTAGCATAGCAAAGTATAGTCTAGTCTATTCTAGTATAGACTAGGTTAGTCCAGTAGAGTCTAGTCTATTTTAGTCTAGTCTAATCTAGTATAGGATAGTATAGTATACATTAGCCTAAGGTCTAGGTCTCTAGCCTAGTCTAGAGTTAGTCTAAGCTAGTCTAGTTTAAAGTAGTCCAGTCTAGTCTGCGTTTTTTAAAATTAGTTCGCGAAAAATGTTTAAAAAAATTTGTTTTCGTCAAAAGCTAAACTTTTATTTCGTTACTTATTTTTCGAAAACAACACAAGAATATAAATTAAATTGTTTTTACATTTTGTAGTACCACTGTGCACCTTGGGTGGCTTCCTATGCTAAACTATCTAGTCTAGTCTATTTTAGTATAGTCTAGGTTAGTCAAGTATAGTCTAGTCTCGTCTAGTCTCGTCTAGTCCAGTAAAGTCTAGTCTAATCTTGTATCGGATAGTATAGTATACCTTAACCTAAGGTCTAGGTCTCTAGCCAAGTATAGTTTTAGACTTAACACTCTAGCCAGTCTAGCTTAGTTTAGTATAATCTGCGTTTCTGATAATTATTTCGGAAAAAATATAGGGGCACAAATTTTGTTCCATGAAAAGCAAAGCTTTTATTTCCTTAGTTATTTTACAAAAATTAGTTTGAAGTCACATAAATATAAATTAAATTGTTTTTAAATTTTGTGCTACCACTGTGCACTTCGGGTGACTTCCTAGATATACATATCTACATATTTGCGTTCATACTTTTATAGAAATTAGAGATGATATTGTGTGTAATATTTCTATTACGATTTCACGTTCGTATTCTTTTTATATAAATCACTTGCACGCCGACATTTGCATGCAAAAAAAATTGTCACATGCTCATTAATAATTTAATTTTTAACACCTGGATCAAAGGATGTAACTGCTGGCTTTGACCTGTTTCACAATTATTAATTTTATTTGCTCAAATTTTGATTTTATAGCTGCGAAAGGAAGGCATAGTTATGTAAAATATATATGTTTCCTTCTTATCGTTCTCACTCAAATTTAAAATTTGAGCAAGAAACTTAATCTCAAAATATTTCAATTAGTTACATTTATATGAAAATGTGTATGAAAAGTTTTAACCGCCGTGATTTTCCCCCAGATCGGTCCTATAGTATTACAAAACTCTTCCGTAATATTTATGCATCTAGTGATTCTAAAAATTTATCCAGCTATTTCGAGTTATATTTCAAAGAATGTTCAATAGCATGTATGTATGAGTGTGTGGAAAATTTGGCGTGATTATTACGTGAGTGTTGTCCATCTCCACTCTACAAATAAAGTGAAGGCTAAACATATTTAGTACTTTCGTACAATTACTTTTGTACTTACCCAAACTCAATGTTGCCAACGAATCGTAGGCCAACTCAATGCCAGTATGTGCAGAAATTTCCGCTTGAATAGGTTCTCCCAACAAAACATCCACATCTAAAGTCAAATAATGCATGTTTTAAGTATATATAAAAAAAATAAGAAAATTATATTAAAAAGGTCATTTTACACACAATATGAAGCATAAAACTTTATCTGCCACACAGTTAACTTTGCTGCTACTATTATTGACTACAGCTAAATAAGTTGAAAGTCAAAGGATTTTATACGAGGGCGGTCTTAAGATTTTTAATAAGATGTAAGAAAAATGCAAATTTTTTCGAAAAGCAATAGAAAAAACTGATGTAAAGTGAAATGAAATAAAATTGAATTAAATTAAATTAAATTAAATTCAATTAAATTAAATTAAATTAAATTAAATTAAATTAAATTAAATTAAATTAAATTAAATTAAATTAAATTAAATTAAATTAAATTAAATTGAATTAAATTAAATTAAATTAAATTAAATTAAATTAAATTAAATTGAATTAAATTAAATTAAATTGAATTAAATTAAATTAAATTGAATTAAATTAAATTAAATTAAATTAAATTAAATTGAATTAAATTTAATTAAATTAAATTAAATTAAATTAAATTAAATTAAATAAATTAAAATAAATTAAAATAAATTAAAATAAAACAACAAACTAAAATACGTGAAAATAAAATAAAATAAAATAAAGTAAAATGCAATAAAACAAAATAAAATAAAATGAGATAAAACATATTAAAATAAAATAAAATAAAACAAAATAAAATAAAATAAAATAAAATAAAATAAAGTAAAATAAAATAAAATAAAATAAAATAAAATAAAACAAAATAAAATAAAATAAAATGAAATAAAATAAAATAAAATAAAATAAAATAAAATAAAATAAAATAAAATAAAACAAAATAAAATGAAATAAAATAAAATAAAATAAAATAAAATAAAATAAAATAAAATAAAATAAAATAAAATAAAATAAACTAAAATAAAATAAAATAAAATAAAATAAAATAAAATAAAATAAAATAAATAAAATAAAATAAAATAAAATAAAATAAAATAAAATAAAATAAAATAAAATAAAATTAAATTAAATTAAATTAAATTAAATTAAATTAAATTAAATTAAATTAAATTAAATTAAATTAAATTAAATTAAATTAAATTAAATTAAATTAAATTAAATTAAATTAAATTAAATTAAATTAAATTAAATTAAATTAAATTAAATAAAATTAAATAAAATTAAATAAAATAAAAAACATAAAATAAAATAATACAAAATAAATGATACTTTTCAAAAATTAAAAAAAAAAACGATTTCTTTTGCAAACTTTTTCTTGAGTTCGCAATACTGCTTATTGCCTGTTTTATATCTTTTGAGTTCTTACTCTCTCTTATACACATTTATATTTTTAGTTGGTTAATTCTGAAACCATCTTCGTTTACTTATATGCCGTTTTTGTAGCAAAACAAAAAAAAAAACTTTATGAAAAACTTTAAAGTTATAAAGTTGCGCAAAGTACCTAGATTGTGCATGCAAGCTCTAGGGGTGAATACATGTGTGCATATACACGTAAAATGGTTTTATATATGAGTGTGATAGTGTCCTCTGTCCATCGTGTCGTCTATACAAACCTTCCAAATCTTTAACAACTTTTTCAACGGAAACATGAAAGCCATTATCAAGTTTATGTTTTATTTGTAAATGCGTGTCCTTTAGAAATACTTCCATATCATGGACGGTGGACTTAATCATTTCGGGTGACATTTCAACGGTGGTAGCCAAACGGCTGTTGGCATAAAAAATGCATAAATCACATAAACTGCAAAGAGTTGGAGCATTAAAGATATCACTTGCATAAAGAAGGTGTTAAAAATTAATAAACAAAATTTAAGTCATTTTCGGTCAGTGTTAAATTGAAAAATAAACTTAAACTTTCGATGTCTTCGTGCATCACTAATACGAGTAAAAGAAAGAAGTAAATATAAATGTAATGGCAAATAAAAAAGTTTTACCACAATAATAAAAAAACTATCCACATGGTTGTTATTGCGGCTTTTTTACGACATTGCAAGATATCCTCCATGTTATCATCAATCATCATTATGGGAGCATTACGTGAATATTCCATTTCTTCTTCGGGATTACGGCGACAACAGCACCAGCAACATGTTGCCAATATCGGCACCAAAGCCAAAATCATAAAAATACTCATTAGCGCTATAAAGCCGGACTCCGTTTTAATGGACTACAAACAACATTTGGAAAATAAATAAAGGAATTACCAAAAAATAAGAGCGAGGCCAGCAACTTACATTTGTGGCAAAATCTATTATCGTTAAATTGGAATGGATTAATTGTCTAACTTGTTCTGCAATTAAATTAATGTTTATTAGTTTATTATATTTGGATAATATGTATTCTTCTTTGCAAACTTGCCTAAAGGTAGTTCATCGGGTGTTACCATACCCATGAATTGGCTGACTAGTGTGAAGACATATGGCCCGGGATTAATATCCATGCCTGGTATATGATATGTAAAGTATGTCCCCGTGTTTGAGGTGGTGGAGGGCAGTGTTTCATTATTGTTAGTCATTGTGTTAAATCTTAAAATAAAACACAATAATTTATTTAAATAACATACAATTTAATTATTCATAAAACGTGTTTGGTATATAATTATTGATTGAAATTAATAAATAATTTGAATTAATTTCATTGTGTATTCCCCAAGCATTTAATTAGTGAAATATACAATAGTAATGAAACAATAGGAAGCGTTCACAGCAAGTTAAAAAAAGCTTCATGTATACATACTAAAAGTGTCTTAATTAAGGCAAGTTTTTTATTTGATTTCTGATTTAAACTTAGTTCAATAAGTTGTGCAACAAATTTAAATGTTTTTAAACGTTACTTAATTTTTCAATATCGCAGTGCTACCAATCTTAAATTTTTAGCAAGATGTGTTGGCATTCCTGAATATGTGTCATATAAATATGGCAACACTTAAAAACAATGTGGCATTTTTTTCCTTGTTGAAAAAAGCCCGTTATTGTGATTTTAGCTAATTGTTTTAGTTTTTTCCCAAAAGGGAAAAAATTGCTAAAGCGGTAAACTATCACTTACATAGCAAAATCGTTAAATTACAAAATCACCAA
Source organism: Tachina lurida (assembly GCA_944452675.1). Lineage (NCBI taxonomy): Eukaryota > Metazoa > Arthropoda > Insecta > Diptera > Tachinidae > Tachina > Tachina lurida. Next base: position 30,826,742 of record OX101756.1, on the reverse strand, counting down.
CATGGATAGAAGCTGCTAAGCCGGAGGGAAAATCGCAACAAATATAGCTGAACTGAAATAAATTGAAGTAAATCGCCAAAGTAGAAAACAATTACTAAAACGATGTACAATCTCCAATATAAAAATATCACCGGCATAGAAAAGTCGCTAATTCTAGAAAAAATACAAGAAATAAAAAATCCGCTGACGAAAAAATAGAAGGATCTTTAAAAAAAAAACGCTAAAATCAGGAAAAAAAATCGTCAAAACAGAAAAATTGCCAAAACAAAAAAAAAAGGTTGTTAAAAAGTCTGTCAAAAGCGAAATAATTTCTAAGGCGGTAAACTATTACTAACATGGAAAAATCGCTCAATTAAAAAGTCGGCAGACAGACAGGCAGGCAGGCAGGAAGGTAGGCAGGAAGGCAGGAAGGAAGGCAGGAAGGAAGGAAGGCAGGAAGGAAGGCAGGTAGGAAAGCAGGAAGGAAGGCAGGAAGGCAGGAAGGAAGGCAGGAAGGAAGGCAGGAAGGAAGGAGGGAAGGAAGGAGGGAAGGAGGGAAGGAAGGAAGGAAGGAAGGAAGGAAGGAAGGAAGGAAAGAAGGAAGGAAGGAAGGAAAGAAGGAAGGAAGGAAGGAAGGAAGGAAGGAAGGAAGGAAGGAAGGAAGGAAGGAAGGAAGGAAAGAAGGAAGGCAGGAAGGAAGGAAGGAAGGAAGGAAGGAAGGAAGGAAGGAAGGAAGGATGGAAGGAAGGAAGGAAGGAAGGAAGGTGGGCAGGAGGGAAGGAGGGAAGGAAGGAAGGATCGGAAGGAAGGAAGGAAGGAAGGGAGGATGGAAGGAAGGAAGGAAGGAAGGAAGGAAGGAAAGGAAGAAAAACAGCTAAAACTGGAAAAAATAGAAAAAACCAAAAATCCGCAGACGAAAAAAATAAAAAGATCGTTAAAGAAAAAAATATCTTCAACACAGAAAAAATTTTTTACAGAAAAAATCGCTAAAATGAAAAAATTACAAATACCTAAACACCACTAAAACGAGAAAAACGACAACAAATTATAAACATTTACGAGTATTAAAAAAAATGTTAAAGCAATAAATCTGCAATACACAGAAATTGATAAAATAAGGAAAAATTGTCAAGAATGTTGCATTGAAAATATTTTTTGCAAAATGTATTTTTCGGAAAAAATTCTTTTAGATGTATTTTTTTTTGGTCAAAATGGTTTTTGAAAATATGTACTTCTTGGAATTGATTTTTTTTTTTTGGAAAAACTTGTTTATAAAGGAAATACTCGTAGGTTTTAGAAAATTTAGTTTTTGAATAGGTCATTTATCAAAAGAATTTTGGAATGTATATTTTTCATTCAAATTTCAAATTAAAATTTTATTTTATTTTATTATTTCCCCTACAATGTCCGTTTGTTCGTCGTGTGTCACAGACTGTTTTCACAAGAACCGTAAGAGGTACGAACCTGAAATTTGCAAATATGTAAAACTTTGGCCCCTACAACAACAAGTTAAAAATTAAAGGGTTTTCTAAAGTGAGCAACGAAACATGTGGAAATTCTAATCTAATATACAGAAATTTTCAGTTAGTGTATTTTTATGCAGACTGAAAATTAAAAACTAAAATAAAGGCTATTCTATCAGTTAATGTTAGTTTGACTATGTAATTTTGACCTTGCTGTATGTAGCTTGGAAATCGTAAGAGGCAAATTCTTGAAATTCTCAAAAACGCTAAAACTACAAAATCCCAAAATAAAAAAAATTGTCAAAACAAAAAAATTGCCAAAACGAAAAAAGAATCAAAACCGAAAAAAATCCCCAAAACAAAAAAAGCGCAAAAACTAAAAAAATCGCTAAAACTAAAAACTCCAAAAATAAAAAAAAATCTGAAAAATGAAAAACCTCCAAAACTAAAAAAATTTATAAAACCAAAAAAAGGCCCTAACTAAAAAAATGCCTAAAATCGAGAAAAAAATCTCAAATACGAAAAAACGCCAAAACTAAGAAAAAACAGTCAAAACTAAAATAAATTCAGTAAAGTGCGACTTTGACTCGCGCACGAAGGGTTCCGTACGTTGGGCTTTGAGCATTTTTTTAACACAGTGTTTTTTACGTTTTTGCAGCTGAAATAATTTTTTTTTATTTTTTGATTTTTTCTCGTTTTGGCGATTTTTTAAATTTTGGCGATTTTTTTTAATTTAGGCGATTTTTTTTTATTTTGGCGATTTTTTTCATTTTGGCGATTTTTTCATTTTGGCGATTTTTTTTTCATTTTGGCGATTTTTATTTTGGCGATTTTTCGGTTTTTCGCGATTTATTTTCGATTTTTTTTTTAATTTGGTGCTTGTTTTTGTTTTGGCGACTTTTTTTGATTTTGGCGATTTTTTTCGGTTTGGCGATTATATAATTTTGAGATTTTTTTGTTTTACCGTTTTTGAAAATTTCAAGAAGTTTGCTCTTACGGTTTCCAAGATACAGCAAATTATCAAAATTACATACTTTTAAATTTTAGTGTTAATTGTGGAATCACAATGGACCCAATTGGTTCTCCGAGTGGAGGTGCGGTAGAGCACCACCCTTCCTAACCTAACCTAGTGTTAATTGTTGTAGTCTGTATAAAAATACACTAACTTTACAAATTTCAAGTGCATATACATACAATTGTACTCGCATGTATATTACATGGGATTTTAACATTTTTCGTTGCTCGTTTTGGCACACCCTTTAATTTCCAACTCTCATGTATTTGTTGTAGCGGCCAAGGGTCTACACACTCTGTCAAAATTTCAGCTCTTACGGTTCTCGAGAAAATACCCTGTGACGGACAGACGGACAGCGTAGCGAAAACAATAGGGTTTCTTTTCACCTTTGGTGTACGAAACCCTAAAAAGGCCAAAAATCCTAAAAAGAAGTTTACTGGGTACTATTTTTTTTAAAGATATTGGGTTATATGGCTATAGTTAGTATACACTCAGGGAAAAGCTGAAACATAAAAATAAGAACGCGTCACATTAATTCAATAATTTTCAATATAATAGAAAATGTCTATTGAGATACTTAAAAATAGATAAAATTAATAAATTTATACTGTTCATTAATATTTTTCCATATTGAAATAAGAAATTTTAACATAACTAGACTTTCGTTAATGTTTCTTATTAATTCAATATGGTTTTTATTGATTTTAAGCTGTTTTTTCTCTGGCTATAGTATTCCATATATCGTTGCTCCATAAATTTTGAGCTAAGGATGCCATCTTCGGTTTTCGACCCCAAAATTTTTCAAATCTGCAATCGGTTTTCGGCTATCCCTTCTCGTGCCATTTTGCTCAATATAAAATCTTGAAATTGATTAACGAATGACATTTTGCTGTACGTGCAGTTAATATTGTTGGAAGGTAATATCTATGGCTGTAAAGAGAAAGTTTTTGAGCCCAATTTGGCAGTTTTTCAGGAGAGCACTTTTAAGCTTTAAGTAATTGTTTTAAACTATTCCTACTTCTGTACAATATGTTACGAGGGTGGATCATTAACTCAGTGCCTTTTTGGAATTTTCCCGCCTCTTGATTGAAATGGCAACACTGCTGCTGTCAAGAGGCAAAAAAGTCCTGTAACATCCTGCGATCCCAAAATAAACACTTTTCCTTAGAATCATATTTTTAAAATAAATATATGGTATACGAATTACAAAATCCTAACGAGTGATTTTTTAGAAAAATTGTGTTAAACTTGAACATCGATTTACTCAAAATGCATTTTTGGCATATAGAGCACTTAAGCACCCGGACGACGATATACCTCAATATTTTTTTTTTTGTTTAGTTTTGTTTTGCTTTTAAAATATCCATGGCGGTTAAACAAAATGTCCACTTGTGAATAAACAGAAAATATGCATACAAAATAATAATTCGCCATAAATTAAATAAAACTTTCAACTGTTGTTGGTTATTATACAAATTCAAATATTTACGTATGATTTAATTCAATTAAATATGACTTCGAAAACAACAAATAAACGATAATCAGCCTAATGATTTTTATCGCTTCCACTCCCTCTCCCAACTTGTTGTTCATATGTTACGCGAGTTTTTAGCAAAAAAAAAAAAAAAAAAAAAACTAAAATAATAAAACAAAATTTTATTGTAATGAATTTGTGGTTTTATGGTCAAAAAAGAAATATTTGACAATTAAAAAAAAAAAAAAATTAACACACAAAATGATATTTGAAAATTTACTTAATAAAATTACATTTAAATTTTCTGCTCTGATTTTTTTTGTTTTGTTTCATTTAGTGTTTTTAATGGTTTTTGTGTGTGTTTTTTTTTGGAAGAACCGCCATATTTTTTTTTCTGCTCTTTAATACACAAATAATTTATTTAAAAATTTTGCCAGATTTTTGTTGCATGAAAGCATAATAATGTATAACGCGGTTGGCTAAGTGTAAGAGAGTTGGATGTTGTTTGTTGCTGCTGGCCACAAAAAACAATTAAATAAAGCAATAACCATAATGTCACGTAAATTAGTGTATGCTACAATGAATTACAGATTGTTAGCAAAAAAAAAAAAAAAAAAAAACAGAGCAATACCAATGACAGCATGAAATGGAACCAAAAAAAAAGAATAAAACAAATTTGAAACAATTTCAAATAGTTTATAATTGAAAGTTATACAAAATTAGATTTATGAAATTTTTTATAAAATTATTTGAACTAGTTATTTGAAAAATGATTTAACTGATTTTAAATTTAAGCTTTAAAAAATTTAACTTGGATTTAAATATAGTGAATTTTATTAATGAGAAATAATTTCTTAATCGGGCTTAAGTTCAGTATTTTCAATTCATATTTAATGAAATATTTTTATTAATTAATGTGAGTTTCTAAAGAAGAGAAGAAAAATTAACAACAATAATTGAATTCTCAATTATATGTCATTTATCTTTAAGTGCCATTTAAGTAACGACTTAAATTTTTTAGTACAAAGCTAAGAGCTATTTAAATGAAATTTAAATGCCCAAAATTGTATATTTAAATCCTACTTAAGCCTTACGAGCATACCATATGTTATTGTGCTTGTGTGTGTTTATTGAAAACATGTTCATGAACATCATGTGGTCGTATTAAAAAGAATTTCGTTTAATTTTCATAAATACGAGGGCGCATCAATAAGTCCGTGATTTTTCAAACTTCCCTCATAGTTATATGAAATACAACACTGTTCCCATCAAGTACCACCCGTTAATAGACTACTGTCAAATTTTGAACAAGTGTCGTCATTTACTTTGCGTTTAACAGCTGTTCAAAGCATACAACCTCGTGTATTTTTCTGAAAATGGTAAAAAGTGAAATTCGAGTGCTCATTAAACATTATTTTTTTGCGAAAAAAAACCGTCAATCAAACCAAGGAAAAGCTCCATAAATACTATGGGGACTCTGCACCAACGATTTCAAGTAAAAAAATAGTTTACTGACAACTGTACAAATGACGCTGAACGTTTTGGACGGCCAATTGAGGTCAGTACACCCGAAATTGTCGAAAAAATTCACGATATGGTGTTGGCCGATCGAAAAGTTAAAGTGCGTGAGATTGTTGCTGCCAGGGGTATTTTGGCGATTTTTTTTTAATTTTGGCGATTTTTTTTTCTGTTTTTGGGGTTTTTTTCATTTTGGAGATTTTTTCTGTTTTTTTTTTTCATTTTGGCGATGTTTTTTGTTTTTGGGTTTTTCTTTATTTTGGCGATTTTTTTTCATTTTGGCGATTTATTTCTTTTTTGGGATTTTTTTTCATTTTGGCGATTTTTTTCATTTTGGTGATTTTTTCATTTTATTTTTATTTTAGTCTTAATTTTTTTTTAATTTGGTGCGTTTTTTCGTTTTGGTGATTTTTTTTTATTTTTGGCGATTTGTTCGATTTGGCGATTTTATAATTTTTTGATTTTTTAGTTTTACTGTTTTTGAAAATTTGAAGAGTTTTGCTCTTACGGTTTCCAAGATATAGCAAGTTATCCAAATTCCATAGTCAAAATTGGATTAACTGATGGAACACCCTTTAATTTAAATTTTAGTGTTAATTGTTGTAGTCTGTATAAAAATACACTAATCTTATAAATTTCAAGTGTATATACATTACAATTGTATGTATATAACATGGGATTTTAAAATTTTTCGTTGCTTGTTTTGGAACACTCTTTAATTTTTAATTCTCATGTATTTGTTATTGTAGCGGCCAAAGGTCTACACACTGTGTCCTTAGCTCTAACGGTTCTCGAGAAAATACCCTGTGACGGACAGACGGACAGCGTAGCGAAAACAATAGGGTTCCTTTTCACCTTTAGTGTACGGAACCCTGAAAATGTGCGGAGTTACGCCCATTAAAATTAGTTATAATATTTTAAGCGGTTCTAATTAACCGATGTTGACGAAACTTATCACACAAATTGAGCTCTAAAAATAGACAAAATCTCTTATTTAAAAAGTGGGTGGAGCCATGCCCATTAAAATTTTTTTATTTTATTTTACGTGGTTCTACTTTACCGATTTTTACAAAACTTAACACACACCCTAAGCCCTGAAAAACACACAATCTTGCATTTAAAAAATGGGCGGAGATACGCCCATTAAAATTTAATTTTATATTTCACGTACTTCTTATTTTCTTCTATCAGATCTTGGCATTGAAGTCCGTTTTTTTCTTTGGCAAAAAGAATTATCTTGTATTTTATTTTTAGCTTTTTAAAGTCATTATTAAGTTTTGAGGGGCGTAAGTCCGCCCACTTTTGCAAACATAATATATTGGGCCTGTTCATCTAAATGCGAACGATAGGTTCGATCGAATATTTATATTGAAAACAAAAACAAATTTCTGTTTTTTGTTTTTGTTTCTAATGTAAATTTTCGATCGAATCTATCGTTCGCATTTAGATGAACACGCCCATTATCTTTAGTTAATTTTAGTTATTATTCGAACTCCATTTGTTTCTATATTTATAATTTGAACGGGCTAAGGTTCGTATCGCTTTTTAAGCCATCTAATTTGGCTTAAAAAGCCAAACTAGATGAAACTTTGGTGGCAATCGGTTGTGTATCAGCACATATCGAGCCATACCGTAAAAAGAACTTAACCGACAAAAAAGCTTGGACCTCGTTTTTTTATGAAAATTGATTATTTACGATCGCAAATAATCGATTTTGTTAAAAAAAAATTAAATACGAAAATGATGTCGCTTAAGCTTTTTTTTGCAGTTATTTCACGATGTAATAATATTGAGTTTTAATAGGCCTGGCTAACGCCTACTTTTATAAATTAAAGATCGCTTGACTGTCAAAACTTATGCTGTGGGCCAAGTTTCGTAAGCATCGGTAAAGTAGAACCATGTAAAATAAAATATAAAATTTTAAGGGGAGTGGCCCTCCCACTATTTTAAATAACAGAGTATGTGATTTAAAAAGCCCAAGCTTTGTGCCAAGTTCAGTAGCAATCGAATAAGTAAAAGTATACAAAATCAAAGGAAACAAATTTGGTGGGCGTGGATATTCGCCCACCTTTGTGGTACGGCTATGCCCTCTCAGACAAAAAAATCAAATTCAAAATCAGCCCGCCAATAAATTTCTTCATGCATTTATAAAAAAAATACAACCGAAGTTGTTAAACAAAAAATAAAACCAGGGAAAAATTATATATGTATGTATGTAATGTACTCCTCTCTCGAATAAAAATACCTAAGGATTCTTTTTAAATATATTTTTTCAAATATATAAAATTTTCCATTTACATATAATAAATAATTCTGCCAAAAAAACCGACTTCAATGCAAAGATCTGATAGAACATATTCGAAAAAAATGTATGGGAAAAAATGTTGGTTAAGAAGCACTTGCAATATAAAAGTAAAGTTTAAATGTATGATTGTGTGTTTTTGCAGAGATCGGAGTGTGTGTTAAGTTTTGTAAAAATCGATAAAGTAGAAAATAAAATTCTAATGGGCGTAATTCCGCCCATTTTTTAAATAGAAGATTGTATCTATCTTAGAGCTCAAGGTGTGTGGTAAGTTTCGTAAAATTTGGTTGAGTAGAACCACGTAAAATATAAAAATAAATTTTAATGGGCGTAGCCCCGCCCATTTTTCCCAACTTTAACATTGTGTAGTTACAACCACCAAAGGAGTTTGATAAGTTTCGCTGCATTCAAATAAATATAATAGCATAAAATCAAATATAAAAATATTGTGGGTGTGATCTCGCCCACTCGGAAGCTATATCCTCTCAGCCAAAAAAATAGTTTTTACAAACGGTTGAAAATGGAACGGAGTTAGGAAGTAACAATCTGAAAAAAATACACACGAATTGATAACCTCCTCCTTTTTTGGAAATCGGTTAAAAAAATAGCGATATATTTCTTTCAAATACTAGAACAATTTGCGTTTAATAGTTTACAGTAAATTTTTTTTGGATTAATCACAGATTTGCTATTATATTTTTCTAGTGCATAGATTTTTATAATTCAAAGCAACAAATTTTCTAACGATTTCTTTTATTTATTGCAACTATTTGTAAGTAATAAAAAAATTTTTGATTGCCTTCCATAATATATATTTTTCACTCAAAATTCATATATTTTTGTCCCACAGTAAATGAGTTCTTATAATTGACAACACTCACATTCACACTAAACATAAACTTGAAAATATCGAGGAAAGCAAGCAGCCACAAATTTAGCAAAAACTAATTTTGTTTATCACTATATGATCCTTGGAATTAGCCTTGAATTTGCTTGGCGATTTTTCCATTTAAATAACTTTTTTTATTTTTGCTCAACAAACATTTTACGGTTTGTCTTTTGTTAAGCATTAACTTTTTAAATATTTAATTCTATTAACAAATTGTGACGTGAGCATAAGCATGTGCTCTTGCATGCAGTTTTTTTTATGTATTTATTTTATTGCTTATTTCTGTTCGACACGTTAATAGGATAAATTCTTAATATGTTTTATTTTTATGAGAACGTTAAAAATTTATGCCATTATATAAAAAACTAATGAAAATTCAACTTGTTTTTAATTGAATGTACATATATGTATTAAATATCTAAGGGATATAACAAAATACACTTTCTATATCACCACACATTTCTTTAGTATTTATATTCCTCTTCTGTTTCTCCATAGAAAATCAAATTCGGCCCGAACTTTTTCGACAATTTTTTTAAATACTCGTATTTATAATTAAATAATCAAGTCTTTGAATTAATTTATTTTTCGAATACAATATAACAAATAAATATTTTTATTAGAAAGGTTTAATTTTTATTCGAATAAATTGTAATAATTGTAAATTATACGAACTACGAACTTGTTCCAATAAATCAAGAAATGTTGAAATAATATATTCGAGTAATAGTTTTGTAACTTATTCTCTCTACTATTCGAATTCGAAAAATAAAATAAAATTTTATTCGTTTACAAAACAAGCATAATTTTCAATTATAAACGATACATAATCCAGCAAGGAAGTAATTACTGCTCTCAAGTTTGATATAACTTATTTGAATCTTATACACGCAAAGAAAAGATGTGGTTGTACAGGGTGTTTTTTTAGAGGTATAGAACTTCGAATTGAAATAAAACACAAGAAAATCGTTTTAATGTCCATCAATTTGGCTTTATTGGAAGGATAATTTTATGCCATTAATGTTTAAATATGATTTCGGGCATGTGGCCGCCGCGGCTGGCTCGAATAAAGCCAATTCTACAGGTCCAATTTTCAACCACTTTTTCGAGCATATGGGGCCGTATGTTGGCAATAACGCCACGAATGTTGGCTTCCAAGTCCCCTAACGTTTCTGGTTTGTTGGCGTAGACGAGCGACTTCACATATCCCCAAAGAAAATAATCCAATGGTGTCAAATCACACGATCTTGGTGGCCAATTGACAGGTGCATTCCGCGAAATTATGCGCTCATCGAATGTTTCCTTCAATAAATCGATTATGACGTGCGCTGTGTGGCATGTAGCGCCGTCTTGTTGGAGCCACAACTCATCCACATTCAAAATCTTCAAAATCTTCCATAAAGTTGATGGACAAAGCTCCAATTGCTGTGCACGGTGGCGAATCGATTCATTCGGGTCCTCTTCAACACTTTGCTCTACAGCGGCAATTGTTTCTTCGGTGCGCACTGTTCGACGTCTCTGCGGATGCGTATTATCACATAGAGTAAACGTAGTGCGAAAACGATCCATGGTTAACCGAATTAATTGCTCTGATGGACGATTATGTCGACCATAAAATGGACGGAGCTTGCGGTAAACTTCGCGAACTGAACCATTATTTTCGAAATAAATTTGCACGATTTGCAAGCGTTGTTCTTTTGTCAACCTGTTCATGATGAAATGGCAAACCAAACTAAATATTAATCACTTGACAGCTGACAAAATGGCCGCCATTTAAAAAAGTGATGCCAACTTAAAGCTCTATACCTCAATAAAAAACACCCATTAGTATGGTTGAGAAAACAATATTATGTTCTCTGAAACAAATGTGTGGTCATTGAAAACTAGTTATTGTTATTTTAAACATTAATTACGTTACGATAAACAAAGTAATGTTTGAATTTAATAATTATATTATTATATTCATAGAAAGTGCGATATGGTTAGAGTTTAACAATATACGAGTAGTTATGTTAAAATTTTTTTACTACAATATAATTTGTATTATTGTGTAAAAATAATATGATGTAAATAGCAATATAGTGTTATCCAAAACCATACTGTGTTAAGTTTTTAAAAAAATTTTGCAGAACATCTGTCAGTTCAGTGTTTCGTTTGTAAGCTATTGGTAGCAAAGGGTAGATAAATAAAAATATATAAAATATGTACATGTGTATATCTCTTTATACATACGTGTCTGTATTTCGTCTATACACACATGTAAGTATACATTTCTAAATATACATTTTATTTCCACAATATTAATTTATTTTTATTTTGTATTTAACGCACAGCTGTTTTAAACAAAACCAATAAATATATGGTTAAAAAAACAAAATATTATTATTATATAAAATAATACTATGGTCGTATTTAACAATATTATTATAATATTAGAACATGGTATGGTAAGTCTCAATTATATTTTTGTCACATCTAACAATAGTGTTGTCATATTTACAATACTAAGATTAGGTATAACAAAGTTAATTGTTTTTGTAGATAATATTATTATTAACTCAGAAAATAATATTATTTAAACTTTGCTTTTCCGTTGACAATAATATGATTTGACTGCAACCATATAATTCAATCATAGTATGTTGCTGTTTGATTATGGTTACCTCAACCATATTTTTTCTTTGCGTGTATTATTTAATATTTTTTTAAAATAAAGAAATATTAAGCAGACCATGAATTTGGATATTTTTTTATTAAATTGTATTTTATTGTGTTGGATGTTTTATTTTTTTAAACTTATTTAATTTAATTTTATTATATTTTAATTAATTTAATTTATTTAAATTTTTTTATATCAATTAATTTTTTTTTTATTAAATTGATTTCAATTTGTTTTTATTTTATTTTATTTTATTTTATTTTATTTTAATTGAAATTTATTTGCTGGTAGTTCAGCATGTCTATATACGTATTTCATTGGCGCTTGAACCAAATCATCAGTAGACTTCAACCACAATTGTTAACAGTTGAAGTCTACTGATGATTTGGTTCAAGCGCCAATGAAATACGTATATAGACATGCTAAACATGACAATATGTCAAAAATTAAATTTCTTTATTTTATTTTATTTTGTTTTAATTTATTTTATTTTACTTAGCTTAATTTATTTTTTTAATAAGTTTATTTTATTTTATTTTATTTAATTTTATTTTATTTTATTTTAGTTTAGTTTAGTTTATTGTATTTTATTTAATTGTATTTTATTTTATTGTATTTTGTTTTATTTTATTTTATTTTATTTTATTGCATTTTATGTTATTGTATTTAATTTTATTTATTTTAAATTTATTTTCTTAAGTCTAATTTATTTTATTTTATATCAGTTTATATAATTTTATTATATGTATCTTATTTTATTTTATTTTACTTTATTTAATTTAATTTTATTTAATTTAATTTTATTTAATTTAATTTTATTTTATTTTATTTTATTTTATTTCATTTTATTTTATTTTATTATATATTATTTTATTTATTTAGTTTAATTTTATTTATTTTGTTTTAATTTATTTAATTTGATTGTATTTTATTTACCAAGAAGTTTTTTGGCCGAAGTCTACTGAGGAGTTTCTTAAGCAGAAAGAACATGCATATATGTAGTAAGCGTGCTTAACCAACAACAAGCAAATATTATAATCAGTTTTATTGTATCTTATTATTTTTTTTTGATACTTCTATTTTTTATAATTTTTTTTTATTGCATTACATATTTTATTTTATAATATTTAAGTTCTTACAGCCTTATTTATAAAAATTAACAAATGCTTAATAAGAAACATTTTTTATGAAAATTTGTTTAATTTAATAATTTTTATAAATAAGGCTGCTAATATTTGATTTTATTTTAATATATTTTGTTAAATTTTTTTTATATATTTAATCTTACTTTAACCTATTTTATTTGATTGAGATTTATTTTTATTTTTTTATTGACACATATTTTCGTTATATGTATATACTAGGGATGCCAAACGGGAAATCCCGATCCCGCAAATCCCGGGATTTTCGGGATTTGGCAAATCCCGAATCCCGGGATTTGTAAGATTCAATCCCGGGATTTCTTTTTCGGGATTTCTTAGCAATTTTTATATAAAAAACTTAATAGATTAAAATTTTCGTTGATTTTATGGTATTTTTTATAATATTTAAAAGTCCCATACAATTTTATACGTGCAGTTTTAACAATTTAATGACTATTTGTGGCATATTTCTTATAAATTAACAACAAGTGCAAAATAAATTAACTACTTTCTCACGGTTATTTTCATCAAAGGTGATACAATATACAACTAAGAATTATTTTGAAAACGAAAAGAAGCATATGAGCTTTGGAAGGAAAATAACATTTAGAAAATTCAATAAGTTTGACAAATTTATTGCGTCTTATTCTATATTATAAGGCCAATTATGAATAAAATTCCATGAGAAATTTTGCCCGGGGAATAATTTCAAACAGTAGCAAATAATAGGGAAAACAAAAAAAATTATGGAAAAGGGAGACATTTCTTGCGGAAATTTATTCATAATTGCAGTGTATAAATCTGTATATCGACTCCTCAACCCTTATCCACTTTTCGGTAACAATTGAGTACTATTGACAGCTCCTTACAATTGAAGTAGCAAATAAAAAGTAGGTTTGGCGTAAAAGCGAGAAATATTTACAGAATAATGCGTACTATTATGTCTAAAAAATTGTGAATAGTGTGAATGTATGTTTTTTTAAATTGCAGTTCAAAATTATTTTCGTTAGACCGTTTAGGTCGTTTTTGACACAAACTTATGACCTATTTAAATTACATGGGTTTGATCAAAGGTTTGTGTCAAAAACGACCGACTGAATGAGTTCGACTCAATTATAGTTTTATTCGAGTTGCAGAGTAGAATGACAGCACACTAATAAACCATACTCCTCTTAGCGAACTTAGGACTACATATGTATCTGTTGAACTTGCAGAAAACAACTTATGTATGAATTTAAAATTTTTCAGTAGAACAAAAATACTGTTCAAGTGCTCAGGCAAACTTTTAGTGGCATATTCATAAAAAATATTTTAGGCTTATTAAGCGCTTATTTGACGTATTTCTTTGGAAAATTTGTCAAATAAACCTGTAATAAACCTAATTTTTTTTATGAATACGGCGGTGCCTACAAAAATGTGATCATTAGACGTAATTTATAGAATTTGATTAGAATTGTGTATACATTTCTTTTAATTTTTCGACATGTTCAGCCTTATTATCGTTGTCGTAGTAGTGACGAAATCGATTAAAAAAATAGGCAATGCCTGGTATATGTTACAACCGTAATGGCTACTTGTTGGTCAATCGCAATTACAAAAACCTTAATAGATATATTTAAAAAAACAATAATGTTTTTGCAGCTTATTTGTAGGAAAGTGCATCTAAAATTTTCGTAAATCAACTTAAGCGATAGTGCTAAAAGTCCACAGATATGTACATTCGTTTTGATTTAGATTATAGAAAAACATTTATATTGAAAGCAAAAACAAGTTTTCATATTTAATTATTGTTTTCATCATCAACTTAAAAATAGATGACAAAAATTCTTTCGATTTTTATTTCATACTACATAGTATCAATATATTCTTAACTTTAAAGACAAATATTTAATGATATATTATCAACATAAAAACTTTTAAAATGCATAAAATTTGTTATTAAAGTAATATTTATTAAAAAAAATTATTTATTTTACCAAAAAATTTTAGATCCCGAAATCTCGAAAATCCCGGAATCCCGAAAAATCCCGGGATCCCGAAAATCCCGCGATCCCGAATATCCCGGGATTTTCGGGATCGGGATTTATAAATCCCGAATTCCGGGATTTCTAAAAATCGATCCCGATTGGCATCCCTAGTATATACCCAGCAAAAAAGTTTGCTTACTAGAATGCAAAAAAGTGTATGTACTCTTCAGTCGTAAGTATATACAATTTGACTGAATAACCCATTATTTTTGTTTGAGAAGTTCAAAAAGTATGCGGTACCCTATATTTTTTGCCTACAAATATCCAAAAGTTAATAGATTACTGATTGCCTAAAATTATTCAAAATTTAATGGGTTATTTTGTGCATTACTTTTTACATAAAATTGTTCAAAAATTATTTTTTGCTAATAAAAATAAATAGAATTTAGTTAAAAATTTTTCTCTATATCAACTATAGACCTGCGTAAATAGTCTTGAAATGTAAATACGTCTTGTTTTTTAAATATATTCTCGTGGCTGTAGAATGCTAAACCAATAATAAATGCTGTCGCATTATAAGCAAAGCACCATAGATGCATTTGTGTGCGTGTATATGAGTGCTAACAAGCAATGTCGTCAAGACTTCTTGTTATGAACAAACAGTCACCAAAGTAGTGTTGATACGTGTATGCTTGTTATTTTCCATATTGTACGTTTGAGTGTGTGTGTAAGATGTAGATGGTAAGCTATTATGTGTTTAAGGGAGGTTTTTTTTAAGCAAGCGCACACAACTAATGTAAATGCATGTGAACGTTTGTTTGTGTGCAGAAAAATAAAAGAGCATACACACAACGTGTGTGTGTATGTACATGCATGACGCTTGTATACGCGCCCATGCGTAGAAAGAAGCAAGCATCACAAATTTTTCAGTCACGAAGTATTTTCTTCTTTGCTCCTATACTTGCAATAACTGAAACAAATTCTTTCAAACAGTGTTGCTTAGCGTTTGTTTTAGAAGACTTCGCTGTAGTAAAGCATTTGAAAAATCCCTCATGTCTTGAAAGTTCTTATAAATGGTCTTGTGCAGGACTTTAATATCAACTTCATTATTAACTGGAAAGTACTACAATAAGTACTTTAACGTAATGATATAAATAAGTACCACTCATTACTTTGTAAGCCATTAAAAGAGTACTACCCATTACAAAATCTTGAAAAATTTTTGCTGGGTATTTATATTTTATTTTGTTTGAGTCTATTTTATTTATATTTATTTATCTCTATAATTATTTTTCTACATACATAGACAACGTATACTTAATATTAGTTAAGAGATGAATCATCCGCTAAGTAGCGCCGAAAAGTATGCTATAAATTTGCTAGAATTCATGAAACGGTATCAAGTGCATTTCCTGTTTAGTTCACATTAATCATACGTTTACTCACTCAGCTATTTTAGTATTCAAAATAATGATGATAATTTTAAGCTTATTTTCTCTCTAGCTTTTCTATGCTGAATAAATTGGAAATAATAATTTTGCATCAGCAGTCTATACATTTACAAATTGACTGCTTTTGAAAATTAAATTTTTGTCTAATAAATTACCTATTCACCAAACAAAGTTTCCTTTGCTATGCAAAAAAAAAAAAATATTTACGAGCAAATCAGTTTGAAACAGCAGTCAACATATTCCTTGCAATTTCTTTTTTCTTCTTCTATTAAATCTATTAATCGTAGCCAAATTTGGTGCATATTGTCTTTCAAGTCTTGCTGTCTGTCTGTTTTTCGTTAGTTTTCTTTTTGGCCCTGGTGTTGTCTTTTCTTTCTATTTAACCCTAACCCACTCTGAGGCAGCCTTGCTGATTGTTTCAAACAAACTTTTTGTCTATTTGTCTATTTTGATTGTCATTGTTTGTTTTTTTTTGCCTTTTTTTCTTCTTCTACATTAAAGATTTTTCTTGTTGCTGTGTCGTATTTGTTTTGAATCTTTGTTTTGAACCTCTTGTTTCTCTTAAGAGTTTTATTTGTTCTCTTTTGTTGTGATTGTTTATTTTGTACTTCTCTCTGTTAGTTAGTTAGTGCTATATTGGGAAACCTTAAAAATAAACGTTGTCGTTCTATACGTGTGTATGTTGGTGCTTTTGTATTTGCTTAGGTCTTTAACCAAAGTCTCGCCTGCTAGTTCGTTGATTCTTTATTTAGGTATTTCTTTGTGGATCCACTGGCACTGCCTATCTACAAGAGTCACTTGAACTGTCGTGTATTTTTGTTATATTGGCACCCTACTGTAAGAAAACATTAGCAATTTAACTAGCGGATCACATCTAGAAATTGGTAAATGATTGGGTAGATGAACTCGCGTAAAGTATTTGCTGCCTACTTATAGGGCGCTCAAGTCTGAATTGTACTTGAAGGCACCACAAACCTAAGAGACGTAGTTAAAATGAAACTCTGTAGATGAACCCGAATAAACCTATGGAGTCAATTTTACTTGCACATAATTGAAGTACGTACTATAAGGAAAGGAAATTAATCAAGAAAATAAGTTGTTTTAAGCTCTCAAAAAAATAATAAAAATAATAATTTGTGAATATGTTTTTTTTTCGAATATTCGACAGAAATATGCAAACAAGATTTCACAAATAATGAACTATTTTGTTAGAAGAACAATTATAAATTTCTCATTCGAGTATTCCGCTGAAATCGTGCGAATATTTTATTATTACGATACAAATTCAAATAATCGAATAATTCTTGCTTTTGTTCGAATATTTTCTTATTACTATAAAATCGATTAATTTTTGCTTGAATAACTATCCCTGGATATTTTTTAATTTCATTATTCTACAGGAATCGGAATATGTTATTTATTAAAAAAAAAACTCAACTAATCGTATAAATTTAGCTTAAACATCCATAGATATTTTAATCAAAGATGACGCGGAGAAATATTATTCGTTATAAAAAAATCCACTACTAAACGAGTTTTGTTGCTCGATTAACGACCTTAAACGTTTTATTCGAATAATCGGCAAAAATTAATCGAATATTTTTTAATTCTGCTTAGACAATTTTTATTCATTGAAAAGATAAAACTTAATAAACAATTTCGATTAATCGAATTGTTATGCTCCAATAAAGATCTTAAAATTTTGTATTCGAATAATCTGCAGAAATTGATAGAATTTTATTTATAAAAAAAAAGAATTAGAAACAGTTTTTAGAATAATGGGACTGTTTTGCGCGAATAACGATTTTTAACTTTTTATTCGAATAATCTGCAGAAATTTATCGAATATTTTTTTATTTTATATAAACATTTATTTATTTATTTATTTTTATACATTTATTTATCTTCATATATATTGAAAAAGATAAAAAGTCTTCGACTAATCGGACTGTTAATCATTTAAACTTTTTATTCGAATAATTGAGCAAAATGTAAAAAAAATATTATCTTTTTTTTTGATATCAAATAAGTTTGTTTATTGAAAAAAAAAGAAAGTCTGAGATTAATTGAACTGTTTTAATCGAATAATAAATTTTAATATTTTTATTCGACTAATGGAATGATCTTAATCGAATATTTTCCTATTTTATATAAAAATTTTGATTAATAAAAAAAATTCTTCAACTACTTAAACTGTTTTGCTCGAATAAAAATTTTAAACTTTTTATTCGAATAATCGTGTGGAATTAATCGAATATTTTTTATTCTATATAAAAGAATAAGCAGACAAAATTTGTCGAATATTTTATTTTGTTTTATCTAAAAAAATTGTATTTATTGAAAAATAAAATAGAAAAAAGTCTTCGACTAATCGAACTGTTTTACTCGAACAGAAAATTTTAATATTTTTATTCGAATAATCGGAGTAACTTAATCGAATATTTTCTTATTTATAAAATTATTTTTTATTAAAAAATAAAATAATAATAAAAATAATCGGGTGTTCTTAATCGAATATTTTCTTATTTTACATAAAAATTTTGATTTATAAAAAAAAGAAAAAATTCTTCAACTAATTGAACTGTTTTGCAAGAATTCTAAACTTTTTATTCCACTAATCGTGTGGAATTAATTGAATATTTTTTATTCTATATAAAAAAATGCTATTTATTAAAATATAGAAAGAAATCGCTTAAACTTTTTATTCGAATAATTAGGTGAAATTTATCGAATGTTTTCTTTTGTTATATATAAAATATTTATACAGTGGAATCTCTCTTGAGCGGACACTGAAGGGACCATTGAAATGTGTCCGTACAAGGGAACTGTCCGGTCAAGAGAAAACTAAACATTTAAATGAAGCGCTGCTGGGACCTGTCAAAAGTGTCCGTCTACAGGGGGTGTCCGCCTATAGGAAGTGTCCGTTAAGGGAGATTCCACTGTATATTGAAAAAAAAAATTGAAAAAAGTATTCGAATAATCGAATTGTTTTACTCGAATAGAAAATTTAAAATTTTTTATTCGAATAATCGTGTGAAATTATTCGAATATTTTCTTATTTCATATAAAACATGTTATGTATTGAAAAAAAAATTAAGCACATTTTTAAACTTTTTATCCGAATAATTTGGGTGAACTTTATCGAATATTTTCTTATTTTATATACAAAATTTTATTTATTGAAAAAAAAAGACTGACTTATCGAATTTTTTTACTCGAATAGCATATTTTAAATTTATTATTCGAATAATCGCACGTTTTTAATCGACTATTTTCTTATTTCATATAAGAATTTTGGTTTATTGAAAAAAACAAATAGAAAAAAAGTCTGACTAATCGAAAGTTTCTATTCGAATAATTAGGTGACATTTATCGAATATTTGCTTATCGTAGATAAAAAAATTTTATTAATTAAAAAAAAATTAAAAACTATTATCCGAGTAATTGGCAGGAATGGATTGAATATTTGTTATTCTATATAACAAAATTTTATTTATAAAGAAAAAAATGAAAAGAATTTTAAGCTTTTTATTCGAATAAACAGCCGAATCGAATTGTTTTATATAAATAATTTTATTTATTGAAAAAAAAAAAAAATTTAAAAAAGTCTTTGACTAATCGAACTGTTTTACTCGAACAGCAAATTTTAAAATTTTTATTCGAATAATCGAACGAACTTAATGGAATATTTTTTTAGTTCATATAAAAATTTTGGTTTATTACAAAAAAAAAAAAAATTGAATAAAGTCTTCGACTAATCGAACTGTTTTACTCGAATAACAATTTTAAAATTTTTATTCGAATAATCCGGCAGCAGTGGACGGAATATTTAAGCTTCAACATGTCATCTATTTAAACAAATCCTTGATTAATACAATATTTTTTATTTGGTTAAGTACTCTGGAATCTTTATTCGAATATTTTGAAAAAATCGCAGGAATAGAAAAATTTTTTGTAAACAAATTTTCGATCGATTTCTGTCAAAAACAAGTTTATAATAGGGAGTTTAAGGAAAACAATTAAACGTTTGAGCGCGAACATATTATTGAATTTTTTGAATAAATAATTTCTTTCGTGTATTATAAGTTATATTTATTTAAGGATTTGGAAACATTTTGTTCGAATAATAATTTTTTTTCTACTAAAAATCATTTTAATGCCAAAATAGTTATAACAATATCTTTCAAATAAGTATTCGAAAGTATTTGGATTAAGAGCTGGAAAAAATTATTCGATTAAAATTTTTCAATCTACAATAAGAAGATGTGCGATTGATTTCCGTCGTGCACTTGCATTATTTCTAATTATTTTTCTTTTTCTCTTTCCGAATGCCAAAATTTTAATTTAAAATAAAAAATACTCCTTCAATACTGGATATTACAATTATTATTTATTAGAGATTGTAAAAAATAGTTATAAAAAATAATAAATATTATACTAATAGAATAAATTGTATTCTATCAAAGATTCGAATAATTTTTGCTCAAGACTTAAAAAAATTATTCGAATATCATTCTGTCTGATATTCAAATATTTTTTATGTTGCCAAAAAATAGTTCATTCTAAATTCGAATATGTTATTCATACGAAAAAATTGCTTAAACGATTAATTTTTATTCGAGTAACGAAACGATTAATCGCAAGATTTTAATGAATATATGTAATTCCATTTCTTTCAGTAAAACCTACATTTTTTTTAAAATATTTTAAATTGTTATAAATAATTCTATTTGGACGCGGCCCTTAATGCCTTCTTTTCACTTTTTAATTTTATACGTATTCCTATTTGTGTTGCTACTTTGTAGCGCTAAAAGTTTGCTGCCTTCTACTCCAGCTTTCTATACGACTAAATGTATATTTATTTATCTTATGGTTTGTTGGTCTTCGGAGGCAACAGAATTAGCACAAACCAATAATAAGGTTTACAAATACAAATAAAGCAGCTAAGAGGGATAATGAAAGACAAAAGTAAATAAAAATGAATAAACTAAGCAAAACAAAAACTGGGACATTAAAAATTCAATACAAGTCGTCGAGGTGGTTGTATCTTAAGGTTTTGTTTGCTTGTGCTTTTGTTTTTGTTTTAATTTTTGCTTTCCCTTTTGCATATCCTTAAGGCTCTTTCAAAGATGCCTGCCTCCTCCCTGTTTGCCCAGCAGTGTGATGTGTGAATTTTTTTTTTTGTTTCAACAGCAAAACCAAATGTGTTTCTTTGCTTCTGCAAACACTTTCTATTATTTTTTTTCAACTTTAACATTTGAATAGGTTTTTAGGTTTTCAGGTTTTTATAACTTTGTTACAATTTTTATGTTGCCTGTTTCATTAATATTTATGATTGTTTCATAAATTTTACGACTTTTTTATGACCATTTAATTTATTGGTTGCATTAAAATAATTTAAAAAAAAAGGTAATAAACACTGTGAATTGCTGATTACTAGAGTTTTGCCATTAAATTGTTATGGTTTTTGGCCACTTTAAATGTGCTTTGAAAAATACTAAAAAAAACCAATTGATTTCACATCTAACATTTAAATGGTTTAATGTTAAATGTTAATAATTAACTAGTTGATGATAAACAATGTTTAGTAAATTACATTTACAGTATTTGCTTAGTTCGAATTAAAAAAAAAAACATATATTTTATTTGTTTAATTTAAGTGATATTTGAATAAGTATTATTCAATATATATTAAGCTTTCAAATAGTATTACTTTTTCTTCTCAAATAAAAATTTATTTATTTTTATTAAAAGTCCTTTATTTTATGCAAAACTCTCTGTTTTACTTAAAAAACATCTTGTGACCAATAAATACCTTTTTATAAAAAATTGCTTTTTTATTGAAAAGTAATTTTTTTTTATTAAAAAGTTTGTTTATATTATATATGTATTTTTATTCCAAAGCAAACCTCTATACATATTCACATGTAGCTTTTTTAAAAAAAATTAACTTGTTATAAAAAATTGGTATTTTTCTATTGAAAAGTACTTTTTTTTTATTAAAAAGTAACTTATAAATAAAAATTATATTATTATTACAAATTATATTTTTTTATTAAAAAATATATAAAAAACAAATACTTTTTTATTTATAAATTGCCTTCTTATTAAATGTTTCCTTATATAAAAAATAGTTTTTTTAATAAAAAATAAATTTTTTTTAAATTACTTTTTTTAGTAAAAAATTTATTATAAAAATTAAAAATTTTTTTTGTTAAAAATAATTAAAAAAAAAATCATTAAAAAATTACTATTTTTTTGTTTAAAAATAAAATAAAAAAAAAATTTTAAAAAATTACTATTTTCTTGTGAAAAGTAAAACTTTTTTTTATTAAAAGTTACCTCTTTATTAAAAATTACATTTTTATTAAAAATTACCCTTGTATTAAAAATTACCTTTTATTAAAAATTACCCTTTTATTAAAAATTCCCTTTTATTTAAAAATGAATTTTTCCATAAACACTTTTTTTATTGAAAAGAACATTTTCATTAAAGAGTTTTAAGGGATGGCCCCGTAGAATAATGGGGTAGTGTGTAAAAAGCTCCTTTTTATTAAGAAATACTTTTTATTAAAAAGTACCTTCTTATTAAGAAGTACCTTTTAATTAAACAGTACCTTCTTATTAAAAGTACTTTTTTTTATTAAAAAGTACCTTTTTATTAAGGAGTACCTTTTTATTAAAAAAGTACATTTTTATTAAAAAGTACCTTTTTATCAAAAAAGTACCTTTTCATTAAAATGTAATTTTGTATTAAAAAGTACTTTTTTATTATATTTTGTGTTTTTCATACAACTGAAGATTATAAAAATCGTCAAATACAACTAACAACTTTAAATTAACAAGTACGAATTTTAAATCAAAAGAGAACACAAGACAATCTTCTCACCTCATTTGCAAAAAAAGTCTGGATGGGGACTTTTTGTTATTTAATTTTTTTTTATTATTTCTTGTCAAAATAAATACGAATTTCAAAATCTTTTTAAAAAGTACATTTTCATTAAAAAGTACCTTTTTCTAAAAAGTACCTTTTTCTAAAAAAGTACCTTTTTCTAAAAAAGTTCCTTTTCATTAAAAAATACCTTTTCATTAAAAAATACCTTTTCATTAAAAAGTAAATTTTAATTAAAAAGTAAATTTTAATTAAAAAGTACCTTTTTACAAAAAAGTACCTATATATAAAAAAATACCTTTTTATAAAAAAGTAATTTAAAAAAAGTACCTTTTTACGAAAAAGTAATTTTTTGTTAAAAAAGTACCTTTTTATTAAAAAGCAAATTTTCATTAAAACGTAAATTTTTTTTATAAAAAGATTATCTTTTTATAAAAAATTACCTTTTTATAAAAAATTATCTTTTTATCAAAAAGTCCCTTTTTATAAAAAAGTACCTTTTTATAAAAAAGTCCCTTTTTATAAAAAAGTACCTTTTTATAAAAAAATACCTTTTTATAAAAAAGTACCTTTTTATAAAAAAATACCTTTTTATAAAAAGTACCTTTTTATGAAAAAGTACCTCTTCGTAAAAAGTAACTTTTCATAAAAAAGTACTTTTTCATTAAAAAGTACTCTTTTAAGGAAATTTGCCTTTATTTATTGAAAAGTACTTATCTTAAAAAGTATTTCATTATTAAAAAGATCTTTTATAATAATTTTTTTAGCGAAAAATTAATTTTGTATTTTTTTTTTGCTATATCTTCGGTTGGTTTCTGGTTTGCGGCACAGTATATTCAAAATACATTATGTCTACAGCAAACCAGAAACCAACCGACGATATGTGTGTATCTTTTTTCTTTTTCTTTTTAAATTTTCCCCACCAGATTTTCATTTGAAATTTGTTTTTTTTTTGGCAAAAGTATTTAAAATTTTTACACTTGTTTAACATGATAAAATCATATTTAAGAATCGTAATTGCAAATATGTAAACATGCATGAGAAAGAATAATCTAAATGTTTTGACAGGCCACACCCAATAAAATGTCACAAAACAAACAAGAATAAATATGCAAACAGTTAAAACTGCTCAATGATTGCATAACTTTAAAATATTTTTCATAAAATTGGCAAATATTTTTATAATTCAATCTTTCAAAATTCACCACCTTTTATTTCCTTTTAAAGCAACATGTATCCTTTAATTCACCACTGGGTTTTCCGCACACTGGATATATTTTGAATCCTTTTATTTTGCTTCCATGGGAAGTTTTTTGTAAATATCTCTTTTTTTTAAATATTTTTAAATACTATTTTTTTGAAATTAGATACATTTTTTTAAGACTTTAACACAAATGGTGCTTATTTGTTTTTTTTTTTATTTTTTATAATAATATTTTTTTTTAATTTTGTGTTTTTTTAATTGTTTTATATATTTTTCCCGCTTTTAGGTTTATTTAACGTTAAAGTCTCTTCGAAACTAAATGTGAAAATCTTTTATTTTCCCATATGCTTTAAGTGAAAACTTAGAAATTCTAGTCTAGTCTTTATGGTAGATTCTCTTGTAAAGGTAATTTTATCAGCAGATTTTCTTTTGTTGCTAAAAACTATTGAATGAAAATGTTAAATTTGTTTACGCTTTGTCTCTTTTGAAATGAAAATTCACCACTTGTGTCTTTTACTTAAAAATTTACTTTTATAAATTTAAATTAAACTCAGCTGCTCAACTCTTTTGAGCGAGGGCAAGAAAGAAAGCATATTGTTTCATTATTTCTACTTCTACTTCCGCCTTTTAGTCAAATATTTTATATGTCTCTACTTTCAAAGGCTTATGATTTCAAAGCCTCTTACGAGTATAATTTCTGAATTCGCATTATTATTATTTTTCTTGCTTACTTATCTTAATTTAATTTTATATAATTTAATTTTTTTTTCTGTGCAATGAAGTTGCTCTAAGAGCCCTGTGTGCCGGCCAAGAGAGTTGAATGTCAATATGTCAGAATCTTTGCCGTGTAAATGGATTAGATGTCATAAACATGAAAGCTGGAAAACAGTAAATGTTATTATTAAGCTTATGGCCTTGTTTGTGCTTCCAATATTTATTAAGATGATAGTAGAGTCAGTCAGTGGGCATAAAAATATATATGTACATATTTATGTGTAAGTCAAGCATTAACATTAACTGGTTGATTTGACAAAGAGTTATAGCTTAGAAAAAAATTAGTAGAATTGTTGCAGCAAAAAAAAACATAATATTAATAATCTCTTGCGATTAATAAATTACTTATAGGAATTTGTTTAAAAATTCCAATTAAATTTGTCAGGATTTTTAAATACTTATTGACATTTACGAGCATCGCTTTTTAATTATTTATTTCAGGGCATAATACTAATAATAATAAATAATATTGAACGTTACACTAATGTAGACAATTTAATAACAGACATTTCTGGTTTTAAATATTTAATAAATAAAAATATATTCAGTAAAGTGCGGCTTTGACTCGCGCACGAAGGGTTCCGTACGTTGGGCTTTGAGCATTTTTTTAATAGTGTTTTTTTTTACGTTTTTTCAGCTGAAATAATTTTTTTTTGTTTATTTTTTCGCTTTTTTCTAGTTTTGGCAATTTTTTTAATTTTGGCGATTTTTTTTAATTCTGACGATTTTTTTTGCATTATGGAGATTTTTTTAATTTTGGCGATTTTTTTCATTTTGGCGATTTTTTAATTTTGGCGATTTTTTTAATTTTGGCGATTTTTTCATTTTGGCGATTTTTCCGGGTTTTCGCGATTTATTTTCGATTTAGAAATTTTTTTTAATTTGGTGCTTTTTTTCGTTTTGGCGATTTTTTTTTATTTTGGCGATTTTTTTTCGGTTTGGCGATTTTATAATTTTGGGATTTTTTTGTTTTACCGTTTTTGAAAATTTCAAGGGGTTTGCTCTTACGGTTTCCAAGATACAGCAAGTTATCAAAATTACATAGTCAAAATTACATTAACTGATGGTACACCCTCTAATTAAAATTTTTTAAATTTTAGTGTTAATTGTTCTAGTCTGTATAAAAATACACCAACTTTACAAATTTCAAGTGCATATACATACAATTGTATGTATATTACATGGGATTTTAAAATTGTTCGTTGCACGTTTTGGCACACCCTTTAATTTCCAACTCTCATGTATTTGTTGTTGTAGCGGGCAAGAATCTACACACTCTGTCCAAATTTCAGATCCGTAGCTCTTACGGTTCTCGAGAAAATACCGTGTGACGGACGGACCGACAGCGTAGCGAAAACAATAGGGTTTCTTTTCACCTTTGGTGTACGAAACCCTAACCGACGTATGTACATATATGTATTATACAGATACATACATACATACATACATACATACATACTTACATAAGTACCTACATACATATTTGTTTTAGTAAGTGACCTCTCGGTTTTTTTCGACTAAAGAATTTTCTTGAGTAAAGATCTTCCTAAAACAAAAAAAAAAATATGTTTAACTGAAAATAAAAATTATTTTTGGTTATTTCTTTACCCAATTTAATTTTTTCAATTTCCAACCCTGGAACTATAATTAAAATTTTTCTCTTTCAATACGAGTACTAATTTATTTCTTTCTAAAATATAGAATATATTTAATTACCAAAGAAATAACTAGTTTTATTTAATTAGTTTTATATACTTTTCCCAACCCTGGAATCATCCTTTTAGATTTTTTTGGTTCCTTATGCCAATCTTGTTCTTTAAAAAATGTATAAAATATCTTAAGTGAATAAAGAAAAAAAGAAATAAGGAAAACACTAGTTTTATTTAGTTAATTTAATATTAAAAAAAATCAAATTTTCCAGCTCTGGAGTTTTAATTTTTCGAAATGTCTGTACCAAACTTTTCTTTTCAAAACATAAAATAACTATATTTGATTTGTAAGGAAGAAGAAAAATTACTTAGACATAGTTAATTTTATTTATCACAAAAAGTGTAAGTTTCCCAACCCTGGAATTATAATTTTAAATTTTTTCTGATTTCTTACACCAATCTTTTTCTTTTTAACAAAAAAAGTTAAATTTCCCAACCCTGGAAACGTCTTTTTTATTTTTTTTAATTGTTTTTTTATATTTTTAATACAAATTTCATTCGCACTGAAATATAAGATAAGTATATTTAAAAAAAAGTAAAAATTAGTTTTCGATAGTTACTTTTATATGGCAAAATAAAGTTTAAGCTTTCCAGCTCTGCAACCGTCTGCTCCGAATTTGCTGATTTTCAATACCAATCTATTTTGGACCATTTCTGACACAGCAGTCCAGGAACGAAGTCTCTAGCTTTTCTATGAGCTTCGGAAAACCAATTTCACGTACAGACAGACGGACAGACGGACATCGCTTGTTCGTCTTCCCTATGCATAAGGAATTTGTTTTATAAACCAAAGCTATTTTTTCTTAATACGACAGTAAAAAGTTAAACAACAATTTAGATTTAGTTAAAAGTTGGTCACGTGCGACACTGTAAGTGTAAAACTAAAAAAATTGCTTATATAAATTAAGATGAGCTAAAACAGCGAAAAATAAAAATAGCTGCAAACGGTGTAGAGAAAATTTAAAGGAATATGAAACATTCGGATATGTACTGCATTCCACGTGAAATTAAAACCTTCTAAACCTCGACTGTTCTAAAAATCACGATGATTTGAAATCACTGGTTTTCAAACAAACATTTAATAGCTGAGTGTTATTTTTTATGGAATGATAGAATATTTTATTTCAAATTCCAAAGCTTTAAGTCGTGCAATATATAAAACTGATGATTAAGCATTTATTAACTGTTTGAGACCAAAGTGATTTGGCGTGTCGTGATTTGCAGAACCGGCCCGATAGTATTGTTGTTGGCGGTATATATTTATAATAACAAGGCTATGGCTATTCCAAATGATTTTATTTCACGTGTCATAAAAAAATAAAAAAAGCATTGGCTGCAGGAAAAAATTAAATGATTGAAGACAAAATACGGATTGCATAAGAGACAAAAATCCGAATAAAACCTGACTTGCAAATGCAAGCAAACGCTTGCTTTACCAAGAGATACTCATATGACGAAATTAAAACTTGTATACTTGTTTATTTGAATTTTTTTTATAAACTTGCTTATTTATAATTAAGTAAAAAGAGCAAAAGAAACAATGTACACAAATATCATGATGGGAAAATGTCACGTGCGACTGTGATTTAAATTTAATAAAAAAATTGAAATCATTCTTGGGTAAATTTAAAACACAACTTTCTAAAATATCATATTAAAATATTGCTTTAGGTCTCGCTGAAATAAGTTTTGGTCACATGCGAATGCTTTAGTTTTTTGCAATTAAAAAAAATTCAAGTCAACACCAGTTATAGGGCTAATTAAGAGCTATTAGCTACGGTTATTGTCAAAATAAAAATTTGTTTTGTTTTAACTTTTTTCACTTTAGATGTGTACGACGGTCACGTTCGACATTATGGAAATGTCAATATTGTAACTTTTATCTGATATACATGTCTACATATATAAATATTTTCATTTTAACCGTATGTTCTTGGTATTTTAGCAGCTTTACCATATGTTTGCATATGTAACATTTTGTAGCATATTTTTGCATATTTTAGTCTATCCAGAATATATTCATATAAATATATGAGAGCATAGAGCATATCTTTGTGTGTCATGGACTTGACAACATATGTTTGTATACAAATATTTTTATAACATATAATTGCATATTTTACCTTTCGTAGCATATTTTTGCATATTTTAGCCTATGCAGCATATAATCATATTAGTCTCTAGAACAAAATATCTTTGCAGGCCTTAGGCTTTAAAGCAAATGTTGACTTACTTTGATTGTTATAATGTATGTTTGCATATTTTAACTTTTAGAGCATATTTTAGCCTATGCAGCATATAATCATATTAGTCTCTAGAACAAAATATCTTTGCATGTTTTAGGCTTTAAAAGAAATGTTGACATACTTTTATTGTTATAGCATATATTTGCATATTTTAAGTTTTAGAGCATATTTTTGCATATTTTAGCCTATGCAGCATATAATCATATTAGTCTCTAGAACAAAATATCTTTGCATGTCTTAGGCTTTAAAAGAAATGTTGGCATACTTATATTGTTATAGCATATATTTGTATATTTTAACTTTTAGAGCATATTTTTGCATATTTTGACGTATGCAGCATATAATCATATTAGTCTCTAGAACAAAATATCTTTGCATGTCTTAGGCTTTAAAAGAAATGTTGGCTTACTTTGATTGTTATAATATATGTTTGCATATTTTAACTTTTAAAGCAAATTTTTTTTGCATATTTTAGCCTATGCAGCATATAATCATATTAGTCTCTAGAACAAAATATCTTTGCATGTCTTAGGCTTTAAAAGAAATGTTGGCATACTTTTATTGTTATAGCATATATTTGTATATTTTAACTTTTAGAGCATATTTTTGCATATTTTGACCTATGCAGCATATAATCATATTAGTCTCTAGAACAAAATATCTTTGCATGTCTTAGGCTTTAAAAGAAATGTTGGCATATTTTTATTGTTATAGCATATATTTGCATATTTTAACTTTTAGAGCATTATTTTGAATATTTTAGCCTATGCAGCATATAATCATATTAGTCTCTAGAACAAAATATCTTTGCATGTCTTAGGCTTTAAAAGAAATGTTGGCATATTTTTATTGCTATTGCATATGTTTGCATATATTAACTTTTAAAGCATATTTTTTTGCATATCTTAGTTTTTAAATCACATATGTACATGTGTTGCATATTTTAGATTTCTTTTTTAAAATCTGCTTAGTAATAGAAAAACATAATACAAAATCCCAAATTATCACTTCAATCCTCTCTATAACCCCTCTGGTGTGATTATAACAACACAGCGATATCCTTCAAAATCATCACATTTACATTTCTCTTCAATAATTATTTTGTTTTCTACATCTTGGCTTAATAATCTGTTTAAACTTTTTTCAATGCATTTCTTTTCAATAAACTGTACTTAATGTTATTATAAGAAAAGTATAATAAAACTAAAATTCTTAAACCCTTTTTATGTTCTGGCTGACACAAATTACATACGAGCAGACATACATACATACATTTTATGTTCCTTTTTATCTTCAACAAAAGGCAACAAGAATGAGCTCTATACAGCTAGTCTTACTTGCTTCTTTATTAAAGAAAACGTACTATTATTATTTTTTCTTCCTCTTAACAAATTAAATAACTTACCTGGGTGTCCTTGTTACAGCAAATAAAATCTGTTTGTGTGCCTGACAGCTGTAACAAAGCCAAACGCACACTTTTTGTACTTGCACAACTGAGTATTAAGTATTAAGAGATATTTTTATGACTTTCACTATAGGCGGGCGAAAGAAGGACATTTTGTAAGTTTTAACGATTTTATTTGTGACCATTATTAAACTTTATTAAAGAGGTAAGCTAAGGAAACATTTGGTAGAGACTGCCTATGTTTCTGATATACTCGTAGTTGTGAAAATGTACCACCAAAATTTTTTTTGTGGAATTTCACATAAAACTTTGGATAACATTGTATTTATAAAATGCAAGTGTTAATAGCATAAGTAGGAAATTAACCCTTAAGTGGCCTTGAAGTTTTGGACTCATTTCAAGTTTAAGTTGAATTCTCAGATTTCTGATTATTCAAGGACTTGCATTATAATTTTATGGGAAATAATAATAATACATAATAACACTTAAATTAAATTCTTGTTTAATCGCGTAATTAACCCTTAAACGCATTTAAGGTTTTTGGCTTATTTCTGTTATTTAAGTTGAATTTCAAGCTTTACTGTTTTCTAAAACTTTATAGCGAAAAATCATGGCCAATATGTATTTTTAGCATATTTCAAACGGTGTCCTCTATTTAGGAAAAGTTTAAACGAGATCCCCATAGAGAGTAGTTAGAGGGTTAAAATGTTTCACAAAAGCGTTCATAGCAAAATTTTTAATTTATTTACATATACAAATATATACTAGCTGCCCCGGCAAACGTTGTTTTGCCACATAAATTATTTCTAGGAAATTTCTAGGGCAGAAAATAATAACTAACTCATTGCAAGTGTGTGAGGATGTGGTATATGAGTGATAGGGGCAGGGAGTGCTGTGAACGAGGACGGAATATAAAAATAACAAAACATCAAACATTTATATTTTATTGTTTTGGGAAGGGGGGGGGGTCCACCTCGCTCTCAAAAGAGTCCATACCAAATTTGAAACTCTTGCTATTATAGTTTTCAAGTTATAAGGTTATCAATTTTATTGTGTAGGGGAGCCCCTACCCACGGCACTGGTCTGCCAATATTTTAAATTAGTTCGCACCTCGTTCTCAAAAGAGTCGATACCAAATTTGAAGACTCTTGCTATTATAGCTTTCAAGTTATAAAATTATTATTAATTTTATGGTGTAGGGAGAGGGAGCCCCTTCCCGCGGTCCTATTCTAGCAATATTTTGAATTACTTCACACCTTGCCCTCAAAAGAGTCCATATCAAATTTGAATACTCTGACTCCTATAGATTTCAAGATATAAGATATTTCGTTTGCATGGGCGTGGCACAGCCCACTTAATAGTATGAAAAATAGATTGTGACCTATTCTTAGACCTCAGGAGTACACATACAAAATTTTATTATAATAATATAATCAGTCAAGCGGTTTCGGAGGAGTTCAGTTACAAACATCGTGACACGAGAATTTTATATATAAAGATAGAGATATACGATTAAAATGCAAGGGGAACCTTAACCCTCTTTTAAACAACGGCCCAAATATAAACTTACAAAACTTCCATACATGTTTATTTATTGTTTTTTTTTTATTCTGTTCTGTTTGTTAGGGCTTTAATATTTGTTTTTTGCTGTACCGTATTGTTAGCAAATAAATTATACCCTTGAGAGCAGCGGCCGAATGCCAAATTAGGTTATATTTTTAAAAGCTTGGAAAGCTGTAGATAAATGCCTACATTTATCTTGGTTCTCGTTTTTGTGACAGGCTTAAGGACAGTATCTGCAATAATTTATTGTCATTATATTTTTGATTCATGTTAAAAACCACTAAATTTATGTTTCTTTTTATTTTATTTTTAGGTAGAACGCGCGGAACTCTACAAAAGTCAGTGGATTACGTGAGCCTTCTTTAATGTGAGCACAAATAATATTGTGACTATAACAAAGAAATGATTGCATTAGCTTAATTTAATTACCTCGTGTATAATTAATTTATAATGAACATGATTTCTCGTGGGCGTGACTCTAAGTGAGCGTGAGTGTTTTCGGTAGCGTGATTAAAATCCATGCATATATACATACATATATATTCACATTAATGCATGAAAATTAACCTAAATATTTCGCCGGGAATGAACGTCAGTGTCATAGAAATTTCGGGCGCGTGACTCAGCGTGAGCGTGAGTGTTTTCGGTATCGTAACTAAAATGTATATACTTACATGACTGCATAAAAATTTACCTAAAACTTTCGTCGGTAATGAACGTGAGTGCAATAGAAGTTGCGCGTGAGTGCATCTGAATTGTATCAGTGACTGCAAAAAAAATTATTTCATAAGTTTAATTTTTTTTGTTCGGGTACCTTGCGGCTATAAGTTTGCGTGTGCGTGACTACGTGAGCGTGAGTGTTTTCGGTATCGTAACTAAAATGTATATACTTACAAGACTGCATAAAAGTTTACCTAAAACTTTCGTCTGTAATGAACGTGAGTGCAATAGAAGTTGCGCGTGAGTGCACCTGAATTGTATCAGTGAATGCAAAAAAAATTATTTCATAAGTTTACTTTTTTTCTTGTTCGGCTACTTCGCGGTTCCAAGTTTTCATGTGCGTGACTCAACGTGAGCGTGAATTTTCGGGTTAGTGAGTGACTAGTATATATTCACATTTTCGTGACTGCATAAAAATTAACCTAAACTTTATTTCTTGTTCGGCTACTTCATGGTTATAAGTTTTCGTGTGCGTGACTCAACGTGAGCGTGACTCAACGTGAGCGTGAATTTTCGGGATAGTGAGTGACTAGTATATCCTCGCATTTTTGTGACTGCATAAAAATTAACCTAAATATTTCGTCGTGTATTACTCACGCTAAAGAAAAAAAGAAAATTTCTCGTGACTATGACGTGATTGAATGGTTACAATATATGCTCGTAATAAATAAATGATATATATATATATATATATATATATATATACATATATCGTCGATATATGTACGTCATAAAAGTTACAATTCAACGCGAGTGAGAGAGTTTGCTTATCGTTTAAGGAAATTGAACTAATCTCTCTTTAGTGCTCTCAAGAGTATTTTATGAGTTTTCATGATTTCGACTCATTTTTATTTGAATGAGTCGTTTAAGCGTAATAATAAATTGAGTCGCGAGTGATGGGACACTAAAGGAATGCTATCGTTAATTTACTTCATATGTTATACGGGTTTTCTGTGAGAACGAATTTCGCCAAGCATGATTCTAAGACGACACCATATATCATCTCAACAACGATTCCGCAAGCACCATTTCCGCGACCATTTCTTCAACTGCATTGTTTTGGTAAGTTGTTTTTAATTAATTATTTTTTATAATCTATATAACTAATTTATACCAAGAATTTTGTCCAATCAAAATTTTAATTAATTTGATAAAATTTTAAGCACATTCTCACATTATTCCAATAATTTAAAGGATTCATACATTAAAATGATTGTTAGTTTGCTTTTCATAATTTGAATATTTTTGCACCGACTTTAAGAACCGACACTGAGAAGTTACAAATAATTTTTAGTCGACAGCTGGCAGCAAAACAGCTGACTTCGAATATTCGAACATTCTCTCCCTTATTATTTTTATACGAGTTTTTTTATTCTGGGAAACATTAATTTCGCTGAAAAAAAAATATTTCTAGTAGGTAGGATCAAATCCGATAAGCTATATGAGGGCAGTGCAGTCTTTACAGACGGATCAAAAATGGGAAAAATGGGACGGATCAGACTGGCGAATGAATGCAGCGTTTTCCAGGCTGAGATCTTGGTCATCATCAAGGCCACGAAGCTGGTGGCCAGGAATGTAGCTGAAGGTGAGAAGCTAACCTTCTACGTCGACAGCCAGACAGCGCTAAAAGTTTTGAGGGAACACAATATCAAATCGAAACTTGTTAGTGACTGTAGGAAAGCCCTCAACTTGCTTACGGATAATTATAGTGTCAGACTATATTGGGTTCCTGGTCACAGCAGTATTGAGGGAAATGAAATTGCCGATGAGCTGGCAAAAATAGGGTCGGCATTAGATGAGGAAATCACTGACAGATCGGTGAAATTACCGATAGGTCAAAACTATAGGGAACTCAGTAATTGGGTAGAAAGCAGGACCAACAGTTCATAGCGAAGTAAGGAGGATTGTAGAGTCTCGAGGAGTTTTGGGCAAAACTTGTCTCAGGAAGATCCAAGCTGCTACTGGAAATGAATAGCAAGGTGATGCTAATCATGATAGGCGCGTTGACAGGTCAAAGCTCGGCCAGAGCAAGAACCAGCATTTGGGAAACTGGCACTCCAGATTTTTGTAGGATGTGCGGGGATGAAGGGGAACCAGAGACCATTGAACATATTATCTGTAACTGCCCGAAGCTGCAACGTCATAGGCTTAGATAGATGAGCAGACATTTCTGATATCGGAAAGTGTGAACTAGAGGACATTAGGGGCTTCATCATGGGAATTCGGTGGCTCAATGACGGATAATAGGGTGACTTCTGGCTACAAAAGTAGGGGGGTTAATATTACTTTTTTGGGCAACAGAAGAGAATCACAATAGACCCAATTGGGTCTCCGAGTGGAGGTGCGGTATAGCACCTCCCTAACCCTTCCCTTCCTAACCTAACCTAACCTAACCTATACATATATATATATATATATATGTACATAAATACATGCATACTCATGCACATGTTTTGAAAACCGAATCAGCGGTTTTCCCTGTTATCGTTCTCTTTTTCTTTTAGCAAACTCTACCTTTTGTGGTTCTTGTCAAATACTTAAATGATTACACGCTTAGTTGGTATTATTAGTGTGATGTGTTGTGGCAAATTCTTGAGTTTGTAGTGGTGACACTTACTAACATGCAAATCCTGACACACTTATACACTGATACGAAGAGTGTAAGAAGAATTGCTATTGAGGGATTTTTAACTCATACATACTGCATTCAGTCTGATGATTTTCTCGGTATTTTTTATTTTTTAGTTTGTGCTTAGAAAATAAATGGAAATAGCACATGCATTTCCATTGAAACAAGGTGGATTTTTATTTATTTTTTATTCAACTCATGTACGAATGTTGTTGCTAATATTTGAGATACGAGTATAAAAGCAGGTATTAACTTATTATATTTGAATAGTATTATGCGCTTAAGGAAAATAATCGTTATTGAAAAATTCTTGTTTAAGTTGCACATAGAATATTACATTAAATTATTAAATAGCAAAAATATCTTTTCATAGCTATGCTATTTATTGCGCGACACAGGAGTTAGGATGTGTTTTTCGTAGCAAAAATAATCAACACTATTACAGTTATAAATTTATTTTTATTTTGTACTTAAAAGCAGAGTACGAAAATAAACGAAACAAATTGTTTGATTTTGTTTTGTTTCGTTCTTTGAAGTGAGTGAAACAAAAACAAAACAAAAGCAATGAGAAGGAGGATTGTTCAATTTGTTTTTATTTTTAGTGTTTTTATGGTAATTGTTAAAACTTAAGTTTAAAATTTTTAAACGTACTAATAATCCCAAATTATTATTTTACTTATTAAATAATAAAAATAAATAATAAAAAAATATTTTATTTAATAAGTAAAATAATAATTTAGGATTATTAGTGCGTTTAAAAATTTTAAACTTTTTATTTTGTTTTTGCACATGAGCACAAACCAGAGAATACAGCCGATCGCCTGCAAGTCGGCTAACAACTGCCACCGGCCGCAAAGAATACATTAATTTAATCGTACGTTGCTAGAAAAGAAAATAATGGGAAATATCCGTTTTGAAATATTTGCAGATAATTTGACATCATCATATACATAATATAATTTTATTTAATTGTTATTTCACACATGAAATTCCTTTTATATAACTAAGCAGCATAGCTACAACCGGGTGTCCTAAGACAACTCTCTTCTTTTTTCATGCATGAGTGGTTGAAATACTTTTTATTTTGCAAACAATTTGGTACGAGTATGCTGTAAACTATTACAGCTATCATAACTTTCGTGAAAAGAAATTATAAAATTTGTTTCCAAAAGTCTCCAAAATTCTCTAAATGGCTTAACACAGCCTATTTTATAAAAACAATTGTCACAACTTTTTCCAAGTGCCTTTAAATGGTTTAAAGCTGCAAAAAATTATCAAAAAATCATAATCTTTGATAAAAATATTGCTAAAAGTGTTCTCCCCCAAAAATCTCTTAATTGACCTAAAAAGCCTAAACTGACCAACAATCATATATTTTTTGCCCAAAAAATTTTAACGCTACATTTTCCGCTGGTGGCTGGGTCAGCTTAGTCGCGTACAGTGTCGCAACATATATAAAATTCGTAAATCATTTATTATATTAAAGAAAATAATATTAAGGAAAATAATACTATACTAGCTTCAACAATCGCGTCTCTTCGAAACAGCATTCTGCCAACGATTTAGTACTCCCGTAGGTGTGGGCACTGCGGGCAATCATACAATTCATCGCCAAAACACTTTACACGCTGTGGTATTACCAGTACAATCGTAGTTCCAGTAACAAGCTCCGAACCAGTTCCGAACTAGGTCCGGTAGCTTGTTCCGAACCAGTTCTGAACTAGTTCCGGTAACTAGTTCGGCACTGGTTCCGGTAACTAATTCCGAACTAGTTCCGGTTACTAATTCCGCACTAGTTCCGGTAACTGGTTCCGCACTAGTTCCGATAACTAGTTCCGCACTAGTTCCGGTAACTACTTCCATACTAGTTCCGGTAACTAGTTCCATACTATTTCCGGTAACTAGTTCCGTACTAGTTCCGATGACTAGTTCCGGTAACTAGTTCCGTACTGGTTCTGGTAACTAGTTCCGTACTTGTTCCGGGAACTAGTTCCGTACTAGCTCTGTACTAGTTCCGGTAACTAGTTCCGTACTAGGTCCGATAACTAGTTCCGTATTAGTTCCGGTAACTAGTTCCGTTCCAATTTCGGTAACTAGTTCCGTACTAGTTCCGGTAACTAGTTCCGTACTAGTTCCGGTAACTAGTTCCGTACTAGTTCCGTACTAGTTCCGGTAGCTAGTTCCGTACTAGTTCCAGTAGCTAGTTCTGTACTAGTTCCGGTAACTAGTTCCTGTCACTAGTTCCGTACTAGTTCCGGTAAGTAGTTCCGTACTAGTTTCGGCAACTAGTTCCGTACTAGTTCCGCTAACTAATTCCGTACTAGATTCGGTAACTAGTTCCGTACTAGTTCCGGTAGCTAGTTCCGTACTAGTTCCGGTAACTAGTTCCGGTAACTAGTTCCGGTAACTAGTTCCGGTAGCTGGTTTCAGGTAATTAGTGTCGGAAACTAGTTCCGTAATAGTTCCAGTAACTAATTCCGGTAACTAGTTCCGTACTAGTTCTGATAACTAGTTCCGTACCAGTTCCGGTAACTAGTTCCGTACCAGTTCCGGTAACTAATTCCGTACTAGTTCCGGTAGATAGTTAGAAATAAGATTTTTTCACTAAGTCATATACAATTCATATACATATACTGAAAATGCAGTTCAATAAGTTCGTTGTCCACAAAAATATTTATGAAGCAACCCCTTAATTTCATTATTTGCGTACCAAATAAAAGAAGAAGAAAAATATCGCATCCGATATTTTTTAAAACCCCATTTAACTCGATGAATTTATCTTCACACACATACGCTCACATATATTCTCTAAAGTAAACTAAAATAAGCTACAATGAAAAATAAAAGGGCACACGCGTATCAAGCACATTCACTCTCTGTCATACTTACAGTCGGGGTACACTTCTACTCAGGCTACGGATATTTAGTTGGCTAAAAAAAAAACACATAAATATGATAGTCGAGATATTTATTCATCATTCGCCACTGTATATATACATTTGTGTATATAAAATGGAGTCGAAAATGTTTGGGTGTGTGTGGCTGTTTATGTTTTGTGCGTGTGTGTAAATAAAATAGCCCTGTATATACGCATGTATAGCCGATTAATAGTCATAGTATTTGTATACTCATGCATATGAATGTAGCTCATACAGTGTATAAATTTTAGTTGTTTGTGCTGCGTTATTTAAAAACTGTGTATAAACATATTTGTTGGATGCTTATACGTTTATAGGTTTAAAATTAATGCGCGTGTTTGCATTTTGCGTGTTTATTATTTGTAGCTGTACGCATGCATAGCTGTTGTTTGACATCCAGTACTCAAAGAGTACTTAAGACAATACTTTTTTCATTATCTAGTACAAACATGGGTACTACTAAAAATATTATCAGCGGACTTGCATTGCTCGTATTATTTCGCAAAAGGCCCACGCTTTCATCAAATACATGGGCTCTGCAATAAAATGAAAGCTCAATCGAATGACATATTCAAGTAGAAGCTGGTCTGAATTCCCAAAATTTATAACGCATAGGAACAGGGAAACAATTCTCAATTTCAAACATTGCAGATACGCGTTACAGTTGAAACTGCAAAAATATTTATAGACTCATCTCCCAGGACACACTAATCTTGTAGCAGTTGTTATTAACAAGTGGTCTAAAATTCCTTACTTCACTCCACCCACCTACCACGATATTATATCGTTTTAATAGAGTATCTTAGATCCTTTTAATCTCTTCATATCTATAAAAATAATCCTGTTAATTGCTCCACCAACTATCGTGCTTATAATGAACAAAAAAAAAACTACATCCACTTGTATTTAGTGTATTTAGTAAACACATTTTATGAATATTGCACTATAAAAACAAATCTGACCATCATTTGAGGATTCATTAAAAGCCAATTTGTCTTAAAATCTCAGTTAAGCCAAACCCAACAATAACATTTATATAGATTTGCTTACAAAACAATTCCATTCAGAGATAACTACTAACTTAAAGATTGCAATGATGATGATTATTTGTTTCTTAACGCAAAATTAAGTTTTAAGCAACATTTCCCAACTTCTCTTTATTTTTACGACTATTATTTCATTCTTGTCCACCCCTTTTCATAAAATTCACCCCACGGTTATTGTATAGTGCTGCTCTGCTTCTTCAGTTTCAACAACCTGAAGTAGTTTCCCGCTTAAGCTTTTCAAAATGTGACTACAAAGTACTTAACAAAATTGTAAAGGTGGATTTTTGTTTTGAATTTTGTGCCTTAACACTAAAATATATACAAAATAGTTAAACAAACCAAAACCATAAGAGAGTGAATTAAATAATAAAAACAGTGTTAACACTAGGGGATTTTTTTTTGTTAGTGGAAAAGAGAAAGTACTTTTTACAGTCAAAAAGAAAAAGACACAAAAACTATGCTAATTAAAACATTTCAAAAGGCAGACGAATTGATTGAAGTAATAATGTGTAGAGTGCAAAGCAAATTTTGATCTGAGAAATCCAGTTCGATGGGGACCCAAACGCTGTCCCCAATATCACAAAATTTTCTTAAGTTAAGTAATAAAATGGTAAAGAGCTTAAACTAATACGCCTATTTAGCATCACAGTCAGCTGTAGCGGCGCGCTGAAAATTAGCAAAACGTGAAAAAGCCTATCGATGTTTATTTACTCCACATATAACCGGATATTGACCAGAAAATTAATTTGAACATCAACAAAACCTTGAACATGACTCTGTAAATATAAACATAGAGTCGAACATGAACATAATATTGAATAGAATGATGGACACCAGGATGGACAACATGAGATTGTGCATAAGGATGGGTAAAACAATAGATATAAAATAAATATGGACATGAACATAATTGTGGGCATGACATGAACGTGGTCACAAACATACACAAGATTGTAAACATAAGCATACACATAAACATGCACATAAGCATAAATATAAACATAAACATAAATATAAAAATAAACATAAACATAAGCACAAACATAAACTTAAACATGACTGTAAATATAATTATTGAGTTAAACATGAACATAGTGATGAACAGATTGATGGACATAAGCATATTCATACGGATGTTTATACGGATGGAAATGTACATGAACACGAGGATGGACATAAATATGAGCTTGCACATGAAGATGGATATGAATATAAATATAGAATAATATGAAGTTGAGTATGGACATGAATATAAATATAGATCAATATGAAGATGACTATGGACATGAACGTGCTCACGGGCATAAACAACATAAATATCAATATCAATACCAATATCAAGATAAACATAAACATGAACATAAACATAAACATCAACATCAACATCATCATCAACATCAACATCAACATCAACAACATTAACATCAACATCAACATCAACATCAACATCAACATCAACATCAACATCAACATCAACATCAACATCAACATCAACATCAACATCAACATCAACATAAACATAAACATTGATATGTCTAAAATGAACTTGGTCATAAACATGCACATAAACATAAATATAAACATAAACATAAATATAAAAATAAACATAAACATAAACACAAACATAAACTTAAACATGACTGTAAATATAAATATTGAGTTGAACATGAACATAGTGATGAACAGATTGATGGACATAAGCATATTCACAAGGATGGGAATGTACATGAACACGAGGCTGAACATAAATATGAGCTTGCACATGAAGATGGATACGAATATAAATATAGAATAATATGAAGTTGAGTATCGACATGAACGTGTTCACGGACATAACAA
Source organism: Tachina lurida (assembly GCA_944452675.1). Classification (NCBI taxonomy): domain Eukaryota; kingdom Metazoa; phylum Arthropoda; class Insecta; order Diptera; family Tachinidae; genus Tachina; species Tachina lurida. The sequence continues at coordinate 30,785,938 of OX101756.1, read as the reverse complement.
CATCAATATCAATATTAAGATAAACATAAACATAAACATAAACATCAACATCAACATCAACATAAACATAAACATTGATATGTCTAAAATGAACTCGGTCATAAACCTGGATATGAACATGAACATTATCACAATCTTAAGCATGAACATGAACAACCACATGAAAGATTAACATTAATATGAATGCGAAAATGAGCTTGGGCATGAATATGAACATGACTATGGACATGAACATGGCCATGTACCTAGTTATAAACATAACCAAAAACATGAGCCAAAAATGCTGGTACATTAATATGAATATGCGCATATTTATGGACATGGAGCATGGACATAAAACCTAAAGCTTAAATTCATTTAAGCTTCAAAATTCTTTTAAAAATACATACCGAAAAAGGTATTTCGTTGGCTCAAGTGTACCTTTCATCGCTGGTTTTTATTTCCAACAATGTCTTTTCGCAAACAAAACATTAATACTTGTTCAAGTGGTAAATAAGTACTGCTTTCCGTAGTTAGTTGGCTAAAATAGCTGGCTGAATGGCTTGTTGGCTTTTACTTATTTGCTTATTTGTATTGTTTATTTTGTTCTTGTTGTTGTAGTTGTTTTTTTTTAAGTACTGTTGCAAGAATAATAATAAAAATACAAGCTTAAGTAGCTGCTTGTGGCCATTAAAGTAATAAAGAAAATGAGCAAAGATGTCAACAGCAACAACAAGGATATCGGACCGAATGTACTCGTATAACGAAAAAATAGCGACAATGCTATAAAAGCAATAATAATAATAATAATAATAATTGTACGTTTTAAGCAAAATGGCTACTATTATGTTCATAGGAAAAGACTACTAAAATGAAGTAAAAAAAACCATTAACAATTATATGTACGAATACATGTCTTGTGCAGGACATGAAAAGAAAATAATATTGAAGTTACGAATAATGAAGTTAAAACTTTGCAAAAAAAAAAGTCTGCCAACTTTCTTTGTGGCGTAAAATTTTCAAAAACTTAATTTAAAATACATATTAAATAATCTTGATACCAAAAGTATCAAATTTGCCAAGTTTTCTTTTTAAAGTTGGTGGTTTGTGGGTTTGTTCAATTGAGCCATTAATGCCAACTTCCAACAGCAGTTAACACACCTGCTAGATAAAAGCTAACTATTTATTCCACACACACACACACCCACACACACAACTTTCAACGAACAACTACACATATCTCAATCATAAATACAGTTGAAAACTTTTAACATCAACGTCCATCATGGTCAATAATCTTGTGTTAATGTGTTGATGTAAAAAATATCCACGTAGTACGAGTATAAGTTTAAATGAAAATGTTTTTCTTTGCTTAATATAGCAGCAATTTTTCATTTTGTTTTTGTTGCAATTTATGGCCTTTTCGATCATAAAACTTGAACACACCATCAGCGAAACTTTTGTCATTAAATATTTATAGAACGGCCAGGAAATCGAACAAACTAGCACACAATGATTATTTATTTATTTTGCCATTTTTTTTTTCAGTGTACAAAGATATAAAGTTGAAATTAAAACATTAAAAAGTAACTTTGCCAATAGGATTTTATATACTCAACAGAGGCATTAAGTTAAATGATGTTGCAATTCGAGGAAAGAAATCGAAAAATTTAATACAAATATGTACATTGAAGTTTTATGTGAAGTTGTGAGCAGTGGCTTGAAAGTAGAAGAGTGAGAATAGTTAAATATTAACAGTGTTATTTATAAAACTGATTAAGGCTTTGTAAAGGCTTTTTAAAACAAATTTTCATAAAAAATTTGTCTTAAAAAGCCTTTATAAATTCTTAATAATTTTCATAAATAAGGCTGTAAATATGTATGTTTAACGTTCCTTTTCACAATGTATGGTTAAGAGTTAACGTGAACTTTAACTGACAGTTCTTCATACAAAACTTGCAGTTAAAGTCTCTGTTATCTTTTAACCATATATTGTGAACAGGTACGTAATTAATTAAAATGTAGTTTATTATAGTTTTTTAGTTAGGACGTGATTTTCGTAACAAAAATAATCGACACTATTACAGTTAGTCCTAGTTTACACTATGCAAGTCCTATTGCTAAGCTGATTAGTTTGTTATAAGAGAGAGAGAGAGACGAGGGGAAAATAAACATTTATGCTCCCCTTGTCTCTCTTTCCATCAAACTATACATCTTAGCAATAAAACTTGCATAGTGTAAACTAGCACTTATAAATTTATTTTTGTTTTGATTTCTTTGCACTTAAAAGCAGAGTATGAAAATAAACGAAACAAATTGTTTGATTTTGTTTTGTTTCGTTGTTTGAACTGAGTGAAACAAAAACAAAACCAAAACAATGAGAACGAATGCTCAATTTGTTTTTGCACATGAGCATTAACCAGAGAACACAGCCGATTGGCTGTAAGCCGCCACCGGCCACAAACAATACATTGATTTAATCTTACGCCGCTAGAAAAAAAATAATGGAAAATAAATGGAAACGTTCTGAAATATTTGCAGATAATTTGGCATCATCATATAATATAATTTTATTGCATTGTTCTGTCACACATGAAATTTGTTTTATATATCTAAGCAGCAAAGCTATAACCGGGTGTCATAAGACACCTCTCTTCTGTTTTTATTGTAGCGTTAGCTGAAGTAGGATCGCTAAGGATCAATCCTGGTCTATGCGAGGTCCTTGACCACCCAGATTAACCTGAAGTAGTTAGCACGTTGACTACAAAATTGAAGGTCCTGGGTTCGAACCCTGTCATCGACAAAGTCATCTAATACCTACACCACCCATTTTTCTAATGTGCATTTTTTTATCTATTTATTTTTTTTAAGAGAACTAACACTCAAGCAATGAATGCCTACTACTATTACCTATTACTAGGTGTTAACTTCTTAAGGAAAGGGATAGCGATAGAGCAGACAGGCGGTGGAGGAAGAGACAGAGTAAAGCTGCATTCTTTTACAACTCTGCCTTTTTTGCACATTTATTTTTAACAATGTAGTGTTGCAGCGCCTCTGGTGTTAAATGAGCTGCATTAAATTTTTTTCTGAAGCTGTGGTTAGTAGCAATTTTATTGCTCATTTTACTTCGCCGATGATTCGGCTCAACACCAAAAGAGAGCGCTCTGATGTCACACATAGGATTAATATCTGCTGAAGTCGCTATAATTCAGTGACCAGTGACTATGCCTTCATCACTTGAACTTTCCTACAACAACTGACAAAAAGGGGACACTAATGCACATCAGAAAAATGCGTGGTGTTGTTATGTAATGACTGTTGGATTAGATACAGGGATTGCACCCAGGACCTTCGGTTTTGTAGTCAACGTGCTAACTACTTCAACGCCACCCTCACGCCTTTGTGGTAGTTGTTGTCGGAAAGTTCAAATGATGAAGGAGAGCATAGTCACTGGTCACTGAACTATAACAACTGCAGCGAATACTAATGCTAATGTAACGCCGGAGCCCCCTCCTTCGTTGCTATTGTGTAGCATAATCATCGGCGAAGTAAAATAACTAACTAAAATTGCTACTTAGCACAGTTTAGAAAATTTAATACGCCTCATTGACACCAGGGGCGCTGCTACTCTGCCTTATTAGAATGAACGTGCAAAAAACCAGAGCAAAAGAATGAATCTTTCCTCTATCTCTACCTTCACCACCTGTCGTCTCTACCGCTATGCACACAAAGTAATAATAGTAGATATTTATTGCCTGAGTCTTACTTCTCTTAAAAAACAAAAAATAATAAATGGGATCTAAATTTGATTAAACTACAGCTGAATTTGAAAAAAAAAACAACACAAGAGCAGTAATTTTTTAATTTCACTGTTGGCTCTCTAATAATTGCAATATTATAATTTAAATTAAATATTAGAAACATTATTTTAATTTAATCTTCCTTTATCTGCCTCCCAGTCAATGCCAGACAAGGCTGTAAGCCGGAATGTGTTCACAAGTTAGCCATTCCATAAGGAAGTGTGCTGCGGAAATGAGTAAAACACTTTCTTAAATTAGATTTACTCACGTCTTTTATCTTTCTACATACAAAACATATACTATTTTCACAAAAGAAAAAGGAAAACATGTAATGAAATTTGTAAAAGTAATTTAGTATAATTTTTTAACTTTTCTGCTTTTTTTCCCTCTCTCTCTGACACACTCACCTGCCGGAGAAAATTTTCAATTTAACATGCAGCAAGGAAACGGAAATGATAATGCTTACATACAGACACACACTGACAGATATCCATAAATAGTAACCGTAACACACGTGTATGAACGTAATTTCACATACACACATTCAAACATCTTAAATGCTTGTATTTATTATTTTCATTTTCAGCAGAAGACTAAAGACACCAAAATGCCACTGTCAACATTTAAAACCGTAAATGTCTGTCCGTCCGTCCGACCGTCCGTCCATTTGTCCGTCCATACTTCACTAAAAGCTCTGAACTACTTAAAATCAACGTGTGGATGTGTTTTTGTTTGCTTGTCCTCTTCGAGATGGACGCTGACAAACACATGTATGCGTTAACGCCAAAGCGATACATATATCATTATTTTTTGTTTCAAACAACTGACCATTCACTTGAATATTGTGTGTTAAATTCCTTATAATCCTTAAAGTATACTATGGACTTTTAACAGGCTGTTAATGCTTTCACATTGTATCAGCGTGTGTGTGTGTTTCACTTTCATAAATGGCAATTTAACATTTTGCCCTTTTAGTAACTGAGTAAAACAAAAAAAAAAAAAAAAAAACAAAATTAAATTGCACCACGTTGTCAAGTACATGATGTATACAAATATTAAAACATACACTTACACAATCACTGCAGGTATACGAGTACTTATACGGCTACAGATATTGCTGCTCAAATATGCTGGCCTTTAGGTATTTTATTTATAAATTTATTAAGACAGAACAGTGGAATAACTTCAAATACGAAAATATTTAATTATATATATATATATATATATTATTTCCTTTTGTTCCTAGAAGGAGCATAGGGCCGTAAAGATATTTAATTAATTAGGAGTTATTTTGAATTGAGAATCAGCTATTTGCATACTTAATGGCCAAATTCCCAGTCTTGACTTAACTAATAAATATAGTTTAACTAATGATTTATGTATGAAATTAAATTAGTTAAACTAAAGTCATTAGCTAACTAAAGACTGTGAATTTGGGCATAAATCGGTTAACATTTAATAGCTTTTCAATTTGATTGCTCTCTTTATGTTTGTTACTTCATAGCACTGTTATTATGTCTTAATATAAAAAAGTTATGACATAGTAGTGCCATAATTGTGGCCAAAGATTTTTATGCTATGAAGTAAATATTTCAAGACATAAGAAAGTCATGAAAATAATTACTATCGGGCCTGTTCTGAAAATCACGGTGATTTCAAAAAGAAACTATTAAAAGCAGACTTGTTGGTGAATTTTTTTTGTATTTTAAGTTTTTTTTCATGTATAATAGAATATTTTATTACAACTTCCATCGCTATAAATCGCGAATTTTACAAAAGCAATGATTTAGCTTTTACTAATTTTTTCAAATTACCATGATTTGACATGTCGTGATTTGCAGAATAGGCCTGTATATTTTTGTCTTAGCATAAAAATGCCATGACATAAGTATTAAGAGACATTTTTATTTATTTAAAATTCCTATATTTTTGTCTTAGCATAAAAATGCCTTGACATAACTATTAAAAGACATTTTTATTTATTTAAAATTCCTATACAGTGACACTTCTCCTAACGGAGACCTCCCATAACAGGAGAAAATTAAAATAAAAGAATGTGTGCAACTCTCATAAGCGGACAACTCTAATTACCGGACAAAAATACATTGGCGGTGAGATTTTTTATGCTATGTCATAATTATGCTGCGAAATTTTTATGTTATGACATATGTCCAGACATTTTTGTATTATATATATATATGTTCCCGTCGCTCTTATAAACAGCATAGCGCCTCAACAAAATCTTTCCATCTGGATCTGTCCATAGCGATGTTTTTAACTTCATTCCAGCTAGTTTGCATTTCTAACGTTTCGGTTTCAATTTGTATTCGCCATGTATGAGCTGGTCTACCTCTTCTACGGCTGCCTTGAGGATTCCACTCAATCACTGTTCTAGCAATATCTGTGACTGGCTTTCGTATGGTGTGACCAAACCATTTCCATTTACGCCTTTGTATTTCAGTACTTATAGGGGACTGGTTCGTTTGATGCCATAGTCTATCCTTTGATATGTATTTGGGGCCAAAAGATTCGTAGGATTCTTCTTTATAAAAACTTGCGGTGCGTGCATATCACGAAGGGCCGCATTCCATGTTTCGCATCCGTATAATGATGTAGATCGGACATTGGAGTTGAAAATATTTAGCTTAACACGGCGAGAGAGAGAGAGAGTTGAAGAGTTCCATATCTTATTAAGTAGGCCTTAGGCTTGAGTCACCTTCTTTATTCGATTGGAAATATCTGTACTTGAACCGCCTGATGTTGTGATGACAGCTCCAAGGTAGCAAAACGAATTAAGCTCCTCCAGAGGCACATTAACAATTATAAAGTTGTTAAAGTTTTATGCGAATAAGGCATCACTTTAGTTTTGCCAATATTAATCTTAAGATAAGCGTTCTGAGCCAGTTCCGTAAGACGATGCAATTGCATATTCATATCGGAGTATCGGTGAGAGAGAAGACAAAAATGTCATCCGCATATTCAAGATCATTTAAACAATTTAGAACTCCCCAAGCAATACCTCTACTACCCGACATAGCATGGCTCATGACAATATCCAACACAATGTTAAATAGAAGTGGTGACATCACGCAACCTTGCCGAACTGCTGTGCCAACATTAATTTTCTGCTCAGTTTGCCTTCGTGCTGAATACGACAACTTGCACTAACATACATGCTTTTAGTAAGTTGAATTACTTTTTTGTGAAACACTTTTAGATTGCAGGGATTTCCAAATAACATTATGATTGAGACTATCAAATGCTTTTTCGAAGTCAATGAATATCATAGAAAGAGGAGACCGCCATTCGGCTGACTGTTCCACTATTATTCTGAGTGTATTGACATGGTCAATACATGATCAGTATATCATGATATATTTATCTTAAGACCGTAATTATGTTATGAACATACGAACACAATAACAAAATATTCAGTGATGTTCTGCAAACCGAGCGAGTTCCAAAAATGAAAAACAATGTTCTGCTGATCGGGCGATTTAATGCATTCGAAGATTAGTTGGTATAAAATATCTTAAACATCTAAAACATTAAAACCAATTAATGCAGCTCTTTCCCGGGAATCAGGCGATTTCAAAACGCGCGATTTACAGAACACCCCCGTGTGTGTCTTGAAACTCAAATGTCTTAACATACATTTGTCATACCATAATTATGCCATCATGATGGTATTAATTAAATATGTGCAGACTTGAAATATTTATGTCATCAAATTTTTATTTCTTAACATATTTATGTCATAGAAAAAATGTCAAAGACAAGTTCATGTTATAGATATGTAGGTATATATCTGATTGATTTAAATATGGCATGACATTTCCCGTCTTTGACTCAGGGGCTTGTTGTGAAAATCGTGATTATTTTAAGTCACATGATTTCAAAAAAAAAAAAAACTGTTAATAACTGACTTGTTAGTGGGTTTTTATCAGTTATATTGGAATACTTTATTGCAGTTTCCTACGCTATAAATTGGGCAATTTACAAAGATTTAGTTTTGATAAATTTTTTGAAATCACCGTGATTTGACGTGTCGTGAGTTGCAAAAGAGGTACGATAGATACGTATATACATATGTACATATGTATTGTCATTATTATTTCGTGATATTAATTTTTTTGGCTTCATTAGGCCACGGCAGTACGCATATGCATGATTTTATGTCAAAGCATAAAAATGGCATGACATAAGTATGTCTCGGCTTGCCATTTTTATGTCATGTAATTTTTATTTATATTTTTTTGCGTTGCAATGACATAAATCGGATGTCCCTGTGGCTGAGTGGTAGCGATGCTAGCCTCTCAGTCCAGAGGTCGTGGGTTCGATTCCAGCCATATACCCTGGGTGTTTTCCGCTTTGCGGGTTGTGTTTGTTAAAAATAAAAAAAATGGACATGTCAACACTTGTTTATGTTATATTAAATTATTATCCTAGATGGCTTAATTATGGCATGACATTTCTAGTTTTTGGCTTGTGTATTTTGTGACATAAACATTTTATGTCATTATTATTTCATGACATAAACTCTTTTTTTGTTATTATGACATTGCAGCATATAGATGCTTTTGTTATAACATTTTTATGTCTTAAGATATCTATATATACTAACATTAGTGTGTTAAGACATTATTTATGCAATTACACAATTCTCAATAAGCAATTTTGCTTCAAATGAAGTGTAAAACAATTGTTATTCAGATCACATATTCACACATACATACATATTAGGTTTGTTCATTTACTTTCTCAGCAGAAACTAGCAACGAGAGAGTAAGGCAGAAATATACAAAATTACTCTCCCAAATATGAAAAAGTATATGAACGCATTACTTGTAAGAACTTGCCAGAAAATTTTATTCATATCAGAACCATGGATGGAAATCATGATATGAGTACAATTGTACTTTTTCTGATGTATGTATGTATTTTGTTTGATAATATTTTAAATTGCAATTTTATTTATAAATTGTCATTTAATATGAATTTTCATACACCGTTTTAATGTATTTTTACTATTTTTATACATTTTTCATAATTTTTTTTTTAAATTTTATTCATTAACAAATACAAAAATGCCACTTTCCATCTCTGATCATATATATGAAAAACAAACAAAATTATTTGCCATTAAAATTGAATTTATGTTGGTTAAAGAATGAAAAATATTAAATTAAAGAAACATGTTTTCTTTTTTACATACGTAAATGAACAAACCTATTATGTATGCATGTTGTTTGCCTTTTATTTCAAAATCTTTTCAAACTTGAAAATTTCTGTAAAAAAAATATTGAAAAGCACTTTTTTTCTAGTTTTATGTGCTTGAATTTGAATGTTTTGAGTGCTTATTAGGTTATGTCTAAATATGATTATGTCATAACATTTGTGTTTGTGATATAATTATGTTTTTAAAAAGAAATCATTTAGATGCTACTTGAATGCCTACGTGAAGAAGGCAGCTAAGTAAACCAACATAATTATATTAATTTATTTTAAGACATAATTATATTGTAACATAATTATGTTAATACATTTGTATGCTTGTGCATGATTATGTCGGGACATAGCTTCGTTGGAAATATATCAAGACTAAGAATTTCACAGAACTGTTTTTAAGCTTATCAGGACGAGGAATAAAAAAAATATTCGTAGAATTTATATGTATTGCTATGGTGGTGTTATGAACAATGTTATGTATTATATGAATGTGCAAGTTATAACTATTCACTTTTGGGCCAGGTATTTGTCTGATTATTTGAATTGTTCCACTGTTCAGATAAAAATATTACTAGACATGACTGCTAAATGTTACCAAAATTATTTATACACACAATAGATCTATATAAATATTTTTACCTATCCTGCCGCTCCCCCCAACACCAAACCACTTGCATAGTTAGTCTTTGTTATCAGCTGCCAACACCATCATCTAATATTTGCCGGCAGCAATTGTTTCTGTTCCCTTGGCAATACAAAAACAAAAAATACTTTCAATGTCCAATGACATACGTGTGCACAGACAGCGCTCTCCGTGGGATACGACTACTCGTATTTTAAGGCAAAAACAAATTTGGCTTTTCTGTGATATTTTTATTTAGTTTTTACTTGTGAAAAACTGATTTTACGTATACATGCTTACATCCTTTGCTCTGGTCTTATTAAAGCTCAGTTAAGGATTTTAGCTGACATATTTGCACTTTTTTGTATCATCGATTATGCACAGAGAGAATGAGCCGGATGGAATATATTCATTTAGGCTCAAAGTATTTGAAGCAAATTTGAAATAAAACAAGAAGAAGGGAGGTGTATTAGGATACCCGGTTATAGCTATGCTGCTTAGCTATACAAAATAAGCTTAATGTGTTAAATAACAATGCAATACAATTATAATGAGTATGTCAAATTAGCCGCAGATATTTCAAAACGTTTCCATTTATTTTCCATTACAGACAATCGACTGTGTTCTCTGCCTTGTGTTTATGTGCAAAGACAATTCAAAAACAAATTGAGCAATCCTTTTCATTGTTTTTGTTTTGTTGTTGTTTCACTCACTTCAAAGAACAAAACAAAATAAAATCAAACAATTTGTTGCGTTTATTTTCCTACTCTGGTTTTAAGTAAAAAAAAAAAATAAATTTATAAGTGTCGACTATTTTTGTTAGGAAAATCATGTCCTAGCTCCTGTGTCGTGAAATAAATAGCATAGCTTTAAAAAGAAATTCAATGTTTACAATCGAATGAACCACCAAAAACTTTTTACATAATAAACGGTTGCTTATTTTTTCTGTGTAGCTATTTTGGAGTACGAGTATTGAAAGTTAAATAAAATACCTTGCAAGAATATGTGGAATATTTTCAAGGATATCTTTGGGATAAATTGTAAAAAACGTGCACAATTTGGGGCTTGTCTTTACGAAAAAAAAAAACGGACCTATAAAAATGTTTATCATATATAATATGGGATTATTTTAGTTTCGTGTGACACAAGTAATAGTAAATAATCATGATGCAAATTACAGTATTGAAAGGATTCGTAATGTATTTGTAGTAAAAAAAAACAGATTTGAATTTATTTAAAATAGCCTATTTGCACGAGCTATGATTGAAAGGTCATTTTAAAAATAAGACAATCCGGTCATGGGGGATTTTCTTACATCTAGGTAATTACATTGTGACGGGTGTGGCCCTGATACTTAAATTTTTTTTCTTATAAAAAAAAGGATCCGGATCCCAAGGATCATAATAGGTAGACACTGAAAAAACATAACTTCTGCTCAGAATGGCCTTTAAAAGGCTGTGACGGGTGTGACCTTACAAAACACTGTTATTACAATATTATTATTTTTATGATAGAAAGAACCCATAAGAACTCATGACCGGAGTTCTTTTTAAGATCTAGGTAATTACATTGTGACGGGTGTGGCCATGAAACTCACATTTTTTTTGTTAAAACTGAAAGATATGAACTTTTTAATTTAAAAAAATGCTGCGGTTCACAGGGATGTTATTCTTAAAAACATTTCATAATTGGTAGACACTCAAAAAACATGACTTTTGCTCAGAATGGCCATTAAAAGGCTGTGACGGGTGTGACCTTATGAAACACTGTTATTACAATATTATTATTTTTATGATATATTCTGTAGAATTAATCCCAGCTTTTTGGAAAATTTGACGTGTTTGAAAACTCGAAGAAAAGAGTGAGGTTTTGAAACAAAAACTCCTTAAAGAGTTCCTTAATAATTCCTTTTGATGAACGCTGTAATCTAAAACCACCAATTTAAGATGTATTCAAAACGCTTACAATTGCACTTTCTACCATTTTTACGTGGTCTGCTTTTTCATTTTCCTCCTCAATAATTTTTCGGTTTTGTTTCAATAATTCTTTATCCATCATAATTTTCTTAGCAGTTCTTCTTTTCCTGTCTGTAACTCTCTCTAAATCTGAATGAAATTCATAGTTTCCTTTATGTTCTTTAAGTTTAGCGTTGGTGTAACCAAATATTTTCTGTAACTAATTATTTGAATATTAAAATGGAGGTACACAAAATCAGTAATTATTTTCAATTTGCACTGTGACGGGTGTGACAGTAAATGTCAATATATCAACTAACTCGCAAAACTTTCATTATAAGACATACAAAGTCGAAACAAATAGAAAGTTGAAAAAATGGCACATTATCGTTGGTGTGTGACGGGTGTGACCAAATATATGCTATAACTAATTATTCGAATATCAAATTGGAGGTTCAAGAAATTTTATTATATTATTAATTAAGCTAACTTTCTTACTGTAGGAAAGTTCTAGTATTTATGTTCAATTTGTTCTGTGACGGGTGTGACCGAAAATTTTAATATATCAAATAACTTTCAAAGCTTCCATTATAAGACATACAAATTCGAAACTTCAACAAAAAGTTTTGGAAAAATATCACATAAGCATTGGTTTGTGACGGGTGTGACCAAATATTTCCTATAACTAATTATTCGAATATCAAATTGGAGGTTCATGAAATTTTATTATATTTTTAATTAAGCTAACTTTTTTACTGTGGGAAAGTATCAGTATTTATCTTCAATTTGTACTGTGACGGGTGTGACCGAACATTTTAATGCATCGAAACTTGAACAAAAAAGCTTTAACAAAATAGCACATTAGCATTGTTGTGTATCGGGTGTGACCAAATATTTCCTATAACTAATTATGCGAATGAAGTTTCATTAAATTAAAATGAAGTTTCATTAAATTTAATTTATTATTAATTAAGCTAACTTTCTTACTGTGCGAAAGTATCAGTATTTATATCCAATTTGTACTGTGACGAATGTGACCGAGATTTTTAATATATCAACTACCTTTTAAAACTCTTAGTATAAGACATACAAAGTCGAAACTTCAACAAAAAGGCTTTGAAAAAATAGCACATTAGCATTGGTGTGTGACGGATGTGACCAAATATTTCCTTTAGCTAATTTTCGAATATTAAATTGGAGGTTCATGAAATTTTATTCTACTATTATTTTATTATACTATTATAACTGTTTTATTGTGTCAAAGGATCAGTATTTATTTTCAATTTGCACTGTGACGGGTGTGACCGTAGATGTCAATATATCAATTAACCCTCAAAACTTTCATTTTAAGACATACAAAGTCGAAACAAATACAAAGTTGAAAAAATAGCAGATTAGCGTTGGTGTGTGCCGGGTGTGACCAAATATATGCTATAACTAATTATTCGAATATCAAATTGAAGTTTCATAAGATTTTATTATATTATTAATTAAGCTAACTTTCTTATTGTGCGAAAGTATCAGTATTTATATTCAATTTGTACTGTGACGGGTATGACCGAAAATTTTAATTCGTCAAATAATTCTCAAAACTGTCAGTATGAGACATACAAAGTCGAAACTTCAACGAAAAACAAACAAAAGTCTCTTTGTCTTTTCAAAAATAACGATTATTATTAAAGATGAGAAGGGATATAAAAGAAAAAAAAAAAATAAGGAGAACAGATTGTTCAGCATATGGTCATTTCAAAGAGCTTCTAAATTTATAAAAATAGAAAAAGTTTTCTACTGTTTTAATTTCTCTATAACAGTCAGCCTCTTGTGAACATCAGTAGCACGATTTTTATGAAAAATAAGTAAATTATTTTTTTTTTTTGCTGTGTAGGGTCGTTTTGCGTGGAATTAACCATCTCTAATTTTGAGTTTAATAAATGTATTGAAATTATATGATTTAAGGATATAAAACTTAAAAAAAAAAAAAAATGTAAAACAGAATCCCACATATTGCAAAAATTTAACTTGATATCCCTCCTCACTTGCAGAGGCAAAAAAAAGTTATAAGAAAGACCTTGAATTAAGAAATTGGCTCTAAGCTCAAGAATTTATTTGAATCTTTGATATCTTGGCATACTATAAACATCAAATCAATTCTATTGCTTTCCTTTCCATTTTATTGCAGGTCATAAGGATTATTTGATTTATTTTAATTTTTACTATTGAATGATTTGTCTCTGTTCGGTTTTTTTTTTAATTTATTTCTGCATATACATAAGTAAATAAATTAACTTTTCATGCATTTTAAATATTCTCTCACTTATAAAAAAAATATTTATTTACAAATATTTATTTAAAGTCCATGTCATATTATTTGCATCACAACATTTACCATAGAAAATTAAGTGTCAAAATCTTGGTTTTCTAAATATAAATTTTATTTTATTTTTGCATTTCAACAGAAGTTGCTTGACAATGAAAAAAAAATTATGATTTCTTATTTTAATATGCATATGGCTGTATAATAATTTTTTATATACATATATAGCTTTTCTTTTTTCTTTTTTTGGTTGGTTAACATTTCAACTTGTTAAATATTTGTGCATATCAAAAAATTTAAAACTATAAAATAAATAAATAAGATTATTTGGAAATCAGCAAAATATGCCTGAGTAATACAATTTTTAAGGAAATGAAATAAATAAAAATAATAAAACGTATGCAAATCAAATAAAAAAAGGGCTGATGAAATGTGGTGCAAAAATTAAAAATTTCGAGTTGACACATACATTTTTACATGTAGTATCCCCAGTTGGCCACGTTTTTAAGACATCTTTGACAAGACAATGGTAAGTCGTAGAAGACATATTGAACACAGCTCCATACAAATCGTCAACGAAATTTTCATACAAATGGCGGCGAGGTCACGCAAGACGAGATGAGCGACAATGTCGCTCAGATTGTAGTCAACACTGCTTTATTGAAGACGAAACTTATGAAACTTTCTTTCAGATTGTCCTCAACAAAGTTTTATTGAAGATAAAACTTGTGACATTGTCGCTCAGATAGACATGAGCGACGATTTCCTTTAAATTGTCGATTTGAAAACCTAACCGGCAGGTGACATATCGTACATTAATCGTCGAAGACAATGTCGTCTGTGACTATTTGGCAAAAAAATATTAAACTCCGAAAAAAAAAACTCCAAAAGTTTAACCGAAAAATTAACTTCGAAAAAATGTCTAATGTAAAAATAATATTGAAATTCGTAATACCAAAATATAAAAACTCCTTAAAAGTATAAATAACAGCCAAGTTTCGCACAAAAAGTCATTCGGGAATGAAAAATATCCGAAAAGTTTTCCAAAGTTCGAACTATTTTTAAATTACAAACTCCCTAAACTTAAATTACAAGACTGCGAGTCAGTTAGAACCAACTTTCTCTATACAAAAAAACTTATATACAGGAGACTTTGAATTAAAAAAAAAAACACGTTAAAATAAGAAACAAATTCAAAAAAGAATAGTCCAGAACTGCGAAAAAAAACATACGTATCGTAGCAGGATAAGTTTTCTTATTGGAAATAGTATTCAAATTAATTGGGAATCATTAAAACTAAAAAATATTAAACTCCGAAAAAAACTCCGAAAGTTTATCCGAAAAATAAACTCCGAAAAAATTTTAATATAAAAATAATATCAAGATTTGTAATACTTTAAATATAAAAACTCTTCAAAACTGTAAATAAAAGCTAAGTTTCACACAATTAATTAATGGTAAAAATGGTAATTAAAAATATCCGAAAATTATTCCAAAGCTCGAATTATTTTTAAATTACAAACTCCCTAAGCTTAAATTACAAAACTCCCAATCAGTTAAAACCAACTTTCTCTATACAAAAAAAAAATCTTATGTGCCGGAGGATTTGAATTTAAAAACAAAAACATTAAAATAAGAAAAAATTTAAGAAACTCCGAAAGTTTATACTGAAAAATTAACTCCGAAAAAATGTCTAATATAAAAATAATATCAAAATTCGTAATACTATAAATATAAAAACTCTTTAAAACTATAAATAACAGTTAAGTTTCACACACAAAAAAATATCCGAAAGTTCGGTAAAAGATGACAAATTATGAAAAAGATGCTCGAGAGTCCAAATTATGTCAAAAATGAGTTCCACGCCAGTTACAAATTTTGTCGTTCGCCAGTTACAAATTTTGGGCCCCAGCACAGAATGGAATTGCTTATTCATCAGAAGTAGGAGAAGTAGGATGGTGCCAGTCCTGAGTTTAAAGTGACTGAAAGTGGTTCAATGTTTAATGAAAAGTGCATAAAACTGAACTATTTCGTTAAGAAAAGAAAAAACAAGACTCGGAACAGTTTGAAAACTCTCTATTCTAAAACAAATTTTTGGCACAAAAGACTCAAAAACTGGAAAAATGTCGTATAGAGAAATGTTTGAAAATTGATTAATGGTGTCAAAATCAGTTAAGAATCATTAAACAAAATATAATACATTTAATGTAGTATTGTTTTTTTTTAAAGCTGCTCCGAAAATTGCTGCGAAATTCGACTTCTTTTTAAATTATAAAAAAGACTCCGACAGACAGCCGTGTTGTCAAAAGCCATTTCCCTGATTTTAACTATTCGCTTTCCTTTAGAATAGGAGGATCTGTTTAGAATAGGAGGATTTTTTTCCCCGAAAAAATTAATCTCCTGGAAATTATTTCTCGAGGAATGTTTGCATGTAGTTTCCACAATGCCAGCAAGCGATTTATTTACAAAAAATACATGAAAAATGCTAAAATTTTTGAGAGATTCCAGCACAACTCCGAAAAAATGTTATATGTAGCAAGATTAATATTTTTCTAGATATAAAATAAAAATTAATTGCGAATCACTTAAAGCAACAGAAAATATTTCACTCCGAAAATAAAAAGACTCCGAAAGTTACTCCGAAAAGCACACAACTAATCAAATATTATATATTTTTTTGTAATAGTCAAAAAATATTTAATAATTGCTTGAAAACACTATAAATAAAATGGTTAAAAATTTTCCGAAAAAATGGCTCCTATAAAAATATTGAAAAGCAACACACAAAAGGGTAAAATCCTAAAAGTCAGAAGAAAACGATTGAATGTACAAATGGAGTTGGTACATGTTTCTTGTGAAATAGTATACATATTTACATCAAAATAATATGAGGACATATGTACAATATGTATAATAATGCTGAACAATATGTTTTCAACCTCTGAGGCAGTTTTCGAACGCGATATCGAAAACTTAACACGCCCTTAGCGGCAATTCGCCCACTTGAAACCACTTATCCATTTCTTTGAAAGTAGTGCATGACTTTAGTTTTTTAAATTAAATTTTAAAGCGCAACAGTTTACAAAAACTTCTTTAAATAAATCTTAACAAACATTTAAAAAAAGCAAAAAAAAAAAACATAAAATGCAATAAAAAAATATTAACCCCACATACATACATACATGTATGTACATAAATACTTTTTACCTCAAACTAGTTTCAAAACAACATCTTTATTATTCCAAGCACACTTGTATTGCTTTTGTTTAGGTATTCCTTGAGAATCATTTTGTTTATTATCCCTTAAATCCTTGTTGCATAAACTGTTCTCGTGATGTGAACAATTTTACGCATATTTACAGGATGAAAAATTTCGGTTGCAAGTCTTAAATATTTGCATGTGTGCAGTAGTTAACTTCATGATTTTGTCTTTGTATAAGTATTTTTTTTATATATTGTCTCACACTTTATTCTCGCCTTAAGTTGTATAAAAAAAAACTAACAAAGAACCGTGGAGCCAATCATTTTGCATTTGAATTTTTTATGTTTTTGTTTCTTTGTTATATTTTCTAAAAAAAAAATAAATGAAAATTTGTTTGAAAATTTTGCGCAACTTTGAACAAAATTTTTTTTTAACAAGTGCAAATCATAGCTGTTAAGTAATGCTTGGTAATCGTAATGATTACTAATTTGATTACTTTTTTTTAAAGGTGAAGTAATGATTAAATTACTATTATATTCAGTTTCACACGATTATTAATTGATTACGATTTATAATAATGGAAAAGTAATCTGAGTTACTTAAAATTACTAAAAATAATCAAAAGTAATCAAAAAATAATCCGATTACTTCTAGGGATTACTTTTGATTCCTTTTGATTCCTTTTGATTATTTATTAAGAATCAAAAGTAATCTTTGAAAGTAGTCGGATTACTTTTTAATTACTTTTGATTCTTTTTGATTATATTTAGTAATTTTCAGTAATTCAGATTACTTTTTCCATTATTAGTAATCGTAATCAATTATTTATTAGCAATTCTTTTGAAGGCAATTACATAATCACTGCAATTCTTTTTAAAATGTAATCTAACTGATTACTAATCGTAATCGAAGTTTAACAGCTCTGGTCCAAATGATCGATTTTGGTTCGAGTTTCTCAACTTTTCACAGAGATTTAAGGAAAAAAAAAACTTAAAACATTTATAAAAATAAGTATGACTTAACTGTTTGCAAAAAAAAAAAATTGTGATGGTTTAGAAATTTAATTGCAAAAATTTAGTTTTTTAAACAAGAAACCAAGAAAATTTGTAGCCACGCCAATGGATGTTATACAAGTTTTTAATTTAGAACACCTTCCTGTAATTCAAGTAATAATTAAATAAAAAAGACTATTGTACGGTGGTTGTCGGTAGAAGCTTTATAAGAAAAAGAAAAATTTGAGAAAGTTGCGGTTGTCGCATGATAGCAAAACCTCTCGGCTAGACACTCAAATCCTTTTTTTATCATCAAAGGAGGACCATCAAGATTTAATACAGACTTTTCCAAGTACATATATACAAATATACAATGTCACTGATGATGTTGAGATCAGTTAAAGTAGTAAGATGACCTTTAATAACAAAAATTTAAATTTGCAAATAAAAAACTTTTAATTTAAAAATGTCCTGTGATCTTTGAAACAAAATTGATTGCAAGCTTTTACATTTTTGAAGTTATGAATTTGTTTCACAAATGCCTAGTAATACTAAAAGAATTCATTGGTCAAAACCAAAGCTAACACTCAACTTATATGTCATTTTAAAGCTTTTTTTATGAAACATGAAAAACATTATTTGTTTTATTGACGTGAGTGTGAGTGATAAGTAAAATAAATGTTTTTCATGCGTGTGCGAAACTGAAACATATTTATTTTAATTGCTTAATCATTCAAGAGTAAATATGATTTTATAGAAAATTTGCGTGACAGTCACGCGTACTTGAGTGACTACATATATTCTCACCGTGAGTGTGCTTGTCAGCAAGTCAGACACGCGCACTTCTGTGTTATTAGATTTATGGAAATCTTGAAATTCGGTTCATTTTTGTAAAAGTTATTTCGTATTCTCTTCAAAGGACACTTGACAGAACGAACGGCCCTTTTCACAATCATAGTAAAAACTAACCCACAAGGTGTGATTGTGATGGGTATAAAAAATATAAGCTTATACAGTTTTTTCTTAATTTTTACTATTTGGAATATGGGCCTTAGGTGTGTCCTTGGTCCGATTTTTTCAAGGCTTGAATTTTTCTTAAATGTAAATACTGTTTGAAATTTGAGATTCTTGTTTTTCATCACAGAGTACAAGAAATCAATAAAAAATAAAAAAAAAAGAAGAGAGATGCCTTAGGACATCCGGTTATAGCTATGCTGCTTAGCTATATAAAACAAACTTAAGTTGTTAGATAACAATGCAATAAAATTATATTATATGATGATGTCAAATTTGCCGCAAATATTTCAAAACGTTTCCATTTATTTCCTATTATTTTCTTTTCTAGCGGCGTACGATTAAATTAATGTATTGTTTGTGGCCGGTGGCAGCTGTTAGCCGGCTTACAGCTGTGTGATCGGCTGTGTTCTCTTGTTGTGCTCATGTGTCAAAACAATACAAAAACAAATTGAGCAATCCTTCTCATTGTTTTTGTTTCACTCACTTCAAAGAACAATTTGTTTTGTTTGATTTATTTTCGCACTGTGGTTTTAAGTACAAGGAAATCAAAACAAAAATAATGTTATAACTGTAATAGTGCCTATTATTTTTGTTACGAAAATCACGTCCTCGCTCCTGTGTCGTGACATAAATAGCATAGCTATGATACTTTTATAATACAAATACATATTATCCGTTTTTGCCCACTGTTTGTTCTATTTTCTTTTTATAAACCACCAAAGAAGAAATACATCTAAATATTTATTATAAGTACATGTGCGAGTAAACATCAGATGCTTTAAAAAAAACTGAATTGAATGATTAAAGTTTATACCGAAAAATTTTCAAGTTTTACTTTCTCAAAAAAAAAAAAAAAACGTCACTTCTACCCTGTCGGAGAATGTGTGGTTGACTACAAAAATAGTTGACTTATAGTTAGCTTTTCTTAGACTGACTAAAAGCTAGCTGCAAAGTCATCCATAACAAACCCCAAATTAATTTTTCAATTGAGTGCGTAATCGAATGAGATGAGAGCCAACAAATTTATTCTCAGCTACTTTAAAACTCATTTCAGTTTTATATTAACATTTTGCTGTTGTTATTTTAGATGGCAGCTTAGCCGAGTGGTAGCGCGTTGAGTACACAACGTGTGATGTTACATGTTCGAACCCCAGAATTTTTTTTTTAATTTACTGACTACCAAGTGATTTAAAAAAGTCAACTTAAAGTTAGCTGAAAGTAGTGCAGAGTGAGACAATTGACTACCGCCTAGGACATCGCAATGTTAAAATAGTCAGTTGATTACATTGCAAAGTAATCCAAGTGTCAGTCAGTACTAGTTGCGAAATAGTTAGCTTAAAGTTAGTTTAAAGTTAGCCAAATTTCCGACAGGGTACTTATAGCTACGAATACACTTACATATGTATGTACTATGTATGTACTAAAATAAATTCATATGCATGGATGTATGTATGTATGTTAGTATTTTCTGTACACAAAAACTCATTTGCTGGCTTACATCACTGTAACTGAGATGAATGCATGTTATCAGCGTTACCGTTGTGCGACTAAAGTCGCAGTTTGCCCCTTATTCGACTGCCTTGACACTTTTTATACCCCTTAGTTTTAAATCCCCTTTTTGTATCATTTGCATTATTTCGTGCCCCCTTTGCCCCTTTTTGTTTAAAGCCAACTTTCGTTTTTATTTTGACAATAAATGTAAACAGATTTGTACAAATTCTATCACATTCGACAACAAGATTTTATTTCCTATGTGTCAAACTTCATATATGAACATAAAAAAACAAATAAAATTTTTTTTTTTGGGAAATTGACAGTATGGTGCAATATTATTTTCTGTGGGAGCACATAGTGTTCAAACGCATTGGTATTAATCTTTTCATTGTTGCAAGATTTTTAAAAATGTAACTACATACACTAAAGGCAGAATTAGTTTTTACTTTCTGTTCTGTTACGAATCAGCTGTCTCTGTTTTGTTTATAGAAATCTTATACAAGTCGTTAGTTTTTCTGTTGCGTTCTGTTCTGTTTCGGTTCAACCTGTGAAAATAAAAAAATGGTTAAGAAATTGTAAGTGACAGCATAAATTAAATAAAAATATTTTGAAATAAATTGTGATTGTGATTTTTGAATTTAAAAAAGTAGTAATTTTTACCAGAAAAACATAAAATTATATTCAAATAAATGGACGATGCAAAACTCATTACATTATTGGAAAACTGTGACCCTTCTGGTCAAAAACAGCTGATAAGTCACTACAAAAAAAGTAAGTATTAATATTTAGAAGCAGAACGGCACGGTACAGAACAGCAACATAAAATAAAGACTTGGAGCCTTAATGGAGCCTTTATTCATAGATAATTTTAACTGAATTTTCTGCAGCAAATGTGAAAGCCAAATTTGATAAAAGTATATAATTTTAAAAGGAGAAAAACTTTATGATAAAGGAAATAATAATATTGTATGAAAATAACACACTGAATTGCTGTCATAAAGTAGTGCTTTTGATTTAAGTTCCGATTAAATTAGTTCATCAGGTGAGCCTATTATCTCGTAAAAACCAGTAAAAAAAATGCAACACGAAAGTATTCCAACGGTTAGGAGAGATGGAAGGTTGTTAAGATCGATGCAGATACCAAAAAACCCATTTGTGTTTTCTGCAGTCATTTGGAACTCCATGTTAAAAGCCAAACACGTGGCCAATTGCCAAAAACAAACTATGTAAAACGATCCGAGCTTTTACCTGAAAAACAATACAGATTTTCGGAGGAAAGTTGATATTGCTGAAATGAAGCTTATTTTAAGGATGATAAGATTCGTTTAAGTCAATGGACAAATGGCCAAATTAAACTCAAAACTATATCCAGATTCATCAGTTGCAAAGTCTGCCAGTTACACCTTAATTCTTCATATATGTAAAGTTAAATTAAAAAAACAAACACATAATAGGACATTTACATCTGCACAAAATCTAGGAGATTCTAATTAAAATCTTTATGAAAATCTATACCATTTACACCAAGTTTTTTTTTGACATTTAAGAATCTTTTTTTATCCAAAACAAAACCCATTAACTGAAACATTTTCAAAACTACAACCAAACAATTGCAATGTAGCCAATTTACACACCTTTTTAAGCAGACCGTAGCTAATTCACTCATCTTTATTTTTTTTATAAATACGTTGCACAGGGTAGTGAAAATAAAATAAAAATATTAGATTTTATGTAGATTTCTTACAAATCTACTCACAAACTAGATTTTGTTTTGTATGGGAAATCTAGTACAAAGCAGATAGATTTAGCTCGAAATCTCGTAAGTACTAGATTTTGAGATAATGTAAATGCCCTATAAGCCATAAACATAAATTAGTATGTATTACGAAAAAATTATCAAATAGACTGAAAGTAGACACTTGTCGGTCCATGCTGTCGGCTTTAAATTTATTTCAAAACGATTTGGAAGCAAGGTTTCCAAGTGAAAAACTTATTAATAAATACAGATGTTCAATTTCAAAAGAATAGGTATTTAAGTTATTTAATAACTATGCATAATGCCTAAAAATAATAATATCTGTGGCAATAAGGAAAAAGTGCTTAAGTCAAATTTTACTGTTTTGCCGGAGAGCAATTTTAGGCGTTAAAGTCGATTTTCAGAAATTTATTTCTTTTACATTTAAATTGGGAAATTCTCTGTTAAACTTTATTTTTTCAAGCAAACATCGTTCTACACACTATAAGTAATATATTTAAGCTGAAATTTACCAAAGTATAACCTTACTTAAGCTATTATTCCAAATGAGATTAGAAGTCTAAAAAAAGATAAGTCGCAAGTCTTGAAAAATCACACAAATTGTTTGAGATTTTGACCAGCGGTACTTTCAAATGTGTAGATTACTAGCGTACCGTTAATTGAAAATCAACTTATCTCGACTTAAGCACCTTTTCCTTTTTGCCACAGATATTATCCTCTTCAAAGTCTAATTTTTAAATTTGTATCAAAACTTTATATGGTTAGGTAAATTTTTTGAATTATGCTGCTTTTTAAGTAAATAAGTGATATGAAACATTTCCCGAAAATGCCAAAAAAAAATGTATTTATGTATTCTATAATTTTTGGTAAATCATAAGAACTGGGGAAAATTACTGCATTCGATATCGCACAAAATTTCCATTTATTTTTTATTGAAATTTAGATCGATGTCAAATGCAGCAATTTGACCACTGTCTTATTATTAACATAGACTTTATGATTTTTTTTTATATATTAGCTATCTATACCACGTTTATACTGGTCTTATTGCACACCATAAGGCCAATTTAATTCGCCTCTGCTACCATCTCATAAAATAATTTCGCTTTAATTTCATGTTTTAGTAAGGGTCCATTCACATATTACGTAACGCTATTTTCGCAGTTTTATACCCCCCCCCCCCTCTTTAGTAACGCTTTTAACGAAGTTTTCAATATAAACTTTCTAAACCGTAACAAATCCTTAACCAAAATATAAGTATATATGAAGACTGTGAGTCCAATAAGCAATTATAAAACTCAAAATTTCTTTCTGCGTATATACAGACATCTCATCCCCCGTAATAAGTAATTGTTCTTGTGAATTATTAAGTTAGAATTTTTGCTTGCCAATACTTATGAGTTCTCATAAAATGAATGTTTACATGAGAAATTTGTTTATATTGTTTGTTTTAAATAAAAATAATTCAATAAATATGCTTGTTTCTTTAATTTTTCTTGATTTTGAAGTTGCCCCTTTTTTGCTTTGAAATCCCCTTTTTGTGCCATTTTTTTTTTTTGAAAATCCCCTTTTTGAAATTTTTCAATGGTAACGCTGCATGTTATTGCATTGGTTGAGTACAAAATAACGGTTAACACTCTGAGCAGATGCATACATAGTAAATACTTGTATTTGTATGTGTTTGTGTGTGTGCGAGTACTAAAGAAGAGTAGATATGGCTGCTATTTCAGTTTTAGTTCTGAACTGTTTATGTTTGTGTAGAAAAGAAGAAGGGCATAACGGGTGAGTGGGTTTGAAAGATAAAAATGAAAAAGTAACACAAAACCATAGTGTACTGTTAATTTAGACAGTGTGTCAAAGAAATGTTAACAGCAGTTGCAAATAAAAAAAACATAAAAGTTAATTGAAGTTGTATTTATAGGGCACTCCATGCTATGCTGGGCAGCAAAAGTGAATAAAATTAATGAGTGCCAATAGAAGTTTCACAAATTAAAATTATTTATAACCCTGTTAAAATAGATTACGAGTGATAGGCCCTGCAGACTGGGTAACTTAAAGAACTTTAGAACATACATATGTAATAGCTGGCCAAAGTGGCACCACAGTGCCGAACTTCAATCGTTTTTTTTATACAAATGAATACACATACACAAATACATTTTTCCCGTTTGGCCAGCATGGCTTTAGAACGATTTTAATGAGGTTCATTTAAGACTTGAAAAGGTCTGGTTTAAATTCATGCAGTGGTACATATGTACATATGCTCACAACATTCTTATATTGTGACTTGCCTTTGTTTATTAGCCAAGTTGTTTTCCCACACACACACGCGCATGTTTTTAAATTGGCACAATTGAGATACACTTTCTTTGCTCAACTCAATTTTCTTTTCAGCAAAAGCTTGCATACCAAAATTAATCTCGGACTCCATTGACATTAAATCTCAAACCAATTCACACAATCATGCAACATACTCGTAAAATGCATATAAACAAAGTTATAAAGAATACCCTACAGTTTAAATTAGGAGAACTCATATACATATGTATGTCGTGTTGCAAAATGTTGAAACGTATTTTGGCTTTACTTCTGCTTCCACTTTCTCATTTCTTTACTAAAATGTTTAAACACAAAAAATACTCATAACTTAAAGCGTCACTATGAATATATTTCAATATGGAAACTAAAAGTAACAGGCATTTTGTCTTAGTATTTTGTTCAATTATTCGAGTAAAATTTATTATATGTTATTTTAAATAAACTAAAAAAAAAAACTTAACATATGTTCGATTACTAGAACAAAGACTTTGTTGTATAAAAAGTTTAATTAATATTAACTTTAATATTTATACTCGTTATTCTATCCGATGAGCTGTGAAATATATATATATATATTTTTCCGTTCTAAAAAATATCTGAACTTATTCATTCGTTAACTTGTTCTCATTCTTTTTAAATTTCATATATCATATTCAATGGAATAATCAAAAGTTTTTACTAATATTGTTGCTTATCTCAATAATACCGGGAGTAGGGTGTATGTAAAAACCCAATTTAGCAACTAAAGCTGTAAATTAAGGTGCATGTGCGTAAATGTGGCAACATACCCGCAAACTGCTTGTGTTTCTTGTTTTGAAGATTTCCTTTTATTTTTTTTAAAACATTCTTGTTAATATTTTATACAAAACAGAAGCCGAGCATAATGAAATATTTACTTACTGCAAGCATGAAATTGTTCTTAGACGCACAAGTGAGTGTGCACGCAAGCACAGGCATTTTCTAAGTAAATCTTGTGCAAGGACTTTTTCTAAATGTGTGAGAAATTATTTAGGTCAACATTTTTTTATAGCAAAATCGTGTTCTTACGCTAAAATCTAAATTTTTTTTGGGCGGAAAGTAGCACCCGATAAGACAGTTTCATCTTCCAGACGATACCAAGAAGTATCGTACATTGTCAACAGTTTTGCAAATGTTTACCGGTTTTTAGTCTTTTAAATTAATGCATGTGTGAGTGTGTGTGTGTGTGTGAGTGTGTGTGTGTGTATTAGTCTCGCCTTAATTTTGTTGACAAAATTTCCATAGTCCAACTAATCTCTATGCAACTTTTGTGGCATTTTTGTAAAGTTTCTTGCATGTCTTTGGGGTAAAATTGTGTCATTTAAAACGTTCAAGAAATTAAAGTTTTTATTTTAGTAAGTAAATAGACATGGTTGCTTCCAATTGACTGCAGTTGGAGCAAATGTAATTAGCACTGATTTTAAGTTTTAAAACTTATTTAGAAATTGAAGGCAACTATTTATTGCCTCCATGGCAGCCTGACAATCAAATAATGTTAAATTTTTAATCGTTACTTACAGTGAAGTGGCAAGCATAGCTACATGAATTAAATTTGGCAGAAAGCTGATTTCTGTAAGGTTAAGCAGAATGTTGAGTTTAGAGGAAAATCCTTGCAAGGACATGCCTCGCTAAAAATTCAGTTTTACCTACAATTATGATGCCATATTTCTTTAACTATTTCCAAAGTAATATCTTCAGTTCAATCGGTGCAAGGATATGACCAGCTATTGTATGTCCTTGTTTCTTTGAAAACTTAATTTTGTCTATAACTAAGCCAGAATACTGCTAAAATGTTAGCTTTTTTAAGGATCAATTAAATAGTTTTGATTCAATGCGAATTTCATAGAAATCGTTGCAAGGAGATGCCATGCTTGATATTGAAATCCAAATCTTAGAAGTAATAGTATAAAAAAGCAGCGAAAAGGGCCCAGCTAAGCCTTCTGATAAATGTATTGTTGACCCTCACAAGGACATGTGCTTCCTCCTACATATCCTTTATCTTAAAAGCAATAATTTAACAACAAATACTGCCACAATATAGCAGCAATTGATAATTAACTTTTATATTTATGTAGATATCAAACTTTATGAATTTTTTTTTTGCAAGGACATGTTTACTTGTCATGCTCCCTTAATTTTAAAAAGTTAATTTTCCTTATAATTATAATCAAAGCTCTGAGAATACTTCTGAATATTTGTAAGCACATACTATAAAGCTTTATATGAACTTTATTTCCGATCGGTGGAAGGTTTTAGCTACTTTCCATATTTCCTTAATTTTAAAAACTCAATGTTAGCTACAGTTATGTATGTATATAACCAAGGCAATACAAAGTTGTAACAATTTCTAAGATTATATAAGAAAGCTCCCTATAAAATTTTATTGCGATGGGTGCAAGGATATCTACACCACCCATATATCCTTTATTTTAAATATTAAATTTTTGCTACATTTATTTTCTAAAGGCAGTAAAAACTTGTTACTACATATTTCCAAAATTATATAAAAAAAATCTCAACGAAATTTTATTGTAATCAGTGCAAGGAAATCGACACCTCCCAAATATCCTTTATTTTAAATATTAAATTTTTGCTACATTTACTTTCCGAAGCCAGTAAAAACTTCTGACTATTTGTAAGGCTACATAAATGAGCTGTCAATAAAATTTCTTTCTAATGGGTGCAGGGATATGGCTATCTTCCACATGTCCTTTATTTTATAAATGGAATTACCGCTACAATTATATTCCTATTACAGTGAACGCTTGTAACTTCTTCTTAAACTATGTAATCTGATCTCCTCAAAGATATGGCTACCTGTCATATGTTCTCAATTTTGTAAATGAAATTTTGGCTACAATTCTATTATTTATGTTGTTTAAATTTTTAACTATTTCTGAAATTATATAAGTAAGCTCCTAAAAAAAAGTGTAATGCAATTGGTGCAAAGATATCGACATCTCCCATATATCCTTTATTTTAAATATTAAACTTTCGCTGCATTTATTTTCCGAAGGCAGTAAATACTTGTAGCTATTTGTAAATACATATAAATAAGCTGTCAATAAAATTTCACTTTGATCCGTGCAAGGATTTGGCTACCTTCCATATGTCCTTTATTCTATAGATAAAATGTTCTATACAATTAAAATTCCAGGGCGGTCGACGCTTATAACTATTTCTTAGACTATATAAATACGTACTAAACAAAATTTTATTCCTGTCGCTGCAAGTATATGGCTATCTTTCATGTGTCCTTAATTTTGTAATTGAAATTTTTAGGTACAATTCTATTACTAAAGCAGCTTAAATTTGTAACTAAATCAGAAATTATATAAGTAACCTCTCAAAAAAATTTTATTGCAAGCGGTGCAAGAATATCGGCATCTCCCATGCATCCTTGATTTCAAATACTAAATTTTTGCTGCATTTATGTTCCGAAGGCAATAAAAACTTGTTACTATTTGTAAAATGATATAAATAAGATCTCAATGAAATTTTTTTTGCAATCAGTGCAAGGATATCGACACCTCGCATGTATCCTTTATTTTAAATATACAATTTTTGTTACATTTATTAACCGAAAATAGTAAAAAATTTAAAATATTTGTAAACTTATATAAACAAGCTGTCAATAAAATTTCATTTTGATTGGTGCAAGGATTTGGGCTACCTTCCATATGTCCTTAATTTTGAAAATGAAATTTTGGCTACAATTGTATTACTTGTGTTGTTTAAATTTGTAACTATGTATTTCTGAAATTATTTAAATAAGCTCCCGATTAAATTTGAGTGCGATCGGTGCAAGCATCTCGACACATCCCATATATCCTTGATGTTAAATATTAAATTTTGGCTACATTTATTATCCGAAGGTAGTGAAAACTTGTAACTATTTGTAAGGTTATGTAAATAAGCTGTCAATAAAATTTGATTTCGATCGGTGCAAAGATATAACTATCTTCCATATATCCTTTATTAAAAAAAAATGTTTTTTTCTCTGCAATTAAAATTCCAGTTTGTTGGACATGAACAAAAATGTCTAATATTGTGTAAACAAGCTCTCAATGATATTTTATTGGGAATGGCGCCAGCTAATGAGATCCTTTCACGTGTCCTTGATACTATTTTGAAGGCGGTAAAAATTTGTAACAAATTGTTAAAATAATCTAGTTAATCAGGTATAATATTTCTAGTTAAGCTCATAATAATATTTTATTGCCATCGGTGCTAGGAAATGTGTACTTTTCCATATGTCCTTAATTTTATAAATGAAATGTTCTTTGCAATTATGCTCTCAAAGCGGCATAAGGATGTACTTTCTAAAATTCAGTAAGTATTGTCTGTCTCAATAAAATTTTTTGCTGGCCAGTGCAAGGATATGATCCTTAAAAGCTAAGTTTTTTTTTTTTATTTTTATTTTTTAATACACAACACAACCCGCGAAGTGATTAGCTTGTCTGCGGAAAACACCCAGGGTCTATGGCGGGAATCGAACCCACGACCTCTGAACTGAGAAGCTAGCATCGCTACCACTCAGCCACAGGGGCAACCAAGTGTTATTTTAAACCTTGCAAGGACATGATTACTATTATGATATTCTTCATTTAGCAAACTTTAAGAACTATGATCAGAGTGCAAATGAAATTTCTTTCTTCTTTCTTCCGAATATTATATTTTTGATCTCTAAAGAGTTTCAGTTCATCGGTGCAAGGACATGATATGAATGCGCTGAAAATTTAACTTTTTAGCTGCTTTCTGTAAAAAATAACCTTAAAATTTACTAATATTAAATTTCCGTTAATTTTAAATATTGCTTTTTTCACTCTTAATTATTTGTTTTAATTTTGTTGACTATTTGGTGTGTGTGTGTGTGTTTTAGTCTTCAACCATTTCCATGCACTCTCAGCCATTATGTTCGCTCGTAATTATGACATTAATAATATCGAAAGTGTTTTTTTCTTATTATTAAAAATATCAAGAAGAAAAGGAAAAATTATCTGCGCTCGACTAACATTGAAATGAAATACTTAAGTATTTGCTTAACACATACAAACACAGACATTTATGCCGATGACAAAAGATATAAATATATAAAATAACCTTGCAAAGCATTGACCTTGTTCAAATATTATTCACACATACAGACATACATACATACATATTACAAGTGTATTAACATAAAAAACAAATTTATTGGATATACATATTTTCAGTATATGTATGTAGACTTATACGAGGATTAGTTTAGCTTAGGCTTAAGCTTAGAGCCAGTGAACTAATTAAATAAAAAAATAGATTCATATTTTTTATTAGAGCCTACCCTCGTATTCCCTTTATACATATTTATATTCGTTCTTTGTTTAAGCTGCCATGAAAAAAAATATAAAAATTATTTTTCTCTTTATTTCATTTTACTTTATTTTATTTTATTTTATTTTTTGTATGAATGCTGTTAAAAACCCTTCAAATTTGTAAAGATGTTGATGTAGGCAAAGATGTCATAGATAAGAAAAAAATATATAATTTTTTTTCAACAATTTCTCTTGTGTAAGATGATAAATAGACAGAAATGAGTTGCAGAAGAGATGATAAAATACATGTAAATATATATATATATATATATATATATAATTAATACTTGCACAAAGAAATATGACACAAAATTCAAGAGTTTTCAAGGGAAAATTTCTTAATGACAAAATGTAGCCTACTTAAAGGGGCTCTGAATGGGGCGGAAATAGTTAAATGTAAAAAATTACAGCCTACTTTAGGGCTTTGAGGAAATAAATAAAAATGATTTAATTTAAGCAAAACACATCCTAACTAAAGGCCTTCTTAAGGATAACAAACTGCAAGTTTTTTATAGACAAAAAAAAAAATAATAAATTAAAGATGACAAATGTCTAAAACAAATGATACAAATTATTTGCCGCTTTGCTAAAAATGAAATTGCAGACTTAAACGCCAGTGAGTTTATGAAAAAGGACATTATATTTTAAATTAGAAAATTTTATATATTTTTTGTAGCTAAAAACACGCACAAGAATCATATTTTGTTAAAAAAATGCTGCCCTCACTACTTTCAAAATCTGTTTCAGTTTTATCCTGCGCATATCGTTTTGAAAGAAAGCTCCTCCACCCAACTGCATCTTTAAGCCCACATAGATTTTTATATATAATTTGCTTTAAGACTGGTAATCAAAAAATGCAATTATTTTATATAAACATGTATTAAATGTTACCTAAAGCTTTTATTTTTAATCATCACAAATTTTCTGTGCATTTCAAGGAAATTTCTGCTGAAATTCGTTGAATATTGTGTGTTTAGTGAAAATATAAAATTTATACAAAAATGTATTGAACATTCCCAGAACAAAATTGATAAATATAAATATTTCCATGATGTCGAACGTGACCGTAGTAAACATTTAAAATGAAAAACATTAGCAAGAAGTGTAGTTTGTAGTTCTAAATTAGCTCTATAATTGGTGCTAAGTTATAGTTTGAGCAATTTTTTCGTTTTTAAAATAATGGCAAAAAACCAAAGCGTGCGCATGTGACAAAAAACAGAAGTTGTTCTTGCAGCCAACGACTAAAATGCCAATTTCAGCAGAACCTGAAGCAATTTTTTAATGTAACAAATTTTAGAGTGTTTTTGATTATAACCAAAAATGATTTATATATTAAAAAAAATTAAATTTTAGTCACAGTCGCACGTGACATTTTTCTTTATCATGATATTTATATTGTTTCTGTTGCGCTTTTTAACAAATTATAAATAAACAAGCTTAAGTTAAAATGTTTTCCAAATAACAGAAGTATTCAAATACTTTTGATTATTTCTTCATGTATCTTGGCAACGCATTTTCCACTTCAGTGTTTGCATTTGTAAGGCTGGGGTTAAATTACGGCACTCGTTATCGAACGAAATAACGAATTATTTCAATAGAGTTTATATGGAAATATTTTAAAATTTCGCAACGTATCGAATGCCGCAATTTGCTTCTTGTTTTGTACTTGTTCGGTATCTTGCATTTTTCTGTGAGATTTTACTGGCTTTGTCTCTTACTATTACGCTTTTTCTTTTCAATCATCTAATATTTCTATTAGCCAACGCTGTGCACTTTTTCCATTCATTCTGCATTTAACATTTAACATTTTTTATGTGATTTTTGTTTAGTTTTACCCTTACGATGTCGCACGTGACAAACTTTATACATGTACCAGGATCACAAATATTCATATATTTCAGCAAGTTTATGTAAAATTGGATTACATCAACTTTTTTCTTTTTCAATTTTGCACTTACGATGTTGCACGTGACTTTAAGTTTTCAGCAAGATTTTTTTTATATTAATTGTATTAAATATCTCTGTACTGGATATTTGATGAGCTTTCTGCGTGTGCTTTCGACGCTCAGATAACAAAAGCTTTTCAATGTCGCACGTGACATCAAAATATGCGGATTTGCAAAGCAATCGCATAATTCACATAGTTCACAATCCCTTAAATTTTACAAAAATTGCATTACAGAATTACTTATCTTTTATTTTTATTTTCAATATTTTATCACCATCCCTAGGGACTATAGCAAAAAAGCCAAGATAAGCTGCAAATCTTGGGGATAAACTTCAATTTAACTTCCACTTTTTTTTATTACATTATATAACAAGACTTCAAACAGTCATTTGGGATTTCTAACATTTTCACATAATAAAGAATTAAATGTTTCACTAGAATAACTTTTTTGTTTATTAGATTTAGATAACAAATTATTTCTGAATAAAATAAACATAATAAAAGCTTTTTTCTTTTGTTTTTTTGCTAAATTTCACTTTTACACATACAATAAATCATTTGCTTATAATTTATTTCACAATTACATGATTCGATACTTGCAAAATTTATGGGGCTTTACTCCCTCAATTTCTTCCATATTTTTTTTTTTTGAAATAAAAATAGCTATAAAAAGCTTTACTTACACACACATAAATCTTTTGTTCAAATTGTGTTGGAATATAAGCTTTGCTGTAGTTAGTTGCTGTAAAACTAGCAAATGTTGGATAATAAATTATTCAAAATTATTTAAAAGCCATAAAGATTTTTTCTATTTAATTTTTTCAGCTTTTTACTTGGTAGATAATTTCGTAAGTTAGAAAAAGGGAAAAAAGCATGTGAGACGACTTTTTAAAGCACTTCCTTAACAAAAAATTTAAATTAAAAAAAACTAAAATAGAATTTTTTAATTTATTAAATTAGCCTAAGGTTCGTATCCTGGGGAAGCCATTTGCACTTATTGTGAATTAATAAATTAAATAATATTTAATTACTAGACAAATGACTGAGGCGACCAAGTATGCTTTATATATTTGTAGTGATGTTTTCTAAGTTAAATTATAAATGTCTTATAAAAGGGGAGTGTAATTCCCCTTCAGCCCTTTTACGCCTTGACATAAAGCCGTACATTTTAGGTATAGAAAGAATTCAGCACTTTATGTAAGCATTTTACGAGGATCCTTTTTGTGGAACATTTTAACCCTCTAACTGCTTTTAATACGGATCCTTTTTGTCCCTTTATAAAAGGTATTAAAAAAGTATCCTTATACGATGCTATCATAGGTTAAAATGTTCTACTAAAATGTTTGTCAACAAATTCTACTATAAGTCTTTAAAATTTAACTTAATCACAAAAAAATCAGTATATACTCCAAATCCACTTAAGGGTTAATTTCGTACATAGTCACAATTCCATTTTAGGTGTAGGAAGTGTTTAGCATCTTTATGTGGAATATTACGAGAAACACTTTTGTGAAAAATTTTAACCCTCCTAACTCTTCTTAAAACGGGTCCTTTTTGTTCCTTCAAAAAAAAAAAAAAAATAATTGAGTCCAAAAAGTACCCTTAAACGGTCATATCATTTTTTAAAATGTTTGCCACGACATTTACTTTTAGTCCTTGAAGTTGCACTTAGGAAACAGAAATTTCTCAAAACTTGAAATCCGCTTAAGGGTTAATTTCGTACATATTTGGATATAACAAGTGTTCAGCAGCTTTGTGCAGAATCCTACGAGGAACATTTGTGTAAAACATGTTAACACTCTAGCTGATAATTTAGTGAGAGTCTTTTTTGAGCCTTTGGAAAAAAGGGCAAACATTTTTTTTTTTTGTAAAGAAGGCATAATGGGTTAAAACTTTGAAAAGAAAATCTCTGCCATAAAATTGTATTAAAGCAAAGCTCGAAATTAAACTTAAAATAAAGAAATTGGTAAAAATTTTAAATCCGTTTGAGGGTTAATACCGTACTTGTTCTCAGTTGCATTTTGGGTATAGAAAGTTTTCAGGACTTTTATGTAGAATACAGCGAGGAAAATATTTCTGAAAGATTATAGCCAAAAGCTTTGTAAATAAAAAGGAGCCATGGGAAGAAGCCTCAAACTCTTCATCGTCTGACTCTAGCTGTAAAACGAGTCCAATAAGTGCCCTTAAACGGTGCTCTAAAGGGCTAAAATGTTCCCCCATTTTCGCCCATACGTTCAAGTGCTCGTCATAAAATTCTATTATAAATTTTTCTATAAACCAAAAACCAATTTTTTTTCCTAAATTCGCTTCCAATTCGATGTTTAGGACAGGTGTCTAATCGTCGCTTTCGATAACGAGCTGATTCGATAACGTTTTTTTAATTTGAGATTATGGCATTCGCTATCAAACAATGTAATAATAATCTCAAACTGAAAAAAGGTAATCGAATCGGCTCGTTATCGAAAAGGACGATTAGACCCCAGTATTTAAAAAATTTAAGTGGAAGTAGCAAAATTCGTAAAATTTTTACTTTTCGCTGGTTTTGCTTTTTCCAACTGTTTAAAATGAACCAATGCTTTTGCTTGTGCTTGTGAAAATAATCAGCAGTCGCAGTCGAAGCAGAAAACGAATCATGACGGTTTCAAAAGTTTGAATTTGAATTGCTAGTTTCGCTAGTAAGAGCATAAGGAGGATGTGTGCTTTTGTGGGTACCAAACAGTCACAGTCGAAGAAGCAAAAGCTCTTGCTTTTAGAAGTTTTCAGCAGGTTTAGTCAATTATTTTGTGATGTTTGTCATGTTTTTGTTGTTGTTTTTGCACAAGCAAAAGCAAATAAAATTCAAACTTTTCAAATTGTCGACTGCTGAAAGTACTGCGCAATTGGTCATAAAACGTTTTGTGACTTTGCTTTGACTGACACTGTTGTATTTTTCCAAAGTGAAAGCACAAGCAAAATGAAATGCATTGCAGTTTTTAACACTGGCTTTTTCTTTCAATGTAAAAATCATTAAAGATTATTCAAATTTGCACTACCTCAGGGCTACGCTAAGGCATATCGCTTTTTGCTGCGATAGTTTCCATTTGGTCTGGCATGGCCATAAATGGGGTGGAAACCACGCCCACAAAATATTGTCTTTTGAGTTTTGTGTATTTTTATTTATGCGATTACTGCAAAACTTAGTTCAAACCTTGGATTCTTAACATAATTTAATTGGGCGGGGATACGCCCATTAAAATTTAGTATTTTGATATCAAGTGCTTATACTTAAGCAATTCCTACAAAACTGAAAGTGACACTTGGAAAGGTGGGCGTGGACACTCCTATTAACAGTTTGTGTTGTATTATATGTTTTACTACTCAATTTGATTTCCACGAAATAGTTTGGGCTCTTGGAATGGAAAAATATTGTGCTGAAAAAATGGGTGGTACTACATCTTAAATTCTTCTATTTAAACGATTCTAACGAAATGATGCTCATCCTGAGCTCTAGAAGTCATACATATAATCTTGAAGTTAGAAAAGTGGGCGTAGTCAGTCCAGTGACAATTTAGCAGTTCTACTCAAACGACTTCTACGAAACCTGCCAAACAGTTTGGTCTCTTGGAATAACATAATATTGTGCTTAAGAAATGGGCGTGGCCACACCTATTAAAATTTAATATTATTTTATCACGTGCTTCTGCTTAAGTGATTCTTGCGCTACTTGGCACACACCCTTAACTGACATAATCCTACTGCGAGAGAAAGCTAGAGAGGTTACGGCCATTAAAATTTGCTCTTATACTATTTATTACGAGTATATACGAGTACATATTTCAACCGCTGACCTTGGGGTCTTGGATTGAGATGATTTTGTGCTTAAAAATTGGGGCAGTGCCACTCCCATTATAATTTAGTATCACATTATATCGAGCTATAACCGCCATAAAAAGCTTAACTGACACATTTTTTGGATCTCGTTTTTTTTTACGAAAATCGATTATTTACCATATCGGGGCTTAATCATCGCTTTCGATAACAACCTGATTCGATTAGGTTTTTTAGTTTGAGATTATAACAGTCGCTTTCGAACAGTGTAATTATATTGCTCGATATCGAATAGCATAATCTTGAATTTTTTTTAAACTTTATAGAATCAGCTCGTTATTGAAAGCGACAATTAGACCACTGAGCAAAATCTAGTACATACGAGATTTCGAGCCAAGTCCAGTAAATTTTGAGTAGATTTCCCATACAAAACAAAATCCTCCTCGTCACTGGATTTTGTCGAAATCTACTTAAAATCTAGTGAAACTTAATGGTGCTACAATTCTTTTTTTTTTCTGCAAAATTGTACTAAAGAAGCCCGCTGCACTTAGAAAGGTGTGTGAATTAGCTAAAGTGCCGTTTTTTATTGGTTGTAGCTTGGGAAAATTTCACTCAATGGTTTGTGTCTTGGATACGAAATCTTGATAAAAGTAAAAAACATTGCTATAATATGTATAAATTTTGATAAAGATTTGAATAGAAATCTGCTTGATGTTGCAGCTGTAAATGTTCTATTAGATTCAGTTAAATAAAACATTTAATATGAATTGTTTAAAGCTTTTATTAAATCGAGACGAAGAATTCTAAAACGTCAATACTCGTATCAGAGAATGTCAATGAGTACTCAAAAGCTATACATACATAAGTACATAGTCTTAATTTTAGTAACTGCATATATTTTTTTACTAACATATTTTTTTCTCCTCCTGGAGGTGCATTTTTGGGACCAGCCTTCTTAACCTTACCTAACCTAACTATGACTATAGCCGATTCGAACATTAAGGAGTATCTCCACGTCGTTTATGAGAACTAAACTAAAATACGCTACAGCTAAATTGCATTGACTCTCTCTCTCTCTCTCATACTTATAGTCTGAGTATGTTTATACACAGGCTTTGGATATTTAGTCGGACAAAAAAAAAATAAACGCATGATACTCGGGATATTTATTCATCTTTCGCCACCGTATACAACCATGTGTGTATATTTAATTCAATGAAAAATTTGTGGTGTGTGTGTTGTGGCTGTTTGAAAATATGCTTTATGTGTGTGTGTGTTTGTGTGTAAATAAAAATAGCCCTGTATATACGCATATATAGCCGATTAATAGTCAGAGTATTTTGATACTTATGCGTATGATTTTAGCTCATACAGTGTATAAATTTTAGTTTTAGTTGTTTGTGCTGCATAATTTAAAAATATATGTGTAAACGTAGTTGTTGGATGCCTATACTTTTATACGTATTCGGTTTGAAATTAATGTGTGTGTTTGCATGTGACGGCAAATACTCAAAGCGTACTTTTACCATTCTCTGACTCGTATATATTATTTTCTCATCTTGTCTGCCAGAATTGGTCCTTAGAATCTTGCTACTTTTTCGTCTTTTCTTTTTTGTGCAGTACCGTACAATCTTAGCAGGATAGAATAACTGCTAAGAGTAGGGCACACAAGATTCGCTGAGAATAGTTTAGTTTAGTGCAAAACAGTTCTTGCTCAAGTTAAAAAAAAAAAAAAATATATGCAAAACTGGTCATCACTAGTTGGCAGTTTGTAGATACTCCGAATGAATTTACATGATTCATAATCAAGTTTGGTGGTCGTGCTATACTCGCGTTATTGGCCAAACTCTGGTGGTTGTGAATAATGTTCGCAGGGATAGACAAGTATTTAGCAAGAACATAAATTATGTTTGCGGTACAACTGAATGGTTGGTTATGATTTTATATTTCGTCCTGTATGTAGCAGCCACTTTAGTGTTGGATGGGATTTTCATGTTATACAAATATAAACAACGAAATAGCGTAAAACCACAAGCTGGCGAAAGGGATTTAACTTGCCATTATACGAGTATACATACATATGCACATACATACATACATATGTATGTATGTAAGTAAATAATTTACACCAGCGTTAGATAGTAAAAAGGATAGTACATATTCTAATCTCACTATGGCCACCAAAACAGTAACTCTTACAATCAATCTAAATGGGGAGAAATTTCGTGTTTTGATAATGATGTTGATGAAGATGATGGCTGGCTGTGGTGTGAGAGTGGGTTGTTGTTATTTGGTTTTTAATACGAATACCAGCAGATAATGTTTTATTTTTAATTTTTTTTATGGCCATAGATACAAATAATACTTTTTGCTTTCATCAATTTATATCTGTACTTAAGCAAAGTTGGGCAGTAAATGGAAGGAAGCTGTTTTACATGTTGGTATTGCGAAGGCAAAAGTAAATTTTGTTGTTGATTGACTTTGGCTTGTTAATGTTCTTTGCTATCTGGCTGCAATATTGTGTTGAAAAGGACTTATGATAAATCGTATTATTAAATTATGTTGTTAAATAGACAATGAACAAATTTGTTTAGATTTGCTGAGGGGAAAATTTATGGACTTCAAACTAAAAATATGTATAATGGAAAATGTAATTTATGATGGTTTTAGTGCTGAAATGTACTTCAATGGAAATTATTAATTAGTGCAGCTAGACAGAAGTGAAATGACCTCTGGTATAATGATGCTGTACAATTGGGGCTTATAATCAGAACAAAGTCCCTACTTTAGTATTTATTAAAGACCATATGAAAATATTTTTAATGGATCAATTAAAGCCGACAATAATATTTATTAATTACGTAAAATTTAAATCGCCGTAGTGTTAACGAAAAGACATTTCTTTTTGATATTTCTTCACCATGTTAAAAATAAAATTTAAGCCAGTAATACAAAGAACAAAAATCATCAAATATATCTGTAATTGTATTCTTAAGCATTGTGGAAAATTGCATCTTAACTGCGGCCACAACTTGTCCACATCCTGCATATCCTTAATACAAAAAACAAAATTTAAGGCGTAACTTTAAGTATACCCTGGGCAACGCCATAAAAATATAAACTTTTTTAAAATTTTAAACTCAAGTGCTAAAAGGACTTGCTTAATTCCTGCATATCCTTAATATTAAAAAAAAATAAATTTTAGCCACAAGTTTAAACACAATGCAGCAAAATTAGATTTTTGCTCGTCAAATTAGGTTTTTAAGCCTCTTGCAGTATTTCATTTAAGTTTTTTTTAAATACATCTCCTTAATATTAAAAAAATTTAATTTCATCTACAATTGTTTATCCAAATAAAGCAAATATCACATAACAATTTGTAAAATCAAATGCTTAAGGTTAGGGGGAAATTTCATTTTACTCAGTGCGAGAATTTTTCCACCTCCCGTATATCCTTTATTTTCAAAATTGAAACTAAGCCTTAATTTTGACCAGAATGCAGGGAAAAATCAATAACCTTTTTCTGGGAATAAACCTTAAAGCCTTTGTGAAAGATTTTATTGCAAAATGTTAAAGGAAATGTACATATTTTCTATATCCTTTATTTAAAATATAAAATTTGTGCTGTAATTATGATTGAAATGCCGCAAAAACTGACAACTATTTGTAAGAATATGTTTGAAAACTTTTTTCGTGAATTTCATTCAAATCGCTGCAAGGAAGTGAGTGGTTGCCATATATCCTTTATTTAAGGACAATTTTTCTTAGCAGCAATTTTTATCAGAATGTAGCAATAACGACTAAGAAGTTAATTTTTTTCACAAATTACAATAGGTGCAAGCATGATGTATATATGTATATCTATATATAAATAGGCAAGTGAAAAAAGTTAAGAACCATTTTAACTGACTTAAACTCAACGTATTCGCTTGATTTTTTTTTTTTGTTAGATAGATTGACAATAGGAGCAGTGCAGAATGTATTTTTTCTTCTACATTTTTGTGTCTAAGATAGTTAAAAACAGTTAAGAATATTAGCCAATCATAAAGCCATAATTTCTCTTTCTCTCTTAATTTGCTAAAAAAAATTACAACAATTTGGCTTGGCAACTCCATAAACACTCAGAAGGAAAAACGTATTTTATTTGTTCATTCTATTCTTATTTCCATCTTTCTATGTACTTAAACGATTATTGCTGAAACTAATAAAATTTGGATATTTAAATAACGAGTGGTACTGTATTATTTTTCTTTAGATGCTTAAAAATAATATATTTTTTTAATTATTAATAACTTTGATTTTTTTTTTTCATTACTTTTCTGTGCTTTAAATTACTGAATATACTGGAATGTTGGAATATGATGGAATGTTGGAATACGATGGAATGTTTATATTATTAGGCTAGCATATTCGTACATACATATGGGGTCTTTCTCAAAGAATAGGGAATAGAAACATTATTTGTAACAAACGTTTTAATGGGGAGTCTAAAACTTTAGAGAAAAAGCGTTCAATGAAAAAATAAACGAATATTTTTGTTTTGGGCAATAATAATGAACATGAAGTGAAAGCACTAGGAGCAGATATCTAATTACATTTAGTTCAAAAAGTGAACAACTTATTTTTAATATTTTGCTTAAAATCTATTCTTATTTATGCCGATAAATGAAATTTTAAATTCGTATTTAGTAGTTAAGAAAGTGGTTTAAGAGAGTGAGTGGTTTACCCTGGAGTCTATACATATGTATATTTGAATATAGTTTTTAAATTGTGTTTTAAATTCATCAAACTTTAAATATTTTCATTCTCTTCTCCACCTCTGTGCGTTAATGGTTGATTTTCAACCACTGGGCGAACACTAGTATATATGAATTTATATGTATGTATATCCTTAATTTTTACCATTGTATGTACATACATATGTATATAAGCTACAATTATACCAAAAATGAGTAAAACGCTAAATAGCTACTTTTAAATGCATGTTTTTAAGCCTTATATTTAGTTTAATTGTAATCAATGCAAAGAAATACCTACCTTAAATATATCCTTTACATTATGGCACAAAATATCCATCAGGCGTCGCAGAGCCGCTCTTTGGACCACATTTTCCCCTATTCCATTTTTGTTTACATTGGAATTAATATTCATGCTAAATTTTTGTTAATAATGTAGCTAAAAATTAAGAATAATTTGTGATATCTTTTTTCATAGAAATATGACAATTTTATATATAATCGGCGCAAGGACTTGCCCACTTTTCATATATCCTTTATGTCAAAAACTAAGTTTCTGCTGAATACTTTGAACAAAGTGCAGCATCAACTAAAAAGTATTTTGTATAATTGTATTTTTAATCCTTTTGGGGACTTTGAGTATTGATTTGAGGCGAAAATTTTGGTCATCACGCTGTAAAAAGTTAATAACAATTTGCAAAATTAAGTTTTTAAGCTTTTTGACGAATTTCATTAAAATTGATTCAAGTACTTGCGCATCTCTCATATATCCTTTATTTTGAATATACAATTTTTGCTCTAACTCTTGTTGGACTGCAATACCAAATCAATAACTGTTCGCTAAATTATGTCCTTAAAGCTTCCGGGTGAAATTAATTACATTCGCTGCAAGGACATGAGTACCTCCTATATATCCTTTATATAAAAAATTAAGTTTTTACTGAATACATTAAAAATATTGCAGCATTAACTAATGAGTAACTGTAGAATTGAATTTTTAACCTTTGTGGTGATTTGGAATTAAATTCAGGCTACAATTTTAATCATTAAGCTGTAAAAAAATCAATAATAATTTGCAAAATTAAGTTTTTAAGCTTTGTGACGAATTTTATTAAAATCGGTTCGAGTAGTACTCACGGGTCTCTTATTGTGAAAATAAAATTTCAACTCCACTTGTTACTGAAATCCATGAAAAACCCAATTACAATTTGCTAAATTATGTTCTAAAGCCTTCTGGGTGAAATTAGTTGCAATCGCTGCAAGGATATGGCCAACTCCCATATGTCCTTTATGTCAAAAATTAAGTTTTTGAAGAATACTTTGAATATAATGCATAATTAACTAAAAATTACGTATGCAGTGGTATTGTTACGCTTCGTTGTGAATATTATTGCAATCCAAGCAAGGACATGATCACCTTCCATATATCCTTTATGCAAAAAAAAAAGTTTTACTGAATATTTTGAATGGGGTCAGACTTAACTAAATATTAGCTATAGAATTGTATTATTAAGCTTTATGGGGAATTTTATTGCAATCGCTGCAAGGACATGACCAGCTGGCATATATCCTTTATGTAAAAAATCAAGTTTTTGAAGAATACTTTGAATATAATGCATAATTAGCTAAAAATTACGTATACAGTGGTATTATTACGCTTCGTTGTGAATTTTATTGCAATCCAAGCAAGGACATGTCCACCTTCCATATATCCTTTATGCAAAAAAAAAAAGTTTTTACTGAATATTTTGAATGGGGTCAGACTTAACTAAATATTAGTTATAGAATTATATTATTAAGCTTTCTGGGTAATTTTATTGCAATCGCTGCAAGGACATGACCAGCTGGCATATATCCTTTATGTCAAAAATGAAGTTTTTGAAGAATACTTTGAATATAATGCATAATTAGCTAAAAATTATGTATACAGTGGTATTATTACGCTTCGTTGTGAATTTTATTGCAATCCAAGCAAGGACATGACCACCTTCCATATATCCTTTATGCAAAAAAAAAAAGTTTTTACTGAATATTTTGAATGGGGTCAGACTTAACTAAATATTAGTTATAGAATTGTATTATTAAGCTTTCTGGGTAATTTTATTGCAATCGCTGCAAGGACATGACCAGCTGGCATATATCCTTTATGTAAAAAATCAAGTTTTTGAAGAATACTTTGAATATAATGCATAATTAGCTAAAAATTACGTATACAGTGGTATTATTACGCTTCGTTGTGAATTTTATTGCAATCCAAGAAAGGACATGACTACCTTCCATATATCCTTTATGCAAAAAAATAGTTTTTACTGAATTTTTTGTGCAAGGTCAGACTTAACTAAATATTAGTTATGGAATTGTATTATTAAGCTTTATGGGGAATTTTATTGCAATCGCTGCGAGGACATGACCAGCTGGCCTATATCCTTTATGTCAAAAATTAAGTTTTTGAAGAATACTTTGAATATAATGCATAATTAGCTAAAAATTACGTATACAGTGGTATTATTAAGCTTCGTTGTGAATTTTATTGAAATCCAAGCAAGGACATGACTACCTTCCATATATCCTTTATGCAAAAAAAATTGTTTTTACTGAATATTTTGAATGGGGTCAGACTTAACTAAATATTAGTTATAGAATTGTATTATTAAGCTTTATGGGGAATTTTATTGCAATCGTTGCAAGGACATGACCAGCTGGCATATATCCTTTATGTCAAAAATTAAGTTTTTGAAGAATACTTTGAATATAATGCATAATTAGCTAAAAATTACGTATACAGTGGTATTATTAAGCTTCGTTGTGAATTTTATTGAAATCCAAGCAAGGACATGACCACCTTCCATATATCCTTTATGCAAAAAAAAATTGTTTTTACTGAATATTTTGAATGGAGTCAG
This sequence comes from Tachina lurida, assembly GCA_944452675.1. Taxonomy (NCBI): domain Eukaryota; kingdom Metazoa; phylum Arthropoda; class Insecta; order Diptera; family Tachinidae; genus Tachina; species Tachina lurida. The sequence goes on along the minus strand of OX101756.1, from coordinate 30,742,493 downwards.
ACTTAACTAAATATTAGTTATAGAATTGTATTATTAAGCTTTATGGGGAATTTTATTGCAATCGCTGCGAGGACATGACCAGCTGGCCTATATCCTTTATGTCAAAAATTAAGTTTTTGAAGAATACTTTGAATATAATACATAATTAGCTAAAAATTACGTATACAGTGGTATTATTAAGCTTCGTTGTGAATTTTATTGAAATCCAAGCAAGGACATGACTACCTTCCATATATCCTTTATGCAAAAAAAATTGTTTTTACTGAATATTTTGAATGGGGTTAGACTTAACTAAATATTAGTTATAGAATTGTATTATTAAGCTTTCTGGGTAATTTTATTGCAATCGCTGCAAGGACATGACCAGCTGGCATATATCCTTTATGTAAAAAATTAAGTTTTTGAAGAATACTTTGAATATAATGCATAATTAGCTAAAAATTACGTATACAGTGGTATTATTACGCTTCGTTGTGAATTTTATTGCAATCCAAGAAAGGACATGACTACCTTCCATATATCCTTTATGCAAAAAAATAGTTTTTACTGAATATTTTGTGCAAGGTCAGACTTAACTAAATATTAGTTATGGAATTGTATTATTAAGCTTTATGGGGAATTTTATTGCAATCGCTGCGAGGACATGACCAGCTGGCCTATATCCTTTATGTCAAAAATTAAGTTTTTGAAGAATACTTTGAATATAATGCATAATTAGCTAAAAATTACGTATACAGTGGTATTATTAAGCTTCGTTGTGAATTTTATTGAAATCCAAGCAAGGACATGACTACCTTCCATATATCCTTTATGCAAAAAAAAATTGTTTTTACTGAATATTTTGAATGGAGTCAGACTTAACTAAATATTAGTTATAGAATTGTATTATTAAGCTTTATGGGGAATTTTATTGCAATCGCTGCGAGGACATGACCAGCTGGCCTATATCCTTTATGTCAAAAATTAAGTTTTTGAAGAATACTTTGAATATAATGCATAATTAGCTAAAAATTACGTATACAGTGGTATTATTAAGCTTCGTTGTGAATTTTATTGAAATCCAAGCAAGGACATGACCACCTTCCATATATCCTTTATGCAAAAAAAAATTGTTTTTATTGAATATTTTGAATGGGATCAGACTTAACTAAATATTAGTTATAGAATTGTATTATTAAGCTTTATGGGGAATTTTATTGCAATCGCTGCAAGGACATGACCAGGTGGGATATATCCTTTATGTCAAAAATTAAGTTTTTGAAGAATACTTTGAATATAATGCATAATTAGTTAAAAATTACGTATACAGTGGTATTATTACGCTTCGTTGTGAATTTTATTGCAATCCAAGCAAGGACATGACCACCTTCCATGTATCCTTTATGCAAAAAAAAAGTTTTTACTGAATATTTTGAATGGGGTCAGACTTAACTAAATATTAGTTATAGAATTGTATTATTAAGCTTTCTGGGTAATTTTATTGCAATCGCTGCAAGGACATGATCAGCTGGGATATATCCTTTATGTCAAAAATGAAGCTTTTACTGCAACATTAACTAAAAATACTTATAGAATTGTATTCTTAAGTTTTATGATGAATTTTTTCGGAATCCATGTAAGGATATGTTAATCTCCCATATATCCTTTAAATTAGAAATTATGTTTTTGTTAAGATTTTGATTTCTTAAGCCATGTTGAGAAGCTGTGAGTTAAATCTGATTTGAATCTTTAACTAGCATGCACTTTATGAACGCAGCTCAGCTTTGGAAGATCTGAATTAGTCTATTAAGTCAATACCACAGCTGGTACGAAGGAAACATTTGGTAACCGGACCCATGAATTGGCCTCCAAGACCGTGCGATTTAACGCCGCCAGTAGAGAAACAATCCGCCTTAAAAAGCCTTCGGCGGCGACTTAAGAAAAAATAGTCGGTGGCGGCTCCTAAGCCGGCTGAGATTAACGGCCGCTGGTTTTGATTTTGACAAGTTTTTTAAACATATTTCTATAAAAAAAAAATTTCAGACACGTGATGACTTCCAAAAAACAATTTGCCAGCTGCAATTTTGAGCCCAGGCTAGTCGCATGCATTGGAGGCGGCTTGCAGTTACGTTCAAAGTTGGCGGCGGCTCTTGAGCCGATCGGCTTGTTTCTCTGGCCGCTAGACTATTTCCTGTGGGAATATGTCGATAAGCCTGAAACGTTGCATTTTCGTTACCAGCATTCGTTACACGTACAGGTGACCCTCGATTTACGCTATCTGGTGGGACCAAGCAATGTATGTGTGTATTTGGTTCAAGTTTTGTTCATAATAAAATTCTTTCAGCCCCTCTAAACTGATTTTAGCTATTCAAAGCCAGGAGGAATTGGGTTCCACTAAAAAAATAAAACCGAATCAAAAACTTCCCTTTGTTTTTTTTTTTTTTTGAAGCCTGTTTAAAAACTTCAATCCCAGAATTGTTGGTCACAATCTACTCGTACATTTCATGAAAAGCTGAAAAGTACCTTGTTCTTTAAATACTTTTTTGTGTGTGCGTGCTGGCGTGAATCTGTCTTCAAACATTTTCTTCTACAAATTGACCCAATAAAGTGTTGTTCTATTTATTATTTTCAAATATGAATCTCTCTTCCTCTCTCTCCCTCTCTCTTTCTTCCTTTCTGCCTTAGCGGAATATTTAAAACCCGCTTCTTACAAATAAATACAAACATAAATAAGTAAATAAATGAATGTCTGTCTGTACGTAGAACAGAGGAATTCATTTTGCTGTTGAATGTATAAAAATGAAGACGTAAAAGCTACAGAGAAACGTATAATATATAATATATATATATTTATCGTTATTGCGCTCGTACAGTGTGCACACATTATTGCTATTTGCAAAATGAATAAAAAACAAAAAAAGTAAAATTTCTAGGGAAAAGTGTAATTGGAGCAGCGCATTGAGAGTGTTTACACTACATAAATATTACGTTCCTCTTAAACACTCAATACTCCGACTACTAATGCTCCACAGTTTGGTAAAGTTAGTTTATGTATAGCTGTGTGTGTGTGTGTGTATATGTGTGTTGGCGAGCGTGTGTGTGTGTGTTTAAAAATTGAAAATGCATTTACTGTTTTGTGCTGTACTTGCAATTGCAGGAAGTTCAATTTCCGCCTTTTCTTCTATTCCATTTAGATTTCCTCTAATTGCAGTTTTACACAACCACAATGAATTTTGCTAAAATGAGATTATAAAAATGAATGATAAAACTGTTTAATTTTTATTTTTATATTCAAATAAAACTTTAAATACAAATAAAGAATTGCAAACTTTTTGATTTAATTTATTTGCTTTCATTTCGATGGTCAAGCTATGAATTTTTTTTTTATGATTTTTAATCACTTCTCTCTCAAGTAATATGTTTATATATTTTTTAAATATTCAATTCAATCTGTTAATTATTAGTATTATTCAATTCCAACACTTGAATTGGAACCGTACTAATTGTTTTTTTTTTATTGTTTTATCTTCAAGCACTTGTAACTTGAAGACAATGAATCGGAAAAAATTAAAACACTCAGATTTATTTTGTGACTGACTGACAAGAAATTAAATTTTATTACGATACTTATACTAAATTAATAACAAAAAAATTGCTGAGCTAATGTCTACAGAAACTTAAAATTTATGGGAAATTAACCAATCAGAACAAAGTTGTAATTAATGCAATTTAATACCTTTAATATTTTGCTTTGGTTGGACAAATTCAATTAATATTAATATTAGGTGTGTTTTAACACATTTCAATAATAGGTGTGTTTTAACATTCTCCCCCACGTTGAACAGATGTTCAACAAATCGTTTCATCTTAGGTGAGTCGACTAGGAGTTACCATATAGCCTAAACGTCTAGGACGAACTGAAGTGGTTGCTGACGTGGTGTTGGTGTAGGGTTCAAGTCATTGAGCGGTGGTTCTACCGATTGCAGTTCGATATTTTCGTTGGTGACTTCAATAGGCCTTGTTGTGTGTAGCCTTTGACAGATTCTGCACGTTTTATTTCGAAGAAAAATAATAGTCAATGATATTAAGCTCAGAAGAAGTGCAAGGTAGCCAATCGTATGGTTATGCTGTTGATGGGAATTGATTTTATTAGGCAGGTCCAGTATGTGTTGTTCCTTTAGTGATTCTTGTAAAGTTAATAGTTCCTTGATGTTATTGTCATATAAACTATCGACGTTTGTTGACATTGATAGATTATTGCTTATAGATGGTGCAATAATCTTTTGCGAGGATAAATCGGAACTCGTGCCGAGGCTAGTGTATGATGAATTTATTGTGCTCAAGATAGTTTGTCGTCCGTTCATAGTGACGGATTCATGTTTTAGTATACATTCCGGGTCCAGCGAAAGTAGACCGGATCCTTTTAACGAAAGGTGAGAAATTTCTCTGTTGCAGACGACTGTTGCCCGAGATGGTGATGACGTGGCATATATCCACTGATTTCCCTTGTTAAGTGGTATCCATTTAGTTGTAGTCTTCTCTAGAGTACAAGTTGGTGTCGTTTTATTGTTGTACAAATTGATTTCACACTTGCAAATTTCTGAACCATAATTGTAGCGAGTCTGAACAGTGGTACACAAAAATACGTCTTGCTTTATTATATCACAAGCTCTTAGATCTGCCTTCGTAAGAAAAATATACTGGTTTTTAGAAACTGACATGCCCATGAAATCAGCACATGGTTTAATGGCTACCATGGTGTGATTCACCATGTTAGGTACGGGAATCAGCTGGAACATCTTAAATTGTTCAATTTCCACTAATGGTAGACTTATTTTGAATACTGCATATTGGGGCGTGAGTCTACCTTGAACCTTCATTAGTTTGAATAGCTGTAGTAATGTATCTTTTCCGAAGATAGGAAGTGTTACTGATGTTGGTACATGGAGTTTAATCTGATTAATCTCCTCTTGCAATTGTTCTGGAGTCAGTAGTAATGGACTGATTTTTCCTTGATGAGTATCCATGAGAGTATCAAGAATTGAGGACTGTATGGTTCGTATATTATTTGCAACCAGGTTCAGTTCTAAAACTCCACTATTAAATAATTGGGTGAGCTGTATCTGGAACAACACATTATTATTTTGCTGATTTGCTTGTGATAGTTTTTCGATTTTTTGCTCTAGTTGTTCAAACCTTGCCTTAGCTGCTAATTGGCCCTTTCTTATGATATTAACTGTTGAGTCAACAATTGAGGTTTGATTCTTGAGCAAAGTTAATAAATGTGACTCATTTTCCTTTACCCTTTGTATTGTATCGGATATCTGGTTAGCATATTCTGAGTCCAATATGCCAAATAATGAGTTAGCAATATTTCCAACTATATTCAAGGCGCCTCTTTTACTTCGTAGTAGTCGATTTTCCAGCTGTAGATCATTTTCCATGTGTTCAAAATGCCTTATGATACTTAGGCATGATTCATTCAATGTTATCATCCTGCAAAGGTTTTGTAGGGATTTCGTGCCATTGATCAAAATTGATGTTTCAGACCAGTATGCGTTTAAATCATAGTATACAAGAATGTTCCATTCACTGCTTGAAATGGTTGCTGTTCCAATTTCTTCAAAATGAATGCCTAATTTCATCCCAAATTTTTTGTTCTTTACCGGATTTCCAAATGACATTGGTAACAGCACAAGTATTGTAATTAAGGCTAGACTCAGATGGGTTGATATAACCCTTTTCCTTTTAATCCTAGGCTCCTGAATTGAGTCGTAAGTACTTTTGTTGCTAGTTGAACTGTTGTCATCGAGGGTGACAGATGTTTCGCAATTTGGTTCGATGGGTAAGAGAGCGATTCGATGTATTGGTCGTTTGAAAATTCCATTAGCTGTTTTAACCTCCACAACTCTGATCATATTGTCACTACCAGGATGTGTTTTGACTACTCTTGCTAAGGGCCACTTCATGATTGGTAGATTGTCTTCCTTTATTATTACCATATCACCAATATTGAGGTTGTCAAACCGCTTATTCCACTTATGGCGCTGCTGTAATTGATTCAAGTATTCAGTGGACCATCTTTTCCAAAACTCTTGTTTGAGATGGGATACCAGCTTCCAGTGTGATAGTCTTGATGAGTTTACTGTTGTTGCGCCACTATCTACTTGCGATACAAGTGCTTCGCCAAGGTAGATAGACCCCTAGCTTTCAAACTTAAAAAAAAAAAGAAAAACTTTTTAAAACACGCAACAGCGCTACAAATCAAACTTTTAAGGATACATAAGTTTTTCCCACCAGTGGCAAAGGACTTTTATATTCTTAAAAAACATCAACACAGCCTTTTGAAATTCAACATCCTGCTACAGATTTGCTACAACATTCAAGTCGAGGCTCATTCTACACAGGACATCCACGAATTTCCTAATTACGACGTCAGACAGCAACAAGTCTACATCGTCAACAATCCACCAAATAACATTTTGGTGACAACAGGCTTTTAAGACTTATCAAGACAGCTGGATATCAACCAGACCAATCAACATTTTGGCAAATAAATAAAAAATTTTGGTCAGCCAATTTTGATCCTCCAACAACCTCCATCGATTTTCGTTACCCACAACAACGATTGAATCATGGCTTCTTTCGAGGAATTGGTCATCAACCAAAAACAAATTGGTAACAAAATTGAAGTCATAGTCCGAAATTTCAAGAAAGATCCTGCATCAAGAAAGGATTCTACAGATTATTTCCAGGAAAGGTTGAGACGACTGGAAGCGGAATGGTCAGAATTCGAGACCAATGACACCAAGATTCGCCTCATTGAAAACCTTCCAATGGAACATCAGTATTTCACTGAAGAATATTACACCGCAGTTATGAATATCGTAGACCAATATAAGGCGATTTTTGAAAATGCAAAAACAAAAATTACTGAATCTACCAGCAAGCAACAAATTCAATCAGTCGGATCAGAGCCAACTATACTTACCACTGACAACTCAGTAAATCAACAAGAGCTAGTCAAGCTCATGCGGAGGCAAGCCGCCATGATGTCATCGTTGGAGCGCCTTTTAGAAGACGTCTTCACAAGAGAAGACACCAAAACCGCAACAAATTTGTGGCAAAATATTGAAAGTTTGCATTATCAAATTGCAGAATTGAGTGCTGACACAAGCAAACAAGGCTATAATATGGATAGATTCATTCAGTTAGAAAAAAGGCTACGGACGGCGATTAAAACCACTGGAAATAGTACAAATGATCAAGCCCACCCCATGCCCCAAAATAATCAGCAAGATTCACGGACAATTCCAATTCCCAAGATAACGCTTCCTAAATTTGAAGGAAATTATTTGAAGTGGAAGGAGTTTCATGATTTATTCTCTTCACTAATAATACAACAACCGATACCAGACATTCAAAAAAAATGTGGTATCTCAAAACACATCTGGAAGGCGAAGCAGGAAATCTTATCAAGCACTTCACTGCTACAGGAGATAATTTTGAGGCAGCATGGTCATTAGTAATAGAGCGCTACAACAACAAACGATTGCTTGTTGGCAAACTGGTACAGGAGCTGGTCGATGTTCCAAACAGAGCTTCAAGCGATAATTACAAGTCATTCCATGATAAAACACAAGAGTGTCTATTAGCATTACAGAATCTTAAAATAAACACAGCCACTTGGGATCCGTTGCTACTACACTTGTTATTAAAAAGACTGGATCAACCCACCCGCCTTCGCTACGAGCAATCTCTTTCACATCCACGCGAAGTTCCAAAAATCAAGGAATTTTTGGAGTTCTTGGAGAGAAACTTTCAGTCAATGGAGGCAGTTACTCTGAAGGACAAACCACAACACAAGGTGGTATCAACAATTATAACAACTAACGGAAGCAATAGTAGTACATGCAGACTGTGCAATAGTAGTGACCACAAACTATACCACTGCAATAAATTCCTGCGACTATCAGAAGCAGAACGACTGCAATGGGTACAACGAAAAAGGTTATGTGTAAATTGCTTCGGAAGTGACCATGGTTCAAAAACTTGTAATTCAGGTAGCTGCAAAAGGTGTGCGAAAAAACACAACACGTTGCTCCACTTAGAAAAAAGGGGCAATACCAAAACAACAAAAGGCTCATCAACTCCATCTTCAGCTTTGAATCCGAGTCCAGAAGTAAAGCCTCCTGCCTCAGAAGTAGCAGCAGTTGCATCAGCAACAACAAATATCGGTGCGGGCCGCCAGGGTCATGTATTGCTAGCAACGGCAAGAGTTATCATTACGGCCTCAAATGGTGTATCAGATGAGTTTAGAGCAATATTAGACTCTGGCTCACAAGTAAATATTGCATCCAAACGGCTTTGTCAAAAATTGTCCATTTCACCATTTGAGACCTCCCTCTGTATTGATGGTGTAGGTGAAATTCGAAAAAATTCAAAATATCGCATAAATATTGGAATGATGTCCAGGAATCGCAATTTCTCAGCAAATGTTGAAGCGTATGTTCTACCTAGCATAATTCCCTCGCAACCCAATCAGCATGTTGACATTTCAACTTGGGGAATTCCCAACAATATTCACCTAGCAGATCCTCATTTCTATCAGCAGGAAAAAATAGATTTGCTGCTTGGAGCGGAATTTTTCTTCAAATTAACTCAAAATGGCACAATACACCTTGCTGACGATCTTCCAACACTTCAAAATACAGCTTTGGGATGGATTGTGGGTGGAGCAATCGGGAAAAATCCAATCCCGAGTCCCTTATGTGCTACAACATGTGCAGTATTTGGAGACTCCACTTCATTGGAAGAAGCCATAGAGCATTTGTGGAAATTGGACGATATCGAAAGCAGCGAAAAGGTTCTCTCGCTCCCCGAAAAACTATGTGAAGCACATTTTACCCAACATGTTCTTACCAATGGCGAGGGTCGCTTCATAGTCAGTCTTCCTTTTCGTGAAAACCCAAGTGCGTTAGGAGAATCCCATGCGATGGCATACAACCGATTCATGAGTCTAGAGCGTCGACTCCAAAAAGATGAAGGAATTCGAACCGAATATATAAAATTTATGCGATATTACGAGCAATTGGGGCACATGCAGAAGGTAGATATCGACACTGTATTAAATCCTAAATACATTATTCCTCATCACTGCGTCCTGAAACCAGATAGCACCACAACAAAACTCAGGGTGGTATTCGATGCATCAGCTAAAACCTCGTCAGGCTACTCATTAAACGATCTGATGTATACAGGGCCAAGTATTCAAAGTGAACTTTTCTCAATTTTACTGCGTTTTCGATTCCCCAGATTCGTCTTCACCACCGACATCGAGAAAATGTATAGACAAATTCTGATTCACCAGGACAACCATCAGTACCAATTAATTATTTGGAGGGAAGACCCAGCACTTCCTATTAATTACTACCAACTAAATACAGTTACATATGGGACACGAGCAGCACCTTATCTAGCTACAAAATGCTTACAAAAAATTGCTGAGCTAATGTCTACAGAAACTTAAAATTTATGGGAAATTAACCAATCAGAACAAAGTTGTAATTAATGCAATTTAATACCTTTAATATTTTGCTTTGGTTGGACAAATTCAATTAATATTAATATTAGGTGTGTTTTAACACATTTCAATAATAGGTGTGTTTTAACACAATCAATTAAGTAAAATGAAATATAACACTCTGTTTGATTAATGTGTTATTAAGCGTCCTTCGCTATTTTAATATTAAATTTCGTCCTTCACAATTCCTTCCTTGTTTGGGGTATAAACGTATTTGACCTTCATTATGAATATTCTCTTCGAATCTAATTTCTGTTTAAAATCAATTTACATATTTATGGCTTTCACTTTTACTGTCATCAATTAAGTATGATTTGTCAATTTTACTCTCCAGCAACAATAGCAATTAATATCGAAAGCAAAAAAAAATAAAAAATAAAAAATTGACAGCAAGGTGTTTTGAATATTTGATTAAGTGCTGAATAATTGTCAAAATTAGCAACAAAATTGATTTTCGATTTCTTCTTGTTTACACTTAATTCACGAGAAATTACAAATTAAAACAACAAAAATGATAAAGCAAAAGAAAAATTGTTAAAAATAGAAAATAACAGCCACCAACATTCGGTTGCAAATGTAGGGCCAGGCACAGTCAGACGATTTAGAGGCGAAATGAGTAGTAGCAAAACATGCAGAGCTTTTTTGTCCTTTTTTCTGTCATCGAACAAAGCGAATGTTAATAAAGCTTATGAGCAAATATAAAAATTAATACATTAATTTATTTACATGAATTTCGGTATATTTTTTTCTGAAATATTATATAGTTTTAAGCTATCGCTCATTTCATATTCTTTATTTTATTGTTAGCACTATATAAAAATAGAAATTAGCTTAAGTTGACAAAAGCGACAAAAGTTGTCATGTAGTCGTTTAGCTATGATGGCGTGTGTTTTCTATTTTTGAGAGATTGTGGTCGGTAGCCTGCTGAGAACTATGTGTGTTAAGCTTTAGCGAATTTTAGAGAGAGGGAGAGCGAAAGAGAGAGAAAGGGAAAGAAAAAGATATATTGAGAGATAGATAGGAATAGAAATAGAGATAGATAGGGATAGAAAGAGATATAGATAGGGATAGAAGGAGAGATAGAGAGGGATAGAAATATAGATAGATAGGTATAGAAAGAGAGTAGAGGGAGAGATAGATAGAGAAAGATATAGAGATATATACAGAGAGATATAAAGAGAGATAGAGAGAGGTAGATATATATATATATATATACATATAGAGGCAAATAAAGAGACAGAAAAAAGGGTTGTCAAATTTTTTCGAATTATTTCGCAAAAAAAATTTTTTTAAATCACCAAAAGTAGTTAAAATCATTTTTATGTAGTTTTTCTAAATATATATATTTGATAATAAATTTTTTTTAATAAAAATTTTTTATAAAATAATTGTATACAAATTTAGCAGAAAAATTTGGCAAAAGTAAAAATGAAATCGCCAAAAATAATTTCTTGTACATTTAACTCAAAATCAAATTGTTGTAAAATCTTCCAGACTAATTTTGGTAGGATTAATTTTTGAAATTACTCCCTCAACAAACTGTTGTTCTTGAATTACAAAAATTTTAAAGTTCAATTTGGTTAAAAAATATAGCCACACAAATTGCCATTTATCGCCAGAAAAATCCCCATGTCGCCAAATCAAAAATTGAGACGCCAAATCAGTGGGAAAACCGCCACGTTTATCGAGAAATCGCCATATCTGATGGCCCTGGCAAATAAAGAAAGAAATAGAGACAGAGAGATATGTAAAGAAAGAGATCGATAGAAGTATTGAGAGATAGATTGAGAAAGAGAAAAAAATAGACTGTGAGATAGAGGGAGAGATAGAGGGAGAAATAGCTAGAAAGATAGAAAGGGACATAGAGGAAGAGATAGAGAGAAAGATAGAGAGATTTATAAAGAGAGATATAGAGAGATAGGGATATAGATATAGAGAGATAGGGGGAATTAGAGAAATACATAGGCCATATGCTACTTATAAGAACTAAAGGATCTAATATATATATATATATATATATATATATATATATATATATATATATATATATATATATATATATATATATATATATACATACAGAGATATAGAGAGAGATAGAGTGTGAGATAGAGATTAAGAGCGACAGAGAGAGATAGAAAAAATCAATAAAAAAAGCTATAAAAGCATAAAAAGAGCTATAAAGAGAGATATAGAGATAGAGAGAAAATTAGAGAGCGAGATGGAGAGATATAATGAGAGTTTTTGACAGATATAGAGAGGCATAGAGAGATAGAGAGAGTAACTCACAACTATATAGAGTTAGGGAGTGATAATTGGATGATAAGCAAACTAAAAGTTGGAACACATATAGGGAAATAGTAGTGATGTAGCGATAGAGGGATATTGTGAGAGGGTTATCGGAAAAAAGACATAGAATCCTAGAGGTAGAGAGAGTAGCAGAGCAAGAGTGAGCGAACCATAGCTTGATAGGAAATAGGAGAGAGCTAGGTTGAGCGTGTGCTTTTGTGTGTGAGAGGGAGGGAGAGTGTGTTAGAAAAAGAAAGAGTGTGTGTGCAAAGGGGAGAGAGTGTGTGAGAGGGAAAGATAGTGTGTGAGAGGGAGAGAGAGTGTGTCAGAAGGAGAGAGAGTGTGTGTCAGCAGCGTGAGCGTTTTACCGACTAAAGTGGCAAATTGCCACTTTTTCGACTGCCTTGCCACTTTTTTGACTGCCTTGCCACTTTTTTCTTCATTTTTTTTAAAGTGAATTAAAAATACATTAAAAATAAAAAGTTACTGTGTGTCAGTATGTGTAAGAGAGAGAGAAAGAGAGAGATACAAAAATAGAGAGAGAAAGAGTGAGAGAGAAAGAGAGAGAGAAAGAGAGAGAGAAAGAGAGAGAGCGAAAGAGAGAGGGAGAGAGAAAAAAATTAGTAGCCTATAAAAATACCACCGAATAAAGTAGTTTCTATCTACTTTTATTCGAGGATTCAAGGAATAATTTATTGGATATGGACTGATATATTTTGTAAAAATTAAACAAAAATGACTTATGCTCAATCATGTGTCACACTTGTTTGACTAAAACATCATCACGCAAAAAAAAATCTTAGTAAGAGTTTATTTGTAACTTTCCACTACAGGAACCGATATATTGTTTTTTTTTTTTGGTAAGAAATAGGAAAGCTTTCTAGAAGGACTTCTCGATGGCCTGTTGGCGAATTGGCTTACCTTTGGAAATATTCATGTATGATTGTTCATATGCATACATAAATGATTACAAAAGAAATAATAATATGAAAAATTTTCCATGCACAGGATTCTAAAACACATACATATGTTTTTTTCTTTTTGCAAACTTTAACATATACACACAATACCTAAATACTTGGGTAAATATTACAAACAATACATTCAAACCAGACACGATTGTTTAAAATTGTATGAATAAACATTCGAGTGACTTTGACGAACGAAGAGACTGAAAGTCAGACTGAGTAGTAAAACGATGGATGCAAGCATGAATATTTATGCAAAAGGTATGTATGTACATATATTAGGGTGGGTCAAACAATTTCTTTTTCTCGTATTGGCTTATAGTAGCGCAAATACGAGTATATTATATTTTTGTCTGCATTAGACCGCTGTAAAATATTGATGAATTAATTTTTAGTGTAAGAGCCTGCGGCGCAAGAAGAGACTTTTTTAAGCTTTTTTTTAACCAACTTTTATTTTTTTCTCATACCTCAGTGAACCACCCTAATGTATATGCCTTATGCGCTTACCTTTACTATGACACACACAACACTTGCACGAACGTTTTAACACACAATGTCAAGTGATGTTATTTTGTTATTTTTTTTTCTATTTCTTTCCTTTTTTGTTTGCTGCCGCTCCACACGATTCTAGAGCAGGTTCATTTAAACACATGACAATCATGTTGTAAATAATCATGTTGATGTTGTTGTCCTCATAATTGTGTGACACATATTGTGTTAAGGCTTGAGCAAAAGCGGGCTGTATAAGAGTATGAGTGTGGTAGCAGATAATAAATTGCAACAGAACCAGAAACAGGAATCTAGAGATGTGAATGCAGAAATAAGAAATATAAACGTAATAAGCATGAAATGAAAATAAAGTAAATAGTGGTTTGTGAAAAACAAAATATGTTGAAAACTATATCGAAAAGGTGAGCCAACGTTTAAAGGGGTGGTTCATAAGACTTTAAGAAGCAATGATAACGCGAAAAATACAGACGCACTTATAAGCTTCCTTCCCTTTTTGAAGTCATTTAAAGCGTAACATTCAATACACAAAATTGCGTGCAACAAAACAAATGCCTGTCTGCATTTTGGCTAAGGACTTTCGCAAATTAATTTGTTTTTCAACAAAATATTTTAGACTTATTTACATTTACCATTAATAAATATACTTTATGTGGTGTGTCAAAATTTCCAAGGATCAACTTAATGTGCTATAAAAATAAACACATCTTACAAATAAATTTTCATGTGACTAAACAACAATCCATCATACTCGACATTTGGACAGACATCTCTCTAGGGACTTATTCAAAAACAAAAATATATTTGAACTGTCAAGTCTGATATCACTGTTAAAACTTTATTGTTCGACTTGTAAAACAAATGAATTGTTCCCCTTACAATGTCAGAGTGCTAATTTTGTTTATTGCCAAGCATATTTTTCTTCATCACAGTTTAAGATGTCTAACTGGCTTTTTTCTTCAACTTTAGTCCCAAATATATCAATCACTAACAGCCAAAGATGAAAATAATGTTGATGTCATAAAGACTTCATTCGAAAGTTAAATGTTGTTGACTTAAAAGATAAACAAAAACACAATAACAGATTTTTTTAAGGAAAACGATTTTAAAATGATTCATGCAGTAATCCAGTGATGAATTATTAAAGTTAACAGCTAACAAGAATTGGATATTGATTTATTATGAGCAGCAAGCAGCAGTTGATTGAAATTTTGACAGTTAAATTGCTATTTTGCTTTAAACCAAAAATGTTTACTAAGAAATTCGTGCTATAAAAAATTTTTAATAAAGAGCAATTTTTCCTTATAAAAATATATTTACTATACTTTCTTTATGTAAAAATGTTTAAGAAAATTTTTTGCTATTGAAATTTTTTTGCTATAAAAAATTTTTCATCATAATTTTTTTTTATACATACAAATTATTTTTGTTTGCTTTTAAAATTTTTTCATAAAAAATTTTTATATGCTATAAAAAATTTCTTTAAGGATTTTTTTTTGCTATAAAAATATCTTTCCAAAAGCTTTTTCTATATAAATATGTGCAAGTGAAATGTTTGCTGTTAAAATTTTTTCATTAAATTTTTTGCTATAAAATTTTTTCATCTTTTGCATAGAAAATTTTTCGTTGAAACTGGTACTATAGAAATTTTTTCCATTAAGATAAACTTTTCGCTATAAAATAATATTTGCTACAGTTTTTTTATGTAAAAATTTTCAAGAATTTGTTTTTTTTGCTACAGAAAGTTTTTTTCTTTGCTACAATATTTGGAATAGAAATTTTTTTGTCATGCGCCATGGAAATTTTTCGCTATAAAAATATATACATATGCATTTTTTATATAAACATTTTAAAGTAAATGTTTGCTATTAATATTTTTTTCATTAACAAATTTTTTTTTTGCTATAAAAAATTTTCATCTATAAAATTTTTTGCTATATACAGTTTTTTTCTACATAAAAATGACTTTTGCTTGCTTTTATAAAATTTTTTCATTCATTTTATATGTTATAAATATATTTTTTTAAAAGAAATTTTTTGCTATAAAAATATATTTGCAACAGCCTTTACTATATACAAATTTTCAAGTCAAATGTTTGCTATTAAAATTTTTTTGCTATAAAAAATTTTTTTATTTAGATAATTTTTTGCTATAGAAAATTTTTGAAACTGGTACTATGGAAAATGTTTCATTAAGAGAAGTTTTCGCTATAAAAATAGATTTGCAATGGTTTTTTCTATTAATTAAAAAAAAGTTTGCTATTAAATTTTATTTTGTTACAGAAATTTTTTCATTGAAACTTATTGTTCCATCGTATATTTTTAATTAAAAGGAATTTTTCCCTATTAAATTTATTTGCAACCTTTAAGTGCTGTAAAAATATTTTTAATTTATAGATTTTTTTTCATCTAGTACATTTTTTGTACAGAAAGTTATTTATTAAACCCTGCTGTAAAGGTATTTGCAACCGTTTTGTTTTTATGTAGACATATTCAAGCACCATTTTTGCTATTACAATTCTTTCGAAAAATTTTTTTCTGCTATAAAAATTTTTAATCTCGGAACATTTTATGGCATAGAAATTTTTTAATTTTAGCTTGTGGTATGGAAAATTTCCATTAAGAAGGGGTTTTCGCTATAAAAAGATATTTGCAATAGTTTTTTTTAATGAAAAAATTTTCAAGTTTGATATTATTTGCTATAAAAAATTTTTCATTGAGACTTGTACTATAGTATATTTTTCATTAACAGCATTTTTTCGCTAGGAAAATACATTTCAAAAAGTTTTTTCTATGTAAAATATAAACAGGAATTTTTTTTGTGATTAAATTTGTTTGCTATAAAAATTTTTATATTGATTTATTTTTTGCTATAAAATTTTCTTTATATAGAAAATTTTCCATTGAAAATTGTACTGTGTGTTGTATTTATTTATTTGCAACCTTTTTTACACAAAATGTTTGCTTTAATTTTTTTTGCTATAGAAAATTTTTCATCTAGGACCTTTTTTTTTACAGAAAATTATTTATTAAACCCTGTACTATTTGCTATAAAAATATATGTATTTGCAACCGTTTTGTTTTTATGTAGACATATTTAAGCAACATTTTTGCTTTTACAATTCTTTCGAAATTTTTTGTGCTATAAAAATTTTTCATCTCGAATATTTTATGGCATAGAAAATTTTTAATTTAAACTTGGGTTATGGAAAATTTTTCATTAAGAAAGGTTTTTCGCTATAAAAAGATATTTGCAATAGTTTTTTTTGCGTTTAAAAACTTTTCAAGTAAAAAGTTTCCTATAAAAATTTTTCATTGATGTGGAATATTTTTTATTAAGAGATAATTCTACTATAAAAATATATTTCTGTTGCAATAAAAATTTTTCTATATAAAAAAATTTTTATAGCAAAAAAAAATTTCTATATAAAAAAAATTTTATAACAAAAAATTTATTTTTATTAATTTCTTTTGCTATAAAAAATTGTAGTGTGGTAAATTTTGCATTAAGAGAATTATTTTGCTGCAAAAATATATTTGCAACAGTTTTTATAAAAAAACTTTTTCTTTTAAAATTTATCATACTTTATTTCTTCTTTGGAAAAAATTTAATTTTATCATAATTTTGTTTCTTCTATAGAAAAATATTGCAATCCTTGTAGTTCTGTCAATAAGTTGCTTGATTTGGCGGTTAAAATCTTTTCACATGCGGAACATGCACTCATTGCCATAATTTAAACATACATGTTCTTACGCACGGCTCTCAGTCAGTACACCTTCAATCAACTGCGAATTTTGAGTGAACTTTCAAGTCTTGTGTATCCTTTAATTCGGTTATAAACTGTGCTCTTGTTATCTCACACATTCATCGCTTCCTCTTTCAGTTTGCTACTACGGCTTGTTATTGTTTGCCATGAAAGTTGTACATTCATTTATGACAACGTTTAGGTTGCTGTATAAAGTTCTCGGATGTGTCAAAATTATAACGTTCTTAGAAATTGAAATACACAGTTTCATTTATATTTTTTAATAAGTTTAACAAATCAAAAATGGCATCAATTCAATTCAATGTATTGTTTGAGGCTTAAGCACTTGTTTTCATCTAAAAATTCTCTGAAATATTTTATAAACTCTTCTGTTTCTTGTAATACGAGTAATTCGACATTTATTGTTGGCATGAGTATATATCAAATTTAACTTGACAATTTGACACGATTTTGGGATTTATGCGAAAGCTGTTGTTATGTAAACTTGTTGTTTATTGTAGGACTCAATTTGATAATACTCTAGTTAAGCGTAATCGCGGTAAGCCGTTCACATTGTTGATTTTTCTGGAGGGTGTGTGCTAAATGTTGCTAATTTACAGCTTTATATATAAAAAAAATATCTATAGAATTATGTCTATATGCTGTAGATGCTTGAAGGAGCGCAGGATAATATTTTCAGCATTATTTGGCCAACTTTTGGCTGCCCTTAAATGTTCTAAAAAATATTCGTGATTCTAGAAACAATTCTGGAAAAAAGCAATTTTAATTAAAAGATGTCATGAAAAAAAAATATTTTTATTAAATATATTATTTCTCTATACATTTCGAAGATATCCTTTATGATCCTGACCTCACACAAAGCCAACAACAAATGTGTTAAGTGTATGCTATATGTCACACAACATAAAAACAAAAACTAGTAACAACTAAAAGTATGCAACACACTTGTTGTTAGCTAGTAATAGGTACAATATAACAGTTAGATGTCTCTCTCTCTACCTCTCTCCTAAAAATATTTCCAGTGAGCGTAAGAGTGAAGTAAAGATTTCCAACAGAGAGTAGTACAGTTACAGTTTGCATTAAATTACTTTCTCTGCCTACAAATGTTTCATATTCTCTGTTCCTGACCATGTTTTTTTTTTTAAACAATGTGTTGTATGCTTTTAGGCTTTAGTTGTTATTCAATGTTGAAAGGTATGACTGACTTTCTGTTGCAGGTATTTTGTGTGAAATAAATATTTCAAAACTATGTATCAAGTTGAATTTAATTGCCAGTAAAAAAAAAGTGTTATTTCCAATTTGCTTTTTTATAATAATTCTCATACATGTGAAAAATTTTCTAAGATGCAAAATTAAAGCAGCAAATGTTGATTTTTAAATCCCCTAAAGAATGCTCCACCTAAACCAAGCTAAGCTAACCTAAAAGTATACTCCAATCGTTCTTGAAGTTGCTGTTGTTAAAGTACTTTTTTTAAATTTTCATTCAAACATGGTTTTTAAACCCTTTTTGGGTGTGATAATAAAAGCACATTTCTGTGATTCAATAAAAGGCTTGAACATTTTTTAAATAATAATTTTCACACTCTCCATTTGCTTGAAATTTAAAAACCACTTTTAACTAAACATTTGGCTTTAATATAAAATAATCCGTTTTTATATTCACTCATGTAAGTTTTTAAGTGCCATTTCTGATTTTTACAGATTTTATAGACGAAAATAATTATTTATGCTGAATATTTGAAATTTTGATTTGCATAGCATACTTTTAGGTGTTTAAAACGTGTTTTATTTTGCACTGCCGCTCTTTAATAAGAGTTTAAAGTATTGTGGCAAAATTGTTATTATTTCTGCCAGAACGTGCTATGGTTTTCAGTTCACGAGAACGTTTACGTACGATTTTGTACACTTTTCCTGTTTTGTGCGTAATGGGGCTTATGATATAATGTCGTTAAAATTTATGCCAAAAAAAAAAAAACAAAAGGATTTCAAATGGATTATCTAAATATTATTTTAAAATTAGATAAAAAAAATTTAAGTCAGGTTAAAAACTTTGATATACATAGCTTTAAGCCAGTAAGCGAAATAGA
This sequence comes from Tachina lurida, assembly GCA_944452675.1. Classification (NCBI taxonomy): domain Eukaryota; kingdom Metazoa; phylum Arthropoda; class Insecta; order Diptera; family Tachinidae; genus Tachina; species Tachina lurida. The sequence continues at coordinate 30,723,313 of OX101756.1, read as the reverse complement.
CTTTGAAATGTGAGGAGCTTGTAAGGACATATCCTAATTTTTTTTTGCTATAAAACTCCTAATATATGTTTAGGATTGTTAAAATTTTCCCGCTCAAAATTAGTTATATACAATTTTTCAGCTTGATTAATTTAATGCGATTATTCGAATAAAATATTATTCGATTAATTGTTTAGTAGCGATATAAATTAAAACATTTCGTATTAAAATATTTAAGTAAACAAAAATTAAAAAAGTTTTAATCGATAGTAAATTTTATTCGTTTATTCGAATAAATAAAAAAATTTTATTTTGTCCAAAAATTGCTTTTGGTCAAATAAAGGTTGTAAAAAATCTGAAAACATTTTAATCTGAATGGAATATTTGCTTGTGTGAAGCTAATATAATGGAATAATCGAATAAATTTCAAATATTTTTTTTATTATTCGAACCCATAACGAATAAAAAAATATTAAAAATTTTGAGTTTGTTTATTTTATTCGAATAAATATAGCATATTGTGCCAAGCCCGGTGTCAATTGATTGATCTAAAATTTTTTAAATAAAAATAAAATTGAAAAAATTTTTATTCGACTCTAAATGTTATTCGTTTGTTCGAATAAATAAAAATTTTCCTTTAAAAAAAAAAATAAAACTTTTACCAATTATTTTAGGCCCAACAGAGATTTAAAAAAAAATTTGAACATATATTAGTCTCAATCGATTATTCGCTTACATGAGTTGGCGAAAATAAAATTTATTTTCGAGAATTTTTACAAGTAGCGTTGTAGTATGTTGCAAAACATTTATTCGAATAATTAAAGTTTTTGGTGATTATCCGAGTCAATTAGGAGTAAAAAAAATTTAAATTTAAGTTTTTTCTTTTATTCGAATAAATATTGAATTACAAAATATTATTTTATATATTGTGCCAGAAGAATTGTCTTGTTTAATCGAATAATTTTATTTTTTTTTTGGGAGTAAAAAGAATTTAAATTTTTAAGTTGTTTTTTATTCGAATAAATATGGAATAATAAATGATTATTTTATTAATTGTTCCAGAAAAATTGTTATCAATCGAGTTAAAATTTTTTTTAAATAAAAATATAATTTGAAAATTTTTTATTCGATTACAAATTTTATTCGTTTATTCGAATAAATATAATTTTTTTTTCGCAAAATTACTTTGCCAAATATTTAAGGACAAATAAAAGTTTAAAATTTTTTTTTATTGCAATCTGAAAACTTTTAGTTATCTATCGATTAATCGCTTGAGTGGCGAATAAAATTTTTATCCAAATACTTTGACAACTAATGTTGCAATTAGATATATATAAAAATAAGTTTCCAGAAATTTGTTTTTTTCGAATAATCGAATAAATTTCAAATTCTTTTTCGTTTATCTGAACCCTGAACGATTAAAAAAAATTAAATTTTAAGTTTGTTTTTTTTTATACGAATTAATATCGAATGTAAATGATTTTATTTATTGTGCTAGAAGAATTGTCAATTGATTGAGCTAAAATTTTTTTTTAAATAAAAATAAATTTTGAAAAAAATTTATTCGATTATAATTTTTATTCATTTATTCGAATAAGTATGATTTTTTGTTTTGGGAAAAATATCTTTTGCCATTTATTTTACGTTAAATAAAGGGCTTAAAAAACTTTTATCAAAGTTATATCAAAATTTTTTAATTCAAAATAATCGATTATTCGCTCGTATGACTGTCACAGTTTTTCTTTAATTTTTTTCTAGCCATTGCCTACTATTAGGATTCTCTAATTATGGTTTTATTATTTTTATTGTCTATTTATGCAAAGTTTGGTTGTTTTTTTTTGTTTGTTTTGCTTTGCAAACATTTTATATCATTTGATATCTTTTTATGTACTTTTCTCAGTACAAGGCCACTTACAACTTTATAGTTATGTAAATATATGTGTATAAAGCTGCAATTGGGATTTCTATGTCATACAGTGTGAAATGAAAAGAGTAAGTAACATTGAAGAGGACATCGAAACTAAAAATTATGTTGGGGGTGAAAAGCAGCAAACACATATTGAATTTTTAAAATTAAATATCTAACAAAGTTGTGCTACTTAAATTTTATACTCCCTAAAATATCCCGTATCGTTCTTTTTATAATGTAAAATTTCAAATATATTTTCTTGTCATATAGCAAATTTTCAAAATTGGGGGAGCTATAAGAGAAAAATGAAATGTAGAATTTAGAGTTTGAGCAAAATTAAGGATAAACTTGCTTCCTGGATTTAAAAAACTGTATTTTAGTTTCAAATTTAATTTGCTTGAAGCGAAAGCTTGTAACTACTTGTAGCATTACGTAATTAAGTGTCCTGCTAAATTTTGTTGTAATCACTGCAAGGACATAACTGCCTCCCATATATCCTTTTTTTTAAAACTGAATTTTAGTTAATTTTAATATAGTAAAACTCTAGGCTAAATTTTACTCAAGAGTGGCAAGGATATGCCTTGGTAGTATAAATCCCTAATGCCAAACATTTTATTTAGTGTGATCAGAAAGCTGCAAAAAATTTATAACAGTTTCCAAAATAGTTCACTTGAAACATTTTATTTAACTTAGAGCAGCAAAAGGGCCCTCTTTCAAATGTCCTTTATTTATAAAAAGTCAATTCCAGGCGCAATTATAGCCAAGGCAAAGCGAAAGCTTGTAAATATTTATGAATTTATATGCTTAAGCTACCTGGTAAATTTGGTTTTATTCGGAGCATAAATGTAAACGCCTCCCATATATCCTTTTTCTTAAATATTAAATTTTTTCTACTATTATAGTTAGTAGACAATGCAAATGGTTAGTTATTCTTCCAGTAGTATCACTAAGCTTTCTTTTAATATTTTTTTTTACAAAACGGGTTAAGGACATGCTTGCCTCTCATATGTCCTTATATTGAAAAAATGAAATTTTCCTTACAATTATTAATGGAGTGCAGGGAAAGTTAGTAACTACTTAATTTGCACAGTTAAACTTCCTAAGGATTTTCAAAAAAAAACAGCAAAAAAATTTTAAAATTTAAATTAAGGCCAAAATGTTTAACATTATATATATAAAACTGATTATTAAAACATTCTGATAATTTTGATTACAATCGGTGCCAGGAGATTTATAAATCCAACATGTCCTTAATGTAAAAAATAAATAAATTTTATGAAAAACTGTGTAAACAATGCAATGAAAGTTAATAACTGCTTATTTAATGATATATTTAAGATCTCTAGTGATTTTCAGCTTAATTGGTGCAAGGACACACGTTTCTCCCATATATCCTTAATAAAAAAATATTTTTTTTGAACAATTATGAAAACAACGCAATGATAACTCATAACTATTTCATTAATGATATATTTAAGCATTGTAGTAATTTTCAGCTTGACAGGTACAAGGACACACCTACATCCCATATATCCTTGATTAAAAACAAATTTTGTTACCAATTATTACAAGATTGCCGCGAAAACTCCTTATTACTTATAGAATGATACATTTAAGCTGTATAGTGAATTTCAGTTCAATAGATGCAAGGAGACACCTACCTCCCATATATCCTTAAGTAATATTTTTTTTTAATATAAAAATAATGGAGTGAAAAGTCATAACAACTTATTTAACAATGCACTTAAGCTCTGTACTGAGTTTCAGTGTAATAGGTTCAAGGACACACATCCCCCCCATTTATCCTTAATTAAAAATAAATAATTTTGTTAGTAATTATGATAAGAATGCAATGGAAATTCATAAATACTTCTAAAATGATGCATTTAAATACTGTAGGTATTTTTAGCTTAAAAGGTTCAGGGACACACATTCCTCCCATATATCCTTAATAAAAAAAAATTAATTTTGCTAGCAATTGTGACAAGAATGCATGGAAAATTCGTGAATACTTATTTAATGATAAATTTAAGCTCTTTAGTGATTTTCAGTTTAAAAGGTTCGAGGACACACATCTTTCTCATATATACTTAATTAAAAAAATTCATTTTGGTAGCAATTATGATAAGAATGCATGGAAAATTCGTAACTACTTCTAGAATAATACATTTGTACACTGTAGTAAGTTTCAGCTTAATAAATTCAAGGACACACATTCCTTCCATATATCCTTTATTTTAAAAAAATGAATTTTGCTTGAAAACTTGTAACTGCTTCTAGAATGATATATTTTATTTATATAGCGACTTTCAAATCAATAGGTGCTAGGACATTCGTACCTCCCATATATGCTGCATTTTACATATAAACTTCTAGTTAAGATTTATTTGGTAACTATTTCCGAAATAGTTTTCTTAAGAGCTCTGGTGAATTTCAACTTAAATGGTGGAAGGACTTATGACTTTTACATATATCCTTTATTTTGATAATTGAAAAATTAGTAATATTTGTGATCAGAATGCCACATTAAGCTAAATCTTTTTTTAAAATCATAGAGAAAATAACATTTCAATTGATACATGTATATTATAACCTCTGGTGCATGCTTAATGTTTAATATTAGATTATGTTTAAAATTTTGGACAGGATAATGCGAAAAATTATGCATTATGTCTGAAGACATGTCGGAAGTCTTTATCGAGAGTTTTAATTATATATACATCGATAAGCTACATATGTATGTATGTGTGAAATTAAAATTTAAATCGGTGCCAGGATGTGTGGCCAACAGCTGCATGTCCTTGATTTTTCAAAAGAAATTTCAGCTACTGATTAAGGGTATTTATTTCGAAAAATTTGAGCTTAAGCTGTTTGGTTAATTTCAGTTATATAAATTCAAGGACATGGCTTCCTTCCATGTATCCCTAAGTTTAAAAATTATATTTTGCGCATGGAATTAAATCTTCCGCGTGTCCATAAATATTATTTAACAGCATAAAGTTAAGTAAGTAAAATGTTCTTCATGTTACTCCCAAAAGTAGGCAATAAATATTTTACAATATTATTTATAAATATTTCGAAAATAGTACTTACATGTGTTCCCTTCTTCACTTTTATAAAAAATTGGCTTTGGCTTTGTTTTCTGTTCAGCTCCTAAACCTAGGCACCATATTTTTATATTCTTTTCATGTCCACTGTGTTATTTCTCTTGCAGCAATTCCTTTTTTTCTCCCTCTCGCTCTTTCTCTCTCTCTCTCTGTCTCTCTCTCTATGCCTGCTAATTGTTAATAATTTAATTTATTTGTTATTTTCTTAAATTATGTGTACGAGCGCAAAATATTTCTAAGTCTGTTGTAAATTTTATGTTCTCATATTTAATGTGATGCGGGTAAGTTGATAATGAATGCGTTTTTCTTTTGTTAAGTGCTTGTTTTTTTTTGTTGCAATTTTATTTATTGCCCCATTAAATTGTTGTTGTTCATTTGCAAGTAAATGAACTGAAGTTTGTATGTAACAAGTGACTCTGACAGTGTTGGTTGGTGAAGGCCTGATATGGATGTTTAACATTATATATGTATGTATGTATGTCCTTCGAGGCTGCTGTTGGCTGTTGTTTGTGTGTGATGGCATAAATTTAGAGCTTTTTTTTCGGCATATCCTTCAACACAATAGCGATAAATTTATTAGTTTATTTTTTCTTGTTATTGTTGCAATTGTCCCTAAGGATTGTTAAGATTAGAGAAATATTTTCTTAGCTAAACAAATGGTTAATTGTGAAAATTTTGGGTTAGCTAAAACACAGGCAAACTGTAAATTAAATAGAAAAATATGTTTCACATTTAAATGAAATTTTTCTACTGAAATATAAAATATGAAAAATTAAAATATGGATTGAGTGAATAATGTCCTAAGTTCCGTGTTTCTTAACTTTAACTTATTGTTAGCAAAATTAAATTTTCTTTTGATGTTAGTAAATTGTTTTACTATTAATGGGCAATAGAAGGGAATGACAATGGACCCAAATGGGTGTCCGAGTGGAGATAAGTTTTAGCACCACCCTTGCTAACCTAACCTATTAAATTGTTAAAATAATCTATTTAAATATTTTTAATGTAAAAGTAGTTTATTTTTTTCCATTTTATTCTTTGTCGGTTTTAGTTTATTTCAAATGCAAGAGGTTTCTCTTCTGAAGTCCTATCATTTCAATTTTAAAAACTTTATTGTCCTTTTAACTGAAAACTTGAAGCTGAAAACTAACTCTGGCAACACTGCTGATGTACAGTGGAATCTCCCTTAACGGACACTTCCTATAGGCGGACACCCCCTGTAGACGGACACTTTTGACAGGTCCCAGCAGCGCTCCATTTAAATGTTTAGTTTTCTCTTGACCGGACAGTTCCCTTGTACGGACACATTTCAATGGTCCCTTCAGTGTCCGCTCAATAGAGATTCCACTGTATATGCAGGTGTAAGTTCACATCCTGCCTTCATTTGTTATGCCAAACTTTCATCATATCATATCACAAGTCTAATATTTATGCCAAGTTTCGTAGGAATCATTTGCTGGGAAGTACCTGAAATATTTTAAATTCAAAGGGCGTGGCCCGCCCATTTTTCTGAATCCGAAAGATCTTTGTGATTACATAAATTCAACGTTTTTTCAATGCTTTAATGCAATCACTTAAGCAGAGGCCTTGAGCTTTAATGTTAAATTTTACTGGGCATGGCCCTGCCTACTTTTCCACAGGTGAGAGTGTGTTACTACAGGATTCAGTAATGTTAAAACTTTTCGTGAGAATCAGTTAAGTAGAAGTTAGGTAGTGTAATATAAATTTAAAACGAACGCAGGCCAGCCCAATTTTTAAATGCAAAATGGGGTAAAATTTAGTAAATTTAAAGGGCATGTCCTCGCCCACTTTTTAAATTTAGAGTTTGCGTCGGTACAAGGTGTGTGCTTAGTTCTGTAAAAATTGATTGAGTGGAAGTTCTTAAAATAGAATGTTAAATTTTATGGGGCATAGCCCTGCCCACTTTTCCAAATCTCACATTGTGACGTTATAGGGCTCCTTTATGTTTAAAAATTTACGTTAGATTGAGTTGGGTGGTTGGGCGCAGGCTCGCCCAGTTCGTTAAATGCAAAATCGGGTATATTAAATATTTTAGTAAATTTAAGGGGAGTAAATCCCTGCCCTACCCCCGACCCCCTTTCTTTTACATTTCGATCTTACTTCTAAAACAGCTGGTTGAGTAGAAGTCTAGGAAATACTATATAAAATTTTGTACGGTTTTGGCCTGCCCTATTTTCATAGAAGTAGAAAGGCCATTCTGGGGGGGGGGTGTATTGTTCTCCCCAAGAATTGCTGTTGAGACCCCCCCTCTCCTAGAATTTTTACAAATTGCATGTAATTATATATTTTTATATTACTCTTCAAAATCGCCAGTCATAATACCCCCCTAGAAAAAATTTCTCGCTACGCCAATGCCTATTTTTAAATTTAAACTTTCCTAAGGTAATACAAATTGAACTACGGGGAGCTTAAGTTTGCTACCTTAAATTGTGGAAATATTTCCAAGCTCTTTACTATTATCAAAATAAAATAAATAAAAGGCTTTTGCAAAGAAATGCATATTTATAATTTAGGCGGGTACCACGTGCACTATGGGTCACTCCCAGCACTTTACAAATCGCTATACATTATGCATAAAGTGCAAAAACCTTTTATTTATTTTATTTGTCTTAGAAGAATTAAAAATTATGCTAAATATTTCATTTACACGCATGAGAATTCTATGTCTAAAGGTTACATAGCGCCAAGAAAATCTACTTACTTATTTAAGGATATGAAAAATATCTCTCAGCACTTCGCACATATTTTACATGCTTCCGTCAGCCTGCAGTTAAACTGACTCTTAGACTAGCAAAAATATGCACAACAACCACACAAAAACTCGGGCACATTTGTATATGTGCCAGCAGGAAATAATAATAATAAAAAAAATCCTTAGTATTTAAAAAAAAGCACTTAACCCAGGATATTGAAGGACAGAGAATAAAAAAATTGTTTGTTCACATGGAGATTCATTTAAGCATACAGAATATTATAGACACGCAAATCTGCTGATGATGCAAGATATGTGGAAAATAAAAAATAAATTAGAAAAAAAATTAATAAATTTTACTTATGTTAAACCAAGTGAAAATAGTTGTTGGTTTAATTCAAATTGTTAACAAAAAAATTTTTGGCTTTGTTATGAAAAACAATTTAGCGTAACCCAAACCCATTTATTAATTGAAATTTGTTTAGATTTTTTTAAGTAAATTTTTTTAATTATTTAAAGGTTTTTTTTTTGCTTATAAAAAGGCAGAGTCCTATAGCAGGATATTTGCCTACATTTAAGGGCGGAACGCGTTAGTAAACGGATTGTATTCACAACTGCCTTGAAATTTAATTTCTATAAACCACATTTTTACTAGTCCCTTTAATATTATTCTCTTATTTTTTTAATTTGTTTTATGTGCCCTTATATTCATAGTAGTTTCCTACAAAGAAACACTTCCTGCCACTAACAACGTATGCATAAAATATACCATTTTTATAACATTTACAAAGCTTAAATATAAAAACTGAATATAAGAGATTAAAACAACATAATTTTTTTAAACGAAATAAAAGCCCAAATATCAGTTTGTTTGAATTTCATTACAGTGGCACAAAACCTGCCTGGCCCCTCCCCCTACCCCCGTATATCATATGTAATGTTAAATTTTTCTTACAATTAAAGTCAGTAGACAATCAAAACAGCTAATTATCCCTAAAGTAGTGTAATTAAGATTTTTAAAAAATTTTCCTAACAAAACGTAACAAGGACATGCCTACTTCCCATACATACTTATATTAATAATATTAAATTTTATTTACAATTTTAAATGGAATGCAGTCAAAGTTACTAACTAGTTTAAAAAATTTTTATTTAAGTTCTGTAAAGAGTTTAGAAAATTTTTTTTAGCAAGGACACATCCAGTTTTCATATATCCTTAAAATAAAAAATTAAAGTTTTGCCATAATATCTAACTAAATATTTATAGAAGTTAATAATTTAGCTTTCTGCTAAGTTTTTGTTGAAATCAATTCCAGGATATGCTTAATACCCATATGTCCTTAATGTGAAAGATAAATAAATTTTATGAAGAATTAAGTAAAAAATGCAAGAAAAACTTATAATAGGTTCAAGGACACACATCTCTCCCATATGTCCTTAATATAAAATAATGCCTTTTTTAAGAAATTATGAAAACAACGCAAGGAGAATCCATAACTACTTCATTAATGATACATTTAAACTTTGTAGTGATTTTTAGCTTAATAGGCTCAAGGACACACCTACCTCCCATATATCCTTAACAAAAAAAAAAAGAATTTTCTTAGTGATAATGATAAGAATGCAGTGGACATTCATAACTACTTATAGAATGATACATTTCAGTTGTATAGTGAACTTCTTTTCAATAGATGCAAGGACACACCTACCTACCATATATCCTTGAATACATTTTCTTATATACTATGTATAAAAATAATGCAGCGAAAAGTCATAACTACTTATTTAACAATACATTTAAGCTCTGTACTGAGTTTCAGTGTAATAGGTTCAAGGACACACATCCCTCCCATATATCCTTAATTTCAAAAAAAAAAACATTTTGTTAACATTTATGAAGAATGCAGTGGAAATTCATAACTACTTCTAGAATGATAAATATAAGCTCTGTCGTGATTTTCATTTTAAAAGGTTCAAGGACTCATATGCCTCTCATCCTTAATTAAAAAATAAATTTGAATGAATTTCATTTCGTTAGCAATTATGATAAGATTGAATTATGACAAGAAAGCAGCGAAAATTAATAACTACTTCTAGAATAATACATTTAAACACTGTATTCAGCTTAATAAATTCAAGACCACACATTCCTCCAATATGTCCTTATTTACAAAAAAAAATCATTTTGTTAGCAATTATGATAACAATGCAGCGAAAATTCATAACTACTTTTACAATGATACATTTTAGCTGTAAAAAGGACTTTCGCACTTCCTGTAATATGCTTTAACTACTTACAATTTTAATGTAGTCAAACTCCGGGTGAAATTTTACTTCAGCAGGTGCAAGGACTAGCCTATCTGGTATAAATCCTTAATGCCAAACATTTTATTTGAGCTTTTGTTGTAATCAGAAAGCAGCAAAAATTTTAAAAAATTTCTTAAATAATAAATTTGAACTTGTATGCTTGTAACTATTTATAAATTTATATACTAAAAGTGTCTGCTGACTTTGGTTTTATTCGGAGTATAAATGTAACTGCCGCCCATATATCCTTTTTCTTATATATTAAATTTTATCTACAATTATAATAAATAGGCAATGTTATTTGTTAGTTAGTCCTCCAACGGTATAATTAAGCCTTCTTCTTAATTTTTTTTTACATAAAACGGTGCAAATGATATGCCTACCTGTCATATATCCTTAGAGCTATTAAGGTAAAAATCACTAAACTGATTCAATGTATCTTTAAAGAAGTAGTTATGAATTTTCGCTGCATTCTTGTCGTAATTGCGAACAAAACGATTTTTTTTTAAATTAAGGATATATGGGAGGGATGTGTGTCCTTGAACCTATTACACTGAAACTCAGTACAGAGCTTAAATGTATTGTTAAATAAGTTGTTATGACTTTTCGCTGCATTATTTTTATATATTAAAAAAAAATTATTTAAGGATATATGGTAGGTAGGTGTGTCCTTGCATCTATTGAACTGAAATTCGCTGTACAGCTTAAATGTTCATTCTATAAGTAGTTAGGAATTTTCGCTTCATTTTTATCACAATTGCTAACAAAATGATTTTTTTTTCTTAATTAAGGATATATTTATAAGAGGGATATGTGTCCTGGATCCTATTAAGCTAAAAATCACTACCAAGTTTAAATGTATCATTAATGAAGTAGTTATGAATTCTCCTTGCGCTGTTTTCATAATTTGTTTAAAATAAAGGGATTTTTTTATATTAAGGACATATGGGAGAGATGTGTGTCCTTGAACCTATTAAGCTGAAAATCCCCATACAGCTTAAATGTAACATTAATGAAGTAGTTATGAGCTTTGCATGCATTTTTTACCTAATTCTTTATAAAATTTATTTATCTTTTACATTAAGGACATATGGGTATTAAGCATATATTGGCATAGATTGCAACAAAAACTTAGCAGAGAGCTAAATTATTAATTGCAATAAATATTTAGTTAGATATTATGGCAAAACTTTAATTTTTTATTTTAAGGATATATGAGAGCTGGATGTGAACTTGCTAAAAAAATTTTTCTTAACTCTTTGCAGAACGTTAATAAGCCGTTTTTAGACTAGTTGGCAACTTTCACTGCATTCCATTTAAAATTTTAAATAAAATTTAATATTTTTGATAAAAGGTTGTATGGGAAGTGGTAGTAGTAGTTTCTTAGTTTATTGCAATGACACCATATGTTGTTTAAAAATATAGGCGGGGCCGCGCCCCTTTCAAATTTTATTTAATTTGTCAAGTACTTGTGTCCACGAAACTCTAAACATTTCTTAGAATTTTGCTGTGACACACATTTGGTGTAATAAAAAAATGCAACTTATGATCCTTTAACTATAAGCAGCTTTTGTTTAAACAAAAAAATTGCCTTAAAACGGAACACTTAGGAGAGACAGAAAAAATAAAACTTTTCTAAAAGAAAAGAATAAAAGTTCTTTTCAAAAATAGATTTAGAAAAATTTTAAATAATTTAACTTTAGTTGACTAAATCATTTAGCTAGATGTTAGTTTTAAAAAAGTTTCTAAATTTTATATAAAATTTTTGTCTGAAATATATCTCATCCCTCTGTACTCCAGCAAATAAATGATAAATTGCATTTGAAAAAATAAATGCCAAAAAGGCTTAACTGGTTTTAAATTTATTTTGTCTACAAAAACTATTTACTTTTAATAAAAAAAAATAAATGATTACACAAAGTAAGCACTGTGCTATAAACAAAGTTTAGAAAACAGCCAGCACAGCGTAAACACTACAACACATGTTTTGAAACCAACACTAACTAGTTAATAATAAAACCAAAAACTATTTTATTGTAGAATTTCATTTTGTTTGGAAATGTGTTTGAATAAAAATAAATGAAAAATGAAATGTTATAGTGGAATTAATTTGAAATTTTTTGCTTAAATTTGCTTAAGTTTTTTTTAACTCTAAAAAAATTTTAGTCTCACATTTACGACTTTATCTTGTTATGTTGTTATCTGTTATCTTATGTGTTAAAAGGACAATGCGAGCCATAACCGCTAAAATAGCTTAAGCGACACATTTTTGGACTTTGTTTTTTTTTTGACGAAAATCGACTATTTACGATCGCAAATAATCGATTTTGTTAAAAAAATTAAGTTCGAAAATTATGTCGGTTAAGCTATTTTGGCGGTTATGGCACGAATGGCTGCCTCGATTTTGGGCTATAGTATTAAAAGGAGTTTCAAGAATATAAAACTTGTTTTTTGTGGTAGATCTTTCTTTTTCTTATAATAATATACAATTTAGCTTTATTAATGAATATTTTTAAAGCTTTTTAAAATTCTACGTTCCAGCAGTTTTACTCCTTTTAAATAAAGTTGAAAAAAAAATATTTTTTTTAGCTTATGCTTTTTATTTCTTCCTTTTTTTTATTTTTTTTTAGCTTTGGTATTTTTTTTTCTTTCTCACTCAAACATTAAGCCATTCAATTGCTTGCTGGCTCATTCATTCATTCATTCATTCATTCATCCATCCATTCATCCAACCATTCATTCATTTGTGTTTGCAACATGAAATTTTCCATTCAGTGGATATTGGATTTCGCAAAGTTTGTTGAACCTGAATTTAATTTAAATTTGGCGTTATCTCTGGTCTCCTGTATGCTGATTTTACTATAAAGTAAAGGTAGTTCTTTTTTTTCTTTTTGGTGGAAGCAGTAACCAGGAAAAATGGGAAATGAATAGTAGTACAGTGCTGCACAAAAGTATTTGCACTAAGTTTTTAATATCTTTTTTTTTTTTTTAAACTAATATGACAAATTAAAGGAATTGTATGTAGTTTAAAGAGGTTTTCAACATAATTGACTTGCTCACACATTTTTTAAGCTGAATGTCTATACAAAGAGTTTCCGCTTTCCGGTATTTCAAATCTAATGACGCACTTCCTGCGCTGCATATAAGGAGGTTTAAGGAGGTGATTCCGCGGCTTAATAAAAAAAATCCAAGTACCGTGAAAACTGAAAGTACTCTCTGAAAGTGCATAAAATTCTACATCACTGTGCAACAAATAAATGTCATATAGGTAACGATGCTTTTGTAATGACGCGTTAAACTTGAACATTTTGAGAGAAAATTGCAAAAATAAGCAAAAAAAAAAGCTAAAACCTTTGCGTAATTAAATCTTATTTAATTGAAGTAATTTTTAAAAAAATTTATAAATCTACTCTAGCATACAAATGCAAGTTTAGGCATTCCTTCAAATGTTTTGATTAAATTTGTAACGTTAATTATTTGTGCAAGTGGGTGTTTTCAGTGTTGATATTGCAAGTGCAATAAAATAAATGGCTTTTCTCAGTTTAGGACCTAAACTTTAGGTGGACATAAAATTATAAATCGGTCTCAGAGATTTTAGAGACCAAGACCAAGACCAGGCAGAGATTTTAAATTTGTTTTAAAGATTGAACTGATAATCTGCGTTATTTTAGAAAAATTTATGCTGTGCATCGATGCTCCTCAGAAGTTATATGTACACGAATTAGTAATAGCCTCACGCGTTGAGTTTACCAACAATAAGATCTCAGCGATTTCGGCTAACCAGGGTGATCGATGACATTTTTCAAAAAATGGCACCAAATAGGGGATTTATAAAAAAAGAGGCAAAATTAAAAAAAAAACGAGAAAACTACACTAAACTTTTTATTTTTAATGTAGTTTTTATATAATTCACTCTAAAAAATGTCACCCTTTTTTAGTGGCAAGGTAGTCGAAAAACTGGCAATTTGCCACTTTAGTCGCACAAACCGTCACGCTGCTGCTAACACTCTAACTGTTGTTGTTGTTGCTGTCATTGTTTTATGTATATTTTATTAAAGATGTGCAAATGCCGTGATTTGCTGTGCGTGAGTAACGCATAAGTCACGCGTGAGTCACACATTAGTCACGCGTGAGTCACACATTAGTCACGCGTGATCGTGGTTGTATTTATATATAAATTTTGTGTCTAGTTTACTTGTAGCCTAAATGTATAATTATTCTTATGCTATTCTTGTAGTCCACCAACTATATATGGCCATATGGGCTCGGTTGGTTATTGTTATAAATAAATAAATAAATAATTAATAAAAAACCTCGTGTGACATAAGCTAACTTTCTTAATTCGTGTTTACATTTTGCCACACATTTGCGTAACCACTAATTACTAGGGAAACGGCAAATATGCAATTGCATGTTTTTTCTTGTGTGATATATTAATGCGGGATAAGATATTTATACGTTACGGAACTTATTATTAATTTTATCATAGATTTTTTAGTGCATATTTTTGCATATTTTGCCCTTTAAAGCATATTTTTACATATTTTACAATTTCTTGTATGGTATTAATGCGTTATTAAGATATTTATACGTTTCAGAATTTTTTATTGATTTTGGAATAGATTGTTAGTGCATATTTTTGCATATTTTTGCATATTTTTGCATATTTTTGCATATTTTTGCATATTTTTGCACATTTTACCCTTTAAAGCATATTTGTGCATATTTTACAATTTCTTGTATGGTATTAATGCTGTATTGAGATATTTCTATGTTTTGGAACTTTTTATTAATTTTGGCATACATTTTTTAATGCATATTTTTGCATATCTGTCCCTTTAAAGCATATTTTAAAATTTCTTGTATAGTATTAATGTGGTATTAAGATATTTATACGTTTCGGAACTTTTTATTAATTTTATCATAGATTTTTTAGCGCATATTTTTGCATATTTTGCCTTTTAAAGCATATTTTTGCATATTTTACAATTTCTTGTATAGTATTAATGCGGTATTAAGATATTTATACGTTTCGGAACTTTTTATTAATTTTATCATAGATTTTTTAGTGCATATTTTTGCATATTTTACCCTTTAAAGCATATTTTACAATTTTTTGTATGGTATTAATGCGGAATTAAGATATCTATCCGTTTCGGAACTTTTTTTTTATTAATTTTAGCATATATTTTTTAATGCATATTTTTGCATATTTTACCCTTTAAAGCATATTTTTGCATATTCTACAATTAATTGTATAGTATTAATGCGGTATTAAGATATTTAACATTTTCAGAACTTTTTATTTATTTTGGCATCGATTTTTTAATGCATGTTTTTGCATATTTTTGCATATTATACCCTTTAAAGCATATTTGTGCATATTTTACAATTTCTTGTTGTTATTAATGCTGTATTAAGATATTTCTATGTTTCGGAACTTTTTATTAATTTTGGCATACATTTTTTAATGCATATTTTTGCATATCTGTCCCTTTAAAGCATATTTTACAATTTCTTGTTTAGTATTAATGTGGTATTAAGATATTTATACGTTTCGGAACTTTTTATTAATTTTATCATAGATTTTTTAGTGCATATTTTTGCATATTTTGCCTTTTAAAGCATATTTTTGCATATTTTAAAATTTTTTGTATAGTATTAATGCGGTATTAAGATATTTATACGTTTCGGAACTTTTTATTAATTTTGGCATAAATTTGTTAATGCATATTTTTGCATATTTGACCCTTTAAAGCATATTTTACAATTTTTTGTATGGTATTAATGCGGTATTAAGATATTAATACGTTTCAGCATTTTTTTTATTAATTTTGGCATCGATTTTTTAATGCATATTTTTGCATATTTTACCCTTTAAAGCATATTTTTGCATATTTTAATATTTCTTGTATGTTATTAATGCGGTATTAAGATATTTAAACATTTCGGATTTTTTTTTATTAATTTTGGCATCGATTTTTTAATGCATATTTTTGCATATCTTACCCTTTAAGGCATATGTTTGCATATTTTACAATTTAATGCTTGTTTTTGCACATATTAGTCTTACACGCATATTTTTAGCATACTTTTTAATTTTTAGAGCATAATTTAGGATTTCAGGGCACACATATTTTGATGCTTTATAGATTTTTTTTATTATTTTAATATGCATAAAAGCTTATGTATTGCTCAAAACTTTCATTTATATTTTTCTCCATCTAAATCTCATTTCCAATATTTCATATAGTGTATAGATTTTTTTTATATATATCATGCAGTTATTACGGACATTAGTTGCCATTAAAAGCGGTTTTGCTATTTTAGTTAGATGTGACAGGCAACAATTTTTATTTAAAAAATTATAAATTATAAATTATAAATAAAAAGCTTGTCCTCTTTATCCAAAGACTTACTTGTATTGCAAACAACAACAAATTTTCGAATTTTATTGCTGTTTGCAATAGCAGTTGTCGAACGAACGAATTCTGGTGACATCGTGGGACAGGCCGTTAATTGTGATATCATGATCTCTTTTGAAATTGAAGCCAAGTTTTTACGAGAGTATCCAAAAAATAATAATTTGTATTATTTGCTGTAGTCCAAAATAATAGTCACTTTGTTTGGGGGAGGGGGTAGCTGATTCCCCCTCTCCTATACCGCCAAGATTTTGTTGGATTTTGTAGCTTGCTCTAAGAGTTATTAGACATCAAATTTAGAGCTCCTCACTCTTGTTGTTGGGCAGATATGGAAAAATTATTAATTACTTTATTGGGGGATGGCCCTTTCCTCCCTTTCAATACCTGCCAGATTTTTTCGAATTATGTACCTTGTTCTAAGAGTTCGACACATCAAATTTAGTGACATTTACTATTTTAGTTATGGAGATAAGAAGTAATCTGCGAAAAAAGGTTATTTAGCCCCACTGTGCATCCTAAAGAACCTAAAGAGTTTGCATAGTTTCTTAGGAATCAATTTAGG
Source organism: Tachina lurida (assembly GCA_944452675.1). Classification (NCBI taxonomy): domain Eukaryota; kingdom Metazoa; phylum Arthropoda; class Insecta; order Diptera; family Tachinidae; genus Tachina; species Tachina lurida. Next base: position 30,706,314 of record OX101756.1, on the reverse strand, counting down.
AGAACGAAAAAAGTCAATAAAATATAAATGTAAAGGGGCGTGTCCCGCCTACTTATTTATTTATTATTACTGTTATAGTTTGGTTTGGTCCCAATGTGCACCACTTCGTTAGCCTCGAAAAACAAACAACTTTATTTTTTCCAGAGTACTTGGCACTCAACTTTTAAAAACAACGATGTTTGCATAGTTTTAAATGTGTGTATGAATAATTTTGCCTGCCACTGTATGTGTGTTGCTAAGTTAAATGGAGTAATTTTTTTTTTCTTTTAAAAAATTTAAACACATAGTTGAGGTTATAAAATGTATTAAATATTTTATTGGCTTAATAAAAAATTTTTTAGTGTATCAATATTTTATACCACAATTTATTAAATTTTTTTTTACTTTTATTAATTTTTAATGAATGCCAAGGATTTAAAAATTTTCAACTGTTATTGAAATTGAATATTGCTTTTACGAGCAGAAAGAAGCCCAAGGCTGACATTACGGTCTTAAAATTCAATTTTATGTGCTTTAAAGCAGAAAACAAGGCAGACTGTTGTGGCTTAAAGCAAAAAAAAAAAACAAAAATCCAGAAAAAATTATGTCCTGTTGTGGTGCCTGGCTAGCAAAACATAGCCACACCGAACATTATGTTTTTATGTGCAATCTTACTCTTTTGTTGCTGTTGTTGTTGTTGTTGTTATTGTTGCTGCGAGTATTGGTTTAAAAACCTCACAGCCAATTCTGAACAAAAAAAAATTTGTCTATGACTTCATTAACATCTTGTAGACTTAAGGATACAATACGCAACGTTCAGCAACAGTTTTCAAACCGAACATCCAGTCAGCCGGCAATAATAGGAACCAACAGCAACAACAATGCAAAAATGAAATGGTTGGCTTAAAGGCAAAAAGGTTTCTAACCAAGTTTTTGTTTTCCTTTTTTCTGATGATTATCCTTAACGCCGGTTACTATTTGTTTTTGTTTTTTTTTTGTTGCTTCGAAAATTTTCAATTTACTCGCTCTTGAGGCGGAGGAAAAAAGGTCTTCTTGCAAACGCAATGATTTCGCTCTTTCTCCTCTTTTATTTTAGTTTTATTTGTGTTTGTTTTCTTATTCTCCATCAATTTTGTATAGCTGTTTCCGTTTGCGTGTTACTTGTAATGAAAGTCAATTAAGGTGTTGGGTCCTTCTAGTCATACTTTGTACCCACAGGACTTAAGCAAAAAAAAAAAAAAAAAATTTATGTGCTGGAAGAAATGCTTCAGTTGTTATACGAAAAAATTGCTTCATTATTTTAGGAATTTAAATAAAAATTTTTTGTTACTAACTTCCTTCCGATTACTATCGTTTAATTTAACGACAATATCTTAAATTAATATTTTTTTATTGAAATGTTCAGGGTTATTTATTTTTGAAGAAAAAAAAAAACATTTGTCATTTGTTATTAAATAGTTTTGATTAAAAAAAAACTATTCTAATTTTATTTGATTAACATTTCAATTGGTAGGAAGGAAATATTCTTTCGTCTCACAATAAATATTGAAACTCAGTAAATATTGAACCATTTTCTTTAAAAATTCTTCTTGTGCTTTTTGAGATTTTCAATATTTTTGTTTGTTTACAAAATACCCAAGTATATTTGTTTGACGTCAAGTCTCTTAATTTATTTATATTTGAAGAATTTTTGTTTGTTATAAGTGAAGCAAGGACTATACGAATTTTTTAAAAATACATCAAGTAAATATGTACATTTCAGTAATGTCGCACGTGACAGTCGTAGGCATTTAATGTAAGAAATAACAGCAAAATAAAACGAATTTTATTTTGACAATAAGCGTAACTTATAGCTCTAAATCAGCAATACTTCCTGATTTTCGAACTTCCCTCGTACTTATATGAAATGCAACACTATTCCCATCAAGCACCACCTGTTAATTTTGAGCAAGTGTAGTCAGTTCCGTTTTCGAAATAATTGTAAAAAACCAAGGCACAAAAACAGCAGCTGCCTAGCAGCCAACAATTGAAATCCTGATTTCAGCGAAAGCTGAAGAAACATTTTAATGTGCTCAAGTTTAGAATGTGTTGCACTGAAGTCCCTTAAAGAAAAGGTTTTGATTTTAACCAAAAATCAATAAAATATGTATTTGTTAAATTAAATTTTAATCACTGTCGCATGTGACATTTTTTTATATAATGATATTTTTATTGTTTCTGTTGCTCTTTTTACGAAATTTTAAATAAACAAGCCAAGTAGAAATGTTTTCAAATTAACAGCAGTATTCAACTACCTTAAATTTCTTCTTCATGTCTCCTGGCAAAGAATTCTCCAAATTTATTTTTAAGTTTTTGCAAACTTTTGCTTTGTAAGGCTGGTCTTGTGCTTCTTCATTATTTTACATTTCTGCAAGTTTCTGGCGAATTTTCCGCTTATTCTCGTTTAGCGATGGGATTCACTATCCTACACAATCGTACGACTTTTCCAAAAATACAACCCTGGTTTGATGGAGATTATGAAAACTTTTCAAAAGACAACAATAATTCATTAGATCAGGGTTGCATTTTTTATCAAAAGACCTGCCATAGTAACTTCTAGCCTTATATCATTTAATTTTTACTTTCTTTGGCTTTGAACTTTTTACAAGCGTTCCCACTTTTTCCTTGAATTTTAATTTATGGCCTTGTAATAATATCTCATCTTCCTTCAGTTTTTCACTCCAACGCTTGCAACTCGCTTTGTTTTTCGCAGTTTTTACTCATCAGATATTTTTAACTTATGTAAATTGTTTTTAAATTTAACTCGTACGATGTCACACGTGACCAACTTTCAATATTTCTCTCCAACGTTTGCAACTCGCTTTGTTTTTTGCAGTTTTTGCTCATTAGATAATTTTAACTTATGTAAATTGTTTTTAAATTTAACTCGTACGATGTCACACGTGACCAACTTTCAATATTTCGCTTTGTTTTTTGCAGTTTTTGCCCATCAGATATTTTTAACTTATGTAAATTGTTTTTAAATTTAACACCTACGATGTCGCACGTGACCAACTTTCAATATTTCTCTCCATCGCTTGCAACTCTCTACAGTTTTTTTTTCACAGTTTTTGCTTATCTGAATTTAAAAAATTTTAAGGTATGTATGTATGTCAATTGTTTTTTTAATTTTTCACTTACGATGTCGCAAGTGACCAATTTTCAATATTTCTCTCCCAACGTTTGCAACTCTCTTTGTTTTTCACAGTTTTTGCTTATCAGAATTTAAATAATTTTAAAGTATGTCAATTGTTTTTTAATCTTACACTTACAATGTCGCACGTGACCAACTTAAAATTTTTCTCTGCACCGTTTCCTACTCTATTTATATATTTTTTACCGTTTTTGTTGAAATAAATTTAAATATTTTTAAAGTATGTACATTTCTTTCAATTTTACACTTGCTATGTCGCATGTGACCAACTTCATATCAGTAGCTACATGAAAAATCCTTAAATATTTCAGCGTGGTGCTTAATTTTATTTAAATTTTATTAAATATGTACTTTTTGTATTGAATATACGAGGGTGGGTCATTGACTCAGTGACTTTTTTCAACAAACACAGGTTTTTATATAAAAAGTTGGTTTATTTTTCAGAATAGTCAAGCCATTTCTTCAAGTTTGACAAAAATAAATAGTCACTTGTGGTTAAATCTGGTGAATAAGGAGGAGGAGGGAGCAATTTGTAGCACAATTCATGGATCTTTGCCATGGAAAGTGCACATACGTTTGTGGTCGATTGTGTGCAAACGCGGCTCTCATCTTGCGGAAAGCTTTCTCATACCCAAACGATCATTCAAAATTAAGACCCCTCAGCCATATGAGATGCCTATGGCTTCCACAATCTCTCACACTTTCAATCTCTGATCGGCTAAAACCATATCGTGGATTTTGCTTAATTGTTTCGGATGCACAGATCTCAACTGGGCGACCAGTACGTTCGGCTTGTACGGCCACAACGAATTGCAGTAAATTATTATTTCATCATTGAATTTTATCAAGCTTAGCCTTGGTTTGAGTGATGGTTTTTTCCGCAAAAATTATTGCTTAAAAGGCACACTAAATTAAGTATTTTTCCATTTGCCTCTCAAAACGGGCTATCTCTGCTAACAACGGCTGCCAAGCATAAACTAAGTGACGTGGGTTGTACAAATTTAGACATAAGTCAACTGATAACTGCCTGTGAAATTCACAAAGACACTGAGTTAGTGGCCCACCCTTGTATGATGAGCTTTCTGCACGTACTTTCGAGTTATTTGTAACAAATGTTCTTTTTTAAATGTCGCACGTGACATCGATATATGCGATTTTGGATAGTACAAATTTACAGTTATTTGCAATCGCTTAGTTTCTTATGCATTCTTTTTTGACTCTTTGTAGCCTCAGAAAAATTTTCTGAGTTTTCCAGGGATATTAATTTGCTGCTGTCGGTAGACCTTTCGATTGAAATGCCCATATACTATATATAAAAAAAATAGATTCAGAATGGAATAAAGATATTTTTTTAAATCGTTTTGCTTGAGGCATTTTAGTTTAGTATTATGTATCATATAATTCTCAATAACATTTTAATAGTTTTTCTATAAACATGCGGAGTTTTTTTTAAAGCTTTTCTCAAGAATTTTTTTGTTGTCTACTAAAAACTCTTATATTTGCTGGCTTACTTTCATTTAATTTCCTTGTTTGTTTCAACTATCCCTTTTAATTCCTTAGCAGCATTTTCCTTTTAATCCTTTCCACATGAAAGCAAATTATATTTAAAATAATTTCCTTTAACTCTTTCAAAAAAGAAAAAAAAGGAAAGAAAAAATTCAAATAAAATTATACTAATGTGAAAATAATTTAGTTTAAATGCGTATTTAAATTAAGAACCAACTTAATTATTATTTATTTCAAAAGCGAACTTCATTAAAATGAAACAAATTACAAATACAGAAATTAATTTTTTTCTAAGAACTGCAAATGTAAAGGAAAAAAAATCCTGCAAAGGATCTTCTTGACTTTTAACTAAACATACCCAAAGAAAATCTAACAAGGAAAAAAAAACAAATTAAATATAAATTAAATTTGTACAACACATTTGAATGTTAATGGAAGTCCGTTAAAAATAACTTGTAATTCTTCGTTATCTCGAACATTTCTTTGTAATAAAATTTTAAGCAGTAGAAAAAAAAAACAAAAGAAATAATATACTCTGTTAGGAAGATAAGAAAAAGGCAACGAAATAATTAACAAAGTTGAAAGGGTTAATAAAATTTGAATTACAATTTTTTTTTAAGCGAACTTGTTAAACTGATTGTAAGTAATTTTTATATCCTGGGCAACAGGTGGCAGGGGTTACCTGTTACACTCTGTAACAAAATTAATCACTTTTTTGTAAAACCACAAGGATGTAAAGGTTGTTTCTAGCAGAGGATCTTTCATTGAGCACTTCCTGTGCTTGAATTTAAATAAAACAAAGTGTTTTTATCTGATAACATTGAAATTTTTTTTTACTAATTTGAAAGGCCATTATGTCTAGTTTAATGTGTTGTCATACTTATGCACACCACTGTAATTGTGTTATATTTAAGTTTGTCTACATTTAACTTAATTTATTCATATTTATATTATTTTTTACTTTCACTTGCATTTAATTTATTTATTATAATTTTAATCAAGTTAAATAAATAAATAAAAATTATTGTAAAATTCGCTCTGCTGACAGGAATTAATAATAAATAAATAAGGACATACTTTGATTTCATACACAAATCTGCCACATCTACTTGAGGGTATTTTTAATCAGTTCAAAAAAGGATGATAACCTCATCAATTCATCTGTATTTTTAAAGGTCTCAATTTTGTTTTGGCAGTTTGGCAGGATATCCACAGGTATCCACAAAAATATATTCTTATATTCCCTGAATACACTTAAGCTCCAAATTCAACTTCAACATTAGATGTATTTGGATCAAAATTTAAAATAAGCTATAGGTTTAATTGCATGCTGAGGTTTCTTTTGTGATTTTTCATTTCGAATGATCCTTAAGGATCTTTAACGATCTAAAGTTGGTCGCAGTTAGGTTTTTTTTAGATTTTTTTTTTCAATTGTTACTTAAAGTGCCAAATACTTTCTGCTATTATTTTAATTTTCCTCAGACTAGAGTTTTTTGTTTCCCAGACTTTTTCATTTTCCGGGAAAGCGGGAATAATTTTAAAATTTCCCGGAAATTCCAGGGAACGATAAAAAAGTTAGTTTAATTCATTAAAAAATATATTATATATAACGTTTTATAAACACATTTATAGGCAGATTTTGTAAAAATTTTTGTTTCTAAACGTTTCAAATTTGTATGAAAAATAACGAAAATTCGTTTCAAAAAATATTTTTTCATTCAAATTTCAAAACGGAAAAATCGTTTGAATTTACAAAATCTGTCCTTTAGTCAAAAAATTATATTATTTCAGTTTTTTTATGCAATAATAATAATGCATACATACATATCGTTAGCTGAAATTTAAAAGCACGTAACTACACTTTTTAAATTTTATAGGAGAGTGAAGAAAACTAAACAAAAATATTCAAGTGACTGAAGTCTTTTTTTTTTTAAATATATATTAATTAATTTAAAATTCGATTTTGAAGATATTGTTAGTTACGTCGTTTTGCATTTCAGCTGATGATATATTGTAACTAAATGCAAAGACAAGTGCATTGATATAACGCCAAAAATAAAATTCAGCAAAGAGCGACTTTAACTCGCACACAAAGGGTTACGTAAGGCAAAATTGTTTTTTTTTTCTAAATTTTTGGAGTTTTGGATTTTTTTTCTTAAATTTTGCGTTTTTTTTTCGATTTATGGAATTTTTTGGTTTTTGGCGTTTTTTATTTTAATTTTGGCATTTCTTTCGTTTTTGGAATTGTTTTCGGTTTATGTCGTTTTTAAGTGTTGGTGTTTTTTTGTGCGTTTTTGGCATTTTTCGGTTTTTGGCGATTTATTTTAGCTTTAGCGATATTTTTCCTTTTTGTCATTTTTTATTTCCTTTTTGGCGATTTTCCCGGTTTTTGGTGTTTATTTTAGTTTCAGCGATTTTTTCGTTTTGGCGCTTTATTTGCTTTATGGCGATTTTTTCGGTTTTTGGCGTTTTATTAATTTCAGCGATTTTTTCATTGCGGGGGCTTTGGTGATTTTTTCGTTTTGGCGTTTTTTCGGTTTTTGGCGATTTGTTTTAGTTTCAGAGATTTTTTTTCGTTGTGTGGGTTTTACCGATTTTTTCTGAGGCGATTTTTTTTATTTTGGGACTTTTTAGTTTGAAAATTTCTTACGGTCTGCAAGATACAGCAAGTTGTCATAATTACATAGTCGAAATAACATTAACTGATAGAATATCCTTTAATTTTGATTTATTTTAAATTTAAGTGATAATAATTGTTATAGCTTGCACCCAGCAAAAAATTACACATTTACCATCAGAACTACTTACTTTTCTGATTACCAAATTTCATTACTCGCTTACAAATCACATTACCTAAAATTTAAAAAAATTATGTACAAGTTGCTAAATGAGCAGAATAATTTTTTTAGATTAAATAGATTACGTGAACAAGTTGCCAAATAAAAAAGTAAGTACTTCTCAAGAATCGATTATTTTAGTCTCGCGCCTTGTTAAAATCATTAAGTTGGTAATCCAGTAAGAAACAGATTCCACCAAAAATGCTTAATTCCAAACCCGATTACCTTTTTTGAAATTTTTTGCTGGGCACTAACTTTGAAAATTTCAAGTGTCTATATATAATTGTCTGAATATTGCATTAAAATTTCAAAATTTTTAACTGTCATATGTTTGTTGTTATTGGGGTGAAACTTTTACGAATTCTGTGAAAATTTCAGGTCCGCAGCTCTTACGGTTCTCGAGACAACAGCCTCTAACGGACAGAAGTACATCGTAGAGAAAACAATAGTGATCCTTGTCACCTTTGGTATACAAAACCCTAAAAAAACAAATTATATTATCTTAAAGAAAATATTACTTTGAAAATAGGACTTTAGTACAGAATAAGCATTAATAGAATCTTTTAGACTGCCTGTTTCCAATTTTATTTAAAAAAGAAGAGAGCTGCCTTAGGAGCACCCGTTTAGAGCTATGCTGCTTAGGTATATAGAACAAATTTCGTGTGTTAAATAACAATGCAATAAAATAGTTTGTATATATTGGAAACTACATATCATCGGCTTAGAGCGTCAGCTGGCTAAACTATTTATTTGACGCGCAAAATAGAAAGGGACCTAAGGGTAAAACCCGGTTTTGTTCAGGAGAGCCATTTTAAAGATTTAAATACGGGTATCTTTGGTGTACCTTCACTGAGCGTGTTGGTATTGGTCTCATTTGAAAGCGACACATCTCATGACGTCAGGAACGTGTAGGTCGTCCCTACCTCTTGTTTTGTGTAGTTGGGTTTTACTGTTTTCTAACTAGGGCGCTGTTTCCATGAGTTTGATATCAATTTTGCTCGCGTTTTTTCGAATCCAGGTTTATTTTCTGAAATTATTAATTGTGAATTATAATAAATACTCATTTATAATTCTTTTAAATCGTGAATATCACTCTGTTAGTACGAAAATTTTTTCACATAACCTTAGAATCGTCGACTTCAATTTCATAAAACGCGCATATCTCTGGGAGGGAACACTTTTGGGGCATGGGATCGGTCTAATTCGATGCTCAGATGTTGTCCACATAAAAAAAAGTGAAAATTGATTTTTTTACCCTTAGGTCCCTTTCTTTATGCGCTGTCACATATGTGGAAAAAACTTAATGTATTAGCCTAATTTGTTAGAGTATTTAGAGAAAATGTTAACAATATTTTGCCTCTCCTGCCAAATATGGTTGAAGTGAGTTAGCAGCTTTACACTCTAAACCGACGATATTTAGTTAATATTCATAAAATGTATTAATTCGATTGTTATTTATAAAACAAAATCAATTCGCCGCAAATATTTGCTTGTGTGGACATTTCGCATATGTAAATGCCTTAAACGATTTAACTAGCCTGTTTTCTTAAAGTTCTTATTAGTAAGGCATCTGGCATCTCCTTCTTTGCAAACGGAGAATAAGAAAGAAAACAAAAATGAAAATCATTAGTGTTTTTATGGGAATTGTTAAAAATTTTAAAAATGAAAATCGTTTAAAAAAGAAATCGAAACTAAGATAAATTTATAACTGTAATAGTGTCGATTAGTTTTGTTACGAAATCGCGTCCTAGCTCCTGTGTTTGACATAAAGAGCATAGCTCTAATAAAGTTTCAGAGTTTCAAAAATAAATAAATAAAATTTGGTAATATCCCTTACATGAAAGTCATCATTGGTTTATTTAGAAACTAAGACACTTAAATCTTCTTTCTTCCCTGTGGTTGACTACAAAAATAGTTAACTTATAGTTAACTTTTCTTAGACTGACTAAAAGCTAGCTGCAAAGTCATCCACAACAAACCCAAAATTAATTCTTAAGTTGAGTACGTAATCGAATTTGATGAGAGCCAACAAATTTATTGTCAGCTACTTTAAAACTCATATCAGTTTTATATTAACACTAGCTGACCCCGGTCTGCGTTGCTGGCCCTAAGCAAACATTAGTGTTGTATATGGCATTGGTGGTACAATATGAAAATTGGATTTTGCCCACGAATAAACTAAATATTGCGCCATCTGCCGGACGAACTTCAAACTAAACAGAAACGCTTCTCACGCCCCATAGAGCATGTATATAAAGTTTGGTCGAAATCGGTGCAGTAGTTCTTGAGTTACAGTGCAAAAACACAAAAAAAAACCAAATATTGGGCCATCTGTCGGACGAACTTCAGACTACACAGGAACGCTTCTCACGCCCCATAGAGCATGTATATAAAGTTTGGTCGAAATCGGTGCAGTAGTTCTTGAGTTACGGTGCAAAAACACAAAAAAAAACAAATATTGGGCCATCTGTCGGACGAACTTCAGACTACACAGGAACACTCCTCACGCCCCATAGAGCATGTATATAAAGTTTGGTCTAAATCGGTGCAGTAGTTCTTGAGTTACGGTGCAAAATCACAACAACAAAAAACTAAATATGGCGCCATCTGTCGGACGAACTTCAAAACTACACAAAAACACTACTCACGCCCTATAGAGCATGTATATGAAGTTTGGTCAAAATCGGTTCAGTAGTTCTTGAGTTACGGAGCAAAATCACAACAACAAAAAACTAAATATGGTGCCATCTGTCGGACGAACTTCAAAACTACACAAAAACACTACTCACGCCCTATAGAGCATGCATATAAAGTTTGGTCTAAATCGGTGCAGTAGTTCTTGAGTTACGGTGCAAAATCACAACAACAAAAAACTAAATATTGCGCCATCTGCCGGACGAACTTCAAACTAAACAGAAACGCTTTTCACGCCCCATAGAGCATGTATATAAAGTTTGGTCGAAATCGGTGCAGTAGTTCTTGAGTTACGGTGCAAAAACACAAAAAAAAACCAAATATTGGGCCATCTGTCGGACGAACTTCAGACTACACAGGAACACTCCTCACGCTCCATAGAGCATGTATATAAAGTTTGGTCTAAATCGGTGCAGTAGTTCTTGAGTTACGGTGCAAAATCACAACAAAAAAAAACTAAATTTGGCGCCATCTGTCGGACGAACTTCAAAACTACACAAAAACACTACTCACGCCCTATAGAGCATGTATATGAAGTTTGGTCAAAATCGGTGCAGTAGTTCTTGAGTTACGGTGCAAAAACACAAAAAAACTACAAATTGCGCCATCTGTCGGACGAATCACTATTTCTGAAAGGGGCATAGCATTTACTGGGGTAGAATATATATAAAAACACGCGCCGGTCTTTCACAAATATTTTGTGGGGCGGAAGGCGAAAATCTGTTGGGGCATTGAAGAGTTTACCCCTAACAAATAAACGTGTTTTCAATTTTTTTGTATATTAAGATTTTGCTGTTGTTATTTTAGATGGCAGCTTAGCCGAGTGGTAGCGCGTTGAGTACACAACGTGTGATGTTACATGTTCGAACCCCAGAAAACTTTTTTTAATTTACTGACTACCAAGTGATTTAAAAAAGTCAACTTAAAGTTAGCTGAAAGTAGTGCAGAGTGAGACAATTGACTACCGCCTAGGACATCGCAATGTTAAAATAGTCAGGTGATTACATTGCAAAGTAATCCAAGTGTCAGTCAGTACTAGTTGCGAAATAGTTAGCTTAAAGTTAGTTTAAAGTTAGCCAAATTTCCGATAGGATTATTAGACTATTTTTCCAATGTTGGCTGTGTATTTTTCATATCCGTTTTATGATTTTGCGGCTTCGGTTCCAATTTTACGAATTGTGCCCAAATTATTACATTTACCTTTACACAAGATATAATTTTTACGCAAAAAGTAAATTTAAAAAATATATATGCATCTAAGTTACTATAATGCAATATCGTCAATCCTTTTCATACCTCAATAATTTATCACAAAATCTGGCAGCACTAAACAACAGGCAATCGATCGATTTCTTCTTCATTTATCAGTTATCATCTTACATTATCTCAAATAGTGCGTGGACGTTCGTTCGTAATTTAGTGAATTAAAATTAAATATTTAATAGTTACAAGTGATTGATTGTTTGTATGCAATTTATGCACGAAAATATATTGCAACAATAGTTTTATTTGAGTGTAATAAAATATTTTAAGAAGGTTTTATATTAATCATTAATTTTATGTGTTAAAGAAAAGTGTTTTATTAATTTCATCATCTTGTGGCTTCAATAAATTAATAACTTCGTCGCGTTCGGTTAGTCGGTCGTGTTACGTGTGTATGCATGTGTACATGTATGTATGTATGTATGTATGTATGTACATATGTATGTTTGTTTATGTTTTTATCAACCTTAACAATTGAGTGCAATCAAAATCATTACAAGAGAACAATGAGAACACGTGATAGAATATTAATAATGTAAGTATGAGAGAAATATTTAGTTACATAACAGGGATGGGATTAAGTATTTTTAAATTCTACCAACAACTTTCAAAATTTTCACTTTTTTTACCTTAATTGTACTTAAAGAAATTTTTTTAGTTCAAATTACATGTTACATGACATTTTAATTTATTTTTATTAAAATAATCGTCTATGTTTCGGCTACCGAATCGTTTTTAGAAATATGCTTGTAATTTCGGTTATTAAAGCATATGGCTACACCTGTTTAAGCATGTGCTCTAGCATCCAAATTTAGAAGAAAAATAATTTGGAAATGAACGAGTTCACATTTTTTTGATGTTTTCATTGCGTTTTACTTTCACAATATGTACTGTTTTCAAGTGAGAAGAATATGAGTTTCATTATCCAAAAGTGAAAGTTGACACATGTTATTCTTTAAAAATAAATGCAGAGTGAAACTGGGATGATTTCTGATACATATCTACTAAATTAACCATTTCGAGTTAGAATACTCGTAGTACCAAAAAAAAAAAAAATAAAATTTTGCCAACCCTTTTACATATGTTTGTATATGTGATGCGCAAAATAGAAAGGGACCTAAGGGTAAAAACCGGTTTTGTTCAGGAGAGCCATTTTAAAGATTTAAATACGTGTATCTTTGGTGTACCATCACTGAGCGTGTTGGTATTGGTCTCATTTGAAAGCGACACATCTCATGACGTCAGGAACGTGTTGGTCAACCGTGAAAACGCGCGTAGGTCGTCCCTACCTCTTGATTTGTGTAGTTGGTTTTTACCGTTTTCTATCTAGCGCGCTGTTTCCATGAGTTTGATATCAATTTTGCTCGCGTTTTTTCGAATCCTGGTTAAGTTTCTGAAATTATTAGTTGTGAATTATAATAAATACTCATTTATAATTCTTTTAAATCGTGAATATCACTCTGTTAGTACGAAAAGTTTTTCACATAACCTTAGAATCGTCGACTTCAATTTAATAAAACGCGCATATCTCTGGGAGGGAACACTTTTGGGGCATGGGATCGGTCTCATTCGATGCTCAGATGTTGTCCACATCAAAAAAAAAAAAAAAGAAAGTGAAAAAAACTGGTTTGCCAGAAAACTAGTTTAGTTTTCAATTTACCTACAACTTAATGGAAAAATAAATTATTTTGCTTTCAAGAGTTTAGTAAAGAGTAAGGATATTTGTATGCAATTTTTACACAATAAGAAAAACGATATGAGAATTAATTGTGCATCATTTTGGAGTTATAACGTTGTTTGAGTAAATGATCGATATGTATGTATGTATGTAAATTTTAAGCAATGAAAGAGATTAACCCCCTGTTTGTGTAAGACGTTTGAGTTAGAAATCTTGGTGTTTTTGTAATAGATTAACCTCCTGTTTGTATAAGACGTTTGAGTTAGAAATCTTTGCGTTTTTGTAATAGATTAAAGGAAACTTGTACAACTTTTCTTTAATCTATTACAGAAACGCCAAGATTTTTAACTCAAACGTCTTACACAAGCAGGGGTTTAATAACAATTAATTTATTAATTTATCATTTTTTTACTAATTTAATGCGAAAATTGTGAATTGTGTATAAAAATAATAAAATATAGTGCTCGTATATCGCTAATTTACTGAAACAATGTCATAACTCAAAAAATGGAATTTTTTAGTTAATGATGCAGAACTAAACTTAAGAACAATCTTCATATTGTACAAAAATTTCATACAAATACTATCTTGTTTATTCAACTCTTGAAGGCAAAATAAAATTTTCTTTTTTCATTAAGTTGTGTGTAAATTTTAAACTTTGAACTCGTTTTTTGGTAAATTAGGTCTTCAGGGTTCCGTTCATACAATAACAAACATGTGACAGCTAACAATTAAAGGGTGTTCAATAGCGAGCAACGAACATTTTTGAAATCCTAGTGTAATATGCAGACATTTTATATTTAGACACTTGAAATTTTCAAAGTTAATGAATTTTTATGCAGACTACACCAATTAACATTGAAATTTAATCCGAAATTCGAGCTTATTGTATCATTTAATGTAATTTTTACAACTTGCTGCATCTTGCAACCGGTAAGAGGAAAACTTTTAAAGTTTTCAAATACGCTAAAACTTAAAAGTGCCAAAATAAGAAAATCGCCAAAACGAAAAAATCGCTTAAAACCGAAAAAAAGCGCCAGAACTTAAAAAAATCGCTAAAACGAAACTAAATCGCCAAAAATACCAAAATAAAAAAAACACCAAAAACCGAAAAAATTACTGTAGTGACCGCAGTTAATAATTATTTGAATAATTTCATACAATTTTATTGTAATTTATTTAATTTAATTTGATTATAAAATATCATTTGAATGTGTATGAATTCAAGTTTTTTTTATCAATACTAATAATAAATTTTAAAATACAAAATGTTATTTAAAAAACAAGGAATACTTAATTTCTAAATTACATATTGAATTTAACTACCTACAATACTCCCCCTCCGGAAAATTAACATCCAGCAAATTAAATGTAACTTTTTTTTCGTTTCTGTACGATGTATTGTCACAAGTTTCTTCTACAAAAGCAGGTTTCAGTCTATCTATTGCAATAGTTCTAATATTATCTTCAATCTCTAATTTAAAGTATTTTTATTTTATTCAATAATTTTATATGGTCCTTCATACGGATGCTGTAGCGAACGTTTCTGTTCAACCCTCTCAAATGCATATTTGCATTCCCTTATGATGAGATAAATTTGAACAAATATGTAGCTTTAAAATATTCTTTTAATTTAGAGACAAACTCCGTAGATGTTTCCTCATTAGTCGGAGCTACAATCTCTCTTGGTAAACGTAAACTTTGTCGGTAGACCATCTCTGCAGGAGTAGACTTTAGATCCTCTTTGAAAGTACATCTTAAACCAAGTAGTGCTATTGGAAGAATATCATACCAACATTCTGGACGACCATTAGCTATTATTGCTGATTTTAATTGTCTATGAAACCGTTCAACCATTCCATTAGCCTGGGGATGATATGTCGAAGTGCTAATTTTGTGAATACCCAAAAATTTTGTGAGTTCAAAAAAAATTTTTGACATAAATTGCGTGCCTTGATCACTCGTAATTTTTAACGATATTCCGAATCTACTAAAAATGTTACTGACCAGTTTTTAGGCAATAGTTGATGTTGTGATATCTATTAGTGGGTATGCTTCTGGCCATCGTGTAAATCTATCAATTACAGTTAAAATGTACCTATGTCTCCTAGATGGTGGTAAAGGTCCAACTATATCTACATGAACATGTTCAAACCTTCCATTAGAAATATCTATTTTCTTCGATTTTTGACAACTAAGGCATTCTTTTGACCATTTATTAAGATCCGTGTTCATATTTGGCCAAAAATAACGATAGCAAATCATTCGCCTGGTTGCTCTTATACCGGGATGTGAAATAGAATGTAATTTTTCAAATACGACTTTACGCAAAAGTTCAGGAACAAAAGGTCTCGGATGATGTGCAGAAATTTCACATCAAATTTCAAAATTGAAACAATGAATTCTAATTAGCTTTAAGTTGACTTAAGTTCTTTATCTTTTTGTTGCTCGACAAATAATAATTTCATGTTCAGATCTGTATTAACCAAAGTATTCACTTCAAAACCTCTGGACAACGTGTCCGCCACTATATTTGAATCACCATTAATATATTGAATATCATCCGTAAACTGTCATATATATTCAAGATGTCTCGTTTGTCTGGGATTTCTTTCAACTTTTGAATTTAAAGCAAAAATCAATGGTTTATGATCTGTGTAAATAGTGAAATGTCTGCCCATAATGTCCAAAAATCTTTAAATTTTTGTGCTGATATTTCTAATTTTTGTGAATAAAGAAATTCCGGTCCATTTTCAAGGACCGTATTTTTTCTTGAGAGCTTTACTAAATTAAGGCTTAACTCTTCGATTTTATAATCATTGCATCCATATTTTAATTGTGCGCAAAACTTATTTTTGCCAAAGTTAACTGATCGTAAATTATTAAATTTTATTGTAATGTTATGTGGAGCATGTCCTCCAATTTTGAAAATCAGTAAAATTTAGTACAATGCACTCTTAACCTTACTGATTTATACGCGAATTAGAAATTAGTCATGCCCATTCATAAGGTGCGCAAATAGTTCTATTTTTAACCGACTTCAAAAAAAGCAGGAGCTTAACAGTTCGTCTCAATTTTGTTTTTTGGGGTGTTACTTCATAACTCGGTATTTTCTAGATCGATTGTAAAAAGTCTTTTTTTTTTCTAAGAGGGTATAGCTTCTTATTGGTCCCGTTGTAAAATAAATTCAGTGAAGTGCGACTTTGAATCGCGCACGAAGGGTTCCGTACGTTAGGCTTTGAGCATTTTTTTAAGTGTTATTTTTTACGTTTTTTGAGCTGAAATAATTTTTTTGTTTATTTTTCGCTTTTTTCTCGTTTGTGGCGATTTTTTTAATTTTGGCGATTTTTTTTAATTTTGGCAATTTTTTTTTAATTTTGGCGATTTTTTCTTTTTTGCGATTTTTTTTTTAATTTTGGCGATTTTTTTAAATTTGGCGATTTTTTCATTTTGGCGATTTTTTCATTTTGGCAATTTTTTTTAATTTTGGCGATTTTTTTTTTATTTTTTGCGATTTTTTTTTTAATTTTGGCAATTTTTTTAATTTTGGCGATTTTTTCATTTTGGCGATTTTTCCGTTTTTTCGCCATCTATTTTCGATTTAGATTTTTTTTAATTTGGTGCTTTTTTTCTTTTTGGCCATGTTTTTTGTTTTGGCGATTTTTTTCGGTTTGGCGATTTTATAATTTTGGGATTTTTTTGTTTTACCGTTTTTGAAAATTTCAAGGGGTTTGCTCTTACGGTTTCCAAGATACAGCAAGTTATCAAAATCAAATAGTCAAAATTACATTAACTGATGGTACACCCTCTAATTAAAATTTTTTAAATTTTAGTGTTAATTGTTCTAGTCTGTATAAAAATACACCAACTTTACAAATTTCAAGTGCATATACATACAATTGTATGTATATTACATGGGATTTTAAAATTGTTCGTTGCACGTGTTGGCACACCCTTTAATTTCCAACTCTCATGTATTTGTTGTTGTAGCGGCCAAGGGTCTACACACTCTGTCCAAATGTCAGGTCCGTAGCTATTACATTTCTCGAGAAAATACCCTGTGACGGACAGACGGACAGCGTAGCGAAAATAATAGGGTTCCTTTTCACCTTTGGTGTACGGAACCCTAAAAATGGATGGAAACACGCCCACATTTTTTTTAATTTTTTTTTGATAATCTGCTTATTTGATTGCTGCGAAACCTATAAAACACCTTTGGTTCTTGTAATTACAAAATTTTTGTAGTTAAAAAAATTGGCGGAGTTACGCCCATGAAAATTTATTATAATATTTCACGCAGTTCTATTTAACCAATTTTTACGAAACTTACCACACACCTTGAGCTCTAAAATAGACACAATCCTACATTTAAAAAATAGGCGGAGTCACGCCCATTAAAACTTAATATTTTATTTTAAATGGTTCTACTTTACCGATTTTTATTAGACTTAATATACACACCCCGAGCTCTGAAAAACACACAATCTTGCATTTAAAAAATGGGTGGAGGTACGTCCATTAAAATTTAATTTTATATTTTACGTAGTTCTTCTTCAGAGATCTGATAGAATAAGATTATCAGATCTCTGCATTGAAGTAAGATATTTGATTATATAGACTAAAGGCCCCATTCTTTTACATATGTTGTGTCCTTACGGAACCTTTCGTGTGCGTGTCAAATACCGACTTTGCTGAATTTATTGAGTTATGACGTTGTTTGAGTAAATCAGCGATATAAACCAATTAAAGTAGTTTTGTAAAGGTCTTGTTTTTTGATATATTAAAATCACATATTTATTATTAGAATTTTTATTCAATATTTTTGCACATTTCATTCTAAATATATGCATTTTTGCATATAAATAAGATAAATTTACATGTCTTTTCGAAAATTAATTGACAGAAGTACTTACAAAGATCCACTAGTGTCGTCATTTCATTATTGCACCATCACATTCCTAAAATAATGCGGAATCCTGGGAATTTTTTCTTGGAAAATCCCATATGAAAAACACTGCCTCACACGACTCATTTATTTAGAGATTAATAAGGCAATTATGGTGAAATTGAAATTAATTAACAATTTTTCTTTCATAAGTCGGATATTGTGCTAATGCTTTTAATATCTTCTTATAAGCTAAAAGCGGCATTAAGAAATAAAGCCTGGCGGCATATGGTTTGTTGTAATAGAAATCAGCTAATTTCTTGAGCTTTTGTGTAAAGCTTATAAGAAAAAGAGAAAAGAAAGGAAAGCAAACAAGCTGTTTTCCCTTCTATTGTGAGTCAAACCCCTTACCCCAGCATTCACATTTATTGAAAACCAAAATCTTATTAAGATTATAGATCTCTTAAGCCCCAAAATGTGTTACCAATTATAAGCAATTATTAGTTCTAGTTTTTTTTTTTGTTATGTGTCTCAGGGCACCAACCAATTTACGCCAAAATTAAAAAAAAACAAAATAAATAAACAAATAAATGATTAGTAAAATTATAACAATGTAATCAAATTACTTAAGTATTAATTTGTTAGAAAAATAAAACGCAAAGGAAAAGATGACAAATGGAAACTGTAATCCAATTTGTAGTCATGGCTTAATAAGCAGCATCTATCAGGCTTAAATACAAATACATACAAGAAAATAGTTTTTTTTTGGGATATAATTTTTCTCATACACACACAAATATACAACAGCCTGTGCAGCATAAGCGTAGGCCACAACTTTTCCAGCGGGTAGGAAAAATAATTTTTAAAATTTCCCTAACAAGTGGAACTTAAAAAAAATTGTAAAATCTTAACAAAAAAGTATAGCATTATGTATAAGGAGAAACTACATGCCAGTTGGCATAAGTGACAAAGTTGAATATGGTCTTGTGTTTATAAAATTGGGCGAGCCACGCCCATTACAAACCTACTATTCAGATTGAAAGCAAAAGTATACAAATTTAGTAACTACGCATTCCATAACAAAAAATACTTATTCTATATATACCTTTATATATTTCTGTTAAAAGATTTCTGCAAGTTGTTTGTCGTTCGTGACCTTTTTCAATATTTTTTCAATGATGAGTCGCATACATTAATTTAGACAGTATGAGTAATAATTATTAACAACTTGTAAAATTTAATGCTCTTATGCAAAAACGATTGTTAAAGTTAAAGCATGCTTTAAAACCGGTTTTGCCATACAAAATTCGTTTATTAAACCAACTTTAATTTTAACAATCGTTTTTGCATAAGGGGGTAAGTATTTCTTGAAACATTTGTAGCATGACTTTCTGTTAAAAGATTTCTGCAAGTTGTTTGTCGTTCGTGACTTTTTTCAATATTTTTTCAATGATGAGTCGCATACATTAATTTAGACAGTATGAGTAATAATTATTAACAACTTGTAAAATTTAAGTATTTATTGAAACATTTGTAGCATGACTTTCAACAATTTGCTAAAAATTCGTCATGCGTGACTTGTATATCTACTCCAAAGCTTTAATTCGAAAAGGACAAATTATGTTTCAATTGTAATAATTTTATAAAAATTATATGAATGTGCAGAAAAAGAAATAAGTAAAAAATTTGTAATTCGTGACTTAACTATTTGTATGAACTTTGTTTGTTGTAATAGCTTTTTATATCTGATTTCATTGTTTTTGTTATTGTCTTGGGTTGTAAAGGAGAAGAAAAGCAAAAATAACCAAAGTAGAGATTCAAAAATGTCATAGATAAAAAATTTAAACTAGACCAAGAACGGTATGCTGAATATAACAAAAAGGCAACGGCAAGGCGAAGGGAATTAATTACTCTTAAGACAGCTGATTTTAATTGATTTATTTATCTTTTTGATCTAAAATATCTCCCAGCAATCAAAAAGAAGTGAAATCAGCATTTCAAAGTCAGGTAACGAATGACAAAAACTTATAGATAATGATGTGGCAAACAAAAAGAAAAATTATGTTACCAGAATCTGCAGATAATTGCTCATTGATAACATATTTTAAAAGAATAAATTTAATTTTATTTCCCTTTTCATAACAATGTTACCCACAGAACTACGTCAAAATAAAAGGAGGTCAAAAAGTACCCTCAAACGGGCTTGTTAATCGTTAAAATCTGCTACCACACTGTTTAACGTAACTTTCTATTTCGAAATTAATTTACGTCCCTTTTCACAATATATGGTTAAGAGTTAACGTGAACTTTAACTGACAGTTCTTCATACAAAACTTGCAGTTAAAGTCTCTGTTATATTCTAACCATACATTGCGAAAAGGTACGTTAGTCCTAATAGCAAACAGATGCTGTTTTTTTAAATTACTTAACAGCTTTTCAATATTAGCATTTTTCGTGTATTTTCCCATTGTGCAAATTTTAAAATACATCATTACTACACGTTGACTTCTTGTTCACCTACTTAAAATTAATAGCTTTACGAATTTTTCCTTTGCCACACACAATAACTGCCATTTTTAATTGCCTTACGAAAACTTTGTTGGAAATTTTCTTAAATGTTTAGACAAAACTTAAACCTGCACAGGCATGCACTGAAAAGCTCATTTACTTACACGTATGTATGTAGTATATGTATGCTCGCATTTTATGCACTCAAAATTGTTGCAGCAACAAGAAGAGAAATTTAAGCAGCAGAAACAATAAAGTGGCAAAAGTAACTACGGTAATTAAAAGGCTCTGACTGACTATACTGCACTTGTGCAACGGTAAGAGCTATAAAGTGTGATGTTTTGAACTGGCTTTTATGTATTTTTGGCTGTTACCAACACACACACGCATAAAGCAAAACAATTAACCCAGTTTTGTATGAAATGTTTTTTATTGCAGCTCGGTGTTGTTTGAGTTTAAAGGTGGCTTTTACTTTCAGCTTTCAGCAAGATAATCTAACAGAATAATAGCGAAAGTTTCAAAGTTTTCATTGGATTATATTTGAAAAAGATTTAAGCGCTTGTTGTTAATACGACAAATATTAAAGAAAACACTTATTTACAATACTTTCAACTGAGCATAGTGGTTCGTTAAAGAAATAAATAGTAAAACTATAAGCAATAAAATAAAAAGTGTAGTGTAGCATCGTCTGAACGCCCCTTTTGTCCTAATTTGTTTTCTTTTGTTTCTTTTGCTTCTTTAAAGAAAAAGTAAACGGAACAAAACGATCAATTTTCATTGATCGTACTGACACACAAACTTTATTAATAAACTAACAAACACTTTGAATATTTGGCAACTGCAATAAACTGCTGAATTAGTGAAAAGGGTTTTTTATGAATTAAATGTATTATTATGTAGGTTACTAGTTGTGTAAGAATATTTTTGTAAAATAGTATTTAAGCCAGTATAAATCAAAAATAAAGACAGAATTATTGCATGCCTTAAATCGGCACATTGTTTTAATTAAATAAAGGATTCTGCATATAAACCTGCGAATCCTGGCCAGCGGCGCCTTAGCGCCGGCCATATAATATATAACAAAATACACTTAAACATAAAACCACCATATGGCGATCCTGCAAAACTAATTTAAGTAGATCCTGCCAAACCAAATTTAAGTAGATCCTGCAAAACTAATTTAAACACCACCATTATAACACATGAACCAGACTTGGAATTCAATAAACTCCTACAAAAACTGGATGAAGGAAGAACAAAAATCAATTTTAAAAATGGATCTAAGAATTTTTGATTTAATGATGACAACAATGCAGATGTTAATGCCCCAACGATATACCAATATGATGATGGCGAAAATGCCAAAAAGGATGAGGAAGAAGAGAATAAAGCATAACCATTATACAATTTAAACTATCTTTTAATTCCATTAATAATAGCACACAACTTTCAGACTTTTACATAAACAAAAAAAAAATTTTTTTAATATATCTACCATGTCATTAAAAACTTCCTATGCAAAAAAGTATATAAAAATACTCAAATTAAAAACTTTGTTTTGAATCTTTTACATATAAATTCGACAGGAATGCACTTAAAACTATATAAAAAAAAATTTAATTAAACAATGACGAATTTTTCAACCAGCTGAATTGCAAAACATACAATAATGTCGAATTGCAAAAATAGAAAAAAAAGTAATAATAATAATTTAATAATGTAAACTATATCAAAATATTTTTAAAAGCAAAACAAAAATGTAAAAAAAAGAATTCCTTCAATTCTGTTAAGTAATTAGTATTTACTAAAAAAAAAAAAAAAAAAAAAAAAAAAAAAAAAAAAAAAAAAAAAGCTTAGTATAAAATTATGAAAAAAAATTTTTTTAATCAGGTAATGATAAATAAAAATTATGGAGTTGTATTGAAAATAAGATTTAAGCAATTGATAGAATTTAAGTAAGAATTAAAGTAACAACTAATATTTCACAGATATAATACATAGAATATTATATTAAATGATTTATACAACTTGGTTACAATACTTTAGAAATTTTACAGAAGAAATTGAACAAATTAAACAAAAAAGCAATAGTTATACTGGTATACAATTTTTCAGACCATATCTTTATGGCAGAAAATTCATAGTCGTTACAGATCACAGACCATTGATAGCGTTATTTTCTCACAAAAATCCAAGTTCAAAGCTGACTAGAATTCGCCTAGAATTATCAGACTACGATTTCGAAATAATCTATAAAAAAGGAAGTAACAATACTAATGCAGATGCATTGTCAAGAATAAAGATAGATTCTGACACATTAAGGACAATGATTCCTGAAAAAAATGATGAAACAATTAAAAGATCACTAGTGATAACTAGAAGTATGAACAACAAAGTGATACAACAAGAAAAAGATAAAGGAGATATAACAAATAATGAGGAAAATATGAAAAATAAAAGTATAATAAATAACGAGAAACATAAAATGAATAAAGAAGATAAAATATATGGATCCAAACAAGATGGTGTTACAGATCTTAATGAGTTTGGCCAACTCAAAATTTGGGACTGTACATCCATTAATGATATAAAGCTAGCTAGAAAATTAAAATTTATATTTGAAAAACTAAGAAAAGGAATTAAAATTGAAAATGATTCTGTTCTAAATGAAACGCGCGTCAGATGTAGCGAAAATCCCGATTATCTAGATAATGTGATGGAGAAACTACTTTCTGTTTTAGGCAGAACGAAATATGATAAGTTCGCACTAGAAAAGAGCGACGAAATATTTAAAAGGGTTCCCATTGAAAAACTTAAAGAAAAAATAAATAAATGTAAAGAAAGTGACGTCACAATAATGTTATATAGTAATCCTCAAATAATAAAAGATAACAACAAAAAATATGAATTAATTAAATTGTATCACAACACACCATGCGGAGGACATTTTGGAATAAGGAAAACATTAATAAAATTAAGACAAAGATACATATGGAAAAATATGTACAAAATGGTAAAAGAATACGTTTCGAAATGTGATTTGTGTCAGAAAAATAAACAAATAAGGCATACAAAAGAACCGTTATGTCTCACAGACACGCCAAATAACAGTTTTGAAACTATAGTAATTGGCACAGTCGGACCATTAAGACCATCCGAAAATAACAGATATATACTAACAATGCAATGCGAATTGACTAAATACGTAATAGCAGCACCGATGGAGAATAAAGAAGCAAAATCAATAGCTAAATGTGTAATCGAAAATTTGATATTAAAATATGGTATTTTCAAGGTTTTAAAATCAGACAGAGGTACTGAATTTGTAAACGAACTAATGAAGGAAATTTGTACGTTATTAAAAATAGAACAAAAATTTTCAACACCATATCATCATGAAACTTTAGGCACAGTAGAGAGAAACCATAGGGTATTAAATGAATACTTTTTATCTTTCGTTAACGATGACAATTGGCATGAGTGGATACCATATTATACTTTTGCTTATAATATTACACCTCACGTAGACACTAATTACTCACCATTCGAATTAATTTTTGGTAAAATACCAGAATTCCCAGGTGAAAACGTGATGAATAATAATAGAGTATATGACTTGGACAATTATGCTAAGGAATTAAAAATAAGATTAAGAAATTCATTAAACAATGCTAGAAGCATTATAGAAGTAACAAAAAGGAATAGAAGCTTAGAATCATACAGTAAGATAAATAGTATAGAAATTAATATAGGAGATTTAGTTTTATTAAAGGTAGAAAATAGGAAGAAATATGAGGCACCATATAAAGGCCCATACGAGGTAGTAAGTATAGATAAAGTTAATGTAGAATTAAACATCAACGGAAAAAATAAAATAGTTCATAAGAATCTTCTAAAAAAGTATAAAAACTAAGAAAAACAATTTGTTTAACATATGTAAATTTTAAGAAATAATGTAAAACATAAATAACACAAAATTAAAAGAAAAAGTACATTTAAACTTTTTATAATTAAGAATTGTAAAATCAAAATATAAAACCCACATACATATATTCAGCAGATTAAGCAATACAAAATATTCTATTTATATCAAACAGTAACCATATTAATGTACAAAACAACAATTAAAATTTTGCAATCTTGCTAAATAAACAAAATTGTAAAATTTTAACTAAAAGGGTAAGGGTGTAGTGTAGCATCGTCTGAACGCCCCTTTTGTCCTAATTTGTTTTCTTTTGTTTCTTTTGCTTCTTTAAAGAAAAAGTAAACGGAACAAAACGATCAATTTTCATTGATCGTACTGACACACAAACTTTATTAATAAACTAACAAACACTTTGAATATTTGGCAACTGCAATAAACTGCTGAATTAGTGAAAAGGGTTTTTTATGAATTAAATGTATTATTATGTAGGTTACTAGTTGTGTAAGAATATTTTTGTAAAATAGTATTTAAGCCAGTATAAATCAAAAATAAAGACAGAATTATTGCATGCCTTAAATCGGCACATTGTTTTAATTAAATAAAGGATTCTGCATATAAACCTGCGAATTCTGGCCAGCGGCGCCTTAGCGCCGGCCATATAATATATAACAAAATACACTTAAACATAAAACCACCATAATAATAATTAAATTAATTAATAATTAAAAAAATAATTTATATTCAGTTAAGTAAAACATTTTTTATATGTGTGTTACCCATAATGCTATTTTATAAGGTGATTACAATCGGGTTAGAAAATTCTATATTTACTTAATAATGTGTTTCATTTAACTGAATATAAATTACTTTTAAACTTTTAGTGCTTATTTTTGATCACGCCCAACTTTGCAAGCATTAGTGTCCGCCCACTTTTATAAACTCAATATCGCGGAACTGCAGCGCTTAAAGATTTGTGCCAAGTTTCGTAAAAATCTCCCAAGTTGAAGCACGTGTAATATTATATTAATTTCCAATAGGCATGGCCCCGCCCACTTTTTCAATCACAAAATTATTTCATTCTAGGAGCCTAAAACCGTTTGCCAAGTTTCGAGCCAATCGGACAAGTAAAAGTACATATAGTTTAATACTAATCTTGCATGGGCGTGACCCGCCTACTTTTTTTAATGCAATATTAACAATTTTTCAGAGCTCAGGTTGTTTGTAAAGTTTCTTAAATATCTAATAAGCCGAAGCACGTGATATATGATATTAAATTTTGATGGGCGTGGCCCTGCCCACTTTTTAAAAAGCTAGATTGGGTCTGTCTGAAAGCTTAAAGTGTATTTCATGTTTTCATAAAAATCGTTCAAGCAGAAGTACGTGTGATATTATATTAATTTGCAATAGGCATGGCCCCGCCCACTTTTTCAATTACAAAATTATTTCACTCTAGGAGCCAAAATCGTTTGCCAAGTTTCGTGCGAATCGGCCAAGTAGAAGTATTTAGAATGTAATATTTCATGGGTGTGGCTCCGCCCACTTTTTAAATGCAACATTAATAACTTTACAGAGCTCAGGCTGTTTGTAGAGTTTTGCAAAAATTAAATAAGTAGACGCAATTGAAATTTAATATAAAATTTTAATGGCCGTGGCCCTGCCCACTTAAAAAAAATAGCCAGATTTTGTCTTTTTGAGAGCTGAGGGTGTACTCCATGTTTTCGTAAAAATCGTTCAAGCAGAAAAACGTAATATATAAAGTTAAGTTTTAATGGGTGTGGCTCCGCCCATTTTTGTAACTTTTACATTAGATCATTACGAAATCCCAATGTGTATTCTTAATTTCGCAGTGATTAAATAAGTAAAAGATCATAAAATCAAAAAAGAAAATAAAAATGGTGGGCATGTTCCAGGCCACGTTTTTTAACAACTTTTTGACTGGAACCCTACACCCTTTCACACGAAAGAAAAAATTGTTGAAATCATTGTAAGAGGTATCGTGTTATGAAGTTACACATATAAAACAATAAAACATACAGACGAATTGATAACCCCATACTTCTTTGAATTCGGTTAAAAATTATTAAATTTGTGTTAATTAGTCATAGTCAGGGTACGGAAATTTGATAAAAAGAAACTTTTGTTTTGATATTGTGTTGCTGTTTGCAGCAAGTAAACAAAAAATATGGAAAACTATTGCACTTCATTTTAAAGAAAAGAAAACCTTGCGGGAAAAATTTAATTATTTTGAGAAAAAACGTTTTGCAAACGTTTGCTGTTTGATATGTTTATTTTAGTAGAGAATGTTTAATAAGAAATATGGATAACTTTTGTAATATGTTTTCATTATTTTAAATATATATTTTTACTAGCTAGAACCATGTATGTTTCGTTACACGTCGTAAACGTTTTGTGATGAAACGATAACAATTTTTGTATGAGAAGTTTGCGGTTCAACCTTCACTATTTTGTAGAATACAATTTTCATTATTAATTTAAAATGCTATGAGGAGTTTCAAAATTCTCACTGATATTAGTTTCCAATATATTTTTTTAATTAAAAATTTTCTTTCTTTGAAAGCAGCCACGCTCACTTTTCCAATCACGATTATTTGATATCATCGATACAATCAGCGGAATTTCAAGCTGGTGTTTGTAGCAGATACCAAGATATTAAAAAATAAATACTTAATTTACTTGGGAGCTGACCCACTTTCTGTTCCAATTTTGACTATTTTTTTTATAATACTCTTCTCGCTATTGGCGTTACTGCTAACGAAAATATTTTAAAATTTTGACTGTATTTGTTTCCAAGATATTATAAAATAAATATTGCTTCTATGTGGAAAGTGCCACACCAACTTTGGGAATTGAACGAGTAGTAGCCTATTGTACCTTCTGGACCATCAGTAATAGGCTGTAAGCAAAACAGCAAATAATGAAGCTTTTCTCTAACTCTTCCTTCACCATCTGTCTTTCTTATCACTGTCCCTGTCCTAAAGAAGGTAACAATTAGTAATAGTAGCAGGCATTCATTGCCTGAGTGTTACTCGTTACTTGCAAATCAGCAAGATCGGTACGCTGGTGTTATTTTTGAAGACAAATAAAAATTTGCACTATTTGAGATGAACGATGTTTGCTTGTTAAATTTTTAAATTGTTTGCTGAGATAATCCACAATATCAGCAGAGTTATCCCTGCATAATTCCAACGTTTCCCCTGTGTTAGTTTTCTAGATATCTCAAAGTAAATATTTTCTCTTTATGGCAGGTGCCGCACCCACATGCCCAATTCGAACTTTTTAAGCGACTTCAAAAAAAGGTGGAAGTTAACAATTCGTCTCTATTTTTTTTGCTGTTACTTCATAACACGGTACATTTTAGACCGATTGCAAAAATTCTTTTTTTTTTGTCTGAAAGGGTATAGCAATAAAAGTGGGCGGGGACACGCCTACAATTTTTTAAATTAAATTTTATGATATTCTACTTATTTGATTGCTGCGAAACCTATAAAACACCTGTGGTTCTTGTAATTACACAATTTGAAAGTTGAAAAAGTGGGCGGGGTTGCGCCCATTCAAATTTATTAGAATATTTCACGCAGTTCTACTTAACAGGTTTTTACGAAACTTACCACACACCTTGAGCTCCAAAATAAACACAATCCTCCATATAAAAAATGGGCGGAGTCACGCCCATTAAAATTTAATTTTATATATGTATCTCACGTACTTCTTCTTATCTTCTTCTATTAGATCTTTGCATTGAAGTCGGTTTTTTTTTGGCAGAAAGAATTATTTTTCTGAGACAACTCACATTACAAAAAGCGTTTCTTACACAAAATTTCACATTGCTTGCTGCTTTAGATGCAAGGATATTCTATGATCAAAAAATATTTATATGGGAGCTGTTACGCCCATTAGTTTTATACCCACTTTTTCTTTTTTTCTAGCCATTTATAAGGTCAATGAAATAATAATCCACGTAAAATCTCAATTGTTTTACCGCATTAGTTCTTAAGGTATTTTAAAATAAATATTTTCTGTACAATATGGCAGGTTTCACGCCCACTTGCCGACTACTTTATACTATTAAATTACTGCGATATTAAACAAAAAAATTAGACAAATCAGTCCAGCCGTTTTGCGATTTTAGGTGAATTTAAAAAAGAAACCTAAGCTGGGTTATAACAAAAATTAAAAAAAAAAAAATAAATAGCGAAGTAAGAGCAGCTGTTCTCAAGTGATATGATTATCAACTAACTTTATTTGATTTTATTGGTGGCAATAGCCGAAACTAAAATATTTTGAAAAGCTGCATTTATTTTATAAAAATCTCTTATTTCGCTTCGTATATCCTTTATACATATTTTGTGCACTCTTTTCGTCATAAATACTGCTGAGCATTGCAATATTGTCCTGGCACATTTATTTTCATTTGAATTCAATTAAACGATCGTAACAATTAAAATACAAGCGGTTACTGTTTGTATTAAATAAATATTTTTTTTTTCTCCAAAAAAATATTTATTTTCCTGTTGTTATTCACATTTAGACAATTGACAAATTTATTATGTAGAAAATCTTTATTTATAATTGTATTTTATGCAACTTTATGGTCATTCACAGCCCCGGTATTTAAAGTACAATTTTTGCTATTCCATAGAATCAGCAAAGACAAAAAAACCAACTCACTCAAATGGTGCAAGAGTCAACAACATATTCAAACTTAATGGGGCAAACAAAAAAAATGTATGCAACTTGCACTGTTTTCAATTTCAACCAAAAAAAAAAATTATTTATATAGAAAAATCAACTCCTTGTACAGACAATAAAATAAAATTACTTGTAGCAAAAAATAAAAAAAGAGCTTTACACATTTAAAACGAACTCGCAAAACTAATCGAAATCATTTGCAGTTTTAAATGTTTCGGATAAAGGAGAAAGAGTTTGAAAAAGTGAATGCGAGTGAGTGAAAGGGGATATCGGGAGCTATAAAAACAAGTTAATTTGTCATGAGTTTGAAATTTAATGGTAATCAATGGGGTTGACTGCTTGTTTGCTGCTGCCGGTGTTTCAGTTTCAGTGATTTCAACTAAGAGTATGTTGCATAATTATTGATAAATTGGGAAATATCAAACACACTAGCAATTCATTAGGGTGGTCCTGCGAACAAAATAAAAGCGTTTAATCGAACGAAAATTATATAAACTAAATACTAACACTGTGTTTCCACTCTGGACTTGAGTAGAAAATTTATTAGAAAAGCACTATTTTGTTTTGAGTGATTAATTTACAGTATTAATTTATTCATTTTATTTATTTTTAAGTATCTCAGCAAACATTTTATATTATATTGAAAATCATTGAATTAATGTGACGCGTTCGTATTTTTAAGTTGCAGCTTTTCCCTGAGTGTACGTTAGGTAAAATTTTTAGAAAAATTTAGTCACTTTGCTCAGAAGTACAAGATTAGTTGCTTGCTGTCGCACGTGACAAAAAATTGGAATTTCTCGGAGAAATGTCCATATGCTAAAAGATTATTATATTTTTGGTTTAATGTCTTTCAAATTTATTAAAATATTATTATTATTCAGTTAAATAATCTATAAGAACAGAAAATTTATTCAATTATAAGAGTGAATTTTGTTAAAAAAAATTTATTATTGTTGTCTTATATGTGCACTATGTCATTATTCTAACAAATTTCTTTTATTTCTTATTCGATAAATTTGATTAAATTTATTCGTTAATTTATTTCATGTGGTTAAATCAGCTGTAACTTTTAGCTAAATATGCAAAGCATTTCATTTACGAGATATGCTTGTAGATAGGTTTTATGGAACTTTTCGTTGCTAATTTCGTTGCGCGATACATCATTAATAAAACATTTTGGGTCAGTTTCTTTATTGCTTTGTTAGAACTCATTGAAATCGAAATAGGGAAAACTTGTTTATGGTCCTTCGAGCTATTCGTTCTGCAACGTGTCCCCCACTTACTTAAGTACAAGTTCTTTAATCTTGTATAAACAATAAACAAAGCCAATAGCGCTCTTTATTTATTTGCTAGGCTTAGTGTACTGTCAGGACAAAAAAATAATTTAAGTCCTTAAGAAACTTATGTAAATTGTTTTTATATCTTTGGTAGACTTAAACATTGTGGTAACCGAATAATATTCTTAGCACGTAAATTGCTAGAAATACAAAAATTATTATTTATAAAAAAAAAAAAATAAGAAACATAATAACAAAAAAAAATATTCTCTTAGATAGAAATGCTTCATTTCATTTCCTTTTGCACAGTTTGAAAATAATTTTCCCTATCAATTTCCACAAACGAAAAACTTAAATAAACTGCCACTAAAACTACTTAAGAAATCATAAAAAATATTTTTTATTTTTTTTATATTTTATTTTTTCCTTCCTTGTGCAAACATTAAGAAGAAAAAGTCAAATTATAAGTAGTTCTTGTTCCGTAGTAGTAGTCAACACTGGCAGCGTATAAGAAAAAAAAAATAAGAAACAAAATTGCAACAACATTTAAGATTGACGCCCCCAGCCAGCTCTGTCTGACTCAATGTCTGCTTTGCTAAGAATTTTCCTACTTAAGTAAAAAACATAAAATGATTTCTCAAATATTTTCAATATAAAAAGCTGCCTGCTGTTCGCCACCAAAGTTTTCTTTGCCATCACACAAACACACACAAATATTTCAGCACCCAAATAAAAGCGCATATTTTTCAAAGCGACTCAAGGCTTCTGAGCAAGAGGTCAAGCAAAAAGAGCCAAAATCAAATAAAATCTCGTACAAAAGAAAGAGGAAAATAATGTCAAATAATAAAGAAGGAAACTTTTAGGCCACAACGTGATAAAAAAAAACAAGGAAATACTTGCACAAGAAAAAATAAAAACTGACAGCTAAATAGTTGCAGACTTAAATGCAAACGTTTGAAATTCTTGTAAACGCTTATTTTTGACATTATTTAGTAGCAAGGGAGATAGAGTGAGAGAGAGAGAGAGATAGAAAGAGATAGAGGGACAGACCTGGAAAAAATAACTTCAGAAACAAGACTGACTAAAGTCAAGTAAACTAAAGGAGTTTAAGTTTATTTCAGCTATATAAACAAATTATTGGTTGAGAGAAAATTTCAGACCATTCTTCCACAATTTTCAGTTATCATACTAAAGCGGAATATGCCCACGTTCCAGGTAAAGCAGTCCCATTCATAGTTACTAGGCCCAGACATTTTTTAGACTGATGAAATACAATTTTTTAAGACTTAGACAAATCTATACATATTTCTATTTACTTGTATTTGAATCTATATTCCTAAAAAAGTAATTCTTTTATACCATCCTTCGCCGGCGTATGTAGTATATGCAGACCCAGACAACGAAGCCGAACGGCTCACAGCCGCGCCGCCGACGATTTTTATAATAAGTTAGCCGCCGCCGAAGAGTGTAGCAATAAATTGCCCATCATTGCCATAGCAATGCCCATCATTGCCATAGCAATGCCCATCAGTCTCAGCCGCCGCTTAAGACCAAATCGGGTCTTCGCCGCCGCCGACCAAAATTATACATCGGCTTCGTTCTCTGTAACAGACCTCCAAAAAAATATTTTTCAATTCAAAAATTAATTAATTACAAAAAGCTGTCACACACGTCGTCATATTTTACAATAATAATAAAAATTTTTTATTCGCCAATCCACCAAAATTCGGTTACTCGAATAAAAATTCAATTAAAGAATTAAAAATTCTGTAAATCTAAAGAATTCAAAAAAGTTTTGCAATAAAATAAATAATAAGATAAACTTGTCTTATTTAATTTTGTAATGTAATAATAAAATTTTATTTTATTCGATTACTCGAATAAAATGTAAAACATATTAAGTCTAATATTTAAGTCTAAGATTTAACAAAAACATGTTATAACAGAATAAGCAAATAATCATTTGTTTTAATATATTTTTTTATCACAACAAGAAAAAATTTTATGATCTCTTTAACGAATAATCCTATGAAATTAATATTTATTCGATTACTCAAATAAAATATTTGATAAAAAAAGCTAACGAAATAAAGATTTCTATTGATTTTTCATAAAGCTACTATAAAAGCTATTCGTTTTTTTAATAATCGATTATTCGGTTACTCGAGTGAATCTTTTTTAATCTAACATTTTAATCGTGCCAATATTCGTTTTAAACTACACAATACAATTAGTTAATAATTTATTCGCTTACTCGCATACATTTTTTTTTAATTTTTATTGATTTATAATTTTATTCGTCACAGTGACGAATATATGGTTAAGGCTGTAAACTTATTCGATTAATCGAATAAAAAATTTTTTTTATCCAAAAATTAAATTAATTCTATTTATCGGTAGTTAATTTTCAATAATAAAAGAATGAGCAAAAATTATTCAAAATTATTCGCTATGCAATCGAGTAACCGCATGCTAATTTATTGGGTTACTTACTCAAATAAAATTTCTTGATAAATAATACAAATAAAAGTATATATACATATATACACTTTTTGGTTTCTATAGTATGTTGAAAGTTTGTATATGTTATGGCAACATATGAGCGATTTAAACCCAATATTTATACGATTAATCGAATAAAAAGTCTTATAAGTAAAATATTTAATAAAGATATATATTTATT
Source organism: Tachina lurida (assembly GCA_944452675.1). Classification (NCBI taxonomy): domain Eukaryota; kingdom Metazoa; phylum Arthropoda; class Insecta; order Diptera; family Tachinidae; genus Tachina; species Tachina lurida. The sequence goes on along the minus strand of OX101756.1, from coordinate 30,673,176 downwards.
TTTGTATGCAATTCATTCCATTGATATGAAGCTTACATAGGAACTATTTTGGCATGCAAGCAAACAGCCGAATAAAAATTTATTCGGTTACTCGAATAATTTTTTTTTGTAAAAAATGTAAGTTTATATACTTTTTTCTATTATGACGAATAATCCAGTGAGACTAAAAAATTATTTGATTAATCGAAAAAAATTTTTATTTTTGGTAGGCTTCTTTTTGTTAGTGGTATTTCTTATTATTCCGAATAAAACAATTTATTTTATCTTTTAATCAAAGTTTCGTCGAAAGTTTTTAGCGATTTTATTTAGAGTACGATTTTATTTAATTGTTTTATACATTACAAGTGTTATTAATAATTTATTGTTGTATAATTTACAGTGCGACACATTAACAATAATAATTAATATGTAAATCAATAATTAAATTCGAATAATTCACAGAATTAAACCAAAAATATATCACAGCCATTTTACTCTTGGTTGATTGAAAAATAAAATTAATGTTTTTTCTAACCAGTAATTCTTGTCCATTGGTAACAATTTTTAATAAAAGTTAAATAATATAAAAACAAGTAACCGAATAATAATTTACTCGATTGCTTAATTAAAGTATTTTTTTCAACAAAATTTATAAACTTACATATTTTTTACTGCGCTTTTTTCGTGACTTTATTCGCCAATGTGACGATTAGTCGGCTAAAACTAAAAATTTATTCGAATAAAAAAATTTTATTTATTTTAGTAAACAATAAAACTCATATTATTTGTCATTGCAATGTTATAAAAAAAATTACATATACATATGCATGTTGTTTTGTCGAATAATCGAATAATAATGTATTCGGTTGGCCGAATAAACTATTTTAGTGAAACATATAAACTGGCGGTAATATGTATATCTTTTTTATTCCCTTGTTGAAAGTTTTTAATAGTTGTTTTAATAAACAATCGAATAAAAGTGAAAATTTATTCGATTAATCGAATAAAAAGTTTTATTAAAAAAAACTAAGTTATTACATGTTATTTTTTTATTATCTGCAATTCACGTCACTAAAAAACAAATTGAAAAAATGATGTGTTTATTCGTTATGCCATTAAATATCCGAATAATAATTTTTTTGGTTACTTGCATACATTATTTTAATACTAATGTATATATATAAGCTTATGAAGGTGTATTTTTATTCTTTTGTGTGATAAAATTTTTATTCGGTGTTCTAACGAATCATTTAAGTCACGCCAAAAAACTAGAAAAAAAAAGAAATCGTTATAACATTGAATATTCGAATAATAATTAATTCGGTTACTTGAATACATATTTTAAAATAAAATATTTAAGCTGATTGATTGATTTTATTGTTTTGTATGATAGAATTTTTCTTCGGCTATCAAACGCACAATGAAATATAACTGAAAATTTATTCGATTAATTGATTAACATGTTTTAATTAAAAAAATAAATTTTTTATTCCATAGCTTGAATATTTTTTTTTTTGTAATAAATTGCATAAGCTGACTTTTTTTATTGCTTTGCATGATACAATTTTTTTTGGGTGTTCTAAGACACAATCAAATATAACTGAAAATTTATTCGATTAATCGAATAAAAAAATTTTAGCTAAAAAATTTTAGCTAATGTTCTTTGTTTTGTGGGTAATTTATGCCGCTACTTAAAAAAAATTAGAAAATGTTTTTTTTAAGCAATCGAATATATATTCGAAAAAAAATTGATTCGGTTACTTGAATAAATTTTCTTATAATAAAATATATCTATAAGCTGAAGTAGATTTATTTTTTTTATTCCTTTGTTTAAAAAAAAATTATTCATGGTGTTAATGAATGATGGAATAAATAATATAATATAATTTATTCGGTTACTCGAATAAAAAACTGAATTTGTAGAATATTGAATGTAATTAGCGTTTTGCTATTTGTAAGTTAATTGCATGAAACATTTTATTCTCTATTAATTCGATTTAGTTGGTTTATTCAAATGAAAAAATTTATTAGAAACTTATCCATCTGTAGTAGTTAGTTTTGAGGGTAGAGGTGCTGCTTAGAGCTAAAGCTTCAAGCGCGGCAGCAGTCCTTTTATTTTCCAATTTTTTTATTATTAAAACTTTTAATAAAAGGAATATACATAGTTTCTCTTATAGTTCTTCTTTTTTTTTTAAATTTAAAAAATGTACAAAAATCTCTTATAATCCTTAGTGTCATAATTTTTACCATAAGCATTCGCACGATGATTTTAAGTCACAAAAAAACGAGTGTCTTAAAGTATCATTTAAAAATACTAAAAAACAAAGGAATTACTTTTTTAATACTCGTAAAATTGAAAGCAGAAAAACATATTTTTTTTCGTATTAAGACAGTTACTGCCAAGTAATTTTTGTGCAAATAAATGTTCCCTCCTGTTGCCCTGCTGAGAATCCTTAAAAAAAAAATGGGAAAACTGCACAATGGCTCTTCTTCTCCCTCTCCCTCTCTCACACTCTCCCTCGCTGCTTTAGTGTGCTTGAATGTGCGTGCGTTTATGTGTCTGTTGCTTTTTTATCTCTCGTACCAACTGCTTTGCAAAAAGTGAAACTTTTCAATGTTCATAAAGTTTTCAGTTATTTTCGCTTCAAAGTAATTTTGTTTTATCTTTTTTTTTTTTTGTTGAACCGAAAAGCCATAGAAAATGCAGTTAACAAAACGTTAAAATTGGTGATAACTGTGTTATGTGCATTTTTGTGTGTGGGCGTGAGTGTTTTTATGTGTAAACATGTTTGCACATACATAAATCATTTTATGGCACAAAAATTGGCCTTAAAGTAGAAAAACTTTACTAGAGATGTTATGGAAAAGATATGAAAAACAAATTTTTTTAATCAGAAAAACATTGATTAAAACAGAAGGTAGAGCATTAAAGTTTGTGGTTTATAAAGTAAATTATAATGAAAAAAAAATCAAATTAAAATTTTTATTTGTACAAAGGAAATCTAAAACTTCGTCAAAAGGATGGCATTTTTCTCCGTTTCATTGGCTCTATGTTTTTTCATCAATGATATGAATCGAGCATGGAATATAAATTTTTCATTAATGTTAGGAACTTTTGCATAAACATTTTACTGTTTCATTTGAAAAATATTAAAAAAAAATTCAATATTACGAAATATGTCCTTACACCGAATGAAACAAAATTTACAGCAGATCTAAAACGAATAATATTGTAAAGCTACGGTCACACTTGACAAACATTTGCCCAAAAAAGCGTAACCAATAAATACTAATGCAAAATTTTTTGCTTCAGACACGTGTTTATTAAGTTAATTAGTTTCGTATTAAGGAAATATGCATAGTTATAGAATACAATATTATTGGAGACTATTAAACTTAATAAACACGTGTCTGAATCAAAAGATTTCTCATTAGTATATACTGGTTACGCTTTTTTGAGCAAATGTTTGTCAAGTGTGACCGTACCTTAAGTATGTATACATATGTATATTAATTTTTTATGCATTATAATTATAAAAAGAGGTAAAATAATTTTTTTTAGAAAAAGGATATATAGGAGGTAGTCATGTCCTTGCACTAAATGAAACAAAATTTACAGCAGATGTTAAACTTTTAATTTTAAAAATATTTATTAATTTTTAGTGGATTTTAATAATAAATCAATCTAAAATTTAGTTTTTGAGAAAAAGGATATACATACATATGTATGTGTAAGAGGTACAGCACATGCAAAACGAAACATTTTGTATTTAGTTTATTAATTTTTAGTGTATTATAACTGTAAAAATAGATAAACTAATTTTTTTAGAATAGGGATGTACATATGTATGGGAAGTAGTCATGTCCTTAAACCGAATGAAACACAATTTAAAAAGAGTTAAAAATCATAATTTTTTTAAAATATATAACAATTTTTAGTGCTTTTTAATCATAAATAAAACTAAAATTTAGTTTTTGAAAAAAAGGATATATTGGAGGTAGTCCTGTCCCTGCGTCGAATGAATCAAAATTCACAGCACATATAAAACGAAACATTTTGTAAGTAGTTATTAATTTTTAGTGCATTATAATAATAAATAGACGTAAATTTTAGTTATTGAGAAAAAGGATGTATTGGATCGATTAAAACAAAATTTATAGCAGATGCAAAACGCAGACTTTTCCAATAACTTATTAATTTTTAGTGCATTCTGATCATAAAAAGAGGTAAAATTAATAACACTGTGATACAAAAAAAAAAAAAAAATATTCAGGGATTCTAATGTACCAATTCGATTTTGTTGGAGTCCATGGATGACGAAAATACCGTTGGTTTTTTTAGGTCACTTCATAAAGTGATTTTATAACGGTAAATGTAGTGAAAAACGGGGTTTCAGTTTTAAACAGGTGTAACTTCTTTGTTTCCTAACGGATTTCTTTTAACTTTCCGTTGGTGTAAAGGACCGAATATTATCTTTCAACCAAGATATATTTTTTGAAAATCGACTCACAAATGGCTAAGTTACAGTCGTTGTAGTGTAGAAAAAACCCATTGAAAAAGTATTCTTTTGTTTTCCTCAGGCCATAAGTTGCTTATGAGTTACAAAAGAATACTTTTTTAATGGGTTTTTTCTACACTTCAACGACTGTAACTTAGCCATTTGTGAGTCGATTTTCAAAAAATATATCTTGGTTGAAAGATAATATTCGGTCCTTTACACCAACGGAAAGTTAAAAGAAATCCGTTAGGAAACAAAGAAGTTACACCTGTTTAAAACTGAAACCCCGTTTTTCACTACATTTACCGTTATAAAATCACTTTATGAAGTGACCTAAAAAAACCAACGGTATTTTCGTCATCCATGGACTCCAACAAAATCGAATTGGTACATTAGAATCCCTGAATATTTTTTTTTTTTTTTTTGTATCACAGTGTAATTTTTAGAAAAAGTATATTTGGAAGGTAATCATGTCCTTGCACCGAATTAAATAAAAATTATGATGGAGCTAACACGGATAGTTTTAAAAATATTTATTAATTTTTTAGTGCTGTGTAAAAGTAAATTGAGCTAAAATTTAGTTTATGAGAAACAGGGTATATGGGAGGTAATCCTGTCCTTGCGTCGAATGAAATAAAATTTACAGCACATGTAAAACGAAATATTTTGTAAGTAGTTATTAGTTTTTAGAGCATTATAATAATAAATAGAGGTAAAATTAAGTTATTGAGAAAAATGATATATGGGAGCTAGTCATGTCCTTGCATCAAATGAAAAAAAATTTATAGCAGATGTAAAACGCAGTTTTTTAGTGCATTCTAATCACAAAAAGAGTTAAAATTAATAATTTTTAGAAAAAGGCTATATGGAAGGTCATGTCCTTGCACCGAATGAAATAAAAATTATGACTGAGCTAACACGCATAGTTTTAAAAATATTTATTAATTTTTAGTGTTGTGTAATACTAAATTGAGCAAAAATTTAGTTTATGAGAAACAGGATATATGAGAGGCACGCATGTCCTTGCACTGAATGAAACCAAATTTTCTCCAGATCTAAAACGCGTTTTGCTTTCTAATGAAAAATGCAGCTCAAATCTAGTTTTTGAGATAAAGGATATATAGAAGGTAGCCATGTCCTTGCACCGAATGGAATAAAACTTAAGGCAGAGCTCTAGAAGTATTGTGGTACAAGGAAAGTTGAAAAAGTTCGTAACTTCGACTACTTTATAACAAACATAGATGGGGCCACAATAAAAACATGCTCCATTTTAAAATCCTGTTCAAATCTCTTAAACTTTTCTATTATTCAATTTATTTTTAATTATTATTATGCGCTTTTGGTTTTTCCAACAATGGCCTGTGCGCGAGAAAAAAAATCTTAAACCAATTAAGTGGAGACATATTTCACACTTTTTTAGTTTGCGAAAAAGTTTTCTTGTTTTATATGAGCTTAAATCACCGTTTAAATCGAGAAAGTTGTTCCTTTTCACACACACACACACACACACACTTAACACACACACTATATAGTTTGGCGTTGATTTCTCAGATACAGAGAGCTTCGTGGGAACAAAAACTTTTGTTAATTAAAGTTAAGACAGGTTGATAAATTATGAAAATTATCCGTTTATTATTGAAATTCACAAAAAAAGGTAAGCGATTAAAAACTCATTGTAGAAAGTTTTAAATATTTTAGTTAATGCTTAAGCGTTATATAATAAAATGTTTTGTGTAATGTTTTTTTTTAACAGAATATATAAAATGGTATTTAGTATGCAGCTTGAATACTCTAGTCAATGGATCAAAATCAAGAATGTGTGTGTGTGTTTAAGGAGAATTTTTATGTTTAATAGCATTTGTTTAAAGAATAATTAAACTTTCGTTGTTGTTCTTTAACAATTGCAATTTTTCAATAAAGGATATGTGTAAGATCCACATATCTTTGCATCCTTTGCAATGAGATCTATTAGAGAACTTCTTCTCATTACTTTGGAACTCATTACAAACTTTCGCATCATTTTGTTATATACATATTTTAAAAATTTTAAAATAAAGGATATATGAGCGTTAGAAAAATCCTTGCACCGATTCCATAAAAATCGATTGAAGTGATTAAGCACATTAATTTTGCAAATAGTTGCAATGTTTTACAGTATTCTGTACTTGATTGTGTGTGATATTAAATTATTCAAAATAAAGGATATATGGGAGTTAGGCAAATCCTTGCACCGATTACAATGAAATTAATATAACAGCTTAATTATATAATTCCACAAATAGTTACAAATTTGCGCTGATTCTTAAAGTTATTTATAGCTGTTATTGAATTAATTTTTAAAATAAGGATATACATATGAAATGCCTGCAGAAATGAAAATGATATAATTTCGTTACCCGGTTCATCATGGTACTAAATAAATTTTAAAAGATTGGGATGTACATACATACATACACATAGGAGATAAGCATGTCCTTGCATCGTTTAGAGTGAAATTTATTAGATAGCTTCCCTTGCTCCGATCGAAATGAAATATATTGGCGGATCTTAAGCATATAGTTTAGGAAACAGTTATAAGGTTTCGCTACTTTTTGATTTTAATTGTGGCTGATTTTCAGTTTTTAAAATAAATGATATATGGGAAAAAGGCATGTCCTTGCGCCAAAAGAAATGAAATTTATGAAGGCTTCTAAGCATATAATTTAAGAAATAATTACCAGGTTTTATTGGTCTCCGATCTTAATTGTAGTTGTTTTGGGAGTTAAAAAAAAGGATATATGAGAGGTAGGCGTGTCCTTGCACCTAAAGAAAGGAAATTTATCAAGGCTTCTTAGCATATAATTAAAGAAATAGTTAATAGGGTTCACTGATCTCCTATCATAATTTTGGTTATTTTTCAGTTTTTTAAATAAAGGATATATGGAAAGTAGCATATCCTTGCGCATAATTAAACAAAATTTGTCACATAACTTAGCTACAAAATTTTGGAAGTTGTTATATACTATTACTGCAACCTTATCTTAATTCACTTTGAATATACATATAAATAACGTATATGTATATGGAACAAAAGCATGTCCTTGCAAATATCGGAATGAAATTCATAGAGTATCTTTCGCTAGTATCGTATGAATTAAGATATTTACAGGATTGCAATAGTTTGATCTTAATTAAATGTTGCCTATATTTGTTTAAATAAAGGACATATGGGGGCTAGGCATATCCGTGCACCGATCTTAATTAAACTTATTATGTGCCTTATGCGTGTAATTTTAGAAATAGTTAGAAGTTTTCACTGCTTTATGCAGTTTATTGAAGCTGAATTTCAGTGTTTCAAAAAAAGGATATATGGGAAGAAGGCATGTGCTTGCACCGCTCGTTATGAATATTTTTGGAAATGTTAAGATTGTCATTTTGAAACTTGTTAAAAGGTTTCTAATTTAATTTTAGCGAGATTTCCTTTGGTGTTAAATAAAGGATATATGGCAGCTGGGCATACCCTTGCTTGGATCGGTATGAAATTTAGTGGGTTTGCCTATCATGTAACTTTTGAAATAGTGACAAAGTTTCACCGCTTTCCAAATTAATTATAGTTGATATTTTTGTTGGTAAAATAAAGCCCCTTCACTGATCTCACAACAATAAAATTTACAGAGCATCTTATGCCTGCAATATTAGAAATATTTACTTGTCCTTACACGGATTGATATGAAATTTACCCAGAATCTTGAGTATGCTAAATTAGAAATACATAGTTACAAAATTTCTTAATTGATGAATAAAGGATATATGGTAGGCTAGCTTGCCGTTGCAGCTACTTAAATGAAACTATCCACGGAGCTTAATTACATAGTTTTACAAGTTGTTTTATGGTCTAAATGCACTTTAACCTTAATTTTTAAAATAAAGGATATATGGTAGGCAGATATGTCCTTTGAATAGTTATAACAATATTTATAGTTTTTATAATAATATTTATCATTTTTAGCCATGTTTACCAAGTTTTAGTGCGTATTTATTATAATTCCAGCTGATATGTAATTTTTGAAAATAAAGGATATATGGGAGGTATGCATATCCTTGCATTGATTAAACTTAAAATCAGCACAGAGCTTAACTTAATAGTTTTATAAATTGTAGCAGCAAAGTTTTTCTGGCCGTAGTTGTGAGAGATTTTAAAATTTAATATTATTTATTTTATTTTAATACATTCTTAATTTAAGCATATTTATAGCCTTTTGGTCAATTACAATTTTGTATTAATAGTAAAAAATTGTTTTATTTGGTTTGCTGGAGTTAAATACGTAGTTTTAAAGCATTGTGATCGTGACAGCTGCAGAATTATTATTTTTTTTATTATTGAGGATGTATGTATGTATGTAGAGGTATACCTTGAAATTAGTGCTTACTTTTAAAATCGACATTTGATTGTATTTGTATAAGAAAAATTCTGCAATAAAGTCGTTTTGCCATATGAAAACAGATCAAGTTGCGAAGGTTGTTTTGCTAACTAACAATCCTAAATTATCAGATATTATTTGCTTGATGCCTGATTCTCCTACTCTTCCTTTTCCGTTTATGTTTGAAATAAACGCTGTAAGTTTGACAGTCACAGACAGCATGATGGTGCCTTTTAAATGCATTTGCAAGGAAAGCCTTTCATAAATACTCTCGCCTGCTTTAAGCTATGCATTATATCGCCCTGCTTGGCCAATTTAAATTGGTGTCAAATTTTGTTTTGGAGGGTGGCGGGGGGGGGGGGGGGAACGATGATGATACCAGTGCATGAGTAACTGATGAGCACTTTTCTCTGTGGTAGCGTTTTTCTATTTTCTGTTGACATTTTTTCTCTACATTTTAATATTCTATACGTTCTGTGTATGTGTGTGTTTTTTGTGTAATATATAGAATTGTAGGTTTTGTGTGACTGTGCTCTGCTTGTTTCTAATATAAAACTAATACTATTGCTGTCCATTTTCATGTTGTTTTGTATGACTCGTACGACTGCATTGTTTGGTCTTCTAATACAGTTGCTGTTGTGTTGTTCCCAATGATGCGACAAATGAGTGACACTGTCAGCTGATGATGACTACAATGAACACAATCAATGTTGTGCTGTATTTTTTTAGTCTTATTTGCGCAAATCCTATAAATTCAAGCAAGCTTTAGAAAATTATGTTTTATTTTGCAGCGACATAATGTAAAATGATTTTTTTTAACACAATTTATTTCAGCCTGCTGTATGGCCAGAATCCCTAAAACCATAACAGCAGTATCCTTAACACATTTGTATGAGTGCTGACATAAAATGATGAATTAATTCAAGTTAATACTGAAAGTAGAACAATAAAAAAAATGTTTTCCATGTTTTCAACGATTTTAAGAAAAAGTTATGAAAACATTTATTGAAATAATGCATGATGAGTCATGTTTAGTAATTGTAGCGGTTTTCCTAAGCGTATGCTTAATATTATAGTACAAAAATAATTAAATATTACTCATACGCCCTTAATTTCCAATCAAACATTTTCCATTCACAAATGATTATTATTGTAGTGACATTTTAAATATCCTGTGCTATTTCATTTATATATTTATATTTCATTTCTTTATTAAAATATTGTTGTTAATATTATATAAAGCTGAGAGGCAAATTGTTTTATTTTGACGTTAAATTAATTGTGTTAAGCAAATAGCCAGACAACATGTTTGTATTTGTATTGACCCACAAGCAACACCTTTCATTTGCTCTGTCATTTTACCTGGAAATGTCTGAATGTCCGCAGGAGTAAAAGTATATCACAGCGTAGCTAACTACAATGCCATGGCAAACAGACAAAAGCAAAGGGTTGCTCAATTGTCTGGCGGCAGAGGGAAAACTTAAATTGTTTGCATTTGTGTAAAAATAGAAAACATTACAACTATACGTACATATTTTCATTGTTACCTTTATGACTTTCGGCACTTGTTTGCTATTGCATCAAGTGGTTGAGTGGCCGGCCTCTCCTGTTGCTTATTGTTATGGTGAATCGGCTTATGAAACCGTGGCAGTCCTTGCATTTGAAGTATACAATGTGTTCAGCGCTTTTATGCAGAATCTTATTAGTAGCAGTTTTGTGGAACATTTTAACCCTCTAACTTTTCGTTAAATGGGACTTTTTTGTCCTTTTCAAAATAAAAATTGTCAAAAAAAAGGACTCTTAAATAAACTTGCCTTGCAATTTTAATGTAAGTGTGTGAATCGGAGAAACAAGTCGAAGCAAAGTTCCTTCATCGAGCACGTGCTAGAATTTGCAATGAAAAAACTAGTGCTGCGTCTAGGGTTAATTTAATTTTTGACTAATTTCTACTTGGCTGTACAAGTGATTGCAAAAGCATTATCGTAATAAATTTTCTTCCAATAACGTGCTCGCTTATTAGTGTGACTACTTGACCATCACGTGAGTCATGTGCGATCACGCGTGACTAAGAGTGCTAACAAATTAACATCATATATTTTCTCTTAATTTTTTTTTTACATTCATAAATGTTCACTTAATCGAGCACGTGGTAAAATTTGCCTTAAGAAAATTAATGCTGCGTCTAGGGTTAATTTAATTTTTAATCAATTTCTACTTCGTCGTAGGGGTGATTGCATACACATGGTCGTAATTAATTTTGATTTACTATAACGAGTTCGCTTCTTAGCGTGACTATTTGACCATCACGTGAGTCGTGTGCCATCACGCGTGACTAGGATTGCTAACAAATTAACATCACATTTTTCTCTTATTTTTCTTTTGAGATTCATAAATTCTCACTTTATAGAAGCAAAATTATTGGCGGCGGCGGTGGTGCAGTAGTTGTGACACCAGCGGCGGCTCGTAGAGAATTTTATTCAAAGAGAATATTAAAAATTTAAATTGAAAATGGATTTTTTATTAATTTTTTCTCTGAAATTGTACGATTTTGTCCTTTTGAGCAGATAAAATTTCGGCTGTTTTTGCGCCGATATAATCGGCGGCGGCGGGATGAATAAAAATAAATAACCGTTGGTGGCGCGCCGTCGCCTTCGAGCCGATCGACTTGTCTCGCTCGTGTGAAGACAGCAAGGCCCAAAATTTAACTAAAACACCGGAAATTACCAAAACTTGAAACACGTTTAAGGGTAAATTTCATAACTCCTGCCTTTAAATAATAACATATGCTCAGCAATTATATGTGAAAACCTTTTGGGGGACCTTTTAACTCCCAACTACTCTCAGTATGTTTATTTTTATTTTTATTTTGTCCCTTTAATTTAACACAACTCAAAAACTCCGGAAATTACCAAAACTTGAATCACGTGTAAGGGTTAATTTTGTACTTTTTTAACCCTTGCCTTTAAATCATAATATTTGTTCAGCAATTGTATGTGAAAACCTTTTGGGGGACCTTATAACTCCCAACTACTCTCAGTATGTTTATTTTTTGTCCCTTTAATTTAACACATGGCAATTCTAGTTGAAAAAATTTTGAGTTTGTGATAGACAGAGAAGAAAAGATAATGAAAAGAAGCCATCATATTTTCCTCTCCCGCCCATGAACTCAAAAAATGTGCAACCAAAAATGCCGTGTGTTAAACCAGTCTCAAAGAGGGTCTAATCAGTACCCTTAAAAGTGTATACAAAGGGTTAACATGTTCTAAAAAAATATTTGCTAGAAAATTCTACTATTAACCCTTCAATATAAGAGAAATAAATTATATTTGAAATACGTTTAAGGGTTAGTTTCATATTTTATTTTATTTATTTTAGATAGAAAGTGTGATAAGAAGTTTTAAGTAGAATCTGTCGAAGAATAGTTTTGTTTAACATTTCGACCCTCTAACTATCCCCAGTATATGGGACTTTTTTCTTGTATCAAAAAGAGGCCAAAACTACCCTTAAATGGGTTAATTTCGTACTTTTTCTTAAGCCTTGCGTAGTAGGGATAAAATGTCTTCAGCAGTTATATGTAATATTCTGTGGGAAATATTTTTTTTGAGCATTTTAACCCACCAACTGCTCTCCCTAGGGGTCTGTTTTGTCCCTTTTATAATAAAGGGTCTAATAAGTAGTACCCTTGAAAATTATACAAAAAGGGTTAACATGTTATAGCAAAATATTTGCAAGAAAATTCTACTGCTAAAGCGTGAAATTTATCTTGGAGATAGATTAAACTTGAATCGCGTTTAAGGGTTAATTTCAAAATTACTTACGCTTGCATTTTAGGAAGAAAATATGTTCAAAAGCTTTAAGTAGAATCTGGCGGAGAATATTTTTTTATGAAACATTTTAACCCTCTAAGTGTTCTCTCTATGACGGCTTTTTTTAAACCTTTTGCAAAAAGGCTGCGAAATAGCTCGTAAATAGGGTTATAAAGGGTTAAAATATTTCATAAAAATATTCGCCATAAAATTCTACTGTGAGACACTGAATACAGCAATAACCAATATTACCTACAATACAAAAAATAAGAAAAACTTGAATTGTGATTTAGGGTTAATAAGGATACTTTTTTAAAATTAATATAAAATAGCATCAGCATGATCAGGTGTGGAGATGATGCTGCACTTAATAGACATAATCAAAATTAACGAACTACAGCCTGATTTAATATGTAGCTTGGAATAACAAAAAAAAACTCTTAATTGCTTTTTTATCTACACATCATTACTTATGTTACCAGCACTAAATTTTATTTTCCAGAACAAATGCAAAAAAAAAGGAAAGAAAATATAAGTTTGCTCAATAAATTTGAAGCACTCACAAAAGCTTCAAGCAACACATTTAGTTAAAGTACGAGTATTATAAAAATTTATAGGAATAATACAAAAGAAATTGCTATTACAAATAAACATGCATGCTCTTACACATACTCCGACTTCCTCTAATATGCACTTAAGGACATAAAGGAAAACTTTATACAAGTGGGCAAATAATGCATTAGTGTACTTAGCCAGTAATTTCAAGCCTCATATGATGTTTCCGTAATGCCAACGAAAAGAAAATGTTTGTAGAAAAATTCATTGGAAGAAAATTTAGTTCTTGGGGTGACTTTTTGTTGGGAATACAGAAGAGTGTCCTTAGAGAAATTAACAATAACTGGAATTTTGTATTTATATAAACTTTTAGGAATAAAATACGCAAAAATGGTTATTTATATCAACAATGTGAAAAAATCTGGGAAACTTATTTGTGCTTCCATGTAAAGTGTGACATTGACAGTGCTACGGATCGCTCACGTTGTTGGCGTGAGAGCAACTGGTTGAGACAAATTCTTTCCTCGGGCTTCGTAAAATCATTTAGGTACGACTTCCTGACTATGAAGCGAGTCACTATCGCATCGTTGCATACACATTATTGTCACTAATTTTGTCTTCCAATAACGTTTTCGCATATAAGCGTGACTACTTGACTATCACGTGAGTCATGTGCGATCACGCCTGACTAAGAGTGATAACAAATTAACATCATATACTTTCTATTAATTGTTTTTAGATTCATAAATCTTCACTTTATCGAACACGTGGCAAAATTTGCCTTAAAAAAATTAATGCTGCGTCTAGGGTTAAGGGTTAATTTAATTTTTGACTAACTTCTACTTGGCCGCACAGGCGATTGTTTGCATACGCATTATCGTTGTTAACTTTGTCTCTTAATAACGTTTTCGCATATAAGCGTGACTATTTGACTATCACGTGAGTCATGTTCGATCACTTGTGACTAAGGTTGATCACGAACTAACATCATATTTTTTCTCTTAGTTTTCTTACATTCATAAATGTTTACTTTATCGAGCACATGGCAAAATTTGCTTTGAAAATAAATTACTGCTGCGTCTAGGGTTAATTTAATTTTTGACTAATTTCTTGTTGGCTGTACAAGTGATTGCATACACATTATCGTAAATAACTTTGTCTTATAACAACGTATTCGCTGATTATCGTGACTATTTGATCATTACGTGAGTCATGTGAGATCACGCGTGACTAACGGTGTCACGAAATAGCATCATCTTTTTTCAGTTTTTCTACGTTCATAAATGCCCACTTTACCGAGCACGTGGTCCAATTTGCCTTAAAAAAATTTGTGCTGCGTCATGACGTGAGTCATGCGCGATTACGCGTGACTAAGGGTGATCACGAATTAACATCATATCTTTCTATTATTTTTTTTTTGACATTAGTAAATGCTTATTTTATAGGGCACGTGGTAAAATTTGCCTTACAAAAATTAATGATGCGTCTAGGGTTAAGGGTTAATTTAATTTTTGATTTTCTACTTGGCAGTACAGGTGATTGATTGCATACACATTATCAAAATTAACTTTGTCTTTTAATCATGTTTTCGCATATTAGCGTGACTTATTGACGATCACGTGAGTCATGTGCCATCACGCGTGACTAACTAACGCGTGATAACAAATTAACATCACATTTTTTACAAATTAATATCACATTTTATTTTTTTGACATTCATAAATTCGCACTTTATCGAGCATGTAGCACGAAATTAACACTTAAACGCGATTTAAGTTTTGGCTTATTGCGGGTTCTTTTGTAGAACATTTCTAGCGGTTGTATTAAATTTTGTAGAGTAAATAGTTGGCTCCATTTAAAGAATTGGCCAAAAAAATAGAGGATTTAAATAGCTAAAATTCCTCGCAGGGTTCCATATCTTATGTCTCAAAATCAAACTGTGTTTCAAAATTTCAATCCACTTTCGTTTTATTTCAAGGCACTGTGCCGCTTGTATTGCAATTTAACCACTTTTTAGCACTGGTTATTTATTAGAAAGACTTCCAATAAATTCAACACATAATTATATCGAGAATTGAAATTTTTTTGCTTCATTTTTTATGCTTCACTCTCATGAATAGAAAAAGGAAAAAAAAAACTTTTGAAGCTTTTAAATTCAAAATTAAGTGTTATGGTCATTAGAAAAAAATACATAAACTCTTGGAATTTTTGAAAGTAGTAAAATTTGCTTCCCAGACATTTTTAATATAACCAGCAGCAGACATAATGCAAGTTAACTCTCTATGTCTCTCCCTCTCTCTCTCTCTCTTATGCACTTGATGCGCTGTGTGTATTTGCCCTCTAAGTAACAAATTTGGTACTTGTATTGGTTATGTTGTAAGTTTTAACTTTTAGTTGGCTGTTACGTGTAAGTTGTTTTCTTTGTGTTTTTTTTTTTTTTTGGTAATATAAACTTTATTGAAGTTGTTTTCTTGTTAGTTTAAAGTAAAGTTGCTACAATTTAGAAACGAGTACCTGTGCTTAAAAAAGAGATTTTCACTTAAACAAATGTAAAAAAATAAATAAATATACATGCACATGTCGCAAAGCGCTACAAAATGGTTAAGAGTACTTTTTTTAAGTTTATTAGATTAAATACTTTTTAAAATGTGTTTTTTTGCTTACAAATAATTTTTTTTTTGTAAAAAGGTACTTTTTAAAAAAAGTACTTTTTGAGGAACTTTTTGTAAATTGGTTCTTATTTTTATAAAAAGGCATTTTCTTGTAAAAATTAATTTTTTTGTAATTTTTGTAAAAAGGTACTTTTTTTTTATAAAAAGATAATTATTTGTAAAAAGGTACTTTTTTTGCAAAAACTTAATTTTTTTAAACAGGTTAATTTTTTGTAAAAAGGCATTTTTTTGTAAAAAGGAATTTTTTTAAAAAAGGTACACTTTTCCCTCGATTTACACTATGCTTTTTTTACAGGATTTCACTTTTACACGATTATTTTGGTTTTCGTGTAAATTGAGAGATTTATGAAATACCTCGATTTACACGATTTTTTATGTGTTTTATTGAATATTTTTGAATATTTTATGAATTACATTAATTTTGTGTTTGTTTTTATGAATAGCATTTATTTTGTTTAATGAAAAAAGGTTTATTTTTATGAGTTTTGAGTAAACGCTTCTGATATTTTAATATCAAAATTAAAAATTTTGAAAACCCCCGATATATCCAGAAAATATGTGATATCTTCTAAACGACTGGACCGATTTTCTTCAAACATGGTTAAGAACCTTCTCAATCAAGTCGCCTTTCAAAATCGGTTCAGCTGTTTGGGCTGTACGTGGACACGGACAGACACACATATACACAGATACACAGATACACAGACACACACTACAAGTTTATAACACCCCTTTTTTGTTCGGGGTTTAAAAACTAATTTGAAATACATAAATAATTTCTTAATAATAATATTTTCTATTAACACGATTTTTCATACAAAAATTTAAAATTTCGATTTACTCGTACACGACTTTCTCAGGAACGTATCTATTGTGTAAATCGAGGGGTAGGTGTACGTACATACATACTTTTTGTAAAAAGGTACCTTTTATGTAAAAAGGCTCAGGATGTATTTTTCTATATTCATATACGTACATATAGTACAAAAGTACTATTTTTGTACAAAAGTACTAGAATTTGCATAAAAATACTGTTTTTGAATACAAGCACTATTTTTGTACAAAAATACTATTTTTGTACAAAAGTACTACTATTTTTGTACAAAAGTACCTTTTTTTGTACAAAAGTACTTTATTTGTACAAAAGTACTTTTTTCTTATACAAAAGTACTTTTTATATACAAAAGTACTATTTTTGTACAAAAGTTCTATTTATGTAGAAAAGTACCATTTTTGTACAAAAGTACTATTTTTGTACAAATGTACTATTTTTCTACAAAAGTACTTTTTTATACAAAAGTACTTTGTTTTCAAAAGTACTATTTTTGTAGAAAAGTACTATTCATGTACAAAAGTTCAATTTTGTACAAAAGTACTATTTTTGTACAAAAGTACTAATTTTCTACAGAAGTACTTTTTTTATACAAAAGTACTTTTTTTTTTTAAAGTACTAGCTTGGTAGAAAATTACTATTTACGTACAAAAGTACTATTTTTGTGTAAAAGAACTATTTTTGTGCAAAAGTATTATTTTTGCACAAAGTACTATTTTTCTACATAAGTACTATATTTTTTTACAAAAGTACTATTTTTTTTTATAAAAATACTGTTTTTGAATACAAGTACTATTGTACATATGTAAGTACTATTTTTCTACATAAGTACTATGTTTTTACATAAGTACTTTTTTTTACAAAAGTACTATTTTTTGCACAAAAGTACAATTTTTGAAAAAAAAGTAAAAATTTTGTACAAAAGTACCAATTTTTTACAAACGCAAATTTTTTTTTGCAAAAGTTCCAATTTTTTACAGAAGTACAATTTTTGTACAAAAATACCAATTTCTAACAAATGTTATTTTTTGAAATAACAAAATGGCATTTAGTGCAAAAGTACTTTTTTATACGAAAGTAACTTTTTGCACTAAAGTATTATTATATATTAAAAATTTTTTATATATACATATGTATATAAAAATTTTTATATAAAAAAAAAATATATATAAAAAAATTTTTGTATATAAAAAAGTACTATTTTTGCAACATATATTTTTCACAAAAACAATGGATACTTTTTATATAAAAAGCATCATAAACAGCATAATTCTTTTGCACATTTTTCCCAGAAAGACGTCATAGTGCTTTATAATATTTTTGTAATCGCTTTAATTATATATTTAATAAATAAATCATAGATTAACTGCTTTGCATCACTTAAATAACATTTAAAAATTGTTCATTTTTGTACTAGCATTTTCATTTGATTGCGTTTAAATCAATTAAGTCCTGCCATTAAACATAAACAATCAATTTATATACTCGTATTATTTGTTGTACACCGTCTCTCCCAGGGTTATTGATTATTTTGTGTTATTGCTGTTGTTGTGCATGAATAACTTTTTATCGTGAGTTTTGATTTGCAGTGAGTTGTGATTGCAATTTGATTGTCACATTTTTTGTATGATAAATGTTAATTTCTATGTGCCAGTGTCAGTGCCAGTGCCAGAGGGAGATGAGGAAAGATACGATTTAATTCACTCATCATTCACTTAGTTAGTCGGGCATTCATGTGTATTAAGTTTAAATATCTATGGCTTAAAATGTAAGAGGATAATGTTACATTATACTCTTACATTATACTCTTATTGAAGTGACAACGTCCGTTGAGTAATTTATGCATTTATGTATAATCGTGTGGGTCCTAGCAGTGTATCTCCGTGTGTGTGTATGTGTGCGTAAGTATGAGTGTGTAAAATTGTTTTTTAATGAGCTAATGTTGAGTGTGTGTGTGTGTTTGAGTTATCATATTAAGTCATGGATCATCAGACATGAAGACAAATCCGCTCATATGCCATAACAATCATTGCGTATGTATTTTTTTTTTGTATGTACCCTATAGGAACTCAAACCCATTTATAAGTAACTTCAAAACGGTTTTTAATAACCACATCTAGTTGATTAAGTGACTTTTTGCCTTGTCGCCGACTCACTATTTTAACATAGGCATGTCCTGGGCGGTAGTCAAGTGTCCATCTCTGCACGACTTTTAAACTGACTACTAACTACTTATTTTTCAACCACTTTGAAGTCAATTAATATAGATTATAGTTAAAAATATATATAGTTATGTATATGGAAATAATTAGTGTTTTTATATTTAAAACAAAAATACATACATACATACATAAATACATTCATACGAAAGTTTGTCCTGCTGATAGAAAATATTATACATATTAGTATTTTTTTCAACACAAACATTTGACATCTGACTTCATGGCATGCTTCTTTTGTTTTTTTTTTTTTTGTTTTCTTTTCATTTACTTATTTTGCTTTTGCGAGTGCTTCTATGCAATAAGTTTGTGGTTGATATCTGCATGATATTTAAACCAATTTGTAGTCACTTGCAAAATAATTAATTTATAGCTATAGTGTTTTATGTCAACCGATTGTTTTATTTACTAAAGGGTATTATTAAAAATGTGGTCACAGTAACAAAATACATGCTCGTGTTTATAACAAAAAAAAAATTTAGAACTATCAAATAACAATTTGCTTATGCAGCAGGATTTTATCACCAAAATTTAATTATTATTGAATAAAATCGCTGATAAATGCAACAAAACAATAAATCACACAACATTAACTTCCGTAAAAATATTTTGAAATTATAAAACTCAAAAAGTAGTAAATTTTTAAAGAAGCAAAAAAGCTATTAAAGCTGCCTTTGCACAAAATAGGTGAACGGACAAAAAAAAAGGATAAAAAATCACTGCAGTGAAAAAATTTTGAACTAACAAAAAAAAGGAAAAAAAAACTTGCAGTGAGTGGAAAATGCGGCGGATTTAAAAAAATTGGCAATTCAAAGAAAGAAAAAAAAATAGTTTAATAAAAAAAATTCGATCTCTCAATTTTAGTAAATTCATAAAACGTTTCACTTTTCATTTGTTTTGTTGTTTGAAGTAAGTAAAACATAATTCTTTCTGCCAAAAAAAAAACCGACTTCAATGCAAAGATCTGATAGAAGAAGATAAGAGGAAGTATGTGAAATATAAAATTAAATTTTAATGGGCGTGCCTCCGCCTATTTTTAAATGCAAGATTGTGTGTTTTTGAGGGCTTAGGGTCATATATTTTAGATTAGGAAGAATTGTGCTATACCGCACTCGGAGACCCAATTAACTCCATTGTGATCATTTTTCTTAAGTCCAAAGACTTTATAGTTGTATTATTTTACCTTAGGGTAAATTCAATAATTTATCTAATGGATCTAATGAACCCTAATACAAGAATTCAGCAAAATTTTGTTGTACATTAGCTACCATTTATTAAATTTTAAAACTTAATAACTCTTATTACTGAAATCTTTGCCTGAAATATGCACTCTATTCACTGCTTACAGTCCCTACTTGTTCACTCATTTACAAACAGCATGGAATATATGTATATTATAACTTTCCGCCACAGATACAGACACTTAATTTTAATTAACTCAAATTTTTTCTTCTATATCTATATATTAGATCAAGAATAATTGAGATTTTTTCAATACTAAGTTTTGTAGTTTTTGTGAAAATGTCCCCATAGTGCAATATACAAAAATAATGTAAAAATAAACAGCGAATTCGTTTCTTTTTCATTTTGTTTTGCTCACTTAACAGTATAAACTAAAAGGTACGAAAACGTTTATCTTTATTTATTTTCGTTTTCTAATTCATATACAAAATTATAAATAATTGAGAAACTTCGTTATTAAATCAAGTCCAAAAAGTCTGTATTTTTTCAAAGCAAAAACAAAAAAAATTTACTTTTTAAAAGCATTTTCAATTTACACTTCAAGGCTAAACTGATTATGCCTGGCTGGCAATAAACAAAAAGACAAGGAAGTTAACGAACATTGCTGGACTTTTAATGTCCTTAACGTGAAATGTGTTCTTTTTTGTGTGTTCCACACTTCCAGATTTTAAAGCAAAACATGATCTCTTAACTTTTGTTGTTGCCCAATCATTTGCACAGCGAAAAAGAAAAGCAAAAATATGTTGTCTTGTTGTCTTGCATTAAATTTAACTTTTAGAGGTTATGATAGATAAAATATATGAAATTTGATTTTGCTAATAATGTCCTTGCACCCATTTAAAACATAATTTTCATTTTCGTTTCAGGTGCTGCTGTTGTTATGCTACTGTCCATGTGTCCTTGCTTTCGTCGAAGGAATATTTGTCTACTTTTTGGAAAGAAAAAGTTAATGAAAAGGGAAATTAGATTATTAACAAGTTTTGCTTGGAAAACATCGACAGCAAAAAGGTAAGTGAAAAGTTTTCAATAAAAATTTTTATCTATTGCATATATAATTAGTTTAGTTTGAAATTGAAAGCAATTTCTTGTAATAGCAAATATGCCAGACAAATTAATAAAAGTTTTGTAATGATTGGACAACAGGTTGAACAATAAAATTAAATGCCTTTTAAAATTTAAACCTTCCTTAAAATATATTTAAGAAATTTGTTTCTTCAAATCAGGCAGAAGATTTAATTTAAAATAATTATCATAAAACCCCTGATATTTCATTCTTTTTTATTTATTTGTAAACTTTTCTATTCTATTAATAATTAATTTCAATATAAATCTGCCAGGCTTTTAAATATTTTTAACTTAATTTTATTTGTTGGCGAAATCTCTGAATATTTTATTTATTTGCTATTCAATAATAGAGACATAAATTTTCTTCACATAATGTCTGCATAAATCTTTTGAGTCTGTGCAAAGCAAAAAAAAAAAAAAATAAAGAAAGAAAAAAATTAAAAACCAAAACAAATTTTGTGGTAAATCATTGATTTATTTGTATCATCTTTCTACCTTTTAGTTTTCATATCATTCGAATTTTATTATTAGTTTGGTAGAATTTAGTCCTTTCCATACATATAAATATGAGAAAAAGCAAAAACAAACATTTTTATTACCAAAAATCCATTTAAAGAAGTTATATCAAGAAAATAGTGAAATGAAGCCATAAACAAATACAAGCCATAAATAAATGTAGTTTAAATATATAAAATATATTTAGAAAATAAGGATGTTTGTATGGGTTTTACTACAATTTCGTTAAAAAGGATCAATACTTTTTCAGTAAATAATGTGAAATACATACATATGCATGTTCGGTATTATATTTATTTAATATTCAATTTCTAAAATATATTTGTGGTGCAAAGGTACTTTAAAATTTTTTTTAAATGAATTTTTTTGCAAAGGTATTTTAAAAGGAAATTTTTTGTGAAAGATGATTTTTTAAAGTTCTTTTTTATAGAAGGTGCTTTATTATTTAAAAGGTACTTTCTATAAAAGGTACTTTTAATAAAAAGTACTTTTTATAAAAGGTACTTTTAATAAAAAGTATTTTTTATAAAAGGTACTTTTTATTAGAGGTACTTTTGAT
This sequence comes from Tachina lurida, assembly GCA_944452675.1. Classification (NCBI taxonomy): domain Eukaryota; kingdom Metazoa; phylum Arthropoda; class Insecta; order Diptera; family Tachinidae; genus Tachina; species Tachina lurida. The sequence goes on along the minus strand of OX101756.1, from coordinate 30,650,832 downwards.
AAAAGGTACTGTTCATTAAAGGTACTTTTTATTAAAGGTACTTTTTATAAAAGATACTTTTCATTAAAGGTACTTTTGATAAAAGGTACGGTTCATTAAAGGTACTTTTTATAAAAGATACTTTTCATTAAAGGTACTTTTTTTAAAAGGAACTTTTTATAAAAGATTCTTTTCATTAAAGGTACTTTTTATAAAAGGTACTTTTTATAAAAGGTACTTTTTATTAAAGGTACTGTTTTTAAAAGATACTTTTCATTAAAGGAACTTTAGATAAAATGTACTTTTCACTAAAGGTACTTTTAATAAGAAGTACTTTTTATAAAAGGAACTTTTTATAAAAGGTACTTTCTATAAAAGGTACTTTCTATAAAAGGTACTTTTTATAAAAAGTACCTTTATAAAAAGTACTTTTTATAAAAGATACTTTTTATAAAATGTACCTTTTATTAAGGTATTTTTTATAAAAGGTACTTTTTGTTAAAGGTACTTTTGAGAAGAGAAACTTTTCATTAAAGTTACTTATTTGAAAAGTACTTTTATCAAAAGGTCCTTTTTATAAAGGTTACTAAGTACTTTTGATAAAAAGGACTTTTCATTAAAGGTACTTTTGATAAAAGAACTTTTCATTAAAGGTTCTTTTAATAAAAGGTACTTTTTTAAATTTAAGAGGCGTTTTTTATAAAAGGTACTTTTTAGAAAAGACAATTTTTGTAAAAGGTACTTTTTATAAAGGTGCCTATAAAAGGTACTTTTTATAACAGGTACTATTTATAAAAGGCAATTTTTATTAGAAGGCACTTTTAATTAAAATGTACTTTCTTAAGGTACTTTTATTAAAAGATATTTTTTATAAAATTTACTTTGAAAAGATAATTTTTAGAAAAGGTAATTTTTATAATAGGTACTTTGGGTAAAAGGTATTTTTATTAAAAGATAGTTTTTATAAAAGGTACTTCTAAGAAAAGGTACTTATAAGAAAAGAGAATTTTTATAAAAGGTACTTTTTTGAAAGATATTTTTATTAAAATATACTTTTTATAAAAGGTACTGTTTATTAAAAGTACTTTTCTTTAAAGGTGCTTTTGATAACAGGTCCTTATTATAAAGGTACTTTTATTAAAAGGTATTTTTTTATAAAAGGTGATTTTTAGAAAAAGTACTTTTTAGAAAAGAGAATTTTTATAAAGGGTACTTTTTATAAAATGTATACTGCATATTGTATATTGTATATTGTATATTGTATATTGTATATTGTATATTGTATATTGTATATTGTATATTGTATATTGTATATTGTATATTGTATATTGTATATTGTATATTGTATATTGTATATTGTATATTGTATATTGTATATTGTTTATTGTATATTGTATATTGTATATTGTATATTGTATATTGTATATTGTATATTGTATATTGTATATTGTATATTGTATATTGTATATTGTATATTGTATATTGTATATTGTATATTGTATATTGTATATTGTATATTGTATATTGTATATTGTATATTGTATATTGTATATTGTATATTGTATATTGTATATTGTATATTGTATATTGTATATTGTATATTGTATATTGTATATTGTATATTGTATATTGTATATTGTATATTGTATATTGTATATTGTATATTGTATATTGTATATTGTATATTGTATATTGTATATTGTATATTGTATATTGTATATTGTATATTGTATATTGTATATTGTATATTGTATATTGTATATTGTATATTGTATATTGTATATTGTATATTGTATAGTTTATTGTATATTATATATAAAAGTACTTTTTCAAAAGGTACTTTTTTTGTAAGGTACTCTTTTTAAAAGGAACTTTAAAAAAATATATTTTTTGGCATGTCTTTATTTTTAAAAAGTACTTTTTTCAGAAAGTTACTAATTTCAAAAGTACTTTTTTTTTTAAAGAGTACTTTTAAAAAGATATGCTTTTAAAGTGGTACTTATTTAAAATTTTTTATTTTTTTTGAGCATCAATGAACAATTTTTTTTAATTATTGAACTACTTGTCTTATATTTGCTATAACTCTCAAAGTTTAGCCAACTGTAGGGTACATTCGCTTCTTTTGTAATTTAAGTTAAACCAACTGTTAAACAAATGCTATAAAATTTCTGGCATTGTGCCATAACTTAGCATTGAACTCTCTGCATAGATTTGCTCCAGTAATGGAATAAAAAAAAAAAATAACCAAATCTGGTGAAATGATACAAAAGGAATGCAAACTTTCAGAGTGCAACAGTACAAAGCTAAAATACGTATTGTTTGCTTGTTATGCGATTTTTTTTTCTTCTATTATTATTTTTATATTCTAAAAGCAATATTTGTACTTCCGTTGGAAAATTTTTGTTATTTACAGACAACAAAATAGAAAGAAAAAAATTAAATAAAGAGATTTACAGTAAAGAGCAAAACAAAGCTGTATGATTTCTTTTTCTCAAAAAAAAATCAAGCAGCAGTTTTATAAAACGCTTTTAGCCTTCTAGGATATATTTTTGGGCTAAATTTAATGTTTCTTGCAACAGTTTTGCTTGTCAGTTTAGTGATTTTAAATAAATAGACAAGTGATACTAGTTTTGTTTACAACTTGGCTTGTGTTATAGTTTGATCAAAAAGAACAACAACGAATGCAAACACAAACCAATATTAACATAAAAATGAAATAAACAAACTATTACACACACACTTGCAGTTGCACAATTGCTTTTATCCTTGTAATGTCTAACACATAATTTATGCTAAATTTATTTTAAATTATATTCATTTTATTCCTTTTCATTTTCATGTTCGGTTCTTGGTTCTTGTACTTTTATTTTTATTTTTCTCAATAAATGTGCATGTTACCAATTTTATATAGATTTTTGGACTATATGCAAACAAATGATTTATTTGAGCAACAAATATTTTTGAAAATAAAAAGTGAATTACAAATAATAAAATGAGAATTTATAGGAAGTTACTCTTTTCTCTTCATATTCTTTTAAATATTGTGTCAATGGGTTGAACTATTTGGTTTGGTTTTTTTTTCTAGCCTGTAAATATGCTTTGGTTTATAGACAATAAATAAATATATAGTATATTTGCTGGGGCATTTGAATGATATAATTGAAGGATATTTTGAGGCTTATTTTCATACAACTTTTCTATTTTGACTAGTGTTGGCAAGTTCATTTTAATAAATATGCCAAAAAAAATTAAATAAGGAACCCCTAAATTTACACTAATTCTTAAAGGAACTTAAAAAAAATATCTTTTGTATTTTAATACATTTTAACTATTTTTTTTATTTATTATACATTTTTCTGAATACAAACTTACAATAGAAAAGTAACAACATAAATTATTCAGCGATTGCGTCTGAGCAAAATTTAGTACTTACGCGATGTCAAGCCAAATCGAGTAGATTTCTGACACAAAACAAAATCTACTTCCTCACTAGATTTAGTTTAATGCCCTAATTCAGTAAGAAGATTTATTAGGGCATTTACATTGACTAGAAATCTAGTACTTACGAGATTTCCAGCTAAATCTAGTTGCTTTTTACCAGATTTTCCATACAAAAGGAAATATATTTTGCTAGTAGATTGGTAGGAAATCTAATGGATTTTGGTTTTGGATAGAAAAAATTTTGATAAATGTAAAAAAAAAAACGGTATAGATTTTAATTAAAATCTGCTAAATTTTGTACAGGTGTAAATGCTTTTAATAGGGCATTATCTCAAAATCTAGTATTTACGAGATTTTGAGCTAAATCTAGCTGCTTTGTAATAGATTTCCCATACACTCAAAAAAAAAAGACATGTACTATTATTAAGAAAATTTTTTTCCTAAATTCAAGTAAAAAAACTTTCCAAGTTTAAGTAATTTTTTCTAAGTTTAAGTAAATTTTTACAAAAATCTAGTAAAAATTACTTAATATGAGTAAAAAATAAGAAGTTCATATCCTCAAAAATAGTTCATAAAAATACACAAAAAATTTCTTACATTTTAGGAAATGTTTACTGACTTAAAGGAAATATTTACTAAGAGTAGGAAAATGGTTATAAACTGGAGGAAATTTTATACTAAGGACTAGTCAATTTCGTCTTAAATCAAAAAATAAATTTTAGGAAATGAATTACTCCTGATTAGTTCATGAAATTTGACTTACTTAAAAGATGTAAAATGGTATTCTAAATTTTAGGAAAATATTTACCTGTTTTAAAGCCCGGTACGGAGTTCTTACGGAATTTCAGGTTTGTAAATTTACATTTATTTCTACACGGAAAAATAATAGTGCAGACTTTTGTGTAGAATTATGTTTGCATAAACACAAATTCGTTTATTTTTTAATTTACAATGCACAAAAACATTAGAAATTAATTACAATTTGATGAAAATTAGAAATGTCAAAAATTCCGTGACCAAAAAATTGTTTGAACATTAATTTTTGTATCAGTTGACGGAAAAAAGTCTCCACTTTTATTTATAAATCCCTAAGATAGGCAATAAATTTAAAAAATTTTGTGTAATTTTCTTTTGAAAGTCCGTACTAGCAAATGGAAATTTCTTTATGAAATTTACCAACCTGAATTTCCGTAATTTTTTTTTACATACAGTTTGTATGAGATCCTGAAATTCCGTATGAACTACGTACCAGGCTTTAAGTATTTTTTCTTCGAATTATAGAATTTGTTATTAATTTGCATTTAGCAAAAAATCTAAGTAAATTTTTCATATTTTCGAGGAATATTTGAACTTAAAATTTATTTTTTTGTAAATAAAATAAAACTTTAAAACTGAATAATTTCAATGCTTGTTCAGGCTGCCTTATTAGGCAAATGGTTAGAGTGCTTGCCTATCAGTCAGAAGGTTGTTGGTTCAATACTTGGAAGGAAGAAAGGAATTAATATGTATGTATGGTGAATTAATTAAGAATATAATATGAAGATATAAGAAATAACATATCATTTGGTATAGAATTTAATTAAAAATAAAAATAAGTACCATAATTAAAGACAAAAAAAAAATTGGAAAATTTACTAAATTTGAGATCAAAAACAAAAAAATTTTTTTTGCAAAACTCCGAATTTTATGGGAAAATTTTACTTAATTTTAGGAAAAATTTACTTAAATATGAAAATATAATTACTATAAACTAGTTCATTAATGAACTAGAAATTTAGTAAATGTTTTACTGGTTTCAAGTAAAAAACAGCTTTGGCGCCATACGAAAACTCTTTTTTATTCAAATTTAGAAAATTTTCCAAAGTTTTAGTTAGTTTTTTTTTTGAGTGTACAAAACGAAATCTAATTTTTCAGTAGATTTGTAGGAAATCTAATAAAAATCTAATGTTTTTATTTATTCTTTACTACCCTGTACAACAAAAGGTGAGTGAATTAGCTACGGTCTGCTAAAAAAGTGTGTGAATTGGCTACAATGCTGTTATGTGGTTGTAGTTTTGGAAACAAATCAGTTGATGGGTTTTGTTTTGGATAAAAAAACTCTTGATAAATGTCAAAAAAAGCTGGTGTAAACGGTATAGATTTTCATAAGGATTTTAATCAAAGTATGCTAGAGAAATTTTAGACAAAGGATATTTTGAAAAATGCCCAAAAAGCTTAGTGTAAACAATATAGATTTCCGTCAAGATTTCAAATCAAATATACTAGATTTCGAGGCAATGTAAATGCAGTATTAAGGAATCACAACAGCGACTTTTTTCCCGTCCATAGACAAGACATAATTATCGCCGAACAGAATTAGGGCATGGTTAGGTTAGGTTAGCAAGCAGCTGGCAAGGAAGGGTTAAATTTAGAGTCTAGCTCACTTGGGTCCTATACAATGATCCCTTTGTGGTACCTGTGGGGTGAAGAGAAGATAGTGAGAGAGGGTGATAGGGAAGAAGCGATAGAGAGACTGGTGATGAAGGAAGAGATTCTTGTTTCCACGCTTTTTTACATCAGGAAAATGCGCTATTTTAATGACTGTCGGAGACAGGGTTTGAAACAAGGACCTTCGGTTTTGTAGTCAACATGCTAACTACTTCAGCAAACGCCATAAATCTGCTTTAAATCTAGCAGATCTAGAGTGATGCCACGATGTTTTTTGTTTTTTAAATAAGCGCCTGTAGTATAAAAGGTTTGTGAATTAGCTATATTTCAGTTGTTTGGTTGTAGTTTAGGAAAATTTCTAATCCATAGTTTTGGTTTCGAATATGAAATTTTGATAAATGTAAAAAAGAAGTTAGTCCAAACGATATAGATTTTCATAATGACTTTATGAAGTACGTGAAATATAAAATTAAATTTTAATGGGCGTGCCTCCGCCTCATTTTTTAAATGCAAGCTTGTGTGCGTTTCAAGGCTTAGGGTGTGTGTTAAGTTTTGTAAAAATCGGTAAAGTAGAACCACGTAAAATAAAATATTAAGTTTTAATGGGCGTGACGCCGCCCATTTTTTAAATAAAAGATTCATTCTATTTAACAGCTCAATTTGTGTGGTAAGTTTCGTAAAAATCGGTTAAGTAGAAATATGTGAAATATTATAAAAAATTTTAATGGGCGTAACTCCGCCCATTTTTTTAACTATCAAATGGTGTACCTACAAGAACCAAAGTGTTTGCTAGGCTTTGCAGCAATAAAATTAGTAGGATATCATAAAATGATGTAAAAAAAGCTGTGGGCGTGTCTCCGCCCACTTTTTTACAATGGTACCAATGGGAAACAGTACAATTTTACAATCGGTCTAAAATGTACCGAGTTATGAAGCTACACACCTAAAAAAAATTGAGACGAATTGTTAAGGTCCTCCTTTTTTTGAAGTCGGTTAAAAATACGATTCAAATTCATTTTTAATTTGGGAATAAGAAATTTAAATTGTCTAAACAAAAATAAATGCACGCCAGTAATATTTACAGCAATATTGAACAGAAATGAAATATAGAAAACGCCTAAACTCTTTGCAGGTATTATATTCGGCCTTTAAATTTTCGCCTAAATACTTTCTACCCCCTAAAATGTTCCTGAAATGTAAAAATTCCTGAAATTTATGGGAAAGGTGGGGGGGGGGCGGGGAATCCTTAACTTGGCAAACCTTAATTGTGACTTGTGAAATTTTTTTTGTGAATTTTTTTTGCAAAGGATTACAGCCAACTCAAATCTATAAGTTATATCCTTTTATTAAACAAACCTTAATTAATTAATATATTCAAAGCTTTGCTGAGCACACTTACACATACATATTATTATTTAGATGTATTTATTTTTTGTTTTTCAATAAACAGTTCGAGTGTGAAATATTCTTGCTTAGATTTCCTTGGTTTCCAAATTTTGAACCATTTCCTTTGTTTGCATAGAAAATTTATTAAATTCTTTAATGGTGGCCAAAGTGTTTTCTTTCTATTTATTTATTTATTTTTTCTTTATTATTTTTATTGCCGTCTATTTGCACACTTTATTACTTTAAACTTTTTTTTCGTGCTTTTAACTAACGCATTTACAAGCATGACTGATTTTGTATAGCATACCCTATGGTGTATAATATAATCTGCTTATTGTTTGCTTTTCTGTGTGTTAATATTTTTTACATAAAAAAAAAAAATACTACAGGGAGTGATTTACAACTTGTGTAAAAATTAAGCAAAAAAAAAAAAAAATACGCACCGAGCTAAAGAATTTGCAAAAATTCTATATTAGTTTTAAAGCAGCCAACGCTCTAAAGTATGCTATAATTTATGATACAAATTATGCGCTAAAGTGTTCTTTTGATTAATATCTAAATATTTTCCATGGCAATTTTATCTATTTTGATATTAATTAAGTTTTCTAAAACATCAGTCAACAAGTCGTGTAGAATTTTTCTAAATACCAAACAATGAAAAATAAGGCTCTCCCTTTCTCTCTCTCTCTTTCTCCCTCTCTACACAAAATAAAATCCTTGAAGTTAATTGTTAAAATCACAAAGCATTTTTGCTGTTTTCCCAACTAAAAGCTAGCAAAACAGCCCTTTAGTCAAAAATTTTATTTCCAGGAAATTTTATTTATTAAATAGAAATATTTTTTTTTTCATTTGAATTTCCATGTAATGCTGGCATTACTCCTGCGATTACTTTAATATTGAGTAGATGTGTTTTTCTTCTTCTGAAGGCCAATCAAAAGTGCAATCAATCTCTTGAATTGTGATATTTGTTTGCTTATGAATATGAATAATGAATTGATAATAGTATTTGTATTTGTACACAAGTTAATAAATAAGTTTTGTTATTGAATAAACCTTAAGTTTAAGATTGCACAACAACAACAACAACAACAACAACAACAACAACAACAAAATCAAAACTTTTGCAAAATAACAAAGTTCTTATAACCAATTCTACCTGGCGATAGAAAGAAAGAAACTGCCTTCAACGGTATTTTAAAAGGGAGGAAGCTCGAAGCTCTCTTACGATTCAGAGAAAGACTCAGAGAATACTCGAATATTTATTGTACTTGTACCTGTTCATATTCATTCATACTCATACCAGTATGTATTGGTACTCATCTTCTTTATACCTTGGCATACCTACACACATATAATTGTTTTAATATGGACTTGTTCCTTGAAGTCGAAAGCAACAATAAAATGAGAAAATTTGTTTCGGTTTTTAATATTAGTTTTGTTTTCCTATTTTGGGTAGAATTTCAGAAATCATAACAGTTGTAAACAGCTGATGTGTGAATAAAAGGAAATAAGTTAAACGCATTCTATATATTTTTTTAATTGCGCCCTACAATAGGAATATCTCAAGATCAGTTAAATATATAGAAATAATTTTTTCGAACGTAATATAAAGATTCATATGGAAGTCAAAAAAGCCAATTTAAGAAAATAAAATTATTTTAATATATTTTGCAAAAATTTTTACTTTTTTCAGAAAATCTGCTCGTATATCCCTATTTATGAAAAGGTTCTCCTAAATTTGAGTTAAAAACATTTAAAACTATCTATATAACTTAAAGTTATAGCTGAAGCTTTTAAAATCTACTGTCGCAATTGTTTATAAGAGCTTAAAAACAAAAAAATATTTTTAAAATTGACGATTTTCGTACATTGCTGCATGTAGGGTACATGTGCGAAATACAAAATAATTGACTCTAAACACATTCCCAATAAATTGCCTTTAAAGCTTAGTTGTTAAAAAGTAAATATTAAAAACAAAGTTTTTCACAAAATTGAAAATAATGAAGAAATTTGTTAAAAAAAACGGGGAAATTTTAAAATTTTGTTTCTTATCCTTACCCCGATTTCACGAATGTGTAGATATAAAAATATCTGGCTTTTAATTTAAACTCCAATAATAAACGACAAAGTTATGGATACAATAATAAAAGAAACCAAGACAAAAAATAAATTTTTTTTTGTCTTAAGTCAAACATGTTTTTAGTTATGAGAGATACGGAAACACTTGCAAGGAAATTATTTCTTAGGCATTTTTCTTTATCCGATAAAAATCGCATCATTAAAAAAAAGTAACAAGCGTCAGAAATTTTTTTCCATCCCAGGTGATCAACTTTGGCCCACTGTAACTACTTTTCAGCTTAAAGCATAAATCCTCTTCTCAGGATGTTCAGCTAAATCCAATCAAAAGTCCCCACTGTGCATTGTTAATTAAGAAAGTATGTATTCCTAATTAAAACTGTAAACGTGTCAATTTTATTTTATCCGCAATAACGAACTTGGACAGATGAAAGCTTTGAAAAGGACCAAAAACGTAACAATTTGTGTATATATGAAGCTTAAATAAAATTTTAAATAATTTCTAGCATATTCCTTTAGTATTTATATTTTAGACAAGGACTTGCATGACCAAGGACTAACATACATACATGTACATCTGTGTTAGAGAGTGACAATGAGTATTAAAAAAAAATAAACATAAGTAAATAGTTTAAGAAATTTATTACTCGACATATTGTCATAAGTTCATTCTAATTTATAATTTATTTGCTGGTGGTTCAGCTATGCCCATATGCATTTCACTCTTGCTGTAACAAATCGTCAGTAGACCCCAACCGCACATTTTGAACACCCACAAACCTCGTATCTTATGTACAGACTTTCAAAAACTATTTGACGATTTGTTAGAGCAACAGTGAAATGCATATGGACATCGCTGAACCACCAGCAAATAAATTTCATAAGTAAATAGTCTTAATTTTTTGTACCTGAGTTGAATATTAATTGTAGAACAAACAATGTGTATATTCTCTCAAGCAACTATGGCCATAGCCGATTCATTCAAACCTAAAATACGTTACAACTTAAAATAAAATGGCAAATGCCTATCAAACGCATTTACTCTCTCATACTCACACTCTGAGTATATTTATACTCAGACTATGGACATTTAATCGGACAAAAAAAAAATACGCATGATACTCGGGATATATACTTATCATTCGCCACCGTATACATACATTTGTGTGTATTAAATGGAATGCAAAATGTGTGGTGTGTGTGAAAACATGCGTTATTTTTGTGTGTGTAAATAAAATAGCCCTGTATATACGCATAATTAGCCGATTAATAGTCAGAGTATTTTGATACTCATGCGTGTAATTGTAGCTCGCACATTTTAGTTATAATTATTTGTGCTGCGCTATTTCAAAACTGTGTACAAACATAGTTGCTGGATTTTTATAGTTATACGTATTCGGTTACAAATTAACGCGTGTGTTTGCATATGAGTGTGTTTTTAGCTGTACACCTTCATACTTATTGGACGGCTAATACTCAGCGGGTATTTGAAACCATGCTTTCGTCATTCCCTGGTATGTGTGTACATATATGGCACATACGTTGGCATTAATAAATACACATGAAGAGTAACATCTTCATACAAGCAAAATCTTTGGGGGGTACTTTCCTTATTTAAATCATCGTGGCTTAAATGTTGCCCACTCTGTCATCCCTGTTCATTACAAATATTGCTCGTACATTTCAAATATTACAAACTTTGTTTACTTTCATTAAATTACTTTTGCAAGCAAATGAATTTGTTTTATTAAATTTTTTTTTATATAAATTTATGAAATTTATTTATTTGTTTAAATAAATGAAAGCAAATATTTTTTTTTATATAAAAGTAGAAATTCAATGAAATTTAAATTAATAAATTTATATATCGTTAGTTCAAATCAAAAATCACGTAACTACACTTTTTAAAATTTTATAGGAAAGAGAAAAAACTAAACAATATTTATCAAGTGACTGAAGAAAAGTTTCTTTATATAAATTTTTTAATTAGGCTGATGTTTATGATAAAGGTTTAAAAATTTTAAGGGACATGTGCTTCGATGTAATATTTAATAATTATTATGAAATTTTAAAATATTTTTTTTGTTAGTTACGTGGTTTTGCATATCAGCCGACGCTATGCAGGAATCTGTACGAAAAAAAAACTAATTTTAATTTTATGCGAGTATTACCCCCAATATATTTTTATACAAAAAGTTATATAAATTTTTAATTACATACATACATACTTATTTTACATTGACTATAAAATTATTCATGAAATCTCATGAATTTTTTTATTTGAAAGAATCCTTTTTCCGTTTGCTAAAAACAGCTCTAGGATAGAGTGAAAAAATAGGCTTAACATGAATATCTTCAAGGATTTTATGGGGTTTCAAGATAAATTTCGAAATTGATTACCTCAGACACAAACCAAACGGCATTAACAGAGTTCTGTTAGCATGATAACATAACTCTGTTAGACATGCCATTATACATGGAGGAATTTATTCCAAATGGAATTTTGACCACATTTTATAACCGATTGAAGCTGAAAAATTGGGGCTTGGTTTTTATGACAAAGGAAAAATAAACTAAGAGTGTATTTTTTTTATCCAAAATAAAGGGAACAATTTTTTTTAAAGGATTAGTACAAATTTCCGGAGAACAGGGCCAAATGGGTGGTAGGAAATTTCTGTGTATTCTTTGGTCTTGTATGGATTTTAATAACCCAAATCTATAACATTTGCATTTTTGAGATACTTTTGTTCATATTTTGTGAATTTTCAAAATTTCGATTTTCACTAAAAGACAAATTACAGGACAGAAAACATTCAGGGGCGGCAAGAAATTTATTTTCACTCAAGTATTATTTATTGGCATCCTTTTTGCTTGGCTGGAAAATATAATGGAAATTTAAAAATGCTCTGTACACTCTTTGAGCCAAATAAGAACATGATTGCAGCAAAGTTATGATAATAACTATTACTACGTTTATACGGACGACTCATTCGCTAATAAAAATATTGTAAATAGAGAATTTTATCACATAAACGGTGAATTAAATTTTTTATTTGCAAATAGCTTACTCACAAAAACAATTCCTGATTAACGCACTATTTGCAAATCAAATGCTCGCTTACAAATGACTGCTAATAAAAATTCATAAATAGATATATATTGTACACAAAAATCATTGATAGAAGCAAATAGTGGCAATAAAAACAAATAATTATTTGTTATTTTGTACATTTGGACAAGTTTTTTGTAAACATAAGTAACTTTTCTATAGAAGTGCTAACAAGTTTTTGTACATTTGCTATGCCGTATAAACAGTATTTGCTAATAGTGAGCGTATAAACGTGGTGTATGTTATGTTTGCACTTAACTTGTAGCATTTGTAGCAAAAAATTCAATCTCAGTTCTTATTTTTATAGTTATTCCCATTAAAACTTTAGTTAAACAAAAAAGTTACTTGAATTTATTTAAACAAAGTCCTTTTTGACCAGTGTTGCCAGACAACGATGACGGGAGAATGCTAAATTGGTCCAAAAAATATCTGCTAAAATGTTCTACAGATGAACAAATAATATGCTAGATTTTTTTTATCAGGTTTTTGAAAAGCTTGAATGCTTTTTTACGAAAGAATATGCAAAATCTAGCAGGCCATATATTAAAAAAGCGTTCTAAGGCAAAATGACAAAAAATTTTTTTTTACTTAGTTATTGCAAAAAAATTATCGCTTAGACCATTTTTATAATTATGGGCGCACAAAATCATAAAATTATTGTCATGCCTTACAATTGCCACATAGGTAAACTTTAACCAAAGTTTTATAAGTTCACCATAATGTTATTGTTGATCTCAAACATAAGGCTAACTTGAAGTTGCATAGAGTCCTAAATTATTATTCTTATAGGGTTGTATATAACTACACTGTACAGTAATGCAGTTCAGATCAAATTGCGGTGCAGTATAGCAGAGAACTGTACAGCATAGTACAGTACAGTAAACTGCAGTACAATATATGAGAGGCTTAAAAGGTAAATAGGTACAAGTGCCAAAACCAAAAAAAAAATAATTGTAAGATGCTGTAATCAACACTTAAAACTTACTAATATCGATCACTCGATAAACTTAACAGGGTAAAAAAAAGTTTAAAGTTTAATTACTCAAAATGTTTGCACTTGTGCCCCTTGGACTTTATTCCTCTCATATTAAAGGATATTAGAGTACAGTTTAGTAAAGTATAGTAGTGTCAAACTTAGTACAGTAAGAGTACACTACCGTATAGTACAGTAAAGTATAGTGCAGTATATAAAGTATAGTACAGTTCAGTACAGTATAGTACTGTACTTTATAGTAAACACCACCAGTACAGTAGATATGTACAGTTCATTGTAGTAAGGTGCAGTAGAGTACAGTATAGTGCAATAAAGTACAGCACAGTAGAGTACACTATTGTCACAGCGTACAGTATCATGCAGTATTTTATACTACTGCACAGTAGATAACATTACTGTCAGAGTTAATTCCAGTACAGTAACGTGCAGTATATTACAGTATAGTACAGTAGACTAGAACAGTACAGTAAAGTGCAATACAGTGCAGTACATAAAAGTATACTAATACAACATAGTACAGTACAGTGAAATAAAATACACTACAATATACATATTTCGCTTTCAAAGGCAATTCCTGTAAGGAATCTCTTCAAGCTGAAGTATGATTAGTCTATCTAGTGTTCTTACGTAAGATAAATTTAGGAAGCACTCGTGTTATTTCGTTAAATTTTTTTTTCCTTTATTTGTATTATATAAAATTTTATAGGGAAAAGTTAAATTGATTACCAAGATTGGCGGCGCTAAATGACGCTCAGTGATGAGATTTTACTAATCTCCTGAAGCTTCTGAAATAAAATCGCTACGAATGTCCTTTCTGATTTTTTTTCGATTGCTCATCTCTGAAAGAAACTTTGCTGTGGCACTGTTTGAAGGACGAATATGCCCTGTACTAAAAAACATAGAACTTCGGCGTTTTTTTTCACACACAGATATGCATCGTCAAGCGTGTTCCAGTTACTGCACCGTACTGTGATATACTGCACTATATTGCACTGTACTGCTGCTATTTTAACGACATTGGCAAAAAGTCTTTCTCTCTCTTTCCAAGTGCTAATAGCGCTTTAATTGCATTGTTTATTGTCCTTTCTCATTAAAATTATAAGAAAATCTTAATGGCAAAAATTTATTTAAACTTTCATTAGCAACGCTTAAAAAAGAAAATATAAATCTTTTAAAAAAATTGTTATTGTATGGCTGCTGTGTTTGGTTGGGGTAACTATTTTGTTTTCCCCCCACCAGTACGTGACTATTATAATTTTGGAAATTACAAACTTTTTTCGTTTATTTTTTTGCGTTTCAACTTCCCACAATTAAATTAAATTTAAGTCTTGTCTTTGCCTGCTTTGCACTTAAACCATTTAGTTTTGTATCAAATATATTTTTAAAACAGTTTCTGTGTCAAAACTCATAGCCAACAGACAGCTTCGCTATGTATTCATTTATATTTGGCTGTAAAAAAAATCGCAAAATCCAAAACAAAAAAAAAACCCATAAAAAATATTTAGTTGGCTGTTATTCTTGTTTGCCAACGAAATATTTGTTATGCTGTGTATTTTATTTTGTACTTAAGCTTGGTTTTATTTAGCTTACTAGCGGATATTTCGATGGCTGTAAAGAAATCTGACACTGCAACTCCAGTACATCGTTGTCATGTTTAGTTTTATTTTAATTTTTGTTTTTTTCTCTCTCTTATTTTAACAAATCGCACATTTAACAATTTGGTTGGATGTTGGAATAACAGCACGTTTTAGATGTCTAAGGAGTGGATTGGAATAATTTTATTTGTCTCTGCTTATTACAATATGTACAACACATTCATTGTCCTTTTAAATCAAAAGTTATGCTACAAATAGCAAACAATTTGGGAGTCACAAAGAGAGAAAAGAAAATTTATAGAAATATAAATTTCATATAAAGTGTGTTTGAAATCACAGACTTCTAAGCAGAATGGTCCGCTTTATGGTCCCACTGTAGGCATAAAAAATCGTTAAACCTTGCTTGCTTCTTCTTTAGTCTACAGACTCTTTCTCGTTTTGACTAAAAAATCAAACATAAAAAGTAACAAATAAATAAAAGAAACGGCTGTGTTTGAATCCTTTAGAAACTTGATTTTTATTTAGTAGAATGATGCCTAGGAAAAATGTGAAATTTTGATTAAAATCTATAAAAGGATTAATGTACCTTCCATATATCCTTAATTTAAAAATTTTAATATCAAGTAAAATTTCAATAAGAATATGAAAGAACTTGTTAGTGTGCATTAAATACGTAACATTAGTTTCAAGGACCTTTCCATCTGTCATATATCTTTGTTTGTCAAATTTACATTTCAGCTAAAAGTACCATCATATTGCATTGAAAATTTTTATTATTTTTACATTTATATAAATATACTTTACGCCAACAAATTTTATTTAACCAGTTGTTCAAATGCCTGCTTTCCATATATCCTTGACTCTAAAAACATTACTTCAAGCTTAATCGGGATATCATGAAAAATGACAAACTACAACTTTTAGAATTATATAGACAAGCTGTCTTTAAAATTTCGCTTTGATAAGAGCAAGGACATAGCTACCTCCCATATATCCTTAATTTTAAAATATTACTTCAAGCTTAATCGGGATATCATGAAAAATGACAAACTACAACTTTTAGAATTATATAGGGAAGCTGTCTTTAAAATTTCGCTTTGATAAGAGCAAGGACATAGCTACCTCCCATATATCCTTGATTCTTAAAATTTATTATTGGCTTAAATTACCATCTACAACTTTTAGAATTATATAGGCAAACTAGCTGATTAATTTCAATTTGATCAAAGCAAGGATATAGCTACCTCCCATATATCCTTGATTCTTACAATTTATTATTAGCTAAAATTACCAACTACTACTTTTAGAATTATGCAAAGAATGTGGGTGAAAAATTTCACTTTGATCAAAGCAAGGATATAGCTACCTCCCATATATCCTTGATTCTTAAAATTTATTATTGGCTTAAATTACCATCTACAACTTTTAGAATTATATAGGCAAACTAGCTGATTAATTTCAATTTGATCAAAGCAAGGATATAGCTACCTCCCATATATCCTTGATTCTTACAATTTATTATTGGCTAAAAATACCAACTACATCTTTTAGAATTATATAGGAAAGCTGTCTATTAAGTTTCACTTTGATAAGAGTAAGAACATAGCTATCTTCCATATATCCTTCATTTTTTTAATTTTTATTAGCTAAAATTATGATCAGAATGCCTCAAAAAATTTAAATATGTTTTCAAAATTATATATCTGAGTTGTCCGTGAAGTTTCATTTCAAAAGTTTACCTTATGATCGCTGCTCACATATCCTTCATAATCAGTTGTAACAGAAAATGTTCAAGTCCTATTAGAATTGCACATCTAAAACCCCTAGTGAATTTCATTTAAATTGATGCAAGGATGTGCCCACCTCCCATACATACATACATATATCCTTGTTCTTAAAATTTTTATGTTAGCTCTAGCTTTGATCTCAAGGCATAGAAAATTAGTAAATAATTTTGGTATCATACATTTCTGTAAAATTTTCACTCAGTCGGCACAAGGACAATGGTCACCTCTCCTATCTTCCTAAAAAATATTATTTCAGCCTTAACTATGGTTAGAGTTTAAGCAAACTCCATAACTATTTATGAATCTTTACATTTAAGCTTTGTGGGCAGTTTCATGAAAACTGGTACAAGTGGAGGCTTCTCTCCCATATATCCTTTATTTTAAAAATTTCATTTTAGCTTAAATTCAAATTTAAGCTAAAATTTTTATATTATTAATTTTTTTTTATACACACATATATTTATTTATTGTATCTTCAAATATGAACTAACAATAAGTATTCAAATCTTAAATCTAAATATATATATATAAATTCAAATGAAAACGCCATCAGAATTCATAAATAGGATCATAATTTTACCCTTTCTCAATAATTCGACTTAAATAGTTAAGGATATGACCAAATCGCAAAGAAATTTTGTAACTATTGTTAAAATTACCCAAATACTCTTTCTAGGGAATTTAATTGCAATTGGTGCAATGACATGCGTTTCTCCCATGTATCCTTGATGCAATTTTTTGTTTTAGCGTTAGTTATGAGATCACAATGCATATTAAATTGGTAAATACTCTTGAAATCATACATTTGAACTTGCTGTACGATTTCAATTCAATTTGTTAAATGATGTGATCCTCTCTCTTACATTTTTAATTAAAAAATATTTTTCTAGCTTTTATTATGATCAGAATGCAGTCAAATCTTATTACTATTTGTGAAACTGTTTACTTAAGCTCTGTGGCAAGTTTCATGAAAATCGGTACAAGGTTGGACTTCTTTCCCATATATCCTTTATTTTGAAAATTGAATTTTAGCTGCGATTATGTGCAAAGCGCCCACTAAACTTATAAACAATTGTAAAAATCCTACATTCAAGCTCCCGGTAAAATTTGCTAATAATCAGCTGAAGGATGTACTTACCTCCTTTATACCCTTGATTTAAAAAATGTTTAAATCGCTAAGAAACTTTGTTGCTGGATAAAAAAAGTGCCTAGAAAATTAATAAAAACTTGCGAAATTATAGTTTGTGTTTGCTGTAAAACTTTAATTCCATCTGTTAAAGGATATGATGGCCTCTTTTAAATTTTTAAGTTTCATTATCATCAGAATGCCGCCAAATTTCATAACTATTTGTAAATCTTCTTACTTAAGATCTGTGGCAAGTTTGACGAAAATCGGTGCACGGATAGGATTCTCTCCCATATATCCTTTATTTTGAAAATTAGATTTTAGCTATGATTATGTGCAAAACGTAGCCTTAATCTGTAAATAATTATAAAATCATGCACTCAAGCGTCACTTATACCTAGGCAGCACATAAGTTGAGACTTCTCCAAACTTCTCCTGTACCTCTACAATACTGCAGATGCGTATGTTAGAATTGGTTTGACCACAATCCAATAGAGCCAATAGAGTCGTGACCAGCACAAGTTGCCTTCTTGACTCTTCTTGTTTATGTGGTGTATCCACAACAGTTGCACATCTGGGACCATTCCGAAATATCTAATACTATCGGATGAGGTGATGGTCTTTTCCTGAGAACAAGGATCAATATACTGCAAAGCTTTATCTTCTTGGTGAAAAGATTTATCTCCGATTTTTTCTGGGTTTATTTTGAAACATCTACAACTATACAAGTTTTCTTTGAAAGGTTTTCCGATGTAGTGTCTTACGCCTTAACTATGGATTTTTTTTATAGCAAAGTAGTTTTTCCAAGCCTAAATGTGATTCAAAATTATCCACAGTGTGTTTTCTCCAACATTCCACCCTGTTGTATGCTACAGTTTCAACTACATTCAGCTCCCGATAGGACTAAGTAGATACTTGTTATTTGCAAGTAAAACAAAATTTTTTTCTCTCTCTTTGTATTGTTGTTGTTGTAATTGTTTATTTTTCCATTATATGGTCTATTTGGAAACCCATTTACCAGTTAAGAACAATTTCCATTTCAAATATTTAACATATTTATTCTTCTATAAAGATTTTTTTTCCACATTTCGTTCATAAAATGTTTGCGCAAATATGGAAGTACGAGTATGTGGGTGTGCGTATGCATATTTTGTATGTATGGGCGGTCTTAAATATGAGTGTGTTTAAAAGATTGTGCTAGTGTTTGGGGGGGGGGGGGTGGATGGGGGTGCTAGAGGAGAAAATAAAAATCGAAATCTTTCACTTAAGTTGCATTATTCACACTTGAGTGCATACATGTTGTAGATAAGTCATGAATGTTGCCACCACTTATTATTATTGCTGTCATTATCTATGGCAACATTATGTATTTTTATTTGTCTGTGTGTGTGTGTGTTTTTTTTTGTTCTCGCAAATATTTTATTTAAAACTGACAAGGAACATAAAATACTTAGAGGAAAAATTTGCAAAATAAAAAAAAACATTGAAAATAATAAAAGATAATGGTGATAATGGCTGTTTTATAAACATACCAATACACTTTAACTTGTATTATAAAACGTACATAGTTACGCACTTTATTCACAATTGCACACATACACACAAATATACACACACACACACACTCACTCCCAAACACACTTATTCCCTGGCTGTAGCACATCTGAGGGTCTACTCTGTAATTCGAAACGAAAGTAAATGCTTTCGAAATGCAATGTTGATAACATACACATTCGAAACGATTTTCTTTCGTTTCGAAATACATAGTAGACACCCTGAAAAACTAAATTTTTAATTCAAAAAAAGTGGGCGAAACTACGCCTATTAAAATCTCATTTTATATTTCGTCTATCTCTACTCAACCTCTTGCTGTTAAACTTTACATTTCTGGCAGTTGCTTGTAATGATACAATCTAGGTTTTTTAAAAAGTGAGTGATGACACGCCCCTTTTAATTATTATTATATGTATGACACTTTCTCCTCTAAAAAGTGGGTCCTTTTTAGGGTTCCGTACACCAAATGTGAAAAGGAACCCTATTGTTTTCACTACGCTGTCCGTCCAACTGTCCGTCCGTTTGTCCGTCCGTCTGTCCGTCCGTCTGTCCGTCCGTCTGTCCGTCCGTCCGTCCGTCTGTCTGTCCGTCTGTCTGTCCGTCACAGGCTATTTCCTCGAGAATGATAAGAGCTATGGAACTGAAATTTTGAAACCTTGTTGGCCGTTTCAACAACAAATACATGAAACGGTAAAACTAAAAACCCAAAATTAGAAAATCGCCAAATCGAAAAAAAATCGCTAAAAACCAAAAATAAAAAATTGCCAAAAACGAAAAAAGCGCCAAATTAAAAAAAAATCTAAAATTAAAATAAATCGCGAAAAACCGAAAAAATCGCCAAAATGAAAAAAATCGCCAAAATGGAAAAAAAATCGCCAAAAAGGGAAAAAACGTTAAAAAACTGAAGAAAAATCGCCAAAACAAGAAAAAAGCGAAAAAGCAAAAAAAAAAATCGTTTCAGCTGAAAAAACTTAAAAAAACGCCAAAAAAAAACCGCCATATTAAAAAATGCCCAAAGCCCAACGTACGGAACACTTCGTGCGCGAGTCAAAGTCGTACTTTATTTTATTTTTACATTCTCAGTGTGTGTTATCTATGTATAATGGTATAATTCGAAGTCAGTGTCAACTAAATTAGCAAATTCAAATTTTTATATAAAAATATTTTATACAACTGAATCTATATTATTTTTAACTCTTTTGTGCTTATTTTTGAATTCGGTGTAATTTGTTTCAAGCTGTTTTTCAAATTAGTAGTGACAAGTTTATATTTTAATGGGCATGGCCCCGCCCACTTTTTTAAGCACAAAATGATGTCATTCTAATTGCCAAAGATCTGTGCCAAATTTCCTTTCAATCGTATAAGTAGCAGTACATATAATTTAATACTAACCTTTCATGGGCGTAGCCCCGCCCATTTTCTTTAACGCAAGATTATATATATTTCAGTGCTCAAGGTATGTGCCAAGTTTCGTAAAATTCGATTAAGTAGAAAGAAGCACGTTAAGTATAATATATATTTAATTTTGATGGGCGTGGATCCGCCCACTGAATGCACTCAATGCCAGAGATTGTGTCGTTTTAAGAGCTCAAGGTGTGTACTTAGTTTCGTAAAATTTTTTTAATTAAAGGCACTTGAAATATAATATTAAAATTTAGTAGGCGTGGCCCCGCCCACTGTTTTAAATGTTAGTTTTTGTTTTTTTAAGAGCTCAAGGTCTGTGCCAAGTTTCGTAAAAATTTGTTAAGTACACGCACGTGAAATATAATATTAAAATTTAGTAGGCGTGGCCCGCCCACTGTTTTGAATGCCAGTTTTTGTTTTTTTAAGAGCTCAAGGTGTTTGCCAAGTTTTGTAAAAATCCATCAAATATAATCATGTGAAATATAATATTAAGCTTTATTGGGCGTAGTTCCTCCCATTTTTCGGGTTCCGTACACCAAAGGTGAAAAGGAACACTAGTGTTTTCGCTACGGTGTCCATCTGTCTGTTGTCTCGAGAACCGTAGGAGCTACGGAGCTGAAATTTGGCCCAAGTGTGAAGAACTTTAGCCGCTACAACGACAAATACATGAGATTTAAAAATTAAAGGATGTTTCAAAAAGGAGCAAAGAAAAATGTTAAAATCCCATGTAATATACATACAATTGTATTTATATATGTACATACACTTGAAATTAGTAAAGTTAGTGTATTTTTATACAGACTACAACAGTTAACAATAAAATTTAAAAAAATCTAAATTAAAGGGTGTTCTATCAGTTAATGTAATTTTGACAATTTGCTGTATCTTGGAAACCGTAAAAACCAAATTCTTGAAATTTAAAAAAAACGGCAAAATTATAAAATCGCCAAATCGATAAAAAAATCGCTAAAAACCCAAAAAAATCGCCAAAACGAAAAAAAAGCGCCAAAGTAAAAAAATATTCTAAAACTAAAACAAATCGCGTAAAACCGGAAAAATCGACAAAATTAAAAACGGCTGGCTGTTCCGTTCAACTATGTGTTGTTGTCAGAATATTTACAACTAACTTTGATGTTATTTGTTCATTAATAATTATCACATGTAATTTGGCTTAAAAAGCGTTACGAACTTTAGCCTATTCAATTCATAAGAATATATTAAAAAAATATCGCAAAAATTAAAAAAAATCGCAAAAATTAAAAAAACGCCAAAAACCGCAAAAAATCGCCAAAACGAGAAAAAAGCGACAAAACGAAAAGAAAAATCGTTTAAACTAAAAAAAAACGCCAAAAATCCAAAAAACGCTATATTAAAAAAATTCCCAAAACCGAACCTTTCGTGCGCGGGTCAAAGTCGCATTTTACTAAATTTATTTAATCTTCCATTTTCCGTTGCCGTTGCGCCAGCCCAATGTGTTGGGTAAGTTTCTTAGCAATCAAATAAGTAGAATATCATAAAATCAAATAAAAGATTATGGGCGTGTCTCCGCCCACTTTATAACAATGGGCCCAAAAATAAAATATACGGCCATGTTCTGTAAACCGAATCCGAGTAAATTTCTCGTTTTCGAAAAATAAATAATGGCCCCATTGATGTATTTTATATCATACATACTAAATAAATTTCAGATATGATATTTCAAGCCCTAAAAAATAGAAAACTACAAAAAAGTCTTAAAAAAATCGCTATTAGTGGATTTAATTTTTCTAAATCGAACGTTTTCAAATCGACTCGATTTACAGAACAGACAGGATAGTTTGTGTTAGACAAAATAAGAATAAGAATCTTACATTTAATTGTAACATTAAAAAAAAACATTTAAGGACACGCCTCCTTAAATTTTATATTACATTTTCTAGGCTTCTTCCCAATTGATTCTTTCGAAAAGTTGCACTAATCCTTTGCTGCTATGATAATACATATTTGCATTTATATAAGTGGGCGAGGCTACGCCCCTTAAAATTTAGTATGCTCTTTTATAGAACTTACTTCTATTCTAAAGGATTCCTATGAATCATAGCAGGCATGTAAGGCGCTTCTAATGATATAATTTCGTATTTTAAAGTGGGCGGGAATACTCCTCTTAAAATTCAGCACTTCATTTCAAATACTAATATTCTTAGGAAACTAACAAAACTTTTAACACTCTAAGGACGCTTATAGTGACACAGTGTCCTGTGTGATTGAAAGGTCTGGGTCACACCGCTTCAAGTCTGTTATTATATTTTATAAACTTGTATCCAAACGATTCTTAAAAACCTTTGCACTTTTAAGGTAACATTTTTGAACTTGGAAAAGTAGGCGGGGCCACGCCCAGTGCAACTTACCAAAATATTTTTAATAAGCCTTTTGTAACTTATACAGTCGTGGATTTCGCTTTTCTAAAAAATTAAATTATAATATTGCATGAGTTTGGACTACATAGTAGAAGCCAGAATAAATTTGCAACTTTCTTGCGCTTAGGGGCAATTGTACAATCAATTCATGTCAAATATTCTAAAGCTTTTTAATGTGAAAACTTACACTTTTGTTTGCTAAGTAAGTACTTTTTTAAATTAAATCCTGAGGTTTTAAGAGTCGTGCTAATTTTTTGTTTGCTTTTATCATTATGTACAAAAATAATATAAATTATTCATTTTACTAATTTTTGTTTTCAACAGTGTTAAATAAATATTTAAAATACATTTTTGCAAACACTTTTTACTTAACAATTTGTTCATCTCTTCTTATCCTTGAGAGCAGATTAAACATTTTAGTTAAGTCAAACTTTTTGCGTTACTTCATTCACTGCAGCATAATGCAAAAGCAAATCGTTTGTCTGATCAAACAATGAAACAGAAAAAATATATTACGAGTAATAATTTAATGCTGTCTGTCAGTGGAAATAGAAATTGCTTTAAAAAAATTTTATTACAAATTAAAAAACTCTCTTTGATTAAAGTAATTTTTCTAATTCGAAATATTAAATAAATCCTAAATATATCTTAATAAATTTTCATTAAACAAGACTTATGCCCTAATTCAGTAAGAAGATTTAGGACGTATTTGTTTGAAAATGCTTCTGAGTTCTTGTCTTTGAAGTCTCTAAATTATTTTCTTCAAAAATGGTTGCTGTCTTTGACAATGAAAAATATAAATATTATTGCCATGTTTTTAAAGCATAAAAATTCAATTAAATTATTATACAATAGTTTGAAAAATATATGAAAAAATATGTGTTGGATATAATGTTTGGAACAAAATCATAAAGCAAATACACGAACCTTCTAGCATAGACAATAAATAATAATCGTTTTAAAGAATCAAAACTGCTTCTTTTTTTCGTCCATAGACAAGACGATACATTCGTCGAACAGAATTAGGGCATTATACAATTGTGAATTCAAATGTTGCGTGATATATAAATATATGTATATACATATTACGATTAGTTCAAATAAACAGAAGGAAAGTTCGTTGGTTAATCTAACCAATTTAAATTGTCAACTTAAGAGTTCATGTGAATTGTTGTTGGTGTTTCAATTAGCAAAATTTTGTATATGCGAAATTAATAGTAAACATTTTTGTAGTAAAAAAACAATTTTTTTTGCAGTTAAAATTACCAAGTTAAATTGTTACCGGTCTCATAATTATGCAAAATCTTTTATTCTTTTTAGGGTTCCGTACAGCAAAGGTGAAAAGAACCCTATTATTTTCGCTACGCTGTCCGTCTGTCCGTCGCCAAAAGAAAAAAAAAGCACCAAATTAAAAAAAAATTCTAAGACTAAAATAAATCGCAAAAAACCGGAAAATTCGCAAAAAAAAAAAACGCCAAAATGAAAAAAAATCTTCAAAATAAAAAAATCGGCAAAACAAAAAAACCCAAAAACAGAAAAAAATCGCAAAAATAAAAAAACCCGAAAAATAAGAAAAAATCGCCAAAATGAAAAAACCCTTAAAAACAGAAAAAAATCGCCAAAATAAAAAAAATCGCCAATATGAAAAAAATCTCCAAAAAGAAAAAAAAAATCGCCAAAATAAAAAAAAAATCGGCAAAATGAATAAAATCGCCAAGATGAAAAAAACGCCAAAAACAGAAAAAATCGCCAAAATGAAAAAAAAACCCAAAAAAACAGAAAAAATCGAGAAAAACCGATAAAACTGAAAAAAATCGTTTAAACTGAAAAAAAAACTTCAAAAAAGCAAAAAAGCCTAATTAAGAAAATGTTCAAAACTGATGCCCTAATTCAGTAAGAAGATTTAGGACGTTTTTGTTTGAAAATGCTTCCGAGTTCTTGTCCTTGAAGTCTCTAAATTATTTTCTTCAGAAATGGTTGTTGTCTTTGACAATGAAAAATATAAATATTATTGCCATGTTTTTAAAACATAAAAATTACATTAAAGTATTATACAATAGTTTGAAAAATACATGGAAAAATATGTGTTGGATATAATGTTTAGAACAAAATCATAAATCATAAAGGAAATACACGAACCTTCTAGCATAGACAATAAATAATAATCGTTTTAAAGAATCAAAACTGCTTCTTTTTTTCGTCCATAGACAAGACGATACATTCGTCGAACAGAATTAGGGCATGAATGTACGGAACCCTTTATGCGCGAGTCAAAGTCGCACTTTACTGAATTTTCTTTAAATTTTTAAATAAAAAGTTGGGCCTCGACTGCGCGTGGTTGGCGTCCCATTATCGCCAGAAAAAGCGCCACGTTTGACGAGAAATCGCCATATCTTGCAACGCTGGTCTGCTATTGTATTGTTTTATAAATTTGTATAGCATCTTTGCAGCGCCTCTGGTGTTAAGTAGTCTTAATATTTTAAGATATACATATATATAGACAATTTATTAGTTATTTCATTGCTACTAATCTAACAGAATCTAAGTTGTTGTTTTTCAATTTGGTAGTTGCTATTGTTGAAGTCGCTTTAAGTTTAATTTGTTTTTTTTTTAGAAAATTTTTTATATAGCTTTAACTCTTATACCCGCCCAGTTAATGGAAAAATAAAAAATAAAACCACACATTATCAACATAAAACCACAAATGCGTGCTAAACGAAATTTCACCACAACTGCATGAAACGGATTTGTGTGGTCTCAAGAACAAGTGTCTTATAATCTAATCCAACCGCCAAAATAATTAATGAATTGAACACTCATGCACTACGCTCGCAGCCAAATACAGACATGCTTTTAAAAATGAGTACATACTCATACAACAGATTATCCTTTATACATTTATGCAATAACATTAGAGATGTTAATGTGAGTTAGTTTTACTGTGCGGTGATAAAAGCTCAATATAAATGAAAATGTTTTTCATACATTTTTATACATTTTTACTCACCTTAATTTATAGACTGACTGTTTGTCAAGCTATAATTCTGTTTGCGAAAAAGTTCATTATAAATTTCTTTGCCCTCCAGCTCTTTAATGTTTTATTTAATTAAAGTTAATGTGATAATGCCAAGCACTTGAACTGTGCCCATCTCCAATTGCCCTCCCTCAATGTATGTGTAAGTGTGGTGTGTGTTAAAGTTCAAATATTTAAATGTGTGATAATGCATAATTATTTGTAATTAAAGTAAATAAATGTTTATATTGAAAGCAATATTTAAATGACATATATACATTTTTATGTGTCTAAAAGGAGCTATACCTAAAGTGGTGTTAATTTTCGATGATACCAGTGCAATAAGTGTTATTTTTCTTGAGACCTATTTTGATGTCCATACATACTATATATCTTCTCCAAGAAATACCACTTTTATGTCGCGTGCGACAGCAAGCAATTAAGCTTGTATTTCTGAACATTGTGACTCGATTTTTCTTAAAATTTTACCTAACATAGAGCTGCTGAATGGCCTACACAAATGTATAAAGAAGTAAAAAAAAGTATCGTTTTCTTTGAAAAAACAAGCATATTTGCTTGGTGTTGCACGCTACAAAAAGTGGACATTCCTTTCGGAAATGCCCATATACATATATATATATATATATATATATATATATATTTAATTTCTATGTCAGTTATTGATTGAGTAAAGCTATTAAATATATTTAAAAAGGGACTTTTAGTGGTTTTTTAGCCGGCCTGCTGATGCTGATGTTCGAAAATTCGAACTTTGATTCGAAAATTGTAATAAACCATTTATTACCTGAATAAATTAAAAATTAATAGCACCACGACAATATATCGAGCCATAACAGCCCAAAAAGCTTACGAGATAAATTTTTTGGACTTTTTTTTATGAAAATTGATTACTTACGATCGTAAATGCTCGATTTTGGTAAAAAGGTCAAAATCGAAAATTATGTCGCTGAAGCTCTTTTTCGGCGGTTATGGCATGATATAACGAAAAAAAAAATTTATATATGCATGATTTGCTTAGGCTAAAGTTCGTATCGCACTGTAAGGCAAATTACACGATAATTATTAATGTACAAATAACACCAAAGTTAATTGTAAATGTTCTGACAAACACTTAGTAGAACGGAACAACTAGCTGTTTTCGAAGGCCCCTGCACCTTCATCATCAGCATTCTTTTTGTGTTTGGTCCAATGTGCGTGGTTTATATACTCAGTGAATTGTAAATATTCTGTTAGCCGATGGCCTTAGTAGCTAGTGCTTCTACCCTTCTTATATTGTTATTGTATTTATCTATAATATCAATATTAATAAATAATAAATAAATAAATATTCTGACAAACACTCAGTAGAACGGAACAACTGGCTGTTTTCGAAGGTCACTACACCTTCATCATCAGCGTTCTTTTTGTGTTTGGTCCACTGTGTGTGTGCTGCCAGTTGATGTAGATTTCTGCTTTATATTGCAAATGCTATATGTCAATTTTTTTTGACTCATCATACGAGTATTACAATTTCCTAAAAGCTTTTTTTGTAATGAAAGCTAAATTTTAGCATCTCTAAACTTACAACAGTCTTGCCATTGTCGTTTTTTCTTTACTAATTATGCACATGCCCGTATTTATTTATTTATTATATCCAGCCATAACCGCTAAAAAAGCTTAAGCGACACGTTTTTAGGACTTTGTTTTTTCACAAAAATCGATTATTTACGGCACGTTATATGTGGCTATCAGCGCAAAAGTGGTGTAACTACAAACTATTTAATTGTTCAATTGCTCTATTACTTTGCTATATTATGTGATTTTTTAGCTCTATCTTCTTTTGCATATTAAGAAATGGCTTGCTACACCTTTTTTTTAAGTTAGTAATGTAAAGCATGTATTTATTACCAGAATAGCAACAAAAAAAATGTGGGTTAGACCACTTTTTAACGCATGGCTTCAAATATATATTTTGGATAATATATTTATATAATTTTTTTCTCGTTATAACGTAAAATCTTAACAGCCTTTTTTATAAATATTATGAAGGCTTAATAAGAAAAATTTTGTATGAACATTTTTATTATAAGGCCTTAATAGTTTTTATAAATTAGACTGTAAATTTTTATCAAAATGATGTTTTTACTTTTCAAGTATTCGAATTTACAGAAATTCCGAAATTGGGAAACATTTTCGAAATTATTTTATGTTTTGTAAAAAATTTTAGTACATGTGCTTAAAAATTGTTATTCTTCATCTGGATGTTTGAAAATTTTAAGTTGATTTTTTAATTCCTATGAGAACTTACCATATAACTTAGTATTTATATATGTGTGTATGTGCACCCATAATTATGAAAATGGTCTAAGTCAACATTTAAAAAAAATATTTTGTAATACATTATTTTAAACTTAATGTACACATTAAATATAAACTATCCAAACCAGAAAATATATTACCTAAACTGCCTTTTTTTAATTATGGGCTGTTTTTGCAAATATTTTTAACCGACATCAAAAAAAGGAGCAGGTTATCAACTCGTCTGTATTTTGTTTTTAAATTGACATTGTTACGTCATAACTCTGTATATTTTACAGCGATTGTAAAAATTCTTTTTATTTTTTTTGAAAGAGTATAGCTTCCAGTTGGTCGCATTTAAGAAAATTGGGCGGGTACACGCCCACGAATTTTTTTATTTAATCTTATGCTATTCTACTTATTTGATTGCTGCGAAACTTAGAAAACCCTTTCGGTTCTTGTAATTACACAATTTTAAAGTTGAAAAAATGGGCGGGGTTACGCCTATTACAATTTCTTGTTATATTTCACGTGATTCTACTTTACCGATTATTACAAAACTTATCACACGCCTTGAGCTCTCAAATAGACACAATCTTGCATTTAGAAAATTGGGCGGAGTGACGCCCTTTAAAATTTAATATTTTATTTTAAGTGCTTCGACTTTACCGATTTTTACAAAACTTAACTTAGCTCAGGTTGTGCTCTGCAAAACACGCAATATGCATTTAAAAAAATGGGCGGAGGCACGCCCATTAAAATTTAATTTTATATTTCACATTGTACTACTTCTTAGCCAAGAGATTTTCAAATTTTTTTTTGTTTGAAAGAGTTTACTGCCAGTTTGGTAACATAAATTTTTTTCGAAAATGTTATCACATGTTTGCAATGAAGTCGGTTGTTTTTTGGACAGAATTATTATTATTATTATTTTCATAAATCGATATTTACTTTTGATCAATTTTAAAATATACGATTTTATGTTTAAAATCTAACTTTATAAACAAGACTTATGCCCTAATTCTGTTCGACGAATGTATCGTCTTGTCTATGGACGAAAAAAAGCAGCAGTTTTGATTCTTTAAAACGATTATTATTTATTGTCTATGCTAGAAGGTTCGTGTATTTGCTTTATGATTTTGTTCTAAACATTATATCCAACACATATTTTTTCATATATTTTTCAAACTATTGAATAATACTTTGATTTGATTTTTATGTTTTAAAAACATGGCAATAATATTTTTATTTTTCATTATCAAATACAACAATCATTTTTGAAGAAAATAATTTAAAGACTTCAAAGACAAGAACTCAGAAGCATTTTCAAACAAAAACGTCCTAAATCTTCTTACTGAATTAGGGCATTAATCTATTGAGCGGTTTTGTGTGCTATTTTTGTGCTCTTTTGCTGATCTTCGAAAATTCGAACTTTATGCATTTTTTATGGTTGTCAAATGTTTGTTTTTTGATCGTCATGTAATACAAAGGTTAAAGGTCGAACACAATGATTTAATGACAGAATATCGATAAAGAGGAAAGTATAGAACATTTTCTGTTTCACTGTCCTGGCCTTGCAAGAAAGAGAATGACCACAATGGGCGCTTTTGAGTTCAGGGAGTTTTTTGACGTTGCTAGTATTGAACTGCAGCGTAATAATAGCTTCATATTTTGCTTTGATTCGTTAGACTGTGGGGACTCGCATAAGCAGAGTCTAAGTGGTATCACAATAAACCAAAACGGTCGCAGTGAGTCCGGGATTAACCGACATAATATTCGAAGTTATTTTTTTTTAACAAAGTCTGTTATTTGCTATCGTAAATAGTTGGTTTTCAGCAAAGAAACTAGGTACAAAAATGTGTTGGTTAAACCTTTTTTTTTTTGGCAGTTATGGCTCGATATACCATACACCGAGTTTTTTTTTACAAAATATTAGAAAATGTGAATTTTGATTTAAAAATTAAGTTTTGCCATATGATATTATATTTTAAAAACAATTTCGATATTCGAACTTAACTTTGAATTTTTTCGAGCTTTGCCAGTACGCCAATATTTGAAATTATTACAAGTAAAATAAAGTTAAATAAAAGTAAGTTGAATAGTTTTTCAGAAAAAAAATAATTCTCCTTCGAAATATCAAAATTTATTGTTTTTAAACTCTATTTAACTAAAGCAAATGAAACTACTGTTTCTCAGCAAAAAAAAATAAATTTATCTCCCAAAAAAAAAATGAATTCCCTTTCGAAATCTCATTTTATTTTATCTATTTATTTAAATCAAATAAAATAAGGATACATTAGAGTACCCATAAGTTTAACAGCTTGTCAGCAAAAAAAAATTAATATACTCGTAACTTCGAAAATTCGAACTTACTTTTTTACCAAAATAAAACTAAATATTTAAACTCTAATCCATTATTTTTTGTAATTTTTGTAATAATGCACACGTTTTCCAAAGTTTCACCTCTTTTGTTCTGCCCTCTGTTAATAAAATAACATTCTTGTACAAACCGCAGAGCAATAAGTGCAAATCTGATGTATTATGTAGAGGGAGAAAAACATTTGCTGAAATTTTGTAATCTGCATAAATACTCGTATTACATACATACATGCCAAAATTGAACAAATTGAATTTAATTCAATGGCGAGTAAAGGAAACGAGATGTAACAAAATCTATTTCCGCACAAAATAATAATATGTACTTAGCACTTATTGTTCTTTGGATGGTTTTAGTGAAATACATTTTCCTGCAACACAAATACATACATACATATGTACATGGAAGTAGTAAGTATGTATGTATTTGTGTTGCAGGAAAATGTATATACTGCTAACATTATAATTGCCATACATATGTATGTACACCTACACAAACTGCCACATGAGAGTATTGCAATTATGTTGTACGAGTATTAAAGTTGATGACGGTGATGACACAAGGAATTAATGACAGCTGTTATTATTGATTGAAAGGCACATGTGTCAGATTGCGAGGGAGGATCTGGAGCATTGCATTGATCTTTCGGTTCCATTCCGAAATTTTATTTTACGAGGCACTGATATATGCGAAAATAAATTAAAGAAAGATAGAGAGAGGGAGAGGGATTTAGTGATAGAAGTAGAAATAGAGAGACGGGTAAATATAGAGATAGAGAGATAGTGATAGTGATAGAGATAGAGATAGAGAGAAAAATATAGAGATATACAGAGATAGCTAGAGACACAGATAGACATAGAGAGAGAGAGAGAGATGGCTACAGAGATAGATAGAGATACAGATAGAGATAGAGAGATCGATAAGGTAAAAGAGCAATAAATTTATTATTTGACAGATATATGCAAAAATAAATGAAATACAGATAGAGAGCGAGAGAGGGAGATAGTGATAGAGGTAGAGTATCTACTGTAGAGATATAGAAAGATAGAGAGAGAAAAAGAGATAGGGATAGAGATAGATAGTGAGATAGTGATAGAGATAGAGGTAGAGATAGTGATAGAGAGAGATAGATAAAGAGATAGCTAGAGATACAGATAAAGATAGATATAGAGACAGAGAGAGAGATCGATAAGGTAAAATAGCAGTAAATTTAATATCTTTTTTTATCAATTGAAATCAATAGTGCTCACAAAGAGAAATATGTACATGCATGTATATTTTAATTCGTATAAGAAGACCGTTAAACATCAACTCACTAGTGCCGCTGGTGACTGTATAGTCCACAAGGAATTAATGACAGCTGCTTTTATTGATTGAAAGACACATGTGTAAGATTGCGAGTGAGGATATGGAGCATTGCATTGATCTTCCGGTTCCATTCCAAAATGTTATTTTACCAGACACTGATATATTCGGAAATAATTGAAACACAGATAGAGAGAGAAAGAGAGAGAGAGGGAGATTGTGGTAGAGATAGAGTTAGAGAGAGATAGTGATAGAGATAGAGATAGAGTTAAAGAGAGAGAGAGAGACATGTGGAGAGATACTGTTAGAGCTATAGAGAGGTAGTGATAGAGGTAGAGATAGTGATAGATAAAGAGATAGATAGAGATACAAATAGAGATAGATCGAGCCCAAAAGATCGATAAATTAAAAGAGCAATAAATTTAATATATCTTTTTTAAACTTTTAAATCAATGGTGCTCACCAAGAGAAATATGTACGTGCATGTGTATTAATTCATTATTAATTGAAAGGCTCATGTGTCAGATTGCTAGGGAAAATCTGGAGCATTGCATTGATTTTTCGGTTCCATTCCGAAATGTTATTTCGGAAACGCAGCTAGAGAGAGAGAGAGAGATATTGATAGAGAGAGAGGTAGATATAGAGATAGAGCGAGAGATAGTGATAGAGATAGAGTTAGAGAGAGATAGTGATACAGATAGAGTTAGAGAGAAATTCGGGCGGAGAGATGTTGTAGAGATATAGAGAGGTAGTGATATAGGTAGAGGTAGAGATAGTGATAGATACAGAGATAGATAGAGATACAGATTGAGATACAGATAGAGAGAGATATCGATTAGGTAAAAGAGCAATAAATTTAAAATCTCTTTTTTAAACTTTTAAAAGTTCAATTTGACGTGACATAGCCATAATCAAACCAAAATTCAATTGGTGTCTGTCTATGGTAATGGCTATGACGTGTCCATTAGTTTGGTTCGAACGGCTGTTTTCTATGACTATCGCTATGTCACGTCTGATTGCACCTTAAATCAATGTTGCTCACTAAGAGAAATATGTACGTGCATGTATATTAATATGTATAAGAAGTTCATTAAAATTCGGCTCACTGGTGCCGGTATAAGCGACATTGCCTTAAAATATGAATGCTCCTCGTAGGCTGGCATATTTGAGAATTGAGATAAACGTGCATGTGTTTCCATATTAGCAATTGCAGGCTTCTCTTATGACATCAACACTGAGCACACTTGTAAAACATGCACATATCAGTTGTAATAAATTTGCATTGGCATGCCTTACATTATTATTAATTTCAAAATGAATTCAGGAATAGCTAATATACATATTTATTTAAGAAATAATTATCGGTTTGAAACTACTGAAACTGTATAAAATAACAACTAACAATATTTTAACGACTTATTCTGGCAGAAAAGAAAAAAAAAGGAGCTACAACTATTATAAAATCCTGTTGGAGTTGCGCTCCTTTTGT
Source organism: Tachina lurida (assembly GCA_944452675.1). Taxonomy (NCBI): domain Eukaryota; kingdom Metazoa; phylum Arthropoda; class Insecta; order Diptera; family Tachinidae; genus Tachina; species Tachina lurida. Next base: position 30,617,076 of record OX101756.1, on the reverse strand, counting down.
ACATTGTTGCACTGCATCATAATAGCAAACCTTAAAATCCTTGAGCTTTTTTAAAAATTTTGCAGGTAACATTTTTGTAGAAAAATTGGACACTCTAACCCTTATCCGTGCAGGTATTTTGTATACCTTTCCAAAAGAGAGCAAAAAAAAAGCACGAAATCTATGAAAACAAGGTTCATTTAACATTTGTTTGGCAATGTTTTTGCTTCACGTGTGTTTTATGTTAATTCAACATGATTTACAGTAATCTTCAAAGGAAATTTTTTTTTTTTTAATAACTTTATTTCACGTTGATTTAACTTTCCAGTACTGTGAAATTAAAATGAAGAGTCATGTTGAATCAAAGTTGTTTCAAGTTGAATCAACATGAATTTAATTTAATGTAATGTAGTCGTTTTATTTTATTATTTTTTATCAATTGAAAATAAAATACTACAGGCCTTGTTCAAAAAATATATTTTTGATTTATAAAGGATTTATAAAACAGTTTTCCATACAAAATTTGACTTTTTAAAAACACTTTATAAAGCAAAACTATTTTTATGAATAAAACAGTAGAAAAGTTAGCACTTAAGCATGAAAAGTAAACCAGCATTTTCTTAACATTCAAAATTAATAAATAAAATTCGTGTAATATCTTGAATAATTTTTTTATTACTTTTTAAATGCTTTACCCAAAAGTAAAGCAATTTACTCTTCCTAAATTATTATTCCATGTTAATATTTGTGATGAATAGTTAGTTATCTTTGGTAACTTAAAGTGTTTTCTTAACTTGTTTGTGTCTTCTGCTTGACAGTTAACTTAAATTAATAGGATTTTTATTTAATGCAATTACAGTAGTTTCCACTTAATTGATTTATCTACATAATTGAACCAAGCAAAATGCAATTGGTTTAGCGACCAAAATTAACCGAATATTGAATAAATGATATTTACCCGGATAAATGTATCACAAACCAAAAATTCCCAAAAAAAGCAATTAAGCGGAAATGACTGTATAGTGTAATGTGCTTAGTCACGTAGTCTTTTTGACAAGTTGTCCACAAAGTTGAAGTTGCATTTAATAAAGGTTGAACAAAATTCGGAAATAACAAAAAAAAGTTGAATAATATAAGTAACAGACGTTTAGTCATGTACTCTACGCCTTAACATACATTGAAATAAATTTTGTATCTTTGTTAACTTCTTTTAAAGTTGGTCGGCTTAGATACTTATGCATGTTTGTTATGTTGTTGGCATATTCTGGATTTCTTCATATAGACACATGCAGCTAATATTTATACTTGATTGTTATTCCATAATGGAGACAACCGAATAAATGTGGCCTTTCTTTTTTTGCCTAAAGTTAAAAATAAGTTTTAAAATATTGCTTGAATTTCCTCATAAATACTGATGTAAATTTTTTAAATGAAATTTGGGGACTTTACGTTTGTCACGAAATTCCCCTAAAAAACAAATTCTAAAGAATTTCTTGTTTTGACTTAATAAAGCTTTACTTTGCTTTGTTAAATTTTTGAAATTAAAAAAAACGTACTTCAACTATTCATAATTTAATACACTGAGAGAAAAAACAGTCATTCAGCTAATGAAGTAGCATCCTTAAAATTCTTGATTGTATGAATGAAATTGTTCATTAGCTTATTGAAAGTTCTCACTAGATGCCCGAAATTCTTCATTAATATAATAAATTCTTACGTTAGCTCGTTATTAATGATAAAATTTATTGATCAAATGAAGGCTTTCTTTCAGTGTACAAAATATTTCAGTTAACCAAATATCTTAAATAATTTTGAAGTTTAAGAAGTAAGAGTTTCAGGGGAAGAGTTCGCAGTAAAAAATAAATTTAATTCCCGGGGAAACTGTTAGAGACGCTCCTAGGAAAGAGAAATATTTTAACCTGCAAATAAAGAGAATATTTTCATCTTTCACCGAACAAAGAAGTTGACTAACAAATTATCTCTTTCCGCTTTTTATTATCTTTATAATTACACCTTAAGTTTGCTTTTTTGGAAATGCATTAAACATTTTTCATCAACAAGTGTATTCCAATTAAAAAATGTAGTTTTCACTAGAATACCCAGAAATGGGGATTTTTTAATTCTTCTTGGGAATTTAAAATTTTCGTGAAATTTTTGAGTTTATATTATAGACTTACTAAATTGAGTAAATTTAAAGTTCCTCGGAATTTTTCACAAAGGGAAATTTCTCTTTTTTTTTACTGGGAATTAAAAAATTTAATTTTTACGAAAATACCCAGAAGTGGGATTTTTTAATTCTCTTTGGGAATTTAAAATTTTCATGAAATTTTCGAGTTTAAGTTATAAAATTAATAAATAAATCAAGAGTTTCTCGGAAATTCTCACAAAGGGAAATTTCTTTTTTTACTGGAGTGGGGATTTTTTACTTTTCTTGGGAATTTAATATTTTCATGAAATTTTCGAGCTTAAGCTATATATTAACAAATATGGTTAGTGTAAATAATTCCCAAATAGGCAGAAAGTTCGTTCCGGAGTGTGATATTTTATGCATGCCTCTCTGGGAGTTTAAAATTTCTTCAAGGTAATGCTAATTGTCCGGGCTTGCTGAGTTGAAATTTATTTAAGTGCAATCAGATTTCTTATTTTCTTTTGTACAAAGTTCATTTATTTAAAAAATTGAAATACGCCCACTTTATATTAAGCCATCGATATGTACTTTATTTTCGAAATTTAAAAATTTTCAATATAAAATTTGTCAACGCTTGGCGTTGCGATTTACACAATTACCCCTAAATATTTTTTTTATATCCCGGAAATGGGATTTTTTTATTTATTCCTGGGAATTAAAATATTTTTTTTGAAATAAATTTAGATAAAAACATACTATTTAAAGTTAAAGAACTTATTTAATGTTTCATATATTTTACCCAAAATATCCGGGGAAGAGATATATTATTTTTGTGTGATATTTTATGCATGCCTCTCTGGGAGTTTAAAATTTCTTCAAGGAAATGCTAATTGTCCGGGCTTGCTGAGTTGAAATTTATTTAAGTGCAATCAGATTTCTTATTTTCTTTTGTACAAAGTTCATTTATTTAGTTAACAAATTTAATAAACTAAGAAAATAAGGTCCTTATTATGAAAAACGCAACGCTTATATCGATGGCTTAATATAGGAAAGGTGGAACTCGAATTTTTGATGTTTTATAGGAGAAGCAAAAAACTGAAGAAAGACTAGAGCAGAAATAATTTTTAAGTGACCATAAGTCCTTGATTTTGAACTGTAACGTACTAAGATCTTCAAGGAGGATGCAATTATACGTTGCCTTCCAGAAAACGTTAAAAACGCCATTACGAAAAAATTTAAATACGCCCCACTTTATATTGAGCCATCGATATGCATTTTGTTTTTGTAATTTAAAAAGTTTCTATATAAAATCTGTCAACGCTTGGCGTTGCATTTTACACAATTACCCCTAAATATTTTTTTTATATCCCGGAAATGGGATTTTTTATTTATTCCTGGGAATTAAAATATTTTTTTTTTAAATAAATTTAGATAAAAACATACTATTTAAAGTTAAAGAACTTATTTAATGTTTCAAATATTTTTCCCAAAATATCCGGGGAAGAGATATATTATTTTTGCCCAAAAACTCATTAATTTTTTAATATTTATTTATTTATTTATTTGTGTGTGGATACGAGATTTTAGATTATTTCATTGGGAATTAAAAAAAATCTCAAGAATTATTTTTTAATTAAAAAAATTTTTAATTTATATCAGGAACTTACTAAATTTATGACTTTTCCGGAAAAAAATTGCTAAACTTATCACATACATATTTTTCCGAAAATGCTTGGAGAGGGGATTTTTAATTTTCCCCTGGGAATTCCTATATTTGATACAAAAACTTTCTAAATTCAGCGAAAGTATTATTTTTTTCGAAAATTTCCCGGATATGGATTTTTAATTTTCATCTGGGAATTCCAAAATTCCTTTTCAAAATATATTTCGTGGGAATATTTATTAAAATTAAGAATATATATGTATAAATATGATGATTTTCAGTTAATTGATAATAATTGTGCTTAACCCAACAGAATCCCAGAAAAGAGACTTTTTAAAATAACTGGGCTTATGAAAAGTTTGGCAAATTCCAATTTATATTAAGAAAAAACCCATCATCATTTACTGGTTGCTTAAAATATTTGTCTCTAAATATATAAAGATATACCTATCTTGCAATAAAGGACCGTCATATTTCCCCATAATTTGTTAACACACTAATTTATTATCCCCAATTATTTTACTTAACCCTTAAATTTCCCAAAAAAATACTAGTTATCTTATATTAATTCTGTGGGAATTAAAAAATTCGAAATTTTCTTCTTCAAAAATAATTTAAATACATAAATGAACGAGTCTTTTAAATTTATTACTTAATTTTTACAAAAATTCTTGGAGGGGGAATTTTTCATTTTCACCAGGGAATTCGAAAATTCTTTATGAAATCTCTATATGATTTAAAAACTTACCTTATTCAGCGGAAATAGTTTTTTTCGAAAATTCCTCGGAAGGGGATTTTTCATTTTCTTCTGGGAATTAAAAAATTATTTATGAAATCTCTATTTGATTAAAAAATTTACCTTATTCAGCGGAAATATTTTTTGTCGAAAATTCCACGAAAGGGGATTTTTAATTATTTTTCTGGGAATTCAAAAATTTCCCTGAAAAATATATTAAGTGAGAAAACTTACTAAAATTAAAAAATATGTTAGTATAGAAATGTCAATTTTCCATTAGTTGAGCTAAACTAAAGAATTTTGCACGAAATCTCTATTTAAAAAATACAGTATCCCAGGAAAGGGTTTCTTTCTAAATAGCTGGGCATATGAAAAGTCTGGCATATTCCATATTCTATTAAAACTGAAGAAAATAAAACCCCATGTAAATTCTAAGGACATCATTACTTAAAATATTTATCTGTACCTTTGTTAAAACCAGTTTATCATTTTCTTTTCTTTTCATAAACCGTCCATTTCTATGCAACTGACTTTTGTTAGATAATTTTTTTTTTATTTTTTTGATACGAACAGCTAAACACAAAAGTCATTATGTAAATTCCCCTTACGGTGATGAGAAATAAATGATGTTTTTTTAGCCATAAAAAAGAAAAAATAAATAAGATAAAAAAAAAGAATCAACTAACTACGTGGAGGGTTTTACAATCAGCTGTGTTGTAACCTTAAAGTTTGAAGAACGGCTAAAGAGCGCTCAAACGGTTTTAGTTTGAAGCTTAAATGAAAACTTAAAAGATGAACGAGTATGAATCGGTCTTCTGGCACTTAATTCAATTCACTAAATAATTGTGCAGTAGCTCTAATCATTTTTTTCTTTTGAAATAATGCTAACTTTGCCTCCTTAGAGCTCCCTCGTATTCGAAATAATGAAGAAAATACATCATTCCACATTTAAACGAGTACAATCAATTCGTAGTAAAGGCTGAGGTTGAGGTCATTTTTAAGATGGCGACATATTAATTGAGCCTTGGAGCCCTACAGTAACTTGATTTTATATTGCTTTAAGTTAAAAGCTAATAGAATTAAAATATAGCTGAGAGTAGTAAAATTATTTCTTCATAAGACTGATGCCACAATGTACGCTACAAGTCAAACCTTGCGGTGGCGTTGGCTGAAGCAGTTAGCACGTTGACTATAAAACCGAAGGTCCTGCGTACGAGCCCGGTCTTTGTTAGTCATTAAATAACAACATCACGCATTTTTCTGTTGTGCATTATTGTCCCCCTTTGTATCGGTTGTTGTAGGAAAGTTCAAGTGATGAAGGCATAGGCTCTGGTCATTAAACTGCACCGGCTTCAGCAGATACTAATCCTAATGTAACGTCAGAGTGAGGGCGCTCTTGTGTACCAGAATGATTGGCGAAGTAAAATAACCAATAGAAGAGGCTCCTAAACACAGCTTCGGAAACTTTAATACGCCTCATTGACACCAGAGGCGCTGCAACATTGCATTATTTAAAAAACGTGCAAATAAAAGACGAGTTGTAAAAGAATGAAGCTTTCCTCTATATCTTCCCCCACTACTTGTCTGCTCTATCACTATCCCTTTCCTAAAGAAGGTAAAACCTGGTAATAACAGTAGGCACTCATTGCCTGAGTGTTACTTCTTAAAAAAAAATTAGAAACTATGATAGTTCATTCATATCACGGCAAGATGACAAATAGCATCATCGAAATATTTTGATAAATTTGAAACAAATCTTCACAACCCAAATCAGGAAAATAATATAGAAAAAAATGTCAGTCCTAATGAATTTAAACGGGTTAAAGCCCAACAATACTTAAACTGCTTTACGGCGCCGATGCGCTTCACGATTGCTTTAATACACGTCAGTGGCAGTGTCTTGCGGCGGATATGCAAAGCGTAATCTGTTATCGCCCTTATAATAAATGACCAGAAGTCCTAAAGGAATCACCTGCTTCCTGCAAAACACTCTGAAATAAAGAAAAGATTCATAAACTCTAGAGCACAAAAGTAAATAGTAATAACCTGGTCATAACTTGACTTCTGCCACTAAACTTCTGTCTCCTTAGTTTGCCTAAGGTAAGGTGCTTCTGCCACCTCTTCTGTCCCCTCCCCACCATTCATTCACCATGCCTTACTTTCAATGTCTAACCTTTTGTTTAGAACCTGATTTTACTTTTATGCTGCGAGAAGAAACAAGTCTCTTGTGTTATTTCCTCTTTATTTTCAATGCAAAGATGTTTAAAGGTTTCAATGAAATTCTTCCTTTGGCTTACAAAAGATTTTTAAATTATTTAACTTAGGAGATTGAGCGTGTGTATGTGTGTGTGTAGAACCCAGCAAACATTTGGAATCCGATATGAGTCCGTTTGGACTCATAATTCGGAGTGTGAGCGCTCATTTTGAGTTCTTTTAGGAGTCCAATTAGAGTGTGTTTCCCTTCTTGCGATGGTCGTCATATATGAGTCCAAATTCATATACCATATGAGCCTTTTTTATGAGTCATATATGACTCATATTTTAGAGAAAATAAGAGCTCCTATAATATATCTTTTCTTTTATAGTAAAACAACAGAAAATAAAAGCAAGAACATAAATTATTTTCTTTCATTATTTCCACTCATTTCGGACTCATTTCGGACTCAAAATTCTGAGCCTCATATTTCCATTATATTTTATACTCATTTCGGACTCATAATTCTGAGCCCTCCGAAAATGTTTGCTGGGAAAGATGTTATTTTCTTTCATCAAACATTTAAATAAATAAAAAAACGAAGATTAAAAAAAATATACTTAATATCTGTTTAAGAGGATTTTGTCAGAGTGTGGAAAGTGGTTACAAGATATCTAGAAGTCAAAAGCACTGTAAAATTTTTTAAAACTTAGCGAGGCTTGAATTTGTAGCTAGGACAATTTCAAAGGAAGAAGCAAACATTTCTTTGATTTGTTTAATTAGGTTAGTTAAGGTTAACAGGCTGCTGTAGTTTGGGTTAGGTTAGAAGGTGGCTGTTAAAGATGAGTGAGTGGGTCCAATACAATAATCCCCTTGTGCTACATGTGAGTTGATGAGAAAGACAGAGAGAGAGAGAGGGGGAGGGGAGGGAAATGAGCAGTTAGATGTAGAAAAGAAATAGTTAGTTGCTATGGAAGAGCAGATAGTGGATCGAGAATTGGAGTGGGGAGTCGGAGGCTATACCAGCCACTGTTGTCCAATAACTTGCACAGTCTACTAAAAGATAATCTGCTAAGGAAGTGCAGACGGAAGTCTTCCAGAGCGGAGACAAAATCGAATAAGATACAAGATACTTTTCTCCTCCTCCTTCTCCTCCTCGTCCTCCTCCTCCTCCTCATCATTGCAACTGAATCAGTGTTCATTATACGCGGTCAAAGTGCCTACGGGATTCTTCAAGTGCTTCCTAGTGAAGCTCATGAGGTTTTTCATTCTGCGGGGCCTTAGGAGAAGTCAGAGGGTTGTAGGCTAATTGCGCCATCTGTCTTGAGCCGACTCAAGAAAGTTAACTTCGAAGCGTCTCCAGCAGGATTATAGTGCGAGATCACAAAGATTATCAATTATTATCGACTTCTCTGAGTAGGGTTTCCCCTCTTTGCCAGGTCATTGGCACCTACACATGTTGCCTGAAATAGTCCCGTGTGCACGCACCCTGCTTAATATGATACGTGACTGCTGCTTGAGCCTATCCAGGGCCTTGTTTTATACACACCTATGAGGGAGTTATAATATGGATATCTCTATTTGATATCCGATAGAACTCTTGCCACGTCAAACTATCCAATATAAAAAATTCGTTTTTTAGATTCGTTATTTTAGTATCATAATTTATACGATATGCCTCGTTTCAAAATGCTGAAATTCTCATGGACGACAGGTAACTCAATAAGAAATATTTTAAGCCTGTCACTTTTAGGAATACGATGACTTTAAATTTACAATTGATGGGTCTTCGCGCTCTTCTGAAAAGCACAAATTTGTATATTGGATAGTTTGACATGGTAGGGACGATATGTTTCTTGTCCGGGACTTTGAAGGACACTTAAAATCCGTATTCCGGAATATATGCCCAAACAAGGATGATTACCTAATACCTGAGTTCAAGAGAATACAGCAGGAAAGAGAAGGAGGTTTTTCGCCGTTCTTGAGAGGAAAAAATATACCAAAATCTATACGAGTATAATGAAATCTGAAGAGCAGGTTCATTTCAGTCCCCATCTATATGAAAACTGAGGAAGTGAATGGGCATTCAGAGAGAAAATTTTTTTTTTAATGATTGTAGAAATAAGAAAAATTACCAAGGACGACTGTAGAATGCATACTTGAGAGCCTTTTAGCAACGCGTAAATCATCAGCTGTAGTCTTTCTTAAAGGAATAGTCAGGTGTGCGCTTACTTTCGGATTCTATACCTGCTGATATGGTCCTTCGCACCACACTGCGAATGCAATGACAGACCATAAAGTGCATTAACGCTAAGTTTGTGCCCCTAATAAACAAACCAAGGGATATCGTTTAACTTCCGTAGCAACATTGAAAGTCCATTTTATTGTGCTTGTTTTTTGCTTTGTCTACGATTCCAATACACTCTACTTCCCTTAACGCCAATCAGAGACAACAGGTGCAATTTGTGAATGTCTCTTTGTTTATGTTTTTTCTTTAAACTTTTTCTCGTTATTAAAAATTTAATGCAGTGCAATGCAATCTTTTTTAAAGCTTTATTTTATATTTATCCTTCACCCAGCATTGAAACTGAAGGACAAAGAATAAATCATACAAAGGCATATGCTTTTATTTAGCGCAATACAACTGTGTCAATACATTTATATGTACATATATTTTTTTTCTTCAAACTATAATTTTGACTATTCATACTTTATTGCAAATCTTATGAATACTCACGCTTTTTATTTCTAAAGCCAAAAACATAATAAAACAATAACCACTTGAGAGCGGAAGCAATTCATAAAGTTAAATATCCTTCGGCAGTGTGAATGAAGTATATGGTGACTGGCTATACAGATAGTGAAACAACGAAATGAAATATGAAAAAAAAGCAAGCCGGAGGAATTTGTTTTGTACGAGTATCAAGGCAACACATACACAAAGATAATTTCCTGCAAGCGTGTTTATTATTTTGTGGCATTAAAGCTAATTTCGTTGCTAAGAAGTTAAAAAGTTAGAAAGCTGAATTCGGCTAAGACGATTTGATTACAAATAATAAATTCAATCTTACAAACATTTTGGGCTTTTCCCTTGATATGATATACTAATAGGTCAATCCGACTATATTAGACTAGACTAGTCTAGATTAGACTAGACTAGACTGCACTAGGATATATTAAACTAGACTAGAGTAGTCTCACTCGACTATTTAAGGGTAGACTAGGTGAGACTAAACTAAGGTAGACTAAACTAGGGTGGACTGGACAAGACCATGCTAGACTAGATCAGGCTAGACTAGACCCGGCTGGACCAAGCTAGTCTCCACTAGAGTAAACTAGACTAAACTGGACTCTGGCAGATTAGACGACGGTAGTTTATACTAAATTAGACCTGGCTAGCTTACACTAGACTAGTTTAGATGAGATTAGGGTAGACTAAACTAGAATATATTAGATTTGACTTAGCCAGACTATAGGAGTCTATAGTCTAGACCAGACTATGGTAGATTACACTAGACTAGCCTAGACTAGTCCAGACAAGCCTATACTAGTACAGACTAGCCTAGACTAGTTCAGACTAGCCTAGACTAGTTCAGACTAGCCTAGACTAGTTCAGACCAGCTTAGGCTAGTTCAGACTAGCCTAGACCAGTTCAGAATAGCCTAGACTAGTTCAGACTAGCCAAGACTAGTTCAGACTAGCCTAGACTAGTTCAGACTAGCCTAGACTAGTTCAGACTAGACTTTACTAGACTAGACTAGTTCAGATTAGCCTAGACTAGTTCAGACTACCCTAGACTAGTTCAGAATAGCCTAGACTAGTTCAGAGTAGACTAAACTAGACTAGTTCAGACTAGCCTAGACTAGTCCAGACAAGCCTATACTAGTTCAGACTAGCCTAGACTAGTTCAGACTAGACTAGACTAGACTAGCTGAGACTAGACTAGACTAGTTCAGACTAGACTAGACTAGTTAAGGCTCGACTAGGCTAGACTATACTAGACTAGTATAAACTAGATAAGGTTAGACTATATTAGACTACACTACGCTATTCTATGTTGGACTAGTGTTGAGTAGACTAGATAAGCAAGATTATACTGGACCAGATTAAGCGCGATTACACTAGACGGAACTAGACTAGAATACACTAGACTATACTAGACAAGTCTAGAAAAGACTAGGCTAGACTGAACTAGAATACTAGAACTTGAAAGCTATTCGAACAAGTAATTATTCCGAAAATAAATAAACTTAAAAGTAGAAATTTTTATTCGAATATTAAATGTTCCTTTAACCTTTATTCGAATAGTTACCATTCATATGATTTTCCTTACATACATTTTGAAGTGGCAAATTTTAAAGCTATTACCAAAAAATTTTGGTTCGAGTGGCATGTTCGAATAAATTTATTTCTTGATTCGAATAAATTTTGTTTGTAAGTAAAAATAACACAAAAATAAAGGTGAATATTTGAATGAAATTTTTGCTTATAACATTTATATACAGCTTATGTTTCTAAAAAAAATTAATCGAATAAAAATTTAAAAAAAAAAATCAATAATTTTGTTAGAGCAGAAGTAATAAGAATCATATTCGAATTAAAACCATTCCCATTACTTTAAGCTCCTTAATATTTTTCGAATCTTATATAATTCTCCTAAATATTTTAAAATAAATTTATTGGCCTTGAAATTATGTACATACGTTTTAAACGCGCTGAATCGTTAAAATTAAGTTGAATAATTTAAAATTATATGTTTAAATTTATAACTGTTGGAATAATTTTATTCGAATAAAAAAGTTTTAATAATTCTGATTAAATAAATATTATTCGAGTAATAATAATATTTGCATAAATATTATTCGACTAATTTTATTCGAATATTGTATGCAAATAAAAATTCATTCGAAAATTTTGTAAGGCGACATTAAAATAAACATTATTCGATTGATTTTATTCGAATACATTTGTTGAAAAAGTTGGATTAGTTTAATTCGAATAAAAAAGTTTTAATAATGAAATATAAATAAATATTATTCAATTAATTTTATTCGAATAAAAATTATTCCAAAAATTTTTATGCAAATACGAACTTATTTCAAAATTTTGTGCAGTGACATTTGAATAGATATTATCGATTGTATTTGAATGATAATTTTGTACAAATAAAATTATACATATTGTTCTATTGGACCAATGATTGTTGAAAAAATTTTATTCGAATAAAAAAGTTTCAATAATAGGTATGTTTTATTCGAACTTTATATAAATATTCAGAACATATTTAAGTGTGTATAAACTTATTAAGTAGCTATTGCTATAGCTGCTTAAAAATTAAGTAGGTATATGTTTCGAATAAAACATACATAATGATATTTGAATAAATATTATTCGATTAATTTTATATGAATAATAATCATTCGAAAAATTTTATGCAAACACAAATTTATTTGAAAATTTGGTGAAGCGACATTCGAAAAGACATTATCGATTGTAATCGAATCATAATTATTCGAATAATTTTATACAAATAAAAATTATACGAATTAATATATTGGAAAGGTAGTTGTTGTAATAATTTAATGCGAATAAAAAAGTTTTAATAATAATACATATACATATGTATGTATGTATAAATAATCGACTAATGACATTTGCTTAAATATTATTCGACTAATTTTATTCAAATAATAATCATTAGAAAAATTTTATGCAAATACAAATTTATTTGAAAATCTTAGGAAGCGATATTTGAATAGATATTATCGATGGCACTCGAATGATAGTTATTCGAATAAATGTATAGAAATAAAAATCTTACGAATAAATTTATTGAAACAGTTGGTATATATTAATTCGAGTAAAAAAGTTTTAATAATGAAATATAAATATCTATTCATATTTTCATTATTCCACTAATTTTATTCGAATAAAAATTATTCGAAACATTTTTATAAAACTACAAATTTATTTTAAAAATTTTGTGTAGCGAATTAATTATTCGAATAATTTTATAGTCCATTGCGACAACGATTGTTGAAAAAATTTTATTCCAAAAAAAACCAATCAGGTAAGAAAAAAATCATTCGAATAATTTAAATACCAGGATATTATACGAATCATTTTTTGTTTTTGTTTCAAATTAATCGAATAATTTTTATCTCACTATGTTAAACGAATAATTTTTATTGTATAAGATTATTCGAATAATTTTTATCTATGAAATATGTATTCATAAAATGATACGAATAATTTTTCTTCAAATTGTATTCAAAAGTTTTTATTCGAATGAACTTATACTAGCAATTATTCTTCGGAAATATTAGTTGGTATAATATTAACTTGTTAAGTTATTCGAAAAATTATTATTCGAATACAATAAGTCGAATTATATTTATACGAATGTGATTATTAAAACTTTTCTTTTCGAATAAAATTTTTTCAACAATCGTTGTCGCAATGGACTATAAAATTATTCGAATAATTAATTCGCTACACAAAATTTTTAAAATAAATTTGTAGTTTTATAAAAATGTTTCGAATAATTTTTATTCGAATAAAATTAGTGGAATAATGAAAATATGAATAGATATTTATATTTCATTATTAAAACTTTTTTACTCGAATTAATATATACCAACTGTTTCAATAAATTTATTCGTAAGATTTTTATTTCTATACATTTATTCGAATAACTATCATTCGAGTGCCATCGATAATATCTATTCAAATATCGCTTCCTAAGATTTTCAAATAAATTTGTATTTGCATAAAATTTTTCTAATGATTATTATTTGAATAAAATTAGTCGAATAATATTTAAGCAAATGTCATTAGTCGATTATTTATACATACATACATATGTATATGTATTATTATTAAAACTTTTTTATTCGCATTAAATTATTACAACAACTACCTTTCCAATATATTAATTCGTATAATTTTTATTTGTATAAAATTATTCGAATAATTATGATTCGATTACAATCGATAATGTCTTTTCGAATGTCGCTTCACCAAATTTTCAAATAAATTTGTGTTTGCATAAAATTTTTCGAATGATTATTATTCATATAAAATTAATCGAATAATATTTATTCAAATATCATTATGTATGTTTTATTCGAAACATATACCTACTTAATTTTTAAGCAGCTATAGCAATAGCTACTTAATAAGTTTATACACACTTAAATATGTTCTGAATATTTATATAAAGTTCGAATAAAACATACCTATTATTGAAACTTTTTTATTCGAATAAAATTTTTTCAACAATCATTGGTCCAATAGAACAATATGTATAATTTTATTTGTACAAAATTATCATTCAAATACAATCGATAATATCTATTCAAATGTCACTGCACAAAATTTTGAAATAAGTTCGTATTTGCATAAAAATTTTTGGAATAATTTTTATTCGAATAAAATTAATTGAATAATATTTATTTATATTTCATTATTAAAACTTTTTTATTCGAATTAAACTAATCCAACTTTTTCAACAAATGTATTCGAATAAAATCAATCGAATAATGTTTATTTTAATGTCGCCTTACAAAATTTTCGAATGAATTTTTATTTGCATACAATATTCGAATAAAATTAGTCGAATAATATTTAAATAAATATTATTCGAGTAATAATAATATTTGCATAAATATTATTCGACTAATTTTATTCGAATATTGTATGCAAATAAAAATTCATTCGAAAATTTTGTAAGGCGACATTAAAATAAACATTATTCGATTGATTTTATTCGAATACATTTGTTGAAAAAGTTGGATTAGTTTAATTCGAATAAAAAAGTTTTAATAATGAAATATAAATAAATATTATTCAATTAATTTTATTCGAATAAAAATTATTCCAAAAATTTTTATGCAAATACGAACTTATTTCAAAATTTTGTGCAGTGACATTTGAATAGATATTATCGATTGTATTTGAATGATAATTTTGTACAAATAAAATTATACATATTGTTCTATTGGACCAATGATTGTTGAAAAAATTTTATTCGAATAAAAAAGTTTCAATAATAGGTATGTTTTATTCGAACTTTATATAAATATTCAGAACATATTTAAGTGTGTATAAACTTATTAAGTAGCTATTGCTATAGCTGCTTAAAAATTAAGTAGGTATATGTTTCGAATAAAACATACATAATGATATTTGAATAAATATTATTCGATTAATTTTATATGAATAATAATCATTCGAAAAATTTTATGCAAACACAAATTTATTTGAAAATTTGGTGAAGCGACATTCGAAAAGACATTATCGATTGTAATCGAATCATAATTATTCGAATAATTTTATACAAATAAAAATTATACGAATTAATATATTGGAAAGGTAGTTGTTGTAATAATTTAATGCGAATAAAAAAGTTTTAATAATAATACATATACATATGTATGTATGTATAAATAATCGACTAATGACATTTGCTTAAATATTATTCGACTAATTTTATTCAAATAATAATCATTAGAAAAATTTTATGCAAATACAAATTTATTTGAAAATCTTAGGAAGCGATATTTGAATAGATATTATCGATGGCACTCGAATGATAGTTATTCGAATAAATGTATAGAAATAAAAATCTTACGAATAAATTTATTGAAACAGTTGGTATATATTAATTCGAGTAAAAAAGTTTTAATAATGAAATATAAATATCTATTCATATTTTTATTATTCCACTAATTTTATTCGAATAAAAATTATTCGAAACATTTTTATAAAACTACAAATTTATTTTAAAAATTTTGTGTAGCGAATTAATTATTCGAATAATTTTATAGTCCATTGCGACAACGATTGTTGAAAAAATTTTATTCGAAAAGAAAAGTTTTAATAATCACATTCGTATAAATATAATTCGACTTATTGTATTCGAATAATAATTTTTCGAATAACTTAACAAGTTAATATTATACCAACTAATATTTCCGAAGAATAATTGCTAGTATAAGTTCATTCGAATAAAAACTTTTGAATACAATTTGAAGAAAAATTATTCGTATCATTTTATGAATACATATTTCATAGATAAAAATTATTCGAATAATCTTATACAATAAAAATTATTCGTTTAACATAGTGAGATAAAAATTATTCGATTAATTTGAAACAAAAACAAAAAATGATTCGTATAATATCCTGGTATTTAAATTATTCGAATGATTTTTTTCTTACCTGATTGGTTTTTTTTGGAATAAAAATTATTCGAATAATTATTTTTTTACAATAACAATTCGTATAATTTTATACAAAAACAATTATTCGTTTAATATACTGACATAAAAATTATTCGAATGATATCCTGACATAAAAATTATTCGAATAATATCCTGGCATAAAAATTATTCGAATAATTTTTATGGCTATGGCACGTCTAATTTAAGCTTTAGTCAAATTTGATACTCTATTATCATTAATTGTAATTATATTAAAATTTGCGATTTTTAATTATTGCCAATGTTACCAGATTTCAATAAAAATAATTCTCCTTGAAGATGTTGGAAAATCCCAACGAAAAGTCGGATGCATTAAAAATTAAATAAAAAACATCTTTTAATGACATTTGAAGGAAATTGAATGTACTTGAAAGCCTGAATAGATACAATATCTATAAAACCACACTAATCCATATTAAAAATAAGGACGAGAAATTACATAAAAATTTTTCTTCTAATTTGATTTTTTTGGAATAAAAACTATTCGCAGTAATTTTTAAGCAATTTGTTTTAAACTTTATTTAATTAAATAAATACAGTTTATTTGTTCAATTTTAGTAGTTAACTAAATTTAGCAGCTTTTGAAAGACTTTGGCTTAATTTCTCGAACATATTGCAGCGATTATTCATTTAAGTCTGAGCAGATTGATTTTGTTTAAGATTTTACTTCTTCCCAAACAGCTTTAAATACAAAAACATTGCAATAGTTTTTGTTTTGTTTTTTTGTTTCAATAAAAATCTCTACTTTCTTGAATATTGTCTTTCTTGGTAGACGGAATTATATGTTTTATTTTTGATTTTTTTCTATTTTCTTTAAAAAATAACAATATCCTTTACCTTTATGTTTTAGCAATCGCTTTCGTGCATTCATTCCGATAACCTTTAGCACTTGTAAGTTCATTCTATTTTGCATATTGTTGATATTTTCATGTCCTTAGCTTGAGTTTTCTTTCAGATGTAGAGTTTTTTTTTAATTTTTATTTTTTATTTTTGCTATGCATGTCCTTTTGCCATTCTCTACTCAATTTCAGTCTTACAAGTATCATCTACAAAGCTTAAGTGGCCAAACAACCTAAGGCACTAAATGCTTAAATATCTTTTCTTAAACTTAATGCCATTTTGCCACATGCAGACCATAACCGTATGCATAAGTTGCAACAGTAGTAGTTGGTTTAGATTGCAACAATATGTGTGCTGCAGAAAAAAAATGATCCAAAAGGTGAGAAGATATCAAATGATTTTTTAAATATTTTGTACTTCTATTGTGGAGCTTTAAGAAATAAAAAAATGTTTCTGTTTAAGATAAGATAATAGAAAGGAAATTGTGTGCAAGACAAAAGGACTAAGAACTAGGAAGCATATATTTTAGATTTGTTTTAAATGGGTTTTTTATAACCTTAGGTTAGGAATTGCATGTATTTATTTTTACAATATTTAAATAAGCAAAGAAATAAATGTGTTGTTAAATTTTTGTCCTAGACCTGCTCTTCTGAGGAGTCTTAAGAGCACCATTTCTTCTATTGTTGACAACTTTAAATCCTGCAATAGGTGCTTGTCCAATTCGCTATATCTTCTGAAGCATAAATATTCACAGTCCTTCAGAATATGCTCAAGAGTTTAATTTTCATGATCACAGAATCTACACACGCTGGTACTCTCAATGCCAAATCTGTAAAGATGTTTTCTCAGTCTAAAATAGCCTGAGAGGATTCTTTATTTTAATTTTTTTTACTTACTGATTTAGTTTTCATCAGTCCTACTTAAACACCAGAACCGCGAGATGATGTCAGTTCCCAGAACAGTATCAAACCTTATGCCAAAGTCATACGCTTTATTCATCACATCACTGGCAACTGTCTTGCCAGAGATGATTGCTCCACAATGTTAGAATTTCATATTAGAATCCACAAAAGAAACTTTTAATTTAAAAATTTTCAGTAACAATTTTACTTCATATATGTTTCAATATTAATTCAACATGATTTACAGTAAGGAAAATTAAATATTAAAGAAAAGTTTTCCTTTTGAATTAACTCTAATTCATATTGATTTAACATTCTATACCAGTTTAAATCAAAATACGGAATCACGTTGAATCAAAGTTGTTTCAAGTTAAAACAACGTGAATTCGATACTGAAAAATACCTTTCAAACCATATACATATGTACATATGTTTCACCAATATTGGTGAACGATATGAAAAAGATTGGTCGATGAAAAAAGAACGTGTCCTATATTTATATATAAGATTTGCAATCAAAATGTTTGCATGGTGATTTTACATTGCTATTTTATTTTTGTGTGTCCGATTGGCTAATTAGACAGCCTCTATAACAATCGTCAGAGGTATGAGTTCAATGCTGACTTCAGTGGCCGCGGTGGACCACGTCCTCAAAGCCCCTGTTACAAAGAGGCTAGCTTGCCTATCTCCAACTGATCTCTAATCGTAGCCTTGGTTACCTTGTCGACAGTCGCCACTAAAAGTTATCTCCAAAAAAAAATTTTATCTATAGTTAAAAAAAAACTGCGGTTCCCAAGTATTTTAATCTTAAAAACATTTAATAATAGGTTGACACTAAAAAGGATGTGCCGGGTGTGACCTTACAAAGCTTAGTTTTGTTAATTTAAGGATATATCTTGTGCAAACTCTTCCGTAGAACGCACTTAGTCTTTTTGAACATTTACTGCCTGGAAAGAACACATTTTTCTTAAACAAAAACCTTTTTCGAAAATGTGACGGTTGTGACCTAGCATGAAAATTCGACTAGTTTAAGGATATAAAACTTTTTATTGACTTCATTCGTATAACAAATACAAAGGAAATTGGATTCTTCAGCTTATTGAAGGCACCATAGTTTCTGAAGGAACCTCTTTAAAGAGCAAGGAATATTGCATTTATTTATGCCTTGTTTAATGAACACTGTGTTTTAAAAGTATCAATTTTAAATGTATTCAAGACGTTTACAATTTGAGTTTCATCCTTTTTCTGTGGTCTGCCCTTGCATTTTATTTCTTTATAATATTTTATTTCTTTTTTTCCAATGATTCTTTATACATCATAATGTTTTTAGCATTTCTTCTTTTCCTGTCCCTAAATGCTGTTCATATTTTTCTTTGCTTTATTTCCTTTATTTTGATTTTCTATTTTTAACCTGCATTGAAAAAAATAGTACGTCAGATTTAGCGTGACGGGTGTGACCCGTGATATTAAATTTCAGATTCACAAAATTTTGTTATATACCCCCTTATCGTGATTAAGGTATTTCAACTTCGATTACAACGTTATTGTAAGCGATTAAAAAACATCGCAACATTTTTTCTTTAATCTAGGGCCAAAATGTCCTAGTCGATGTCGAAGTTGACGTAGACCAATCGACATAAGGACCATTATTGTTGTTTACTTTGTTATTGCTGGAAAGCATCAAGAACTTATTACGTAATGATACAATTTTATTAAATTATTAAAATTTTTTTTACTGTGACGGGTGTGAGCGAAAATTTTTATATAATCACGATAAGGGCCACTATTAATTGAGCTTAATTTTTTATTGCTTAACAGCATCAAGTACTTATTAATCTCACTGTAGTGGAACCATTTTATCTAAGTTGCTCTCATTTTTTACTGTGACGGGTGTGACCGAAAATGTTCTTATTCAAAGTAATTCACAAAACTCTTGTTATATGACATACAGCGTCTAAACTTCAACAAAGAGCCAATAAGATTATAGTGGTTTCATAGATAACGGTTTTATTAAAGACTAGTTAAAGCCCGTTGTGCTTTGCTATACGCCATTTACATTTTGAGATAAACAAACTTTCTTGTTGGAAGCTTGTGGTCCAAACTTCACTATTTTGTAAAATACAGTTCTCATTATTAACATAAATAGTCGTGAAGTGTTTAGAAATTCTCAGTGTATTAGTTTCCAAAAACATTTTCTCTAGAAAAGCCTCGCTGACTTGCCCAAACCCTATTATTTTGTATCATCGGCAGGATAAGTTGAATTGCAAGCTTTGCGTATGTAGCAGATATTAAGAATTTAAAATAAAAATATATAATTTTTTTTTGAGAGGCAGCACACTTTTCGCTCCAATATTGACAACTACTATACTTTTCTCATTATTAGCCTTACTGCTGATGAAAATATTTTCAAAATTTTGCGTGTTTTGGCTTCCATGTGGGAAATACCACGCCAACTTTGGGCATTAAAAGATTAATAGCCTATTGTACGTTCGAGACCAACAATAACACGCTGTAAGCAAGTCAGCAAGATCGGTATGCCAGATTGACACGCTGACAAAGAGAAAATTTGCACTATATGAGAGCCACCATGCCTACTTGTACAACAATATCAATTGAGTCAGCTCTACTAAATTTCAACGTTCTCGCTATATTAGTTTTAAAAATATCTTAAAGAATATATATTCTCTACATGGGAGGTGCCACACCCACATACAACAACAACGCTTTTTATAAAAAACGTTACTTACACAAAATTTAAATTTTCTTGCGCTTTCAGATAAAAAATATTTTAAAGTTAAACAATTTGTAAAGTAGGTGCCACGCCTACTTATTTTATTCAAATAATTTCAATGGAGTAAGTCCTACAAAATCCCAATTGTTTTAACGCATTAGTTCCCAAGCTATTTCAAAATAAATTTTTGCAATATGTGGTGTGGGAGGTGCCGCGCCCACTTGTTCGCTAATTAATGCTATTTTTTTTTAGAGGTATAGAACTTCGAATTGAAATAAAACACAAGAAAATCGTTTTTATGTCCATCAATTTGGCTTTATTGGAAGGATAATTTTATGCCATTAATGTTTAAATATGATTTCGGGCATGTGGCCGCCGCGGCTGGCTCGAATAAAGCCAATTCTACAGGTCCAATTTTCAACCACTTTTTCGAGCATATGGGGCCGTATGTTGGCAATAACGCCACGAATGTTGGCTTCCAAGTCCCCTAACGTTTCTGGTTTGTTGGCGTAGACGAGCGACTTCACATATCCCCAAAGAAAATAATCCAATGGTGTCAAATCACACGATCTTGGTGGCCAATTGACAGGTCCATTCCACGAAATTATGCGCTCATCGAATGTTTCCTTCAATAAATCGATTGTGACGTGCGCTGTGTAGCATGTAGCGCCGTCTTGTTGGAACCACAACTAATCCACATTCAAAATCTTCAAAATCTTCCATAAAGTTGATGGACAAAGCTCCAATTGCTGTGCACGGTGGCGAATCGATTCATTCGGGTCCTCTTCAACACTTTGCTCTACAGCGGCAATTGTTTTTTCGGTGCGCACTGTTCGACGTCTCTGCGGATGCGTATTATCACATAGAGTAAACGTAGTGCGAAAACGATCCATGGTTAACCGAATTAATTGCTCTGATGGACGATTATGTCGACCATAAAATGGACGGAGCTTGCGGTAAACTTCGCGAACTGAACCATTATTTTCGAAATAAATTTGCACGATTTGCAAGCGTTGATCTTTTGTCAACCTGTTCATGATGAAATGGCAAACCAAACTAAATATTAATCACTTGACAGCTGACAAAATGGCCGCCAGTTAAAAAAGTGATGCCAACTTAAAGTTCTATACCTCAATAAAAAACACCCATTATTACTAGAAATAGTCAAAAAATTTTACAAATGGATGCAGCCGTTCTTCGATTTTACATAAATTGAAAAAGTGGGCGTGGTCTGTTTTTCTTACAGTAAAAACCTAAGCTAGGTTATGAAAAAAATATAACAAAAAAAAGTAGCGAAATCGGTGCAGCCGTTCTTAAGTGATGCGATTTTCAACGAACGACATTTGATTTGTACTTGTGCCGGTACTTTAAAATTTTTTTTTCGTTTGTATGGTCGTTTTGCGTGGAATCACCCTTATTTTAGGTTGTTTTTTTAGAATGTTTGATCCGACCTCTCACATTTTATATAAGACAAGAAGTAATAGGCTTGTGATACAAAAGTGAACTCAAACGAATGATGAGTCGGAAAGATAGTGTGACGCTTTCTCAAATGATATTTAGTGGCTGTTCATAATTAATATTAAATCTTCTAGGCTATCGCTTCCTTTGTTGGAATAATGTTAATACAAATCATAGAACAGGTCATAAGCGTTTAAAAAATATAACTTGTGAAAATTATTGGTATTGTCAGATAATGCTTAGTAGTATTTTAAAACGACATAAATAATCTTTCCCTGTATTTAATAAATTTTTCCTGCTTCATTTTTTATTACACTTTGTTGGCTTCCTTGATGTTTGCTCAACATAAAAACGGACGCAAAATATGTACTCGTATTGTGTGTGCAATGCATGCGTCTGCATGTGTTTGTAATCCTAAGCTTATGATAAATATTTGTCCAATGCTAACAAGTTGAATAACATAAAGAACGCATAAATATTTGTTGAATACAACTTAATATAAAAGCAACTGAGAGCCATATTTACAGTGATATGAAGAAAAAATATGTAACAAAATGAAAGCAGGAAGACAGACAGACCAACAGGCAAGCAGCTTTATATATTTATGTACATACGAGTATGTATATATTTGTGTATGTCAGAAATATTGTCGCTAGCTGTCATTTTGTTTATATTTATTTAGAAGGAAAACTAAATATATATGTATGAGCATGTATTGTATTATTAATGGACCTAAATATATGCAGCAGCTTAGCCCTACTTACAGTCTTTCATTATTACATTGTAATATGTGTATCCTTTTATTCATGGGTCTGTTTTTACGTTGCATGTAAAAATGCCTTATAAGCCATTATGAAAAAAAATAATTTTTACGATAGGCTCAAAAAGACCCATACCGAAGAGCTTTAGTGGGTTAAAATATATCACAAATATGTTCCAAGTAGGACTTTACTTAACACTACCAAACTTATACTAAGCCTAAAAAGGAATAAGTGAATAATCATGAAATTAACCCTTAAATAGATTCCTGGTATTGACTAACTTCAGCTGCTAAATTATAATTTCGAGCTTTGTTGTTTTGCCAGGACTTAAAGTATAATTTTATGGCAAATATATTTATAGACAATTTTAAACCGTAATATACAAGTTAAAGGACTAAATTGACTTATTGGTAGAAGAGTTAAAGGGTTAATTTATCAAAAAAAAAAAAAAAAAATAATTAAAAATGCTGAGCACTTGATATATGTATATAAAATGCAAGTGTTACACATACTGATTCACTACAACAACAAAAAAAAAAGCGTGGCGAACTTCCAGCCACGCCCCTTTTTAAATTAAGTTTAACACGTAATCTTAAAAAATCTTCCTGTGGTGTGATTCAGTAACTTTTAACGATCCGACAATCGTAATTTTTGTCTATACATTTTGTCGCTTGCAATAACGATTGTGTGATTCTGTAACTTCTTTTTAACGATAGTACTCAGCTGATATTTTTACTGTTGAATTTTGTCGTTAAAATTAATAGCACATAAGTTATTGTTGCTTAAACAACGACACAGCTGACATGCCATAAATTTTCGTTATAATTATTTTAACGAAGCGATTATCGTTAAAAAAAAGTTAGTGATTCGCACTGCTGATGTCTGTGCCAATACGCAAATTTTGAGAAAAATTAAATAAAATTTCAGTAATTAAGTTAAATAATTTATCAAATAAATCTACTACAATAAAATAAAATCATAACCCCATATGCCAAAAAAAAAAAATAACGTGTGCTTCAAGTGTACGTTAAAACCGTGTTTTGCATGGAACTTTTCTTTTAATGTACACTTTAAGCACACGTTAATTTTTTTTTGCATAACTATGGGGGTTATTGCTTACACTTGAAACAACTTGGATTCAACAATGTTCCTTGTGTTATTTTATTGTCAAATTATCAATACCAGCATTAGAGCGGAAACTAATCCTAATGTAACATGAGAGCACCCTTCTTTTTTGTATAGCAGAATAATCGCCAAAATAAAATAACTAATAAAATTGCTATTAAACACAGTTTTGAAAATTTAATACACCTCATTGACACCAGAGGCGCTGCAACACTGCCTTATTAAAAAAACGTACAAAAGCGGATTTGTAAAATATTGCAGCTTTCCTCTCTCTCTCTCTCCTCCTTCACCCACCTGTCTTCTCTATCACTATAGAAAGAAGGTAACATCTAGTAATAGCGGTTGGCATTAATTGCCTGAGTGTTACTTCTTTTTACAAAAAACTTTGATTCGACATGATTCTTCATTTTGATTTAACAGTACTGGAATGTTAAATCAAAACGATATAAAGTTATTTCTAAAGGAAACATTTTCATGTTGAATTAACATAAATTTTAATATTTTTAAGGTTCATAGATTTTAATATAAAACTCTTTTGCAAATATATTTTCCCTAATACTCGTAACTGGAATCGGCATAACCTATCTTTTGCCATTTTAAGAGATATTTCCTCCCAGTACTAGTACTATTTCACAATTCTACAAGTTAATTCCTTTTTCGCTTTAACCAGCCTACAACTGCCACTAGTTACTCACAATTTTAGAATGTTTAAGAGTAATAAAGAGATAAAATTAAAGAATAAAAAATGAATATTACATGAAAAAATCTGTGTGCCGTTAATGTCTAAATCTAGTAAAAATTTCTGCTAGTTATGAAGCACACACACACACACACATACACTTACACACTTTTAAAAACAATGAAAGCCAACACAAAAACAGGGAAAAACTAACTAAAATAAGGAAACTAAACGTGCATAAAAACTATTGTAATAAATGCTATTACATACTCGTAGATATGAATTGTTTTCCTCAGTATTTCCTACTTATCCTGCTTGTAGCTCAACTAAATTTAAGTATACCGTGTCAACGGGGTTCATTGACTTAATTTGCTTGCCAGTCATTCTTTATGCATATATAGAGACTTTTCCTTTAAGATCAAATCTAGAGAAATGCTTCTATCTGTCATCATCATCATCATCATCATCATCATCATCATCATCATCATCATCATCGTTGTCGTCATCATAATGACGTTGAATTTAAATGCAAACACGAGTATGCTGTCTAATTAGTTACGGCTGCTTTTGCTTTTAAGCTCAAAAGCAATGCACTCACCCCCTCTCTACTGGGGAGCTGTTCCTCGGTCATTTTAACACACACACAAAAATATATATATATATTTATATGGATAAAAATAATTTAAATTTTTCTGTTTTTGTTTGCTTATTTTTCAGTCAACAGCCTGTTAGTAAATTATTCATGCCAGACCTCATTACAGTTGATGTGTATGATGCGAACGAACCCCTTTTGTTTTAGAGCAACATCACCTTAAAGTCAATTTGCATGTACGAGTATGTGCATATTTTGCAAACAAACAATTGCAAGCAACAACATATGGCATGAAATTGAAAATTAAGTGGGTTTTCTGAAAGCAAAAAGTAGAAGATTGGGCCCAAATGTTTTAAATTATTTTCAAAATGCAGTCTTATGTCTGAGCAAAATTTATAAAGGTTTCAAGAAAAGAATTAGCTTATTTTCTTATCATCACGGAAACCGCAAATATGCAATTGTATGATTTTTCTTGTATGACTTATTCACGCTCAGATAAGATATTATTACGTTTCAGAACTTTTTATGAATTTTGGCATCGATTTGTTAGTAGTATATTTTTGCATATTTTATTCTTTGAGGCATGTTTTTGCATAATTCTGTCTTAAATGCATATTTTAGATTTTTTTTTTTTAATTTTTAGAGCATTTTTTGATATGTATATGATATAGGGCCAATTTTATCAACTTATTTAAATATGAATTTATATTTAAAAATCATTTTTCCATACAAGAATTAATGAAAATCGACATTTAAATATTAATTGATATTTAAATAGAGTTGGTGAAATTGGCCTATAGTATTTTTTTTAAATTAATTATGCTTGGTCTAGAACATACATTTGTATGTTACTCAAACTTTTTATTATTCTTTGTCTAAATCTTATGTATTTCCAATGTTCTAGGCATGCAGTTGCTTTGCATAAAATCAATCACTCCACAATTACCCAACTTTTGACGATTTTGGACATTAATTTCAATAAAAATTTGGCTTTGCTATTTGTAACGGACGTTGGCCCGATTACATCGACAGAAGTTGAAAGAAAACTTTCAATGTATAAAAGTTTATTTAGATGTGACAGGCAACAATTTGTATTCAAAAATCTAAGTGAATACATATTTATTAAAAACATACAGTTCCAGTTTTAATTCTGATATAGAGATCTATTCTAAAGTTGAAATTAATTTTTTTTTCCTTTAATAAAAGTTTTATTGATTTTTATTTATTTTATTTTGGTCTTAATTTATATGCTAGTTTAGCTGACCCGGCAAACATGGTTTTGCCACATAATTTATTTCTAGGGAATTTCTAGGACAGAAAATAATGACTTAGTCATTGTGTGTGAGGATGTGGTGCTGTAAACAATGACGGAATATAAAAATAACAAAACACCAAACATTAATTTTTTTTTAATTTATTATCGGCCTGTCCCACGGTGTCACCAGAATTCGTTCGATCGAATACTTATATTGAAAACAGCAACAATTTTTCTAATGTTATTGTTATTTCCAATACAATTTGTCGATCGAACGATTTCTGGTGGCATCGTGGGACAGGCCGTCTAATTTGTTATAGTTTATTGTATTGTATTAATTGTTTTTTAATTAACTTTTACCAAAATTTAAGACTTTTGCTGTTATAGTTTTCTGGATATAAGATTATTATTAATTAATTTAGTATGGGGGCGCCCCTTCCCCCAGTCCTGTTCTACCAATATTTCAAATTACTACGCACGCACATCGCTCTTAAAAGAGTTCATATTAAATTTGAAGACTTGTGCTATTATAGCTTTCAAGAGATAATATTATTATTGGTTACTTTGTATAGGGGGTGCCCCTTCCCCTCTATTGTCCTATTCTGCCAATATATTAAATTACTTTGCACATCGCTCTCAAAAGGGTCAATAACAAATTTATAGACTCTTGCTATTGCAGCTTTTAAGATATAAGATTATTATTGATTACTTTTTATGGAGGGTGCCCCTTCCTCACGTCCTATTCCACCTATATTTTTAACTACTTCCCAGCTTGCTCTCAAAAGAGTCCATACCAATTTTAAAGACTCTTGCTTTTAAAGTTTTCAATATATAAGATTATTATTAATAGCTTTGTGTGGTGGGAGCCCCTTCCTCCGGTCCTATTCTACCAATATTTTAAATTACTTCTCACGACGATCTCAAAAGAGTTAATATTAAATTTGTAGACTTGTGCTATTACAGCTTTCAAGATATAAGATTATTATTGATTACTTTGTATGGGGGATGCCCCTTCCCCCAGTCCTATTCTAACAATATTTCAAATTACTACGCACATCGCTCTCAAAAGAGTCCATACCAAATTTGAGCGCGGTGACTCCTATATTTTTCAAGATATAAGATATTTTATTCGTATGGGCGTGGCACAGCCCACTCAAGGGTATGAAAAATATACTACGACCTATACTCGAACGTAGCAAATATATATAATATATATAAACTTGTTTCGGAGGAGTTCACGAGAATTTTATATACATACATATGTACATATCGTTACCTTAATATAGAAAGACCCCAATTCATTATAGTTTTAAATCGAGATTTTAGCATTTTTCGATAAATTAGATATTCCTCTATCAAAATATACAAAAAACTCGATTTAAAAAAAATGAGTTAGGACCTTTTTATATTAAGTTATTGCATTGTTGAATTAAAAATTTTTTTTTCCAAATAAATCAAATTATATTATTTTTTCCTTGAGCTTTTAGCGTTTATTTTCAAATTTTAGTGCATATTGAATGCGCTTAGAACACTTTCTTAGAGCCGTACTTCTGGTTTCCCGGGTTATTAACAAAAAATCTTTAATTTTTTGCAGAATTCTAATATCCTTCACCAAAAATGGTATAGGGTATATATATGTATGTATATAGGTTTGTCATTCCGTGTGTACTTTGCATAATATTCATATGCGACCCACAAGGTATATATATTATGGGTCCTTATAAGGGATGCCAATCCCGAAATCCCGATCCTAAAGTTAAAAAAATGAAATCCCACATCCCGGGATTTCAAGTTTTAAATCCCGGAATTTTAGGGATTCAGTCAATCCCGAAATTGTGTACGAAGTTTTGTTTGTTTTTTGAAAATAAATTCATTATGACTTTCCCCCATGTGAAGATAGTAACCGTGGCAGCTCAATATTGATCTTTTAGATTTGTTCTCAATTTTCTTTTTAAATTTATAGTTTTTGAAAATTAAAAAGAAATTAATATATTAGTCAAAAGTTGCCACGCGTGATAGGAGCGTGAGCATGAGTGATAAAATTTTTTTCGTGAGATTAAGTGATAAGAAACTTTAAGGACGTTGAGAGGAAGGCGTGCGAAGTTTGATTCCAAAAAATCATTCCAATCGGTCCGGTCATTGGGCCAAAAAATGGGCAAAATTTCCTGTAGTGCCCTGGTATTTAAAATTATACAATATTTTTCTGCTTACTGGGTTTATAATATTCTAATTATCGTTTTAATGAATAAGTGCATTAAATAACATTAACATTTCTGAAACAAGCATACTCAGCATTTTTGTTTATTAAAATTATTTTGTTGATATTTATGTCAAATATGCACAATTAAATAAATAATATTTAATCAGATTTTTGTGTGAAAAGAAAACACAAAATCACGGGCTACTTTTGTGCCTTCATAAACAATATTTATTTGCCTTTAAGCCTAATTTAAACTAACCAAATATTATTTAAATGTTAAAACTAGTATAAATTACAATTTAGCTAAAAAATAAACAGTTTAAAAATTTTTTTTGTGAATTTTTCGAATAATTAAAATTAAATAAGGATTCTATTGATAGTTAATAATGATTAACAGCCAGAGTGTTTATTTTAAATAATGCTATACAAAATAAAATTTTAAATAAAGCAAAACAAACAATCAAACTATTTTAATTATTCAGTGATTAAAAATTGTATAAAACAACAGCATTTAAAATCTTTACAAAATCGTATATATTTAATTATGGAACATTTTAAATGTTTTTTCTTCTTCACATATTATGAAATTAGTCAAATCTGGCATTCCTTTATATAAATCATTGTGAAATCCTTAAAGCTTTTTAAATAATTAGCTTTAATATCGAAAAAACAAAGAATTCAACTATTTGTTTTTATGAATGAAATTAAATCGATTTTGCAAATTAATTATACCAATTATGCAACAAAACATATTTCTGAGTATCAAACAAAAAAATATATTCTACAATTTTTTATAATTGCTACAATATATTTTATTTTCTTTCATATACATACGTACATACGTACAAATAAATAAATTGCTACAAAACACTATTAGCCTGAAAACATACAATAAATTATTTGATTGTCTGCTTTTTTAGCAGGACAAACAAAAAAAAATATGAATCGTATGGATGAAGGCGATAATAGTTAAATTTAATTAATGGCATTTTCAAACAAAAAGGCAATAAACCAAACAAACCATTTTATAATGAAGTGCGGACAAGATAAAAATAAATATAAATAATACTGTACAAAATGAACCATAAGGTTCTATTCATTATATTCCTTTTTGGGAAATTTTCTTTCGAATCTTGGTTTAAAGCGAAACCAAAGTTCTTTCGTTCTTTAATCATGGCAAATATTTTTGCCGATCATTTTAACACATTATATGTATACGAGTATGTATGTGTATCCATTTAATTTGCCCACACATGTATGTATGATTTTTATATGGTCGACGTCTTGTAACTTAATTTTCATTCTCCTTCCCATATCAAATATTTTGTTTTCTTCCTGTGTGCTTTATCATATCATATCATATCATATCATATCATATCATATCATATCATATCATATCATATCATATCATATCATATCATATCATATCATATCATATCATATCATATCATATCATATCATATCATATCATATCATATCATATCATATCATATCATATCATATCATATCATATCATATCATATCATATCATATCATATCATATCATATCATATCATATCATATCATATCATATCATATCATATCATATCATATCATATCATATCATATCATATCATATCATATCATATCATATATCATATCATATCATATCATATCATATCATATCATATCATATCATATCATATCATATCATATCATATCATATCATATCATATCATATCATATCATATCATATATCATATCATATCATATCATATCATATCATATCATATCATATCATATCATATCATATCATATCATATCATATCATATCATATCATATCATATCATATCATATCTTATCTTATCTTATCTTATCTTATCTTATCTTATCTTATCTTATCTTATCTTATCTTATCTTATCTTATCTTATCTTATCTTATCTTATCTTATCTTATCTTATCTTATCTTATCTTATCTTATCTTATCTTATCTTATCTTATCTTATCTTATCTTATCTTATCTTATCTTATCTTATCTTATCTTATCTTATCTTATCTTATCTTATCTTATCTTATCTTATCTTATCTTATCTTATCTTATCTTATCTTATCTTATCTTATCTTATCTTATCTTATCTTATCTTATCTTATCTTATCTTATCTTATCTTATCTTATCTTATCTTATCTAATCTTATTCTATTCTGTTCTATTCTATTCTATTCTATTCTATTCTATTCTATTCTATTCTATTCTATTCTATTCTATTCTATTCTATTCTATTCTATTCTATTCTATTCTATTCTATTCTATTCTATTCTATCCTATCCTATTCTATTCTATTCTATTCTATTCTATTCTATTCTATTCTATTCTATTCTATTCTATTCTATTCTATTCTATTGCTATTGCTATTGCTATTGCTATTGCTATTGCTATTGCTATTGCTATTGCTATTGCTATTGCTATTGCTATTGCTATTGCTATTGCTATTGCTATTGCTATTGCTATTGCTATTGCTATTGCTATTGCTATTGCTATTGCTATTGCTATTGCTATTGCTATTGCTATTGCTATTGCTATTGCTATTGCTATTGCTATTGCTATTGCTATTGCTATTGCTATTGCTATTGCTATTGCTATTGCTATTGCTATTGCTATTGCTATTGCTATTGCTATTGCTATTGCTATTGCTATTGCTATTGCTATTGCTATTGCTATTGCTATTGCTATTGCTATTGCTATTGCTATTGCTATTGCTATTGCTATTGCTATTGCTATTGCTATTGCTATTGCTATTGCTATTGCTATTGCTATTGCTATTGCTATTGCTATTGCTATTGCTATTGCTATTGCTATTGCTATTGCTATTGCTATTGCTATTGCTATTGCTATTGCTATTGCTATTGCTATTGCTATTGCTATTGCTATTGCTATTGCTATTGATATTGATATTGATATTGATATTGATATTGATATTGATATTGATATTGATATTGCTATTGCTATTGCAATTGCTATTCTTCTATTCCTTTCTTTTTTCCTTGTCTTTATTTATATTTTTCTTTGCTCATTTCCGTCTTTACCCTTTCCTTGACCTCTCGTATGTTTCAAATTTTCTTTTGAATTGATATATATGTAAATTATTCAAATAAATACGATTTTAAGACATGCGAATTGTCGCCTGCTTCTGGTTATTCATTCAAACTGTCAACCTGAATTAAACTAATATGAAAGAATATTGTTATTTTAAATTTAAATCGTAATTATTGTGCTGCAGACATTGTAATTTGCTTGCCATGACAAATAACACGTATTTTATTTTTAACGCAACTTTAAACTTTAAATCAGATTCACTATTTCTTTGACTTCTTTTGCACGCATTTCATTATACAATCAACTAGTTTTCTTTAGTTCTGCTTTCTGCTGACACAACAGACTTCATAACAATTCCAATTCATGATAAGGAAGTGCACTAAACACACATGTGCTTGTATGCAAAACATTGTGGGAATGTGTTGTTAGTCGTGCAAACTTTCTTTTCTGCTTCGCTGCTTGCTACGAGTATGTTGCATTGTGTGTTTGCTTTGTGGTGCATACGCTTATTTAAATGGAATTTGTTTTCTTTTGTGGCATAAGAAAGTGTAGAAGAAGCTAGCAGAAGCTCTGCACAATAAATGTTGTAAATGTTGTTTATAATGCAACATTATAAGCAGTAAAATGTTGATAATTCTTCTTATGAAAGCGAAAGTCAAAGTAAAGTTTCTTTTTTTTTCTCTTTGGTGCGCAATTTAAAAATAATTGGGCAGATGCACCTTATTTGCATGTAGATTGCATATAAAATCTTGTTAGGAGAGTTTCATGTGCAATGCCAAGAAACAAAAACGAAACAACTGCGAAGTTTTAATGACAAAAATGCTTTAAATGCAAAACAAAAGGAAGTTAAAGAGGTCCCTTGTTTGGAGGGAAAAATGGTTTTGCAACTTAAGGATGCACGCCATAAAGGATTTTCTGAACTCATCACTGCTAAAAAATTTAATTTAACTATTTAACGTATGTAAAGTGTTTTGCCCAAGAGAAAAACAAATGTTGCTTCAAGTCTTGTGCCTAAAAAAATTCATTGTGAGTTGAACACTACCTCGTAATTCGTGACTGTTATAAGAAATCTTAGTTGGTCTAGAACCTGCTGCACGAAATGTTCCTGCCTTACAGCAGCCTGGATTACGTTACATTACGTTTGCTAGAATGTTGAAAGTGGTTCTAGGATGATAGTAGAAATATTCGTTCACAAGAGTAGAGCAACAGCATATAATAGAGTAGAACAGAGTAGAATAGAGTAAAATAGTAAACCGTAGAGTATAATAGAGTTTCCTCAGGTCACAAGAAAAAAATCCAAAATAGCAGAAAGAAAAATAGAACAGTATAAAAAAGAGTAGAATAGATTAAAAAAAATATAAAGTAGTACAACAAAGAGCATCATCAGGTCACAAAAACAATATATAATAGATTATTAGAACAGAAGAAAATATGACTAAGTAGTAGAACAGAGTATAACTCAGCATAATCGAGAAAAATATGGTAAAATAATATAAAGCAGATTAAAATAGAGTATGTTCAGGTCATACAAAATAGATAAAAGCAACTTTAAATAGAAGAAAATAAAACTGAGTAGAACAGTGTAGAACAGAGTAGAATAGTGTAAAAAATTATGTTAAAAACTTAAAAAGAGAATCGCCGGGTTACATAAAAAAATTAAAAATAAATAAAAATAGAGAACAAAAGAAAATGTTAAAATAGAGTATGTTCAGGTCATAAAAAACATATAAAAGCTGCTTTAAATGGAAGAAAATAAAACTGAGTAGAACAGTGTAGAACAGAGTGTAAAAAATTATGTTAAAAACTTAAAAAAAGAGTCGCCGGGTTACATAAAAAAATTAAAAATAAATAAAAATAGAAAACAGAAGAAAAGCTAATTCAAATAGCAGAAATTATAACAGAGTAGAACAGAGCATAACACAATAGAACATGAAGAATTGAATGGAATATTTTCACGTAACCAAATATAAAACTGGAGAATAGCAGCATAAAATAGAATAAAGTAGAACAGAGTAGAACAGTTTAGAACAGAGTACAATATATTAAAAACATATAAAGTAGAGTAAACATTATAGCCAGGTCTCCAAAAAAAGAATTAAAAATAAATATAAAACAAAAAAACAGATTAAAAAACAAGAAAGTAGAACAGATTATAACACAACACAAAAGAGAAGAATATAGTAAAACAGAGAAGAACAGTTAAAAATATAGTAAAATAAAATAAAGCAGATTCAAATAGAGTATCTTCTGGACAAAAAAAAATAATAGTGTAAAAAACCGATAAATATCAGTTTAAAATAGAAGAAAATAGAACAGTTTAGAACAGAATATAATAAAGTAAAACAGCGTAAAATAGAGCAACAAATAGTAACGTCAGGTCATAATATAAAAAAGTATATTAAACTAGACGAAAGTAGAACAGAATAAAATAGAGTAAAACAGAGTAGAACAGTTAAGAATATAGTAAAACAAAATAAAGGAGAGTAAAATCTTGTATTGTCGTGTCACTAACAATAATATATAAAATGACAGATCAGAATAGGGAAAAGTAGTATAGTATAAGTATAAGGCAGAGTTAAAAAGAGTATCGTTAAGTCACGTAAAAAATTTAAGAAATTGAAAACTCATTGAATTGCGAATTAAAATACCAAAAAGTAGAACAAGATATAATACAGTAGATTAGATGAGAATAGAGTAAAATATAATAAAGTACAGTAAAATCGCGTATTATGAGTTAAGAAAATAAATAAAAACCAAGAATATCATATTCAAGAAGAAATTAGAACAGTGTAGAACAGCGTAGAATAGAACAAAAAAGTATAAAGAAGAGCATTAAATAGAAACGTCAGGTCACAAAGAACGGAATATAGCACATTAAACTAGTAAAATGTAGAACAGAACAGAATAGTAGGATACAGTAAAATACACACAGTAAAATAGAGTTAAAAATATAAAAATTATAGTAAAATAGAACAGAACAGAACAATAAGTAACCGAGTAGCATAAAGTACATTACTAATCACTAGAGTAACTAGGGGTATATTCAGACTACAAAAGTAAAAAATAGAAACTAGCAGAATAAAAAAGAAGAAAATATAAGACAGTATTACATAATAGAAAAGATTAGAATGGAGTAAAATAGCATAAAATATACGAAAATAGAGTACCCCCGAATCACCAAAAATATATTTAGAATATCAGATCAAAATAGAACAAATCATAGCAAAGTAGAACACAGTGGAAGAGAGCAAAACGGTATGAAAAAGAGCAACAAATAGTACTGTCAGATCACGAAAAAAAAAAGAATTTAGCAGACTAAACTAGATAAAAGTAGAACAGAATAGAACATAGTAGAACCATAAGGAACCGAGTAGAATAAAGTAAATTAGTAATCACTAGAGTAGCTAAGATTAAACTAGATGAAAGTAGAACAGAATAGAACATAGTAGAACAATAATGAACCGAGTAGAATAAAGTAAATTCGTAATCACTATAGTAGCTAAGAGTATCCTCAGAGGCTACAAAAAAATAGCAGATTAAAATAGAAGATAGTAGAACAGAGTAGAACAAAGTAGAACAAATTAGAACAGAGTAAAATAGCAAGAAAACAAACTAAAATGGATTATCTAAGGATCACCAAAAACATATTTATAATATGTGATTAAAGTAGAACAAATTATAACATAGTAGAACAGTGTAGAAAAAAGTAATATAGCGCAGTTTAGACTGTACTTTAGCCATGTAGAACCAAAATTAGCAAGACACTGTATTATTTAAGCCATAAAATTTATTCAAATTGTTATGCTACAGGACCATAAATAAAATTTTTATGCACAACTTATTTGAAGTCGTAAATATGAATAATATTAAATTAGCAATAAATCACATATAAGTTTATGTCTTCATTAATTCTTTCAACTTTTAAAACTTTGCTATTGTATTAACCATAAAATGCATATTTTGCTGAACAACAAAACTTTAAACAAGAAAAACTTTTGAAACTTTAATTGAAAGGCAAATTTTGCTTATATATTCAAAACTTTTTGTATATTTCTTTCAATTAAAACAAAACAACTATTTTCTTATAGAATTTTGTTTTAAGGAATATTATATGCACAACTAGTTTTTTACCGCTCAAAAATATGTAGTCTTAATAATATTTCGGTAAAGCTGAAGGGAAGAAAATAGATTTTAATCCTTTGAAGTCATTTGCAGGGTATATAAGAAAAGATTTTATATTTCTTTGTTTTTTTTTTGTATTGGTTAAATAAATTTAACCTTAAAGCCAAGCACCCAACAAGTTGGTGTTAAAGTATATATGTTTTTTTTTTTGTTAGTTTCATGTTTTTGTTGGAAAATACTGCAAGGAGCACAAAACTTTTTGAGAATTACTTTTCTCAAGCCTTTTTTGGTGCCCTGGGAAGATGTTACAAAAATTTAAGGGGGCTCTTATTGTATAACAAAAGAGTTTTGCAGCTTTGGAAATAAAGTTGTCCCTCGATAAAAGTAAAAGTTGGCAGAAAAGGCAACAGCATTATTTTCAGTATTTAACAAGCAACAGACGAACTTCAGACACCCCTCAACTTATTTCATTATTTTTAAACAAAAGTGTCATTTTTGTTAAGTAAACTTTTCTTCTGATTTGAATTTTATTTATTGTGTAGGGTAGCACTTGTGCCCCAGCGAAGTAGCATATTTTAAGGCCGTTAATCGGGGCACGTAGTATCAATAAACTTAAGCAGATTTGCTGTAAATAGACCAAAAACACCAACAAATTTATTTACTTTTACCATCCAGCCGAATTTTATGCTGCGTCATACGTCAGTTGATTTTGTTTATTAAAAGAAACTTTCAGCCAGCCCAAAAAATGTAAAGACTTCTTGGGAGAAAAAGTAGAACAAAATGAGAAAAAAAAACTTTCAAACACAATTTGACATTGTAGTCGAGAAATAAGGCATGAAATTGTTGAGATTTGTATGCTGGGGAAATAATTAAGATGGGTAAAAAGTTTTTTTTTTGCTTCAGATTTTTGCAATAACAATGTGGCAAAGACTAGAAAGGAAATAAACTAAAAAGTACAAATTCAGGCATATTTCTTAATTAGCTCTGAAAGTGCTGTCATTTATTATTTCTTTTTAAAATTTAGTTATTAAAGTATTTTCTCAAACAAATCTCTGTTTAATATTTAGTTTAACTTGGCGGCCCTATTTGAATGACACACCAAGTGTTAAATTATACAGAAAAGAAGCACAAACTTTTCTAAAAAAAATTCTATATATTTAACTGACTTCAAAAGAAGGAAGGGATTATAAATTCGTCTGTATTTTTTATTTTTTGACATTTTTACTACATAACTGGGTACATTTTACACCGATTGTAAAAATTCTTTTTTTTTGTCTGAGAGTGTATAACTACCAATTGGTCCCATTGCAAAAAAGTGGGCGGGAACACGCCTACAAACTTTTTTATTTGATCTTATGATATTTTACTTCTTTGATTGCTGCGAAACCTAGCAAACACATTTGGTTCCTGCAATTACACAAGTTAAAAGTTGAAAAAATTGGCGGGGTTACGCCCATTAAAATTTTAATATTTTATTTTAAGGGGCTCTACTTAACTGATTCTTTGACAAGACTTAACATACACTAAACTCTGAGAAACACAAAATCATGCATTTAAAAAACGGGCGAAGGCACGCCCATTGAAATTTAATTTTATATATCACGTAGTTCCTCTTAAACAACAGATTTTTCAAAAAAAAAAATATTTTTGGACTCATAAAATATATATATTCTGGGTCCTTATGAATAGGGAAGACGAATAAGCAATGTCCGCCTGTCCAATCGTCCGTCCGTCTGGTGTACGTAAAATCGGCTTTCCGAAGCTCCAAGAAAAGCTAGAGACTTTGGTCCTAGACTTGTGCATCAGATATGGTGCGAAATAGATTGGTATTGAAAATCAGCGAAATCGAGCAGACGGCTTCAGAGTTGGAAAACTTAAACTTAATTTTGCCATACACAAGTAACTAGATAACACAAATTTTTTGATTTTTTTTTTGTTAAATAAACTTATTTTATATATCAGCAGGAATAAAATTTGTATTAAAAATATAAAAAAATAATAAAAAATTCAAAAAGATGTCTCCAGGGTTGGAAAACTTTAACTTTTTTGTTATATAAAAATAACCTACTAAAACTAGTTTTTCCTTTTCATATAAAAATTTAAAATATATTACATTCTTAAAAGAAAAATATTGGTGTAAGGAATGAGAAAAATTTCAAATTATGATTCCAGGGTTGGGAAACTTACACTTTTTGTGATATATAAAATTAACTAGGTCTAATAATTTTTTTTATATTTTAATTTATATACATATATATATTTTATGTTTTGGAACGAAAAGTTGGCTATACATAATTAGATAAATAAAAAATACAACTCCACAGCTGGAAAATGGAAAATTTTTTTGATATTAAATTGACTAAATAAAACTAGTATTTTCCTTATTTCTTTTTTTCTTTGTTCACTTAACATATTTTATATATTTTTTAAAGAACAAGATTGGCATAAGGACCCAAAAAAAATCTAAAAGGATGATTCCAGGGTTGGGAAAAGTACATTTTTTTGATATAATTAAATAAAGCTAGTTATTTCTTTAGTAATTAAATATATTCTATATTTTAGAAAGAAATAAATTAGTACTCGTATTAAAACCATAAAAATTTAAATTATGGTTCCAGGGTTGGAAAGTGAATAAAAAAAATTTGGGTAAAAAAATAACCAAAAATAATTTTTTTTGTCAGTTCAAAGCAAATTCTTTAGTCGAAAAAAAAACCGAGAGGTCAATTACTAAAAATTGCACTATAGCAAAAAATTATAAATTTTATCACAAATCCAATATGTATGTACAGATATTGACTTACGTGGCTTCCCACTATACGCAGGCATTCAAGTATGTACAGATATACTTATGTATGTATCTGTATACAACATATACATACATAAGTTGGTAAAGGGTATATCAGATTCGTCACAGCCGAATAAAAAAGCACTCTTACTTGTTTTTAAATAAATTTCAAAAATTATGAACATCAAAACAGCATCTTAAGAATTTTCTATGCACTTCTGCGATGAAGAATTTGTATAGAAAACAAACAAGAAATATTTTTAAAGTTTGTTTAAATTCAATATTTATTTTCCATATTTTATTCAATTACACCCTTAAAATTTTATTATGGGTAAAATAGTTTCGCTTTTAAAGGAAAATGCACAACACTCCAGTGCACTTAAATCAAATTGAAAAGTCATGTTGAATCAAAGTTCTTTCAAGTTGAAACAACGTGATTTTGCTACTGAAATACCACGAGGAAGCATGTTGAATTAAAGTTATTTCACGTATTGTGTATATTGGTACAGGCATCAGAATAATATGGTTATAAGCAGGCATCCCTGGCCAAGATTTAAACTCAAACTCATCGCGTGGTAGTTAACACGTTTAACGCCACAATAACAATAAATATGCTTTAGATACACACTAAATAAATAGCATTATGAATTAAATTTTAATTCAACATGATTTACAAAAAACAACAACAAAACAAAAACAAGTCACACCACTGAGCACAACAGTGCACTCATTACAAATATACACACCAACACACTTAAACAACACATTAACCCAATTCACTATCTTGCGTAAATGGTCTTGCATTGTAGCTTATGCAAAATGGTATAATATATTGATACTCACCACTAACAATTGTTTCAATATACTATACCTTTTTACACATGCTAGAATGCAGGACCATTTTGCACAAGATTTATTTCTAATAAATTTAATATGCTTTGCAATCAAAATTTTTGCATGTTGATTTTGCATTGATATTCTTTTCAGTATGAGTGCTTAACTTTTATTAAACTTTTAACACTTTTTTTATTTTATGACACTTCCAAACACACTGGACAAATATTTCACTTCCACTCAGCTTAATATCATTTATAATTTTTGCAAGTAATTTGTTTTTATTATTAAATTTTCTAATATATGCATGTAACTAGTTTAGTTGTTTACAATTAAAATTAATTGAAATTTTGCCAAATTGTTGGAAACTAACATAACATTAAAAAACAAATTTAAATAAAATATACGCATAATAAATTTAATAGACACGCAGGTGGTCGAAAGTTTATGGCATTCAGGAAAATTAATGACATTAAAAAAAAAAAAACTTAAAAAAAGCCAAACCTTATAATTCACAAATATTACAGATTTAAGCTTAAATTAGACGTGGCATAGCCATAACGCCATAGCCATAACCAAACCAAAATTCAATTGGTTTCTATGGTGAGAGTTATGGCGAGTCTCTCTCCCTCTCACTCTCGTAATAGATCTATTTCGAAATCAATTAAATTTTGGTTTGGTTATGACTATGGCGTTATGGCTATGTCACGTCTAATTTAAGCTTTAAACACAACAGACATAAATGCAAAAATAATAAAAATAAATATATTTAAATTATCAAGCCATCGAATTGATTTTGTGGAATTACTGAAAATTATTGAAATTTTTTTATAAATGGAAAAGTTTTCCCTTCAAAAGTATATATTTTAAAATTTCTACACAAAAAGGTCACTCTGCAGGTAAATTTAAGGAAAAGTGCATTTTGAAAAAATAGTATCTGGTTTGTAAAAGTACTTGTGTAAATGAATTCAGTAAAGTGCGACTATGACTCGCACGTACATACATACATAGCCTACATAATAGAATATCTTACCTGTACCTGGTGGATTCAGTAACTTTATGTAAACCGAAAATCGTAATATTTATCGATATATCGTCGGTTGGTTATTGCTTTGCGGCACAGTATATTTCAAATACATTGTGTCTGCAGCAAACCAATAACCAACCGACGATAATGTGATTCTGTAGTTTTTTTTTGAAGATAGAGTACATCTGTGTTTTTTCACGATTTTAAGCAGGAAGAATTGAAGAAAAACTAAATAACTATGAGCTTGTTATTTGACTGTTTTTACTCCAACCGACAGCGAATATCGTTATAATATGTTACTGAATAGCAAAGTCGATAAATTTTCGTTATATTTATTATAGCAATACGATTATCGTAAAGTTAATGTTACTGAATCCAGGTACTGATGTAGACACTTTTTAACAAAATTTCAAGTTCACGAGTGTCGTATCACCACCTCGACTAGGACGATTTTGTATTAGACTAAAGAACATTGCAACATTTTTTCTTTAATCTAGTACAAAATCGTCGTAGTCGTAGTCGAAATACGACACTAGTGATAAGGCCCATTGTCTTATTGTTGGGAACAAAATTTTCTCTGGCAACACTGATTCTTAAGAGTATGCGATACACACAATTTGCTTTCAATAATGCGTCTGCAAACACACGTAATAGAAGAGTTTTTAAAAGGCGAGGCGAGGCGCGTCGCGTCGCGTCGCGTTTGCCGACCAAGGCTCTAAGGCAGCTACGTCCAAACACACACACTCTGACATTTGCATTTGAGGTAAACAGCTTTGAAAGCTCTTGAATTTGTTCTTGTTTCTTTGCAAAGTAGAAGCAAACATTGTTGTCAACGTCATCTGATTGGCTGTTGTGCTCTCTTCTGCTCTCATCGTTGTAAAAGCACAAAAGCTCTTTTGTAAAAGTTTGCACATTGTGCATATAGATTGGACGTAGCTGCTCTAAAGAAAGTACGTTTAAAAAAGGACTTTTAAAAACATTACCTTTTAAAGAAAGTAGGTTTTATATTATATACTTTTTTAAACTTGAAAAAAAGTTTTCAAGGTACATATACATATTTTTAAAAGTATCTTTTTAAAGATGAACATTTTATTGCATTTAAAAAAAATTATTTGTTAATAATTGCATAATTTTTATGCATAAACATTTTCATTGGTTAAAACATTCGTTAAGACGGATCGCTCATACAAGATTCCTACATTAAACCAACATTAACTTTAACTAACAGTCAGTTATCAATAATGGCGCTTAAATTTGGACTTTACAAAACTCGCTGTTGACAGTATTTTTCAGCCTTTATTTGCTCGTATTTAGGTATAAACTTTCAGGAGCTTTTGCTAAGCTCTAATGAACTTTATGACTTTAAATAAAACTTTATTTTGCATAACATTTATTTAAATTAAAAACCATTCTGATGTTTGTCATTTTAATATGCAAACTGTAAGCCGCGAATACTACAACTGCACTTGAACCCCCATTACGGCGAACGAACGCAAACTGCAATTGTTAAATATGAATAGTTTAAACCACTTAGAATAATATTGAGTGTTTTTTTTTAATTTGTTCATTTAAGTGAAATTATTTTAATTATTGTTTGCCAACCAACTCACGCGCATTTAAAAGTGAAATTGTCTGCTGCGGCTGAATGGCCCTACACATACACATGTGCAAGTGTAGAATATTTTATTTTTTCATTGCATTAAACAATTGCATTTTAAGTTAAATGCCATTTAAATTTATAATCGCATTTAAAATAATTAAAATATGTACTCGTATCTGTAAAATGAACAGAATATTATAATAATATACCAACAAAGAGAGAGATGCAAATAAGCAAGCAAATAATAAAATTATAATTAAGGAAAATTAACAAAAACTAGGGTAAACAGAATCGGAAATGTGTACGGAAGAATGTTTTTACTTGAGCAATCGATTGGATTTTTAATTTTAAAAATTCAATAGTATTTAAATTTTCTTCTAATAAAATATTTCACTGATATTCTGGAGAACGATTAAATTTTTAACTCGAATAAAAAAAGAGCCGAAATTAGGTTTTTTTAAACAAAATTCTTTATTCAAGTTAATTTTTTCTCTAATAAGATATTTTATTAAGATTCTGGAAAACGAATAAATTTTTAACTCGAATAAAAAATGAGCCGAAATTAAGTTTTTTTAAACAAAATTCTTTATTCCAGTTAATTTTTTCTCTAATAAAATATTTTATTGAGATTCTGGAAAACGATTAAATTTTTAACTCGAATAAAAAAAGAGCCAGAATAATTTTTTTTTTAAATTCTTTATTCCAGTTAATTTTTTCTCTAATAAAATATTTTATTAAGATTCTGGAAAACGATTAAATTTTTAACTCGAATAAAAAAAGAGCCGAAATTAAGTTTTTTTCAAAAACAATTTTTTATTCCAGTTGATTTTTCCTTTCATAACATATTGTATTAAGATTCTTTAAAACGAATAAAATTTTAACTCGAATAGAAAAAGAGCCGAAATTAAGTTAAGCCAAATTTTTTATGCCATTTAATGTTTCCTCTAATAAAATATTTTATTGAGATTTTTGAAAACGAATAAATTTTTAACTCGAGTTGAAATTAAGTTTTTTGAACAACATTTGTTATTCCAGTTGATTTTTCCTGTAATAAAATATTTTATTAAGATTCTGGAAAACGAATAAATTTTTAACTCGAATAAAAAAAGAGCCGAAATTATGTTTTTTTAAACAAAATTCTTTATTCCAGTTAATTTTTCCTCTTATAAAATATCTTGTTAAGATTCTTTAAAACGAATAAAATTTTAACTCGAATAGAAAAAGAGCCGAAATTAAGTTAAGCCAAATTTTTTATGCCATTTAATGTTTCCTCTAATAAAGTATTTTATTGAGATTTTTGAAAACGAATAAATTTTTAACTCGAGTCGAAAT
This sequence comes from Tachina lurida, assembly GCA_944452675.1. Lineage (NCBI taxonomy): Eukaryota > Metazoa > Arthropoda > Insecta > Diptera > Tachinidae > Tachina > Tachina lurida. Next base: position 30,573,795 of record OX101756.1, on the reverse strand, counting down.
TAAGTTTTTTGAACAACATTTGTTTTTCCAGTTAATTTTTCCTGTAATAAAATATTTTATTAAGATTCTTGAAAACGATTAAATTTTTAACACGAATAAAAAAAGAGCCGAAATTAGGTTTTTTTAAACAAAATTCTTTATTCCAGTTAATTTTTCCTCTTATAAAATATTTTGTTAAGATTCTTTAAAACGAATAAATTTTTAACTCGAATAAAAAAAGAGCCGAAATTAAATTTTTTGAACAAAATTTTTTATGCTATTTAATTTTTCCTCAAATAAAATATTGTATTGAGATTCTTGAAAACGAATAAATTTTTAACTCGAGTAAAAAAAAGAGTCGAAATTAAGTTTTTTGCACAAAATTTTGTATTCCAGCTAATTTTTCCTCGAATAAAATATTTTATTAAGATTCTTGAAAACGAATAAATTTTTAACCCGAATAAAAAAAACCGAAATTAAGTTTTTTTAAAATTCTTTATTCCAGTTAATTTTTTCTCTAATAAAATATTTTATTAAGATTCTGGAAAACGATAAAATTTTTAACTCGAATAAAAAAAGAGCCGAAATTAAGTTTTTTCAGAAAAAATTTTTTATTCCAGTTGATTTTTCCTTTCATAACATATTGTATTAAGATTTTTTAAAACGAATAAAATTTTAACTCGAATAACAAAAGAGCCGAAATTAGGTTTTTTTAAACAAAATTCTTTATTCCAGTTAATTTTTTCTCTAATAAAATATTTTATTAAGATTCTGGAAAACGAATAAATTTTTAACTCGAATAAAAAAAGAGCCGAAATTAAGTTTTTTAAACAAAATTCTTTATTCCAGTTAATTTTTCCTCTTATAAAATATTTTGTTAAGATTCTGGAAAACGAATAAAATTTTAAGTCGAATAGAAAAAGAGCCGAAATTAAGTTTTTGGTCCAAATTTTTTATGCCATTTAATGTTTCCTCTAATAAAATATTTTATTGAGATTTTTGAAAACGAATAAATTTTTAACTCGAGTCGAAATTAAGTTTTTTGAACAACATTTGTTTTTCCAGTTAATTTTTCCTGTAATAAAATATTTTATTAAGATTCTTGAAAACGATTAAATTTTTAACACGAATAAAAAAAGAGCCGAAATTAAGTTTTTTTAAACAAAATTCTTTATTCCAGTTAATTTTTCCTCTTATAAAATATTTTATTAAGATTCTTGAAAACGAATAAATTTTTAACTCGAATAAAAAAAGAGCCGAAATTAAATTTTTTGAACAAAATTTTTTATGCCATTTAATTTTTCCTCAAATAAAATATTGTATTGAGATTCTTGAAAACGAATAAATTTTTAACTCGAATAAAAAACGAGACGAAATTAGGTTTTTCAAACAAAATTCTATATTCCAGTTAATTTTTTCTCTCATAAAATATTTTATTAAGATTCTTGAAAACGAATAAATTTTTAACTCGAATAAAACAAGAGCCAAAATTAAGTTTTTTTAAACAAAATTCTTTATTCCAGTTAATTTTTTCTCTAATAAAATATTTTATTAAGATTTAGAAAACGAATAAGTTTTTAACTCGAGTACAAAAAATCGAAATAAATTTAAATTTTATTCGCTTGAAAATATACGATTACTCGAATAAATTTTATTTAACAAAGAAGAACTTAATTGTTAATTGATCGAATAAAATTCTTCATTTATTTGTATTGTATGCAAAAAATATTTATACAATTAATCGAATAAAATGTAAGGTTTTATTCGATTATGGAATAAAATAAAATAGAAAACGTATACGGTTGCTAAAAGTGTTTTAATAAAGAAAAATTAATAAATTTGTATGCCTGGTGCGTAAATCATTTTAATAAAATGTTGCACTTTTAATGTAATTTTTTTTACAATTATTTAAATCTTTTTTTTAAATAAATGATTTCCTTTACTTTTATAATTTAGTTGAAAAATTTGAACAACTCTCTACTTCTGCATTTACTTCATTTATTTGATTCTGTTTCTATTGTTGCATTTGAAAATGCTAAACACGTTTTTATTTGGTTTTAGTTTACATTTCGCAACGTTGTAGATTAATTCGTTACTGGGGTTTTGCTTTAATTTATTTTTGGTAAAAATAAAATAAAATAAAAACAAAAAAAAAAAAGGATAGCTAAACTAAATGTAAAAGAAACTAAAAATCATGCAAACGAGCACAATGAAATAAACGAACGATAACATTTAATTGAGCGAGCTTATCTATTTTGTAAGTGTAGTACACTGGGATAAATAATTGAATTAAAAATAAAATAAAATTGCAAAGAAAGAAAAAACATAAAAAATAAATAGAAAATAAACAAGAGTTTTTTTTTAATGCTCTTTCTTATTTTCTTTACAGTGACAAAGCGATAGAAATGGCAAAGGCATGAATCGCTAAAACAAAACTCTTCCCAGGGAATTTTTTTAAAGCTGGTGAGTACCATTTTATGAACTTGTAATAAATATTCTTAAAATTTTTTAAATTTATTAAAGGGGAAAGACCCTAAACAAACAATGAAAGAAAATTAATCATACGCAACAGTAAACTTTTCTTTTACATCGTTTGCTCTTTTGTCCAGAAATTGAAAAATGAAATAGAATTAATATTTTGTTTTTGTATTTGCTTTGTGTGACATACAATGGTGCAGGCAGGCCTGTGTCCTTTGTGTAACAGATGAAGGATTTACGATTTTTACTTTTAATACAATATTATTAATGCTTTAGGATTTTTTATCTTATTTTAAAACCTTTTAGGCAGTTAAAGAATGAAAAAAAAATGAAGTATTTGATTGCTGACTTCTTCAGCCCTTAATTGAAATTTAAGCAGAGAGTGTCTTAGGGATCATAATCAATATTAAACATATGCCCTAAAAATCGTTTTTGATTGAATTGTTTTCGAAAGCAAAACTACCATGAAATGAAATAAATCTTATGCCTGCCCACTTCATTCTTTAAAGCTTTTAAAAGCAGTCCATATTAGTCTACAAGTAACTAGGATTACTTCTTAAATTACAACTAAAAGCCGCTGGAGTCTTTATACCTATTTGTTTAATTACAATAAAGAAATTTAGTGTTGGATATTAACCTTCATTTGTGAGAATTACATAATTATACTTCTAGGTGCCATTTTTAAAATAAAGGATATATGGGTGATAGGCATATCATTGCTCCCATAGGCATACAATTTGTCTGAGAATTTTTCTGCCTACTTTTTCAATTCAAATTCCAATTATCGCCACATTAAAATCGAATTTGAAATAAAAAACAAAATTTAAAATAAAGGATATATGGGACATGTGCTTGTCTTTGCACCGATTGAAATGCAATTTGCTGGAGAGCCTAACTGTATAGCTCTACGACCTTTTACAAAGTATTTCCGCGATCTAATAATTTTTTTAAAGCAAGGACATATGGGGGGCAATCATACCTCTAACCGAATAATATAATACTTTATCGGAAGTTTGAGTGCATGATTTTCCAACTGTTTAAACATTTTGGCTACGTTTTGCACATAATCATAGCTAAAATAAAATTTTGAAAATAAAGGATATATGGGAGAAAAGCCTAATATTGCACCGTTTTTCATAAAACTCGCCACAAAGCTTAAATCAACACATTTACAAATAGTTATGCATTCTGGTCATAATTAAATCTGAAAACAATTTTAAATTAATAATGTTAGAAAGGGGAACATATCCTTTAACAGTTGGAATTGAAATTTTGCAGCAAGCTTAAATACTTAATTTCAAAAGTATGTATTTACTAATTTAAAGACCAAATAAAAAAATGTTTGTTAAGGATATATGGGAGATATGCATGTGCTTGCTCTTAGAGGCACTTAACACGTGACAACTTATCTGCTTACTTTTTCAATTGAAACTCAAATTGTCGCTACATTCACATCAAAATTAAAGCCAAAATAAAAAAATTTAAATAAAGGATATATGGGGCATAGGCTTATCCTTGCACCGATTGAAATGCAAATTACTAGACAGCTGCATTGTATAGTTCTACGACCTTTTATAAAGTCTCTGGGATCTAATAATTTTTTAAAAGTAAAGACATATGGGGAAGCTTGAGTGCATCATTTTACAATTGTTTAAATGTTTTGGCTGCGTTTTGCACATAATCATAGCTAAAATAAAACTTTCAAAATAAAGGATATATGGGGGAAAATACTAAGCTTGTACCGATGTTCATAAAATTCGCCACGAAGCTTTAATTAACCGATTTGCAAATAATTATGGGTTTTGACTACATTCTGATCATAATTAAAAGTTAAATAATCTCTTTAAACTTAAAAATTTTAAAAGTAAAGTCTTACAACAAACACAAATACATACATACATATGTATGTATATAATTTCGAAAGTATTTCTGAATTTTCTAGGCACTTTTTTTCATCCAGGAACAAAGTTTCCTTGTTATCTAATGTTTTTTTTAATCAATGACATATGAGAGGTAAGCACATTTTACCGGGAGCTTGAATAGAGGATTTTACAATTGCTTAAAAATTTTGGTGGCGTTTTGCGCATAATCACAGCTAAAATTAAATTTTCAAAATAAAGGATATATGGAAGAGATTCTTGTCCGTGCACTGATTTTCATGAAACTCGCCACGAAGCTTAAATAAGCAGATTCATAAATAGTTATGAGTTTTGGTTGCATTCTGATCATAATTAAATCTATTTTTTTTAGTGTAAGTGAGAGTAGCACATCCTTTAACAAATTGAATTAAAATTTTACAGCAAGTTCAAGTGTAGGATTTTAAAAGTGGTTACCGTTTTCCTATGCATTGTGATCATAACTAAAGCCAAAACAAAAATTTTTTATGAAGGATATATGGGAGATACAAATGTCCTTGCACCGATTGAAAAAATATTCCCTAGAAAAACTCACTGAGTAGTTCTGACAACAGTTACACAATTTCTTTGCGTTCTGTTAAATTTTTAAATCAAGGATATATGGGAGACAGACGTATCCTTTAACCAAATAAAGTCAAATTGGTCAAAAAAATTTACATTATCAATCTGCACATGCATTTAGAAATTCCCGTGGCATTTTCGTCTTAGTTTTAGCTAAAATGAAATTTTCAAAATAAAATATATATGGGAGAGAAGCATGCTCTTTCACTGATTTCCATGACACTCGTCACAGAGCTTGTATCTAAGCTCTGCAAGATTTTCAGAACCACAGTCCTTTATGTTGTTACAAAATGTGGACTTTTTCACGCACGCACAAATCCAGTAACGACTGTTCTCCATTTAAGTAACACGACAATTTTTGACCATTTAATGTAGGCTCTTTTTAATTTTCTTATTAAATTTTTCTTATCCTCTTGTGTTTTTAAGTCATCTTGCTTTATATTGTTAATGCTTTGTACTCACATTGTTTTGTTTTTATAGTAACTCTAAATATCCATTTGTCTTTTTCTTTTAAACTTTTTCTTATTACTTCAACTTTCTAGAGCCTTTAATTGGTTTCTATTGTTGAAAAGCCGTAGCAGAAAAAAGTCTAGGAGCAAGAACAAATTCTTTTAAATACAATTTTCTAGCACTTAAATTCATCACTTGCAATATTTTCTTTTATTTCGTGTACAGTTAATTCTTGCCCATTGCTCTCTTTATTCTATTATACTTATTGCTGCTTGCTTGGTTTTTTTGTTTGCCAGAAATAAAAAATCAAAATAACTTATGAAAAGATAATACTAATGGAGTTTAAGGGGGGAAAATAAGACAAATATTTTATTCTGGTAGTCGTTAAAAATATGATATGGGTCACTGCTAAGGCTAGGTCAAAGTGTTAAGGAGCTGCACAAGAAATATCTCTTATGGGTCCTGATAGTTGTCTAGTCTAGCCTACTCTAGGCTAGCCTAGTCTAGTCTACCCTAATCTAGGCTAGCATACTCTACCCTATTCTAGTCTACCCTGCTGTAGTCTAGTCTAGTCTAGCCTTGTATAGTCTAGCCTTGTCTAGTCTAGTCTAGTCCAGTCTAGTCTAGTCTAGTCTAGTCTAGTCTAGTCTAGTCTAGCCTAGTATAGTCTAGATACTCTAATCTAGCCTACTCTAGTCTAGCCTAGTCTAGTCTAGGATACTCTAGCCTAGTCTAGTCTAGTATAGTCTAGTCTAGCCTAGTATGGTCTTCCCTAGTCTAGTCTAGTCCAGTCTAGTCTAGTCTAGCCTAGTATAGTCTAGTCTACTCTAGCCTAGTATATTCTAGTCTATCCTAGTATAGTCTAGCCTACTCTATCCTAGTATAGTCTAGCCTACTCTAGCCTAGTCTAGTCTAGCCTACTCTAGGCTAGCATACTCTAGTCTAGCAACTCTAGTCTAGCCTAGTCTAGTCTAGCATACTCTAGCCTAGTCTAGTCTAGTATAGTCTAGTCTAGCATACTCTAGTCTAGCCTACTCTAGCCTAGTATATTCTAGCCTAGCCTAGTCTAGTCTAGCCTACTCTAGCCTAGTATAGTCTAGCCTAGTCTAGCCTAGTCTAGTCTAGCCTACTCTAGCCAAATCTATTCTAGCCTAGTCTAGTCTAGCCTACTCTAGCCTAGTCTAGTCTAGCCTACTCTAGCCTAGTCTAGTATAGCCTTGCCTACTCTAGTCTAGCCTGCTCTAGTCTAGCCTGCTCTAGTCTAGCCTAGTATAGTATAGTCTAAAGTAGTCTATTATAGTCTAGTCTAGTCTAGCCTAGTATAGTCTAGTCTGGCCTAGTGTAGTTTAGTCTATGCTAGCCTAATCTATCCTAGTATAGTCTAGCCTAGTATAGTCTAGCCTATTATAGTCTAGTCTATCCTATTCCAGTCTCGTCTACTCTAGTCTAGTCCAGTCTAGTTTGGTCTAGTCTAGCCTACTCTAGCCTAGTATAGTCTAGCCTAGTCTAGCCTAGTCTAGTCTAGCCTACTCTAGCCAAATCTATTCTAGCCTAGTCTAGTCTAGCCTACTCTAGCCTAGTCTAGTCTAGCCTACTCTAGCCTAGTCTAGTATAGCCTTGCCTACTCTAGTCTAGCCTACTCTAGTCTAGCCTGCTCTAGTCTAGCCTAGTATAGTATAGTCTAAAGTAGTCTATTATAGTCTAGTCTAGTCTAGCCTAGTATAGTCTAGTCTGGCCTAGTGTAGTTTAGTCTATGCTAGCCTAATCTATCCTAGTATAGTCTAGCCTAGTATAGTCTAGCCTATTATAGTCTAGTCTATCCTATTCCAGTCTCGTCTACTCTAGTCTAGTCCAGTCTAGTTTGGTCTAGTCTAGCCTAATCTAGTTCATCGCGGTCTAGTCTATTCTCTTTTCCAAAAATTTTAATGTTCATGAGGGATTTTTATATTCATGAATTTACCCATAACATTTTCCTGCAGGATACTTCAGTTAACGAATTCCTATTAAAGTCCTGCAGCAGATTTTTCATTTTGTAATCTAAACGCACTGGTTTCTTCTTAGTAACTTTGTGATTTTATTTATATTCTTTTCTTTAATTATTTCATAAATAATTATGAAGTTTTTCTTTTTAATTCAAATTACTAAGGAACAGCTGAAAAGGCTGCAGCATCTACTCCTCTTGAGTGGGAAGAATAATAATGTCTTATTTCCCCGACAATTTGTTTTAAAACAATTGATTTTTTTTTGTTATATTTGCTAACGCTTTCATTATTTTAAAGTAATTTTTGTTTTTTCCCCTGCACTTGCTCAAAATGCAGCAGGAAGTGGTAATTTTCAAGATTTGCCTGGTTATTATGTTTGTTTTATTTAAGTTTAATATTTAATTTTAAATTATTTGTTGTGATTAGTTTGGAAAAAATTTAATTTAAAATATAGTTTGTCGGTAAATATGCATATAAGTGTCCTTTGTCCTTTTTACTATAAGTGTAAAAATATTTTTTATTTTTTGTTTTATTTTTCTTATGTATGAAATTACAAGTATTTCGTATTGTATGAATTGTATGATTGTGTGCATTATAAAAAATAATGAACTTGTAATTTTTCCTTTAAGCTTGTTGCTTGTTTCCTTGATTATTAAATTGTTGAAATGCCCGCTCACACTGGAAAATGGCATGATGCTTGTTTTAAACTCTTTTTTTTCCTGGGAAATATATGAACTTTAGTTTTGTAATTAAATTAAAAGTTGTTAACTGCAAGTCAAGTAGTAATATTGGTAGAAAATTTTAGTTGATTTAGTTAGATATAGAATTTGGCACAAAAAAGTAAATAAAGAAATTTTTGTTAAACAAAAATTTTAAATATTATTAACTGAAAGGATAATAATACTCTTAATAAAAAAAAAATCATTACTAAATTTCATCTATGAAAAGTCCTTGAAAAAAAAGTAACACCATTCCCAGATATTTATCTTCCAATTTATGATATCATTTCCATAACTACAGTTCCATCATTTACAAAAGAGCCATCTTACAATAACTGAAAAGTGCTGCTCATACTTGTAGTAGATCAATATATAAAAAAAAGAAAAAGAAAATTATTTGCTTTCTTGTAAAATAGATTTAGTCTGTTGAAATTCACAACCACATGCTTTCTTATATTTATTTAGCATCCATCATGCACATTATATTTTTATTGTTTCAACTCGAAATTGTTGCTGGAGTTTGAGTGCGCTCCTTGTAAGGCTCCCTGCTATCGAGACTGTTCATGTTTTTTGAGGTTTTATTCATACAAACTGTAATGCGAGCTCTAAGACTTTTATCTGATTGCACATTTGAAAGAAAAAATATGAACCAAAATTACGAGTATTTACATAAAATTAAACCGTGTTGAAGGCAGAAAAAATTCTGAGTCCTTACTTTTTTTTATATTCTTGGAAGTCTCAAAATATTCAAAGAAAATTCTCTGGGAAAAATCTTTTATCAGAAAATATTTTTGAATTGTGTTTTTTTTCAGTCAAACAAACTTTATTCGTTTACTCGCATACATTTTTCTTTTAATTTAACGCAAAACATCAGATACCTCATGGTTGGTTTTTAGTTTAATGTTAGTAAATAAATGAAACCATTTCAACTTAAATACCATAAGCTTTCCAAAAAAGAATTTGAAATAAAAAAATTAAAAAATACATATTTTTATTCGAATAAAATCTATTAAACAAAATTTATGTTGATCCTAAATATGTATTTTGTTTAATTATTTTTATAGTTTATTTTACTCGAATAATTTTTAAAATTTTTTTGCATGCCTGCATTAAATCGAATAATATTTAACTGGATACACGATTAAAACCTATTTTTCTTGTTTATTATTCAAAACACCAGGTAACGCTAAATTGTGTTTCATGTTTATTCGAAAAACATCTTTAATTTTAATTTATTATTTGAGAAATCTGCAGAAGCATGTATTCATCGACAAAAAATTATTCGAATACAATTTTCTATTTGAATAACAAATGTTATTCAAATAATCGAATAAAATTTTAATTGGTTACGGGAATAAAATTTATGCGTTTACTCGAATAAAATTTATTTGATTACTCGAATAAAATTTATTCGTTTGCTCGAATAAATTTTGATCGCTTATTTGAATAAAATTTATTCGTTTAATCAAATAAAATATATTCGGTTACGTGAATAAAACTTATTCGTTTATTTGAATAAACTTTATTCGTTTACTCGAACAAAATTTAATTGTTTAAATAATATTTATTTGGAAACTGGAATAAAATTTATTTGGTTACTCCAATAAAATTTATTCGGTTACTCGAAAAAAAAAACTTCTTCGATTGCTCGAATAAAATTTATTCGTTTACTCCAATAAAATTTATTCGATTACTCCAATTTAATTTATTCGGTTACTCCAATAAATTTTAGTCGTGCATTAAAAAAAAAACTTTTTTTGATTAATCGAATAAAATTTATTTGTTCAGTCAAATAAAATTTATTCATTTTGATACTGGAATAAAATTTACTCGGTTACTTTAATAAAATTTATTCGGTCATTCGAAAAAAAAACTTCTTCGATTGCTCGAACAAAATTTATCCGTTTACTCGAATATAATTTATTTAGTAAAGTAAATAAAATTTATTCGCTGACTTGAATAAACTTTATTCGTTTACTCGAATTAAATCTATTTGTTTAATCAAATAAAATTTATTCGGTAACTGGAATAAAATTTATTCTTTTACTCGAAGAAATTTTAGTCGGTCACTCGAACAATTTATTCTTTTACTTTCGATTTATTTTATTCATTAATTTATTCGTTTACTATAATAAAATTTATTCGGTTACTCCAATTAGATTATTCGTTTACTCCAATTAAATTAATTGTTTACTCCAATTAAATTTATGCGGTTACTCGAATTAATTTTGATCGGATATTCGAATAAAATTTTTTGTTTAATCGAAAAAAATGTATTTGGTTAATCGTTTAAATTTTAATCAGTAAACCGAATAAAATTTTCGGTTACCCGAATAAATTTTAGTCGGTCACTTGAAAAAAACTTTTTCGATTACTCGAATAAAATTTATTCGTATAGTGGAATAGAATTGTTAGTTGAATAAAATTTATTCGATTTCTCGAATAAAATTCATGCGGTGACTCCAATTAAATTCTTTGGTTACACGAATAAAATTTTTCCGTTTACTACAATAAAATTTATTCGGTTACTCGAAATTGAATCGACAAATCCAATTAAAATTATTCGGTTACTGGAATCAAATTTATTCGGGCACTGGAATTAAATTATTAGGTTACTCAAATAAAATTTCATCGGCTACTCGAATAAAATATTTTTGTTTACTCGAATTAACTGATTCGGTTAAATTTAGTCGGTCTTACGAAAAGTACGTATTTGATTACACGAATATAATATGTTGGTTTAGTGGATAAAAATTTATTCGGTTACTTGAACAAAACTTTTTCATTTACTTGAATACAATTGCTCCGTTTACTACAATAAAATTTATTGGGTTACTAGAAATTTAATCGACAAATCCAATTAAAATTATGCGGTTACTCGATTAAAATTTATTCGGTTTCTCGAATTAGTTTGGATTAGTTAATCGAATAAAATTTATTCGGTTACTCGAATAAATATTAGTCGTTCATTCGAAAAAAAAACTTGTTTGATTACTTGAATAAAATTTATTCGTTTAGTGAAATAAAATTTATTTGTTTTGGCACTGGAATAAAATTTACTCGGTTACTACAATAAAATTTATTCGGTTACTCGAATTAGTTTTAATTAGTTAATCGAACAAAAATTATTCGGTTAGTCGATTAAAATTTACTTTTTTATGTTTAATTTATTTGGTTATTTTTAATAAATTAAAGTCGGCTACTTGAATAAAATTTTTTCGGCTGTTGGAATAATATTTATTGCTTTGACTTGCGTAGTAGTGAGCTACGGTTTCAAATCTTGGACGCGGAAGCCAGCTACATACAACACACACTGCCACTTTCCTGATGCTTGTGCCAATACGCGCAACCGTATTAAAAAAAACAATTAATAAAACAAGTAGTAATTAAAAAAATCAAAAAACCCGACTGCGAACAATTTTGAACCGCTAAATATTCTAAATGGTCATTCGAAATGAAAAATAATAAGAGAAACCTAAAGAAAATGTTTTAAATACCTGCCGAATGATTCGCATTTTGATATAGTTCGCCGACTTTTTATTATTTTCGTATTTACAAAATGGCGTCTGTTGGCCGCCATATTGAGCTTTGACTACTGTCGTATCTTTAGTGACACTCCCATTAATTAAGACAAATCGATTGATGTAAGAATCATGAAAATCGGTCTACGCGTTCGGTTTATATAGTGCCACAAAGGCCCACACATACATACATAGGCTGATAAATACAATACCATTCTTTGCATAGCGCATTCGGGTATTAAAATAACTACATTAAATTAAATTCATGTTGATTCAACTTGAAATAACTTTGCTTCAACATGATAATTAATTTTGATTTAACAGTACTGCAATGTTAAATCAACATGAATTGAGGTTATTTTAAAAGGAACAATTTTAATTTAAGATTACTTGAAATCTAATTGAACTAACATGAAACACATACATATAAAGCAAAATCATTGCAGAAACATTTTTAATTTACCTTTTAATTTTTTCGTAGATTTTAATATGAAATTTTTCAGTGTGTTCACTGTTGTTAAGGTCCTTGTAGCAACATGTTATCGGAATCTACTCAGAAAAAAAAAATTAATACATTTTTGTACTGTGCAATACGTTAGCCTGCTCCCCCCCCCCCTCTCTACCGTCCACCCACAACAGTTTTATAACCTGCAACAACATTTGCCTTCTTTAATGTTGTTTTTCTATGCCTCGTTTTCCAGCTGCTCTTTTTACAATTTTTGTCAACAACATACGAACAAATATTTTTACCAAAAATGTCAAAACTGACCATCAAACTTATAATATGAGTTAAAAAAAAGAAAGAAAAGAAAGTAAAAGAATATTATGAAAAAGAGTTTGCAGCCGCAATGATTTGCATAAAATTCAAATGAAAATGAATAACATATTTTATACAACTTTTAGTCTGTAGGCTTCTGCTTATATGTGTGTGCATTGGTATGTGTATGTGTGTGTGTGTGTCTGTGTAAGTGCGTGTGCTTTGCTGCAGTTATGTGCAACAACAATTACAACAGTTGCAAAGATTCATCAAAAGTTATACATAAATTTAGCTACGATCTTGGTTTCTATGCCAGAAGTTTCTTGCAAAACCGAAAAGCTCAGCATCTAAAAAAAACACACACAAACGCACACACATATCCGCACACACACACACACACACCAGCCTGGGAATTTTGTGATTTTTGCCATCCATTTGAATAAGTAAATATTTAAGGGCTCTGGAGCAAACAAATACCCTTAAATACAAATGGCACAAGGAAAAGAACACGAATGGGTAGAGAGAGGGAGGTGTAGCGTCGTATTATGTTGGCAGAGACTTTTTGTCTTTGTTACTTAAATGTTGATGAAAACGATGATGATGATTTTGATGATGATGCTGGTGATGCTGTAAATGGTTTTTCATGTTGTTTGTTCTTGGCTGATTTATTCTTCTTGGTTGGTTAGTTGTTTGGCTGGTTGTGTTTGGCTTAAAGTGGCAAATTTTCTGTTGCCTGAGATAAAATTGTGAAACGTTTACATTACTGTCTCCCTCTGTGTGTCTGTATCTGTGTCTGTGTTTTTGTGTGTATGTGTATGTATTGGTGTCTATTTGTCCGAATATTTGTGCAGTGTTAAGTTGCTTGTAATGGTATTATATTGAGTATAAAACAATACTGGTTAAATTGCTGAAATATTTATGATTTTTGCCCCTTAAAATAAAGGATTATTAAAACAAGAGCACAAATTCTTAGAACACGAAAAGAAGATGAAAAAAAAACATCTGTTAAATATTCAATGCAAAACCACACTATTAAAAGTGCTTGAGATTTCTTGTTAAATAAATTGCATTTTAACTATTGTTTAAGCTTAGAAGAGTAAATCTTAGTTGGTTTAATGGAATTTGCTGCAAATAGTTTTAGGAAAGATTCAATGTACACTGGGAAACAATTGTTAACAATTACACTGTGCAACAATAAAGAAAGTAATAACGACAGTATATAGACCGACTCTGGCAGAGATAAATCCTTATAGAACAATTGTATAGAACATTTTAACTCTCTAACTCTTCTCTTTAAGTGTCTTTAGTCTTTCTTTTGGAAAAGGTGCCAAAAATTACCCCTTAGCGGGCTAAAATGTGAAAGCAGCTAAACTCGAATACTGACTAAAATATCAGAAACTTGTAAAAAAAAAATTTAAAGGACTTTGAGTGTAAATTTCGTACAGGCTTACACTTGCATTTTAGTTTTAGGATTAAGCTTTAGAAGTTTTATGTAAAACTAGGTAAAAGCATGTGAAGCACACATGACAGCCCATATAAGTTTTGTGTTGAAAATAAAATAAATTCAGTAAATTGTACACGAAGGGTTCTTTCCGGCGCTTGTTTATTTTCTGTAGTATTGACGTTTTTGTTAGTAATGGCGTTGTTTGTTTGTTGTTTTCGTTTTGGCGATTTTTTTAGTGTTTTTACAGTACATATTTAACGTGTAAGCGATTTTTTTAGTTCTATCGCTTTTTTCGTTTTTGCCTTTTTTCGGTTTTACTTTTCGTTTTGGCGGTTTTACTTTTCGTTTTGGCAACCTTTTAACTTTTGGTGTTTTTTTTATATTTAAAGCGATTTTTTTTTGATATTTTGTGGTATTTTGCTTTTAGGCGATTTTTTCATTTTGGCGATTTTGTTTCGGTTTTTGGTGATTTTGATGTTTCCTTAGTTTTGGCGTTTTTACGTTTTGGCGATTTTTTGTTTGTTTTTTCTTGCAACACATATTTTTAATTTTAGCGATTTTTTTAGGCTTTTTCGTTTTGGCGCTTTTTTCGTTTTGGTGTTTTTTGCCAATTTTTTATTTCTGCTGTTTTTTTTTCATATAAGCGATTTATTTAATTTTTGGTGATATTTTTAATTTAAGCGATTTCTTGTTTCGGCATTTTTTTAATTTTGGGATTTTTGTCATTTAAGCGTTTTTGCAAACTTGCCTCTTTCGGATTTCAAGATACAGTAATTTGTCAAAATTATATAGTCAAAATTACATTAACTTATAGAAAACCCTTTAATTTAGATTTTTTTAAATATTCAGTGTGGCTTTATAAGCTGGTTGTATATTACATTAAACTAAAAGTTTTACATATACTGTGAAAATTTCAGGTCTATAGCTCTTACAGTTCTCAAGAGAACAGCCTCTGACAGACAGACAGACAGACGGAAATCGTAGGGAAAAAAATAAGGTCCCTTTTTTCCTATAGTGTATGACACCATAAACATTTTATTTTAGAAGAGCTTCGCTTAAGGTCCAACCTTCACGATTTTGTAGAATACAATTCTCATTATTAACGTAAATACTCCTAAAGAGTTTCAACATTATCACTGCATTATTTTCCAAGATATTTTTTTAATTACAATTTTTTTTTATTTCATAAGAGCCACGCTCACTTTTCCCATACCGCTTATTTTCATCGCAGATTCAATGGAATTTCAAGTACAAGTTGTGTGTGCAACAGATACCAAGATATTAAAAAATGATCTGCTTTTTGCTCGTTATTGGCCTTATTGCTTACAAAAAAATTAAATTTTTTTACTGTTTTGCCGTCCAAGCTTTCTTGAAGTATATGCTGCTTCTATGTGGAAAGTGCCACGCCAATTTTGGCCATTAAACAAGTAATATCTGAATGTACGTTCTGGAACATCAGTAATACGCTGCAAGCAAATCAGCAGGATCCGTAGGCTGGTTTTTTGAAGGCATTTTCAATAACGCCAGACTCAATGCACAATATCAACAGAGTTATGCCTACAAAATTTCAACATTTCTTGTATACTAGTTTTCAAAATATCTCAAATTATTATATTTTCTTTATCCAAAATGCCACACCAACATGACCAATTTGAACTTTTCCTTTTCGAAAGACAACGCACATTACAAACATCGTTACTTTCACAGAATATCATGTTTCTTGCTGCAGTAGATGTAAAGATATAAAAAAAAGTTTATAAGGGAGTAGCCACGCCCATTTGTTTTTTACAACACTTTTTTTTAACAACTTATAAGGTCAATGGGATAACTCCTACAAAATCTCAGGTAATGTCCCGTATTACTTTGCGTAAGGGGCGTAAAAGTGGGCGTGCTTAATTGTACATTCCTTAAAAGCCCATGTTGTGTTATGACAAACATTAAAAAATTGCGTCATCGATGCAATTTTAAAGGCTAAGGCTAACCATCCTATACAAAGGCACGAGTTTTGAAAAAGTGCAGTCCTTTACCTGGATTCAGTATCTTTTATTACGATAATCGTATCACTATAATAAATATAACGAAAATGTATCGAGTATTTTAACAATATTCGCTGTCGGTTGGAGAAAAAAAAAATAAATCACAAAATCAAACTCATTGAGTTTATCTTTATTATTCTTTGTGCTTTTCGCTTATTTTTATATTTTCTATACAAGGATTGCACATAATATAGAATTAAATGGCTTACATACCATAAAAGTGGAGACTATCGAAAAAAAACAAATTACGGAATCACATTATCGTTACGGGTAGCAAATTAGTATGTCGTCGATATGACGATTTTTGTTCGCAAGAAGTTACAGAATCCAGGTACTGGCGTCTAATCGCCCGCTTTCGATAACGAGCTGATTCGATCACGTTTTTTTTTTAGTTTGAGATTATGGCACTCGATATCGAACAGTATCATTATATTGTTCGGGAGCGAATGCCATTATTTCAAATAGAAAAAAACGTGATGGAATCAGCTTGTTATCGAAAGCGGTGATTAGACCCCTGATCTAATGAATTGATGTTGTCGTTTGAAAATGTCCATAAACTCCATCATACCAGGGCTGTATTTTCTGAAAAGTTGTAAAATTGTGTAGTACAGTGAATCAATGACATTTGATTTGTATTTATATAAATACCATGAGTAAAATTTTTCAACCCTTTAGGTCTTTTCTGTGTGAGTATTTTTTTCGCTTTAGCGAATGCGAGACGAAAAATTACCCTTCACTGTATGTATGTACAGGGTTAAATTATTCTATCAAAAGTAGTCGCCTTGAAATTCTATTGGAAGTTTCGTAATTTACCAAACTTTGCTATAAAATTTAAACATAAAATATTAATAAATGATTAAGGCTTAATTTTAAACTTACCCGCACTTGCATTTTAGGGATTTTTATGTTTTTTTCGGGAGTTTTCAAGTAAAATCCTACGAGCAACATTTTTATGAAGTTATTTTTTACCCACTCTTAAAAAGTAGTTCTTAACCTTATAACTATGTATGTATGTGTCTTCATCATATCTATTTAAAAGAACAACAAAACTGAACATGCTTTTGCATGCATCTGCTGTGAAGTCACTCATATGTGTGACAGAATTCAGATATAATTTTATGTCATGTGCAACAAGCAGCAGTTATACGGCCATCAAGATAAGCATAATTTTCACAACAATAAAAAAACAGAGAGGAAATATATTTTATAAGCAACATGTTATTTCCGGTAACAATTGTGTTGCGTCTTCTGTTTCTTTAAATATTTTTTTTTTTACAAAACGAAACGAAAATATTAACGCATGCACTTACACATGTCAAAATACTTGCATGTTTTCATATGCACACATTCCTGTTGATGTGCGTGTGTGCTCTCATCTCCCACAAACGCTTCTATAAATATTTTGTGTTTAAATGTGATATTTTTTTCTTATAAAGCTGTTCAACATGTTTAACACGTGCACTGCAATTTTTACATCTCGTACACATAATACTTGTGACAACGTGAAACTATGACAATAGACGTTAAAACTATTCCCGCAGTTAGAGAAAAATTATAAATCTTTAATACATTTATAAATTTACTCTACACTAATCGCCTAGTTTATATGGCACCTTATGTCCTTGTTAGTGCAAGTACATAACCATAACTATAACCGCAAAAAAAGCTTAACCGATAAATTGTTTGTGCCTTGTTTTTGTTTGATGAAAATCGATTATTTACGATCTCAAATAGTCGATTTTGGTCAAAAACTTAAATTCGAAAATTATGTAGCTTAAGCTTTTTTGGCAGTTGTGGCACGATATATATCGTGTCCTTAATATAGAAAGGCCCTAACTCGTTATTTTTTTTAAATCGAGCTTTTTTTTTTTGTATATTTGGATAAAAGAACATCAAATGTATCGAAAAATTTAAGAATCTCGATTTCCAAAAAATAATGAGTTGGGGCCTTTCTATATTAAGGTAACGATATGTAAGTATGTATATCTGCATGCGTGAGGACTTCTGTGTCTCTCTACGCCGGCATCCGAAATTGTATATTTTGACCTCTTGAACAGTCCATGGTATAGAAAACAAAAGTTATTGCAAATGAAAATTAAATTTATCGATAACTTTTCCAAAGATAAATTAAAATATCAACACTTTTTCTATAAAGAAAAAGGAAGTTATCGATAACTTTTCCATTTATAAATACCGTTATCGATAACATTTAAAATTAAAATAAAATTATTGACAGCTTTTTTACACAAAAGCTAAACTATCGATAAACTTTTTGCACAAAAGTATATTTATCGATAACTTAACTCCAAGCAAATAAAATTATCGATAGCTACAAAAATAAATTTATCGATAGCTTGACTCTGCAAAAATAAAGTAATTGACAAATTTACTGTACAAAAATAAAGTTTTCGTTAAGCTATCTGCACAAAAATAAAGTTATCGATAATTTGTCTCTATACTTGGTAATCTTAAGATATTTTTTCCCGTAATAATGTGTTATTTTCAATAACATTTTAATAAAAAAAAGTAATTTATGGATAAGTTTTTGATACAAAAGTGAAGTTATCGATAACTTTTCTATAAATAAGTAAAATAGTTTAATTAATTAAATTATTAAATTAAAAATTAGTTAATTAAACTATCGATAAACTTTTTGCACAAAAGTAAATTTATCGATAACTTAACTCCAAAAAAATAACGTTATCGATAACTTAACTGTACAAAAATAAACGTATCGATAACTTTGTTCTACAAAAATAAAATTATCGATAGCTTGGATGCACAAAAATAAAGTTATCGACAAATTTTCTGTACAAAAATAAAGTTATCGATAATATGTCTCTATACTTGGGAATCTATAGCTATTTTTTCCGTTCATAATGTATTACATTCGATAACTTTTCAATAAAAAATAAATTTATTAATAGGTTTTCGATACAAAAGTGAAGTTATCGCTAACTTTGCTATAAATAAGTAAAATATTTTAATTACTTATTTAATGAAAAGTCAAGTTATCGATAACTTTTCTCTAGAGTAGTAGTAGTAGTAGTTAGTAGTTACTTTTTTTAAGTAGAATTATCGACAACTTTTCTATAGAAAATTTTAATACTTCATAGATTTTCTATAGAAGACTAAAATTATTGATAGCTTAGCTATAGAAAAGCAAAGCTATCGATAACTTTTTTTTTGCGAAAAAGTGAAGCATATAAAAGTTATCGATAATTTTTTTAAATTTTTCGTTAAGTTTTCTAATGAAAAATTAATTATCGATAACTTTTCTGTAGAGATGTCTAAAGCTATCGTTAAGTTTTCTATCGATAACATTTCTATGAAAAAGTTTCTACATCGACTTGGCTATTTCAGTTTTCAGTCAAATAAAAATTATAATTTAATAATTTTCGTATTTCATTTTCTATTCTTCAAATGTAAGTTGGCCAATTTTGCTTATTTGGTCCTTGGATTTTGTTTTTTTTCTATTATACATATTTCTAACAATATTCCCAGCAATAATTAAATTGCAATTACTGATTGCCACGGCAACAGCAAAATGCGTGCTTCGTGCCTTAAAAGGACAATGTGTGAGCGAAAAGAAGAGTAAAATTTAATGCAACAACAGAATCATTTCTTTCAAACAACAACAGCAGCACCAGCAACTTTCAATTCATAAGCCACACACAGAAACTCTTACATGACTTTGAGAAAAAATCGAAAAAAAAAATAAAAATAAAAAGCCACCAGCAGGACACGTCTATTAGTATGATTCTCTTGTGTTTCCTGTTTTGAGATTTTCATTGTTGGTTTCTAGTAGTTTTATTCATTTTTAGCACTTCTTTTTTTTTTCTGTGTGTATGCGGTGAATTTTCTTAATTTCTTTTTGCTTGTTGTCTCGTTGAAGTTTTTGTTTATGTGTGTGCGTGTGAGTGTGTGTGTGTTGCACATCCATGTTGGTTTGGAAATGTGCGTGCTTGGCATTAGCAAGGATATCCTTTCACAATAGTAAAAAAAAATAAATATACATATATATGGATATTGAATATGTATTTAAACTACTCGTTAACAAAATTTTCTATACAAGAAATCTTTGTAAGGATTTTCGCTTTGAATTTTGTTATGGTTTTTTTTTGTTTTTATTTATTTTTTGACAACTAAAAAACTTTATTTTTATTTTCTGACTGGTGTTAATGTTTCCAAATTTTTTAGCTACATGAAGCACATGTCCTTGACAATTCCTGAAATTGTTGGAAAATAAAATTTATGTTGTTTCTTACATTAATTTTATATTTATTTCACATTTTTGAAAATAAAAAAAATATTTTTGGCTTTTGGCTCTTTAATTATGTCAGGAAATTTTAAAAACATACAAAACTTTGTTAAAAATAACAAATTTGATATCAACATGAAAGCAACACTACTAAAGATGTTGGTTGTGGAACTGCGCTTTAAAATACATTTCGGTTTAAATTTGAATGAATTGAAGCAGACTCTCTTCTGCCGTGTTATAGTGTCTTGTGCTCTGTTCTAAACTGTTCTACTTTTTACTTTACCCCATTCAGTGTTTTATATTATGTTCTACTTTAATTTATATGTATAATTTATTTTTATAGAAGATAATCTGCCCCATCGTATTTTTTTAATTTTGCTATATTCCACACTGTTCTACTCCCATATACTTTGTTCTACTTTACTCTAATTGACTAAATTATACTTTGTTTTCATTAATGCTGTTCTATCTCGCTAGATTATTTTCTATTCTGCTATATTTTTTTATGTGTCACCTAATTCAGCTCTGTTCTACTTTTTTCTATTTTAATTTGTTCTACTCTATTTTGTTCTATTATACTCTACTCTCATATACTCTGTTATACTTTGCTCTATTTAACTAAATCATACTTTATGCCGTGTCATCTTGCTTTATTATTTGCTATTTGGCTTTGTTTTGGTCCTATTCTAATTTGTTCTACTCTGTTCTACTTTGTTATATTTCACTCTATCATACCCTATTCTACTCCGTTCTAACTATATTTGCTTTATTATGCTTTATACCATATTATTTTCCATTATAATTTGTTCTACTTCGTTCGAGTCTGCTGTAATCTGTTCTACCTTACTTTATTTAGTACGATTCTACACTTGTTTGCTTTATTCTACTCTATATCTACCCTCTTTGCTATTGTGCTATATTTTCCGCTGTTATACTTTGTTCTACTTTATTCTGCTTTGTTCTAATTCACTGTACTACATCTTATTCAACTCTCTTCTATACTACATGCTTAAATATTCTCTAAAACACCATATTATGTTCTTTTAAATTCTATTATAAACTTTTCTATTCTGTTATAATCTGTTCTATTTTACTCTGCTTAAAATAGTTCTACTCATTTTTGCTTTATTCTGCTCTATTTCGATATATTTTTTTATTCTGCTGTATTATGCGCTTTCATCTTCTGTTCTACTTTGTTTTACTTTTCAGTATTCAATCTTATTCTACTATGTGCTACTAACTATGTTATAAACTGTTCTACTCTATTATAATTTATTCTACCGTAGTCTTCTTAACATAATTATATGTTTCTGTTTTGTTACATTCTGCTTTATCTCGGTTATTTTTATTTTTTTCTATTATGCGCTTTTGTTTATGTTCTACTTTACAAATATCTCATTCTACTATGTTCTTCACTATTGGCTCTATTCTATCACACCATATTATTTTCTATTGAACTCTATTTTTAATTGTTCTACTCTATTATAATCTGTTCTACTTTAATCTTTATAGCTCAATTCTACTCTTTTTGCTGCTTTCTGCTCTATTTCGTTATATTATTTTCTATTCTGCTCTATTTTGCGCTTTTCTCTCCTGTTCTACTTTGTTCTACTTTAGAATATTTTTTTTATTCTACTCTGTTCTACTTTCTTTTGTTCTATTATATTCTAGTGTGCCGTATTCTTTTCTCTTCCGCTCTATTTTACTCTGTTCTACTCTATTATAATCAGTTCTACCTTATGCTACTCTGTTATAATTTGTTCTACCCTGCTCTTTTTAACTCAATTCTTTGAATTTTTGCTCCCTTCTGCTCTATCATGGTACATTATTTTCTATTATGCTGTTTTATGAAACTTTCTCTTATGTTCTACTTTGTTCTACTTTAGAATATTCTTTTTATTCTACTCTGCTCTGCTCTGTTTTTTTATTACTATGTATTCCGCCATACTATTATCTTTTCCACTCTGTTTTACACTGTTCTACTCTATTATAATCTGTTCTACCTTATTCTAATTTTACCCAAATTTATTCTAGTTTGTTTCGTTCTGTCTATCTCGGTATGTTATTTGCTATTCGGCTGTAGGATGAGCTTTTCTACTTTGTTATATTTTACAATATTTTACCTTATTCTATTTTGTTGTACTATTATACTCTGTACCGCCATTTATTTGCTACTCTGTTCTATTTCGTACTCTTCTACTTTGTTATAATCTGTTCTACCCTTAGTCTGTTTAACTCAATTATACTTTCTTCCTCTAACATTATTTTATATTATGCTCTATTATGTGCTGTTATAATCTGTTCTATTCTGTTCTACTTTATTCTTTTCTGTTATATACTTTTCCGTTCTACTCAACTTTACTTTATTATACTCTAATATTTTCCATTCTTCTACATTTTACGCTAATCTACTTTAATTTACGCTAATCTACTTTTACTTTATAGAACTCAATTCTATTCTTTTACTATATTCTAGGCTATTTCCTTGCCTAATTTTCTAGTTGATTTTTTTACTATGCTGTTCTAGTGGACTCTATTCTAGAAAGTTCTACCTTGTTCTATTCAATTTTGTTCTATATTAATCTATATTACACTATTCTACTATTCACTATGCCGCAAAATTTTATTTTATTATGCTCTATTATACTTTATGTTATTCTATTCTGTTCTATCAAAAAAACCTTGAATTAATTCTTTAGCTCTTGCTTAGAATTTGACTTAGAAGTTTCAATAATTTTTTTTTTTTTGATGACATGTATTAAAATTCTTATAAAAGGCAAGTCCTTTAAATTTTTTAAGCTTTTCACATCTCCTATTGGGGAAAAGAATGATTAATTTACTTTAAGAAATATTTATATTTATTTATTATTATTTTACCTTTATTGATTATTTTTTAGTTTATTATAGCTATGCTATTTATGTCACGACACAGCAGCTAAGACGTGATTTTCGTAACAAAAACAATCGACACTATTACAGTTATTAATTTATTTTTGTTTTGATTTATTTGTACTTAAAACGAGAGCATGAAAATAAATGAAACACATTGCTTGATTTTTTGTTTTGTTTCGTTCTTTGAAATAAGTGAAACGAAAACAAAACAAATACAATGAGAGGGATTGCTCAATTTATTTTTGCACATAACCACTAAGCAGAGAACACAGCCGATCGGCTACAAACATTATATACATTTAATCGTACGCCGCTAGAAAATAATGGGAAATAAATGGAAATGTTTTGAAATATTTGCTGCGAAATTGACATCATCATTAAATATAATTTTATAGCATTGTTATTTAAAACATTAAGTTTGTTTTATATAGCTAAGCAGCATAGCTATAACAAGGTGTCCTAAGACACCTGTCTTCTCTTTTATCTTATGTTTGTTAAGCTCTAGGTCGATTTTATAAAACTGTAATTGTAATTTTTTATTTATTTTCGATAATTTTGTTGAGAAAAAAAAAATAAGAAAAATTGTACCACATTTTGTTCCCTTTTCGCAACACTGTTTCTAAGTATACAACCAAGTTACGTTACTCTACTTTTCGATTATTGTTTGAGAACATCAATGACAACTACAATAACAACAATGTAACACACTTGTTGTTAACACGTGCTGATGACAGATGAAAACTTTTAACGGTACATTTTTTGTTCACAAAGCTCTCGCAATAAAATAATGAAACAAAAAACCAATCAAATGGCTCGCGAGTACATAAACTTACACACACACACACACACATACAGCATTCCTATTGTAAATTGAGAGACAGAAAGAGCTAGATAGAGAGAGTGTATAACAGTTTCTATGCCAAATTGTTTCACAAGTTAATTTCTATGGATACCTTTGGCCCAGGCTCCGGCACTGAAAATTATTCCACTAACAAAAGATTTCGAAAAACTCAACAGCAACAAATTCAGTTTTAACTTAGACTTTCAACGCTGCGGTGCGACTAAATAGCCGGGAATTAGTTAGAAAATAAATATTTTGTGGTGAAATTAAAGAAAAATATTTGCAAGTAAATTTTTTTAGGCAAGAGTTGGCAGAAAAGTTCCACCAGCAAAGTTGATAAACGAAAAATCCTACAAGTGTAAAATTAAACTTGTTGCAAAAAGTTTTTAAAACGTAGTCCTTCAAAATATAACTAAGCAAATTGAAGTTAAAATTAGTGAAATAATAATGTAAAAAAAAGGTTATAAATATATCAAAAAAAAAATTATTAGAAATTAAAAAGTAAAGGAAAATATTTGAAGTTGCTTAATTCTTATGGAAAGAAAAATAAAAAAAATATTTAAAAGAGTTAAATCAATAATTTAATAAGGAAAAAAGAATTTTTGCAAAAACTTGAAAATTTATTTTTTTAATTTTTAAAAAAAGAAGGAAAAAGAAACTTGGTAAAAAACAAAAACTAAAGCAAAATTTTTTTTCAAATATTAATTTTATAGAATAACAAAAAATTTACATGCATGTGGAAAATATTAACTCCTCCTTTTTTAAAGTCGGTTTAAACAATGTTCCGTTATGAATTTAAAAATAATAATAATAATAATACAAAAGCCAATGACCGGAAACATAAAATAAATTGATAATTTAAATTAAAATGTGTGCCAAATTAATGACACAGAAATCAAATTTATAGAAAACGAGAAAATAAATTTTAAAAATATTCCTCCAGTTTTGTGCAAAAAAGTATAAAAAAACCTATTTAAATAAATGAGTTTTTAAAGAATAATTGCTGCATACTTTCAGGGGCGACAACTACTCAACTTTCGGGTCTGAAGCCTGCTAGGGAGTTCTTAGGGAAATGCAGGTTCTTTTATGAACTGTATGTAAAAATAAAACTTAAGGAAATTCATAAAGAAATTTTCATTTGGTAGAACGGACTTTCCTAAGAAAAGTGCAGGGAATTTTTTAAATTTATTGCCTATTTTAGGGATGTTATAAATATCAGTGTAGACTTTTTTTCAGTCAACTGAAATAAAATTTAATGTTCATACAATTAATTGGTCACGGAATTTTTGACATTTCTAATTTTCATCAAATTCTAATTAATTTTTAGTGTTATTGTGTGTTGTAATTTTAAAAATAAATAAATTTTGCGTGTATGCAAACAAAATTCTACCCATAAGTCTACACGATTATTTTTCCGTATAGAAATAAATGTAAATCTACAAATGTGAAATTCCGTAAGAACTCTTTACCGGGCTTGACAAAAAAATTAAAATTATACAAAGAGAAATAAGAAATTTTAAAAAAATGTGAGACAATAATTGCTGCATAGTTTCAGGAGCGACAACTGCTAAACTTTCAGATCTGGTACAGAAATCAAATTTACACAAAACCAAAGAAGAAATTAAAAAAAAATTGCGGCACTTGTAGGCAAAAAAAAAATTCAAGAAAATAATTGCTGCAGACTTCCAGGAGGAGGGACAAGTAAATTCGTATTAATACAAAACAATTGCCTAACTTTCTGTTGCCCAAAACCAAAGAAGAAATAAAAAAATTGCGGCATTTTTAGGCAAAAAAATAAAAAATAAAAAAAAAAATTGCTGCATACTCTCAGGAGCGAGAAGTAAATTCTTATTAATACGAAACAATTGCTAAACACTCTGTTGGAAAGCAAAATTTCGTTTAGAACATTAAAATTAAAGGCTGGTACATAATTTCACGTTTGCAAATTTACTTTTAATTACAATTAATTACAATTTGATGAAAATTAGAAATTTCAAAAGTTCCGTGACCAATGAACATTAAATTTTGTTGCAGTTGACATCCCTAAGATAGGCAAGACATTTTAAAAAATTAATTGTACTTTTTTGCTTTCAAAGTCCTTACCAGCAAATGGAAATTTCGTTATGAAACTTAGCAACCTGAATTTCTGTTTGTTTTTTTATTTTGTTTCATACACTTCATGTGGGAAGCTGGATTTCCGTAAGATTTCCGTATCAGGCTTTAAATTGAAAAAACTTTTGCATCTTATTATTTGTATTTCAATATTAAATTTTTGTTTTGATAGGCAGGTAAGCCTGATTTCGTATGGTATCAGCATTTTCCTTTGAAGATTTAAGTTGATTTTTTTCAATTTATACATGTTGCTAGTTCCTTGTGGGTCCTTATCAAATGAAGAATCTTGTATATCAATGATATTAATAATTCAAGTTAGGTTATAATACCAAATAAGAAACTATATAAACAAACTGCACAAGTAAAGTGGGAGCATCACTTAGAGATACTTTTTTATAAATATTTTTTTACTTAGTTTGAGCTTAAGTTGATTGTATAACATATTCGTTATTGCTACAGAAAAGAAAAAAAAGCCACCTAAAAGTATGTTAAATGTTTGTGTTAGAAATGGTCCCTAAATGTATGCTAAGTTTTCTATTTGAATGTTTTTTTTTTTAATATAAATATAAACATAACCATGACAGAAAATTAAGGTCCTAATTGCCTTAGTCATGTCACCTAAGTGATGTGTATATGAAAAGAAAATTTAAATTTAATACTTATATGCTAAAACTATTTTTTGCTTGTTTTTTAAATAAATTTTTTACCGAAGAAATCCAAATAAATTGAGGCTTTGCTTGGCCTTTTATGGTTTTTAACATTAAAAAAAAATCTATTTTCTCAATCTCAAGAAACTTGCCCTTAAGACCCAATTAAATTTTTCCTTAAGTAATAAGGAATGTTGAAAAAACATCAAGACGCTTAATTTAAGAAATACGTCGTTTATTAATATTTAAGCTTGAGCACTCGTATTTCACGTTTTTAAAGTTCTATTAAAATTTAAAAATTCATAATAACGGCCTGTCCCCACGATGTCGTCAAAAAACGTTTGATAAAACCAGAAAATTAAGTCTTGTTTCCAAAATAAGTAATCGATCGAAAGTTTTCTGGGCGGCAGGCCTTAAAAGTTTATATGATGCTTTTATTAATAAAAAAATATTCGAATATTTTTTTTTTTTGGATCTTAAATTTGAATGATTGTACAAAACAAGAATCATTTTGGCTTCATTTTTGTTTAAACTTTTCTGAACTCGAATAATATTCATATTTTATATTCACATCTATGTAAATATATTCTTTTATTATTCGAATAAAATTATCTTACCCTCTTATTCGAATAATCGAGTGAGCATTGTTCAGTTACTGTCTGTTCTAACTCGAGTATCATTAGTTTTTCATACACATTTTAATCCAATACATAAATTTTTTTTATTCGTCAATTAAGCGAATAATCGAATTAAATTTTATTAAGTTAAATGAGTCGGAAAGTATTTTTTAGTTAGCTAATTATAAAAATTATTTAATTACTTTTTTACAAAAAAAAAAAAATAAATCATGCGAATAAAACTATTAGATTGTTATTATGCGAATAAAATTTATTCGATTACTGGAATCAAATAAATTTTGTCGAATACATTTGTTTTATTCGCTACTTATGCGAATAAAGAATAATTTGTTTATGGTTACTCGAATTAAAGTATTTATTTTTTTTAATCGACCAGTATGTATTTTTTATATACATATGTTTTTCCTCATTATTCGAATAAATTTTTTTATATTTTGAAGTATGGAATAAAGCGTATAAGCTTACTCTCATGAAAGTATTTATCAGCTCACAGAATTATTTATTTTTAACATTACCTTAATTCCACTGTGAGCATACATTTTTTTTATTCGTTATTCATGCGATTAATAGAATAAATTTTTTTTCGCTTAATCGAATCAAAATATTTTTTAGCTTGACCCAAAATAACTTTTTGTCATATGCACTTTATATTTTTTCTGCTCAAAAATTATTTTATTCGTTATTTATGCAATTAATCGAGTAAAATTTTTGCGCTTAATCGAATCAAAGTATTTTTTAGGTAAAAAAAAAATATTGTTTTCCATCTGTACTTTATTTGATTAAATACAAATTTTTTCATTTGCTATTAATGCGATTAACCGTATAAAATTTATTCGGTTACTCGAATTAAAGTGCAGATAATAAATTTTTTTCATAAGCGCTCTATTTCATTATAAATTTAAATTATTATATTATAACTTTTTTCATTCGTTATATAAGCGATTAATCGAATAAAAAAATCAAAGTATTTTTTGGTTCAAAAAATCTTTTTTTTCATCTTTATTTCATTATAACCTAAAATTTTTTAATTCTTTATTCATGCAATTAATCGAATAAAATTTACTAGGATAAACGAAACTATGGTATTTTTCAGCTCACACAAAATTTATTTTTCATATTCACCTTAATCCATTATAAGCATTATAAATTTTTTTCATTCGTGATTGATGCGATTAATCGAATAATTTTTTTTTCGCTTAATCGAATCATCACATTTTTAAGTTAAAAAAAATATTTTTTTATCCTTATTTCAGTATGCCCTAAAATGTGTTAATTTTATTCATGCAATTAACCGAATAAAATTTATTCGGTTAAAGAAATTTAAAGTATTTTTAGCTTACACAATTTTTTTTAAATGCACCTTAATCCATTATAAGCAAAAAAAAATTTTTATTCGTATTTATGCGATTAATCGAATGAAATTTATTCGGCTGATGGAAACAAAAATATTTTTCAGCTTAAACAATATTTCTTTTTCATATGCACCTTTATCCATTATAAGCAAAAAAAAATTTCATTCGTTATTCATGCAATTAATTAATCGAATAAAATTTATTCGGCTAATCGAATCGAAAGTAGTTTTCAACTCAAACAATATTTCTTTTTCACATGCACCTTATAAGCAAAAAATTTTCATTCGTTATTCATCCAATTAATCGAATAAAATTTATTCGTTTAAACGAATGGAAAGTATTTTTCAGCTCACACAATTTCTATTTTTCATATGCACCTTAATCCATTATAAGCCAAAAAAAATTTCAATCGTTATTAATGCGATTAATCGAATAAAATTTTTTCGGCTAATGAAATCGAAAGTATTTTTAAGCTCGAAAAATATTTTTCCCCCACATGCTACTAATTCCATTGCACGCAAAAAAAAAATTTTTAATCATATTCATGCAATTAATCGAATAAAATTTATTCGGTTTCTCGAATTAAAAAATTGGCAAACAGTTTGGGTTTCTTGGAATTGCAAAATCTTGTGCTTAAAAAAGTGGACGAGAGCATGACCATTAAAAGCTAATAACATAGTTCACGTGCTTTTAATTGAGCCATTCTTACGGTACTTGACACACATCTTGAGTTTTGAAAGTTTCGATATCTAGTATATAGAAAAGTGGGTGGGACTACACCCCTTGAAATTGGCACTTTTTTTTTTGTTTAAAGAACAAACACAACCCGCAAAGCGATAAGCTCGTCTGCGGAAAACACCCAAGGTCTATGGTAGGAATCGAACCCGCGACCTCTGGATTGAAAGGCTAGCAGCGCTGCAACTCATCCACAAGGGCACCCAAGTAACAAGTTAAACATATAATTAAAAAAATTTCAAAAATAAGCATTAAAAATTTAAAAATATGGGCTCCCTGCCATTTATAGTCGGTGCTAAACAGTTTAGCAAATCCTATATTTACTTATTTATGCGTCTAGTCATCACCGACTTTGAATAGTACTATAGGTATATAATAATTTCTTATTTAACTGAATCTAAATTATTTTTATATTTTTAATGCTAATTTTTGAAGTCGGTATAATTTTTTTTTTCAAATATTTATTTTTATTGCATTTTCTCAGATCAGGTCAGATCTTGAAGTTATAATAAATGCTTCAAAGGAAAATTGTTCACATGATTTTAATAAATTTAATATAACAAGATTTCACTAATTTTCAAAATTTTTCTATAGAGAAGTTCAGGGAGTTAAACTAAAATTAAGGTTAAATTAAAAAAAGCTATTTAGTATGAAATAATTACAAATTACAGAGTCTGGAAAACAAATACATAAGAATATTTTATTGAGAAAACTCTTAAAAATCAAACTAAAACAAAAGAGAAAAAAAAAACGAAGATAGGTATCGTAGGACACCCTATTATAGCTATGCTCCTTAGCTATATAAAACAAACTTAATGTTTTAAATAATAAGGCAATAAAATTATATTATATAATGATGCCAATTTCGCAGCAAATATTTCAAAACGTTTCCATATATTTCGCATTATTTTCTTTTCTAGCGGTGCACAGTGTCGTGAGTTAATAGAACGAGCGGCCAAAAATAGAAGGACTTATCGAAAAGAAATGAAATTGGGCACATATGTTTTAATTGGTAAAATATAATCACACATAAAATTTGGCCATTTAATTTCCAAGGATTCGTGTCCTTCCCATATATCCTGAAATAAAAAATGATCATAACAGTGAGAAAAATAATTGTAACTTAATGAAATTGTGTAAAGACACTAATTTTAACACATTTAATGCTTTGTAAAAATTTCGTTCAATTCAGAGAAAGGATACGCATACCTCAAAAAATGTCCTTTTTAAAAAAAAATAAAAAGCATGAAAACAAATTGTCTTCACTTATAGTGAGTTAAATGTTTAACTAGACACAATATATAATATAAATCACATATACAATTTGGTCATTTAAATTTCAAGGACTAGTATGCTTCGCAAATGTCCTGGAACTAAATAATATACTGAAAATATGCAAATTCTACCTTAAAAAAATATTGTAAAACTAAATTGTTAGGGGGAGAAAGGTGGACAAGAGTACAAAAAATTTTAAACGTACTTACTTGTAGAAATATAATGTGAAAGTATGAAAAATATATTTTTTATATTTTTTTTCTATAGACCACTTAACTCGTACTTTTTCACTCACAGTTGTTTTTCTTTATATTTACATTAAAAGCAACGGCACATCGCATATGAGTTACAGAATATAGAAAAAATGTATTGTAACCATATTATAACAATATCCCCTTTATGTTTTATTGGAAGTTGTAGTGCAATATCTAAAATAATTTTTAATTAACCTGTTAAAGTTTGCATGTGTCTGTACCATATTTTCATATAGTTGCATAATGGCCAAAAACTGTTGACTTTAAATCATCAAAACTAGTTAAAAAGTATACCTTTTTTAAAAAATTCACTTTTATTTTACTTAATTAGAATATTGCACATGCAACAGAGTAATTTGTTCGTTTTAATTCAAAACAAATTTTTTTTTTAATTTTTGGCCGCGTACGATTAAATGAATGTAATGTTTGTAGTCAATCGGCTGTGTTCTCTAGTTTGTGCTCATGTGCAAAAATAAATTGAGCAATCCCTCTCCTTGTGTTTGTTTTATTTTTGTTTCACTTACTTCAAAGAATGAAACAAAACAAAAACAAACAATTTGTTTCGTTTATTTTCGTGCTCTGGTTTTAATTGCAAAGAAATCAAAACAAAACTAAATTATTAACTGTAAAAGTGTCGATAATTTTTGTTACGAAAATCACGTTGTAGCTCCAGTGTCGTTACATAAATAGCATAGCTATAAAAACTAATATGTAAAAGTAAATAACCACCTTGATAAACTAAAAATTTCAGTAAAGAAAAATACATTTACCACTAAAAAATAAAAATTTCCACACAAATTTAGATTTAATGGAATAACACAAAATGACTGTCTACAAAAGCCAGACATACCAAGTCAATCTAACTCAATTTATTGGTAAATAATTGTAGGTATTTTTAAATAAATCCCCAAGTGAATGAATATAAATGTATGTTGTGTAAAAAATAATCTACGAATGAATTAAACTAAAAAAAAATTGCATTCATAAATTATATGTATCTATCTATTTGCGGTGTTGTGTTAGAAAGTAAAGACATATATGTTTTGTTTTATTAATGCTAAAACTTAAATCTTATGCAACTTATGCAACTGCAAAATAATGATTGCAACATTAGACCACTTGAAGGCAGTAAAGCAAACGCCACTGCTTGCTTTCCCTTACCCAGCACACGCTTCATTGCCAATTTAATTTTTTATTAAATTTTCATGGCTTGAAAAAAGTTATTATTAATAAATAAATTTGCTGCGCATAGTGACAAACAAACGGCTAACAACATCCCAACAAAAGTATTAGAGACGACGAAAGCTTTTTCAACAAAAAGTAATGCTTTAAATGGTAAGTTGTAAGAAAAACTAAGACTTAAGCAAAAAAAATAGTAATTTAAGCACACAAACAAACAATGTGTAATATACAGGGAAACCAGAAATATGCTCTAGAAACTCGAGAAAAAAATCTAGAAATATGCATGTAAGACGGAAATATGCAAAAACATGCCTTAAACGGTAAAATATGCAAAAATATGCACCAACAAATCGATGCCAAAATTCATAAAATGTTCTGAAACGTATAAATATCTTGTTATACAAGAAAAAACATGCAATTGCATATTTGTGGTTTCCCTGGTAATATACAACAAATAAATTAAAATCTCGAAACTAAACTTGCACATTCGTTGAAAAATTACACTAAACAATAAGATTCAACTTTTTTTTTTTAAATAAACGAATTCTTAATTTCCGAATATGTCAAATTACACCAACACGAAATAAACGTTCAAGGACATTCTAAAACTTTACCCCTGAATTCTTTATAAAAGAGTGGCTTGAAGTTTCTCACATATTGCAAATTTCTCAATTTTCAGTGTAAACAAGTGCTCAGCACTTTAATATAAAATCTTATGGAGAATATTTTTGTTGAACACTTTAACCCTCTAACTCGTCTCCGTAGGGGTCGTTTTTGTCCTAAAGAGGGGATGCTCAAATGCTCTACTAAAATCAGTGTCATAAAATTCTACCATAAGTTTCTAAATACAGTAAAGCTCTGAATTCAACTTAAATAACACAAATCAGTTTAAACTCGAAATCCGTTTAAGGGTTAATTTCATACTTTTTCGCAAAGCCGTTTTGGGAACAGAATGTGCTTAGCAATGTTATGTAAAATCGTACAGAGAACATTTTTGTAGAACATTTTAACCCTCTAACTCATCTCCGCGGGGGTCTTTTAGGTCCCCTTAGAAAGAGAGTGATAAAAGGAACCCTAAAAAGGGGGGATAACCTGCTCAAATGCTCTACAAAAATATATACCAAAAGTCTCTGAATACAACAAAGCTTTAAATTCAACTTAACCATTAGAAATTAGTGAAAGCTTTATATCCGTTTAAGGGTTAATATCTTGATTTTTCGCTCTGGTGCTTTTGGAACAAAATGTGTTTAGCAATATTATGTGAAATAGTACAAAGAACATTTTTGTGGAACATTTTAACCCTCTAACTCTTCTACGCAGGGGTCTTTTAGGTCCCCTTCGAAAAAGAGGGGTTACCTCCTACCACTTTTTTTTTCGAAAGAGATAACGTGCTGCAATATTCTAAAAAAATAATTGTCATACTATTTTAAAATAAGTTTCTTGAGTACAATAAAGCTCTTAATTAAACGTAAAGCAAACATAACTCGAAATCCGTTTTAGGGTTAATGTAATACTTTATCTCACTGGCGTTTTTGGAACAACATGTGTTTAGCAATGTTTAGCAAAATTCTACAAAGAACATTATTGCGGAACTTTTTAACTCTCTAACTCTCTTCTCAGTAGGGGTCTTTTATGTCCCATTTGAAAGGGGAGGAGAGAAAGTACCCTTAACAGCGGAAATACTGTAAATATCTGCCATTAATTTCTACCATAAGTCTCTGAAGACAATAAAGCTAAGCTAAGTTTAACATAACCACCAAAAATTAGTCAAAACTCAAAATCCGCTTAAGGGTTAATTTCTTGCTTATTCGATTTGTCATATAAGGAAGAAAATCTGTTTGTTCAAAGTATATTTTTGTAAAACATTTATCCTCCAGCTCGACTCCGTAGGGGTCTTTTTTGACCCATTTGGAGAAGAGGGGTAAAACGAACCATTAAAATAAAAGATAATGTCTTAAAATCTTCCTCAAAATTTTTCGCCATAAAATTCTACTATAATCGTTTAAATACAGTTAACGCCTAAATTCAATTTAACCACCTTAAGTTAGTCAAAAATTGAGTTCCGCTTGAGGGTTAATTTCATATTTATTTATACTCGAGTCTTGGGTACAAAAAGAATTTAGGAATGTTTTGTAAAATCGTACAAATAAAATGTTTGTAGAACATCTTTACCTTCTATCAAGTCTCCGTAGGGGCAATTTTTGACCCCTTCGCAAAGGTTGGTCTTAGAGTATCCTTAAAAGGGGAGCTAAAGTCTTAAAATATTTTTAAAAATTATTTGCCATAATATTCTGTTATAAGTTTCTGGATAAAAAAAATTTGAAATTGCACTTTAACAACACAAATTATTTAAAACTTAAAATCCGCTTTAGGGTTAATTTCAGTTTTTGTTATTTTTTTGGTGTTTAAAGTAAATTTGTAGCTGCAAACTGTCTTAAGGGACTTGTAATAACATTTTTCACGCAAATAATGCTGTGGCAAGAAGGCAAAAGCGCTTAAGTCAAGATAAGCCAATTTTAGATTAGACGCTTAGGGGTAATTTTCATATTCAACAGTACCTTTGGGCCAAATTTTAATTATGTTATGCAATTTTTTTAATAAGTTAAATCTAGTACTTACAAGATTTCGAGCTAAATCTCGCTGCTTTGTACTAGATTTCCAAAACAAAATCTATTTTTTTCAGTAGATTTGTAGGAAATCTAAATAAAATCTAATATTTTTATTTTATTTAAACTACCGTATACATAATATTTATATAAAAGATTATTGAATTAGCTACGGTCTGCTTGAAAAGGTGTGTGAATTGACTACATTGCAATTGTTTGGTTTTAGTTTTGGAAAAAATTCAGTTGATGGGTTTTGTTTTGTATAACACAGTCTTTATAAATGTCAAAAAAAAAACTTGGTTTGAACGGTATAGATTTTCATAAAGATTTTAATTAAAGTCTCATAGATTTTGGGCAGGTGTAAATGCCCTATAACTCAGAAAATGCCTAATTAGCTCATTCACACATTTGACATTTATCAAGAGTTTTTTATCCAAAACAAAACCCCTCTACTGATTTGTTGCCAAAACTACAACCAAACAACTGAAATGTAGCCAATTCACACACTTTTTTAAGCAGACCGTAGCTAATTCACTCACCTTTTGTTGTACAGGGTAGTAAAGAATAAATAAAAACATTGGACTTTTATAAGATTTCCTACAAATCTACTGAAAAATTTGATTTCGTTTTGTATGGGAAATCTGGAAAAAAGCAGCTTGATTTAGCTCGAAATCTCGAAAGTATTAGATTTCGAGACAATGTAAATGCACTACTAGAAAAACATAAATTTAAATACTAGATTTTTAATCGATTTCCTACAAATCTACTGACAAAATAGATTTTGTTTTAATCCAATATAAATTTGCTTTATAGTGCATTTACACTATCTCGAAATGTAGTACTTTCGTGATTTCAAGCTAAATCAAGCTGCTTTTTTTCCAGATTTCCCATACAAAACGAAATTTAGAATTTCAGTAGATTTGTAAGAAATCTAATAAAAATCTAATGTTTTTATTTATTCTTTACTACCCTGTACAACAAAAGGTGAGTGAATTAGCTACAGTCAGCTTAAAAAGGTGTTTGAATAGGCTACATTGCAGTTGTTTGGTTTTAGTTTTGGAAATTTTCAGTTACTGGGTTTTGTTTTGGATAAAAAAGTCTTTATAAATGTCAAAAAAAAAAAACTTGGTTTGAACGGTATAGATTTTCATAAAGATTTTAATTAAAATCTGCTATATTTTGTGCAGGTGTAAATGCCCTATTAGGGTACTTTTTGTGCGCGCCTTTTTGAAAGGGTGCAAAATAGACCCATACCCCGCTGTATTTTCCATGAACTTGTGCTTTACCTAAAAGAACAGGTTTTTAGACTTTTCTATGACAGTTGAAGCAGAATAATTTGCAAAGAGGGCTGGCGGGGGGAACTTTAGCCCCCTTCTATATAAGTTAGAGGACAACTTTGAAAATGCCCATGCACTTACATATATTCACCCTTATTCTAATTGTCGACATCGACGTCACTTTAACACAATACCAACAAATTGGGGCTTGCTTACTCGCTCTCGAGAAAAATTTTGTGCTACTGACAATCTATTTCCGTACCCTAAGGTCTAGAAAATAGCATAAAATAGCATAAGCCAACAGAAGTCAGTTGTTTTCGCCAACGGATACACAAGCCTTAATTTTTTGGTGTTGTGTTAAAGTGACGTTGATGTCGACAATTAGAATAAGGGTGATTAATTTACTTCTTCATTGCCATAACCAGTTGTTAGAACTTCACTATTTTAAAAAAAGTTTCCTGTTCTCATACATTATTATTATATGTACGAATCACTAGCTACTGTTGGAGTCATAAATCTTTGTATTCGACAATAATTGTACAAAAGTTTTGTTATTTTATGGGCAAATGTGTGTCTTGTCTTTTGAAAAAAAAAAGAAACCTGAAGAGTTTGAAAGCATAGAAATAAATGAAACGTTAGCAAATAGTTTTGTGCTTACTACATACATCCTCTAGCAGCGACATATAAATATTTGCTACACATAAATTTTGTGGGGGCCTAGAAAATTAAAAAGTGGCGCCTTCACATATGCAAAAGTTTTGCGCCAACAAACATATTTTCATGCAAACATATTGAAATTGGAATTATAGTTCTATAGAGCAATCAAAAATTTACGAAACGGAATTTGTTAGTTTTTTTTTTGCGCTTAACTAATTTCTAAGTTATGTTTAAATATTTAAAAAATATATTTCTCATAAAGGATGTGTTATAAAAAAAAACTTTTTAGCCTACTTTTAGGGGAGTTTTAAACAAATTTTCACTACATTAGTTTTATCGTTTAAAAACTATCTCAAGTGACGCCAAGGCAGGTTTTTATTTTAATAAATAAAATCTTAGGCATTAAAAAATATGTCTATGCTTATGTTTAATAGAATAAGAATTTTTGTTTTGAACTGCCTGTAAATTATTACGCACAACTGTTTAAAAAAGTAATCAAAAATATCTTACATTCACATTTTTACATGAACATAATTTTAATGAACCCTTTATGAAACTATTTTCTTTTTTTTTAATTTTTTTTTTTATTTTTTCCATAAAAACTCTAAAGTAGACTTTTAAACTAAGTCCAGTCAAAAAGAAAAACTATTCACTGTGTCAACCAAGCACTTCAATTAAAACTTTGTAAACTCTTGTCTTACAGCTTTACTAAGTTTTTCTTTTGCTTTCATTTTATTTTATACGGCTTTTGAAAAAATAATTCAAGTGGTCAGCTTACAAAATAACAATTTATATGCTAAAATCTGCTTTACAAGGCTTTTGTCAACATAAAAGCAAGTTAAAATATTGACACAAGCTAAACAACTACAACAACAACTATAAAAAATTTATTTTTAAAGAGAAAAATAAAAAGGATATGCAACGCTCAGCATACAAAAGAAACAAACCACCCACGCTGCTTTTATAAACACGAAGATGAAATGCTTTTTTTCGGCTTGAACTAAACCAAACACAAATCTGAAAATTGTTTGCTAAATGCAGGCGGCCATAAATGTCAACCCTTATGAACCAGTCAGAAGGGAACATTATGACTTTTGCACTCGTCCTGCTGGCAATATGATAATAAGCAGACAATTCAAATGGAGCAGAACAAAGTCAAATGTGTAAATAAAAATGCTTTAGTTAATTTCGCTTTGAAGTTAGCATTTTCATGATGTCGCACGTGACCATCATACACAACTCAAAGTAAAAACAAGTAAAAAAAAGAAAAGATGTGTCTTAGGATACCCGGTTATAGCTATGCTGCTTAGCTACATAAAACAAAATTAATGTGTTAAATAACAATGAAATAAAATTATGGGTCCGTTCGTAAATGCATCACTGCGCTGCAAATGGAAATTTAAATGGCTAACTGGTTCACTGAAGTAGATAACGTAAAAATAAATGTCAAATATGGCGCACAAACATGATTACTACTAAAACAGATAATCAGCGAACTTGTATTACATTTTAAGTAAAAGTTTGCTCGTATGATGCAGAGCAGTGATGCATTTATGAACACATCCTGTATTGTATGATGATGTCAAATTTGCCAAATTCCATTTATTTCCCATTATTTTCTTTGCCAGCGGCGTACGACTAAATTAATGTATTGTTTGTGGCCGGTGGCGGCTGTTAGCCGGCTTGCAACCCATCGGCTGTGTTCTCTGGTTTGTGCTCATATGCACAGCCAATACAAAAAACAAATTGTTCAATCGTTCTCATTGTTTTTGTTTTGTTTTTGTTTCACTCACTTCAAAAAACGAAACAAAACAAAAT
This sequence comes from Tachina lurida, assembly GCA_944452675.1. Lineage (NCBI taxonomy): Eukaryota > Metazoa > Arthropoda > Insecta > Diptera > Tachinidae > Tachina > Tachina lurida. Next base: position 30,535,405 of record OX101756.1, on the reverse strand, counting down.
CACTTTGTTTGTTTTTAAGTACAAACAAATCAAAAAACAGAAATAAATTTATAACTGTTACAGTGTCGATTATCACGTCTGTACTGCACCATAAATAGCATAGCTATAGTAAATCAAATATTTTTTTTGACAACAAACATAACTTATTATGTCTTAAATTAGCCCTAAAGTTATTACTAAGTTTGATTGTGAGTAATTTTGCGTTTTACAGGATAATTGCTAAAAAACCAAGGCTGTCGCATGTGACAAAATTAAGTTAAAACGCGGATTTTCGCTAAACCTAAAGCCTTGATATCTTTGCAGAATGGTATTAAATTTAACCAAATTTTTTTAGTTAATTCAATTTAAACTGCAGTCGCACGTGGCATTTTTTAAATTCATAATATTTATGTTTGTTCGTTAATTGAATTTGAACCGCAGTCACACGTGACATTTTTTTTGGTATCACGCTATTTACATTGTTTCTGTTGTTTTTTATTTTAGGAAATTATAAGTAAACAAATTTAGTAAAACAATTTCTCAAATTAACTGAAGTAATCAACAACGTTTAATTTTTCCCTTATGTCATGAATGCCATCCTCCACTTTTTTTACAGCTTTTGTAAGCATTTGCTTGCATTTGTAAGACTTGTTTTGTGCTTGTATGGCATTTTCGAATTTTTTTTGTATTCCGTCTCATCTCTTCAATAATTTAATTGTTTCACTTTATCCAGGCATTACGCATTATTTCCTTGTTTTTTTTTTAATTAAATTTTTTGTAATAATATTTCATCTTCCTTAAATTTTTTCTACACTATTTGCACTATTTTCTACAATATTTCGCTTGTTTTTCCTTATCTAAATTTAAATAATACAAAAGTAAGCAATTTGTTCAATTTAACACTTACGATGTCGCATGTGACCAACGATCTCAAATCTTTATTTATTTCAGCAATATTTTTTTATTATTTTAATTATATTTGATATCTTAGTTTGTACTGAATATAATGCTTTTTGCAAGCATTCCGCATTATTTCCTTGCTTATTTTTAAATTAAGATCTTTGTAATAATATTTCATTTTCCTTAAATTTTTTCTCCAGCATTTGTAACTCTCTTTATATTTTCGATTGTTTTTCCTCATCTAAATTTAAATAATACAAAAGTATGTAAAATTTTTTTTATATAAACTTTTTGTTAAATTACTATTTACGATGTCGCACGTGACCAATGATCAGAAATCTTTATTTATTTCAGCAAGTTTTTTTTTGTTATTTTAATTGTATTTAATATCTCTGTTTTTACTGAATGTAATGTTTTTTTCAACCATTTCACTTTCGTTTTTTTTTTTAATTAGGGGTTTGTAATAATATTTCATCTTCCTTCAATTTTTCTCTCCACCGCATTTCTCTTTATATTTTCGCTTGTTTTTCCTCATCTAAATTTAAACAATACAAAAGTATGTAATTTTTTATATAACCTTTTTCTTCAATTTATTATTTATGATGTCGCACGTGATTAATGATCAGAAATCTTTATAGATTTCAATTATTTTTTTTTATTATTTTAATTGTATTTAATATCTCTGTTTTTACTGATTATGTGATGAGCTTTCTGCATGTACTTTTGACTTGTTGATAACAAATAATGTTTTTCAATGTCACACGTGACATCGTAATATGCGATTTTTTATAGAAAACTAGATAGTTGTTTGCAATAGCACAGTTTCTTATGCATTATTTTTGGACAAGGTACAAAACCTTTAGACAAATTTTAGAAAGCAAGAGTCTAGGTATAATGCCCCTCTTTTTTTTACCAAAATAAAATGTGCAAAAGAAATATTCACATGAAAAAATGTTTGCTTTTGTGGCACTCGCTTTCGAATATCGCGAAATGGGTTATGTATAAGTGTAAAATTTGTTTACATTAGTTAAATTTAATTGTTTCTCTATTCAAATTTGACGAAACAAATTATTTTCAAGAACTTTAAATTTTTTTGGTGTCCTTGGACTTTTCAGTGGAAATGCCCACATACCAAATTATATTGCAACAGAATATAATTATGTAAAACAAATGTCATGATTTACAGTTAAACACACACATGCAAAAGAACAAGCAAAACAAAGTTTCACTCATACCAACAACTGTGTGTGTATATGTATAAAAACAACAACTATTTGCAAGATTATGAAGAGCGCAACAACAAGTTAATGAGAGAGTGAGAGAGGGAATGCATAAATTATGTTTATCAGAGTAATAAAAAACAGTTTGGTGGCTTCCACAATCAAAAATCTTTAAATTTATATTGTTTTAGATAAAATACAGAAGGAAATAATAAAATTTTCATCGTAAGAAAGATTTATGTGGGGATTACAGAATGTAAATATCGTATATAAATTAAAAGCAAATAAAAATTATCTGTATTGAAAAGAGATTAAAATAGCAGCTGAGACGACCACATCATTACTATATATTTTTATAAAGTATTTATTTTAAATCCTTTTCAGTTTTCCATAAAAAAAATAAAGTTTTCTATATTTTTGTTGTAAGTAGTTCTCTAGATTTTTGTTAGTTTTTTATATCCTTTGTAAGGTACTTCTCTAGATTTTTTTATATCCTTCCGTCTGTCCGATGTCCCCGGAAAAAGCTAGAAACATAAATCTGAGACTGATGTCAGGGAACAACTTGTCCTAACTAGATTAGTATTGGTAAAATCAGTGGAATCAAAAAAATGGTTTCAGGACTGGAAAATGGATACTCTTTTTTTTGGTATATTAAAGTAACTATTTAAAATTATTATTTTTTCTTTATTAGCTAAATAAATTTTATATATTACAAAAACAGAGATTCTTATAGAAAATTAACAAATTTAAAAAAAGTTTGGCAGGGCTGGAGAGTTGATGCTTTTTTTGTGGTAAATAAAAGTAACTCGCTAAAACTGATTTTGTTCTTTATTATTAAACATATTTTATATCTTAGAAAGAAAGATCCTGGTATGAAAAATCAGCAAAATCAAAAAGATTGTTGCAGGCCTGGAAAATTGTAACTTTTTTATTTCAAACTATTTTTTTCTTTACTACTTAAAATATATTTGATATTTTACAAAAAAAAAACTAGATTCTTATAGAAAACTAACAAAATTAAAAAAATTTTTGCAGGGCTGGAAAGTGAAAACTTTTAACTTACTAAAACTAATTTTTTCTTTATTAGTTAAAAAATATTTTGTATATAAAAAAAAAGATCTTGGTGTGAAGAATCAGCAAAATCAAAAAGATTGTTGCAGGCCTGGAAAATGGAAACTTTTTTATTTAAAACTATTTCTTTTTTCTTTATTAGTTTCAAATAAATTTTATAGTTTACAAAAAAATAAATTCGTATAGAAAATTAACAAAATTAAAAAAAAATTGCAGGGCTGGAAAGTGGAAACTTTTTTTTTTTGGTATATACATAAAAGTAATTTACTAAAACTAATTTTTTTTCTGTATTAGTTAAACATATTTTATATTTTAGAAAAAAAGATCTTGGTATGAAAAATCAGCAAAATCAAAAATAATGTTGCAGGCCCCGAAAATGGAAACTTTTTATTTAATACTATTTTTTATTAGTTTTAAATAAATTTTATTATATTACAAAAAACCAGATTCTTATCGAAAATTAACAAAATTAAAAATATGTTTGCAGGGCTGGAGAGTTGAAATTTTTTTTTTATTTTGTATATACATAAAAAGTAATTTACTGAAACTAATTTTTTTCTTTATTAGCTTAAACATATTTTATGTTTTAGAAAAAAAGATCTTCCTATGTAATATCACTAAAATCAAAAATAATGTTGCAGGCCTGGAAAATGGAAACTTTTTTATTTAATACTATTTTTTATTAGTTTTAAATAAATTTTATTATATTACAAAAAACCAGATTCTTATCGAAAATTTACAAAATTTAAAATATGTTTGCAGGGCTGGAGAGTTGAAACTTTTTTTATCGTGGTAAAACTATTTTTTTTCTTTATTAGTTAAAGATATTTTATATTTTAGAACGAAAGATCTTGATATGAAAAATCAGCAATATCAAAAAGATTGTTGGCAGGGCTGGGAACTGGAAACTTTTTAAAACTATTTTATGTTTTACAAAACTATAAAATCGTACAGAAAACTTAAAAAATTAAAAAAAATGTTGCAGGACTGGAAAGTTGAAGCTTCTTTTTGTAGATAAAAATAACTTACTAAAACTAAGTTTTATCTTTAAATCAAAATTTTTTTCTTGTATGTTTTTCTTTATAAATTGAACATAAGGGCATTTCCATGATGTCGAACGTGACCTTCATACACATTTAAAGTGAAGAAAGTTAAAATAAAATGAATTTTTTTTTTCACAATACACGTGACTTATAGCTTCAAGTTAGCGCCATAATTGTCACTGAGTTTGCTCTTAAGCGATTTTCCGTTTCTTTTAGATAATTGCAAAAAACAAAGGTGTTGGCATATGACAAAAACTGGAGTTAGGTTTGTGGCCAACGATTAAAACGCAGATTTTAGCAAAACCCGAAACACACTCATATTTAAATGTTGTGCACTGATGTCTCTTCGAAATGGTTTTTATTTTCCTTTAACATTATTTAGATTTTTTAAATTCGCAGGTGACATGTTGCACGTGACTTTTTTTTACCATTATGACATTTATAATGTTTCTTTTGTTAAATAAGGTATTTATGGTGCTTGTTTATTTAGTTCTTTAGCTAAATAATACTGTATACAATGTTCTTTTTGTTTACCAAATATTTTTTTTATAAAAAACACTTACATTAGTTCTGTTCGCGGGCAGGACAAAAATCAAGATTTTGTATGCCAAAGGCCCTTCCTATGTTATCTTCTTAATATGTATGATGTAATTAATATTTAATTACAATTCTTTTTTCATTTCGTAGTTAAAATTATTCTCTACAAGCAAATGTTTTTCACTTAAGTATAATAAAAAAAATTCTTGTTAAGGCCTAAATAGCTTGCAGAGTAAATTCTTTTTGTTACACAAAAAAAAGTCTTGTGCATATTCTTCACTTCATTTACATACTTCCGGCTTAATGTGTTGACTTCGTGTTCCTGCTTAGTGGGATATTTTGCCATACTTCATACTTTTTGTTTTTTTTTTTGTTGCATAATTTATGCCTAGCAAAAGAAATGTTAAAGAAACAAAGAATAAAGGTTAATTTTACTTATCTTTATATTGACTTCATTAAAATTCTTTTACATTGTACTATTTTTTTTTGTTTAAATTTTTTTATTTGCTTTTATCTTAACCTTTTTAAAATTCAGCCTTCTTATTTGTTTCTGCGAAGCTTTAAGAAAATAAATGTAACAAAAAAAACTGTAGACATGCCATGGGAAAGCATAGGAGTGATAAAAATTTTTCCATTTCTTTATTTTAATAATCAGTTGCTGTTGATTGATTGCCATTTGCATATTTTAAGGAAATATTTTTCTTTACCCTCAATTTGCTCAACTTGTAACTCTTTCAAAAACAAAAAAAAAAGTGCTTGCTTTTATTGTCTTAATTTTTTGTCACGTAAAAATAACAAATCATTGTCAGGCTTACGCAAAAAAATATTTGTATAAAATTTTGTAACATTTATCAAATACAAATCACACACTGATACATGAACAACTCTCCTGTAGACTTCGTTAAGGAACAAGAAAAATTATAATGATGAGAGGGGAAAAAATTTACACTGTCACTATCTTACGCTTGTAAACCATTTAGTCACAGGCTGTCATGCAAACACAAACACACACTCACGTAGAAGGATAATTTTATACTTTTATTTTATTGAAAAATATGAAAGGATACATTTCATTTCCCACTTGCCAGTCAGTATGTGAGTAATACTATTGTGGTATTTTCGTAAAATCGTTTTGCATTTGTTTCTTTTAGAAGTAAATCAGCTTAAAATCCATTTGGCTTTATATTTTATTTCAAGTATGTTTTTTTTTTGGAGAGAGAAATCTTGTGCGGCACTTTGTAGTGTCTCAATAAAGATTTATTTGAAACTTTGTTTTAACAGACAGACAGGCCTCTTTACGAAAATTTATGGAATATTTTTTGTTTCCTTTTTTTTTTGCTAAGCTTAATTTGTGCATAAATTTATTTGTATCACCTATTTAATATTTAATGATCGAGTTGGCAAAAACAAATATGTTGAATTATTTCTAGTTCAATATTTCTAACCCCAAAAATAATTTTTAATACAAAAAATTAATTAAAAATATTTCTTAATGATAACTTTTAAATATCGAAATTTTTCTATACCAAAAATTTTCTATACTAAAATATTTTTTTTTTTTCTAAGAATTTTTGCATTAAATTTTTTTTACAGAAAATTTTGCATTTATAAACTTTTTGACATAAAGAATTTCTTGTCGAAATTTTTTTTTGCTATATAATATTATTTGAGGAAAGTTTTTATTCATTGAAAAAAAAAACTCTTCAAAAAAAATTTGAGTTGAGAAAATTTTTTCTATAGAAAAATGTACTAATAAATTGAGAAATGTGTCTAGTTAGTCGTATCGCTCTGCAAGCCAAATTATATGTGATGATTATTAATGAACAAATGGCAAAAAAGTTAATTGTTAATATTCTGACAAATACTAGCAGAACGGAACAACTAGCTGTTTTAAAATTGTAATACGATGATGTACGTCAAACATATTTGACTTACACTGAAAATCTGAGTATATAAAGCAGTAATAATAAAAGTAATAAATTTTACCTTATGTAAACAGTTTCACTCAATCTTTTATATCAGATAAAATGTTGAAATCTTTAAAAATATTAAAGTCTTGATTGATTTTGTTGTTAATAAATTTCACTATACAGTGGAATCTACCTTAACGGACACTTCCTGTAGGCGGACACTTTTGACAGGTCCCGGCAGCGCTCCATTTAAATGTTTAGTTTTCTCTTGACCGGAGAATCCCCTTGTACCGACACATTTCAATGGTCCCTTCGGTGTCCGCTCAAGAGAGATACATATAGTTTACATCAGGTAAAATGTTTAAATCTTATAAAAAAATTTTAAACCTTTGTTGTTACAGAGATTAAAATGCTTATAAATACATTTTACCTTATGTTAACAATTTCAGTAAATTTGTTTACATCAGGTAAAATGTTAAAATCATGTAAAATGTATTTAGAACTTTACTGATTTTGTTGCTAAAAATATTTAAATGATCATAAATAAATTTTACCTCGTGTAAACAATTTCACTGCATTCTCTACATCAGGTAAATGTTGAAATCTTATAAAAATTAAAATATTCATTGATTTTGTTGTTATAGAGATGGTAAAAATTATAATAAATAAATTTTACTTAATGTTAAAGATTTTACTAAATTTTACACCTTGTAAAAAATTTTTAACCCTTAATTGATTGTCTCTTTACAGAGACTAAAATGCTTATAAATAAATTTTTGGCTCATATTTTTACATCAGGTAAAATGATAAAATTTGTAAAAAAAAATTTTAAACCTTAATTGATTTTGTTATGACTGAGATCAAAATGATTGTAAACAAATTTTACCTCATGTAAACAATTTCACTGCATTGTTTAAATTAGGTAAAATGCTCAAATCTCCAAAAAAAATTAAAGTATTGATTAATTTTGTTGTTACAAATATGTAAATAATTTCACTACACTTTTTGCACAAGGTAAAATTTTCAAATCTTCTAAGAACTTTAAAATCATGATTGAATTTTGTGTTCTTATGATAAACTTCTTTACGAATGATTTTTACCTCATGTAAACAATTTCGTTAAATTTTTTACATCAGGTAAAATTTTAAAATCTTGTTAAAAATTGTAAAGTCTTGATTGATTGATTTGTTGTTAAAGAGATTGAGATGCTTATTTATAAATTTTACCTCATGTAAAGAATTTCACTTCTTTTTTACATCAGGTAAAATGTTAAAATCATATAAAAATTTTACAGTCAAGACTTAGTTTTTGTGTTATTACGATAAATATGTATATAAATAAATTTTGCCTCAGGGAAACAATTTACATCAGGTAAAATATTAAAATCTTGTAAAAAATGTTTAAATCTTAATTGATTTTAATCAGAAATAATTTCATAATTTCAATTCTTATTGAATGAAATATATTTATTAATTAATGTGAATTTCTAAAGAAGTGAAGAAAAGTTAAACTGGATTCTATCAGCACCCTTGTCTATCTACTGGGGTAGAGATTTGACGCAAATTTTCAATGAAATGGATTTTTTTTAAGAGAAGTAACACTCAGACAATGAATGCCTATTACTTTTACTATTACTAGGTGTTACCTTCTTTAGGAAAGGAATAGTGGTAGAGAGAACACATGGTGAAGGGAGAGATAGAGGAAAGCTTCATTCTTTTACAACTCTGCTTTTTTTTTTTTTTTTTTTTTTTTGGCACGTTGAAGCTGTGCTCAGTAGCTATTTTATTGATTATTTTACTTCGCGATGATTCTGCTACACAACGAAGGAGGGCGCTCTGATGTTACATTAGGATTAGTATCTGCTGAAGTCAGTATAGTTCAGTGACCAGTGACTATGCCTACAAAAATTGAACTTTTCTACAAGAACTTCATACAAAGGGACCATAATGCGCATCAGAAAAATGCGTGGTGTTGTTATTATTATTATTTTTTTTTTAATGACTGTTGGATACCGGGGTTGAACCCAGGACCTACGGTTTTGTAGTCAACTTGCTAACTGCTTCAGCCAAGTAGCAAGATCTTGTTATCTAAAAGTTTTCATTAAGAAATATTTTTCATTTATCTTAAAATTTTTCTAATAGCAAAAATTTTCTATAGAAAAAATTTTTAGAAAAAAAAGGAAAAAATTTTTAGAAAAAAAATGTTTTCCTTAAAAATATTTTTGGCTATCCCAAATTTTTGAACTAGAAATTTCTATGGACCTTTTTTTAAGAATATCTTTATGCTATATAACAATTTATTAGAAAATTGTTTTTTAAAAACGATTTCTGGTGACATCGTGGGACAGGCCGTCCGTCAGTATATTTTTCTTTATATGACTAGGATTTTGTAAAACTTTTTAAATGCTATATATCATAGCTATATCTATTGTTTTAAATAACAAGAAAATTGTACCCCAAATATGTTCGTATTGTCAGTTTTATGCACCATTTACCCTTTTCCGTACGGGTACGTATGAGTAATACTGAATAAAAATTCTATATTACTCATACGCACTCAAACTAATTCACCAAATACCAAACAGGGGTGAGCTGTAGTTTCAGCAGAGACCCAAACCATCGACTGATTGAAAACAAAGTTTTCGCAATAACTTCAAGGTCTTCAAGATCATGCTCTCTCTATTTTTACAATACATATATATATATGAACAATGTTGTCAGGATAAATTCTGCATCATTAATTCAAAAATCCCATTTTATGAGTTATGACGTTTTTTGAGTAAATGAGCGATATATTCTTAATATTAAAGTATCTACTAGTAAATTTCACTTAATTTTATTTAATTATTTATAATTTCTGCTTTATTTCTTTCTATGTATTTTAATAAACCCTTTTTTTGCCAAAAAAAAAATATTCATTTATTTTTTGTGGTTTTTAATTTAATGGAAATTCATTTTATGCTTCCGTGTTATCTTTGCAATGAGTAAAAAAATTGTTTTCTATAATTTTCAAGCTTATTTTCCTCTTGTAATAAGTTTCATTCTAATAGAAAAATTCTTTCACCACTGACCTCTTGCCATAAAAATTTAAGTATATTTTATATAAGTTATAACACAAACTTATTCTTTGCCCTCATAAGCTTTTATATTTCCTTGCAATATTTTTTGCTCTCTACAAAAGTTAAGTGCTTAAATTGTGCCAAAAAAACTGTGGACTCAAAACATCTAAAAAAAAGGATATAAATATTGAACAAAAAGAAAAAGGAAATACTTAAAATCGATTGTAGTTGTAAATGTTTGTTAAAAGTGTGTAGGAGTTTTAATTAGTAAAAATATGGGTATGATAGAATATGTGAGAAAACCTTAAACTTGATTTTTTGCTATTTTATATTAAATTTTGTAACAAAATTAATTAATTTTTTTATTGAATTAAATCATTTTATTGATTTTAAATTTGAAAAATACAAAAATAAAGTCCTACTTGGCATCATTAATAGATTTTATTTTCTGCTAGTTTATTTTGTTTCCTGTTGTATTATGCTATTTTTTTATTTAATATTTTTATCCTTATTATTAATATTACAAATGTGAAAGTGAGTTTGTTTGCTACGTTTTCACGCCCAAACTACTAAGGGCCATCATTACAACTTAAAGTTTGTTAAAAGTAGGATTTTGTAGGATGTATAAAACGCTATTCATTATTATAAATTTAATTTAAATTACCAGGAAGGAAGGATATATTTGCTTTTACCTTAGCGCTTACTTTAGGTTAAGCTAAAATTGTACTGATGGAAAACTTTTTATGCGTCCGATAAAATCCTACTTTTAATTAACTTTTAATTGTAATAATGGGCCTAAATCGATTTCCTTCACCAACAGAAAGTTGCATTACCAGCGTATCCGCCTTTTTGTCGGTTTTTTTATCGGTTTTTTTTAGTGAGTAACAATTCGTCAGCCCATTATTGGTTTGACCCACCGACCATTTATTTTTTTATATATTTCGCATATCCCCTTTTTGAATCCAAGACGTGTTTCGTAAAATTTATTATGGTTTCTGATATATGTATTAGGCGTTCATTTTGCCCCATATCAACTATTTTAAGGTTTAATAAGTATTGTTTTGCTGTGCATGCCATTATTTGGCGTTTGTGTCAAATGTTTCATACAAAAATGTACTATATAAATTTAACTCTTGTTTTGCTCCATTTCCGTAAGAAAAATGTAGTTTGTTTTGCTTCATTTCCGTAAAAAAAATGTAGTTAAAGCAAAAGCAAAATAAAATAAACCCCCCCCCCCCCAAAAAAAAAAAAGAACCTGCCGTAACAACAATTCAACGGCGACCTCCAAGCAGCTGCCAGTTAAGTGTTTTAATTTAAACTTATATAACAATAACAATAAAATAAATTAAAATAAAATAAATCTTAATTATAACAGAAAACATTTCATTTCATTCTTTAATGAAAATACATTTCAATAATATATTTTCTTGTTTAAGATTAACGCCGGCTCGATAGTCAAATGTATTACGGCGGCGGCGGCTTCTTGGTCGCCGTTAAACGTATCGACTTATGTTAATAAATTTTAACGCTATAAAAATAAATTTGTTGAAAATAGTTAATTTTTAAAAGTAATAAGAAATATAAAAATGATATTAATTTAGAATCCTTCAATCGTCATCAAAGAAAAAAAGAAAAGGCAATCAAACCCTGGATTGTGGGAAGGTAAGGTAAGGAAACGGCTTAGAGAATCTGGGCAAGATTACGTTTCCATTAAAAAGAAAAAATTTCCAGCAAGATCTGTGAAACCAGGATGTAATGATTGCTTTCTGAAATGCGGAATCTTTTTCTCTTTTAGCATTCCGCATTCATATTCACGAATCATTTTGGAGCATGACGGACGATGAAAAGTCCAAGTTCTATTTTAAATGCAATAACAAGAACAAGTTTCTCAATATACAAGCAGTAAAGTTGTATACATATGCAGCACAAAAAGCTACTTTTAAAAAATAAATTATGAAAAGTGGCGTATGCGGCACAAAACAATATATTTCAAAGTAATATTAACTTCTAATTTCATCCACGAAAGTTCACAAAAATTTACAAATTCCTTCAAAACATGTGTCGACGAAAGCAATGATGAAAATGCAAAAAAAAAATTATATCGGGTTTATTTGGAGAAAACTTCATGTACACCTTCAATGTTGTTTTTCTCCATATGCTCCAAACCAATTATGAGCTGACGAATTGACAAAATATAGTATTTAACCCCCGACCAAAAAAAGGCGTGTTATAAGTTTGTAGTGTGTGTCTGTGTATCTGTGTATCGGTGTACATGTGTATATGTGTAACTGTGTGTCTGTCCGTGTCCACGTACACCCCAAACAGCTGGACCGATTTTAATTTAGTTTTTTTTTTGTTTGAAAGGTGACTTAATGGAGAAGGTTCTTAACTATAATTCAAGAAAATCGGTCCAGCCGTTTAGAAGATCACATCTTTTCTAGATATATCGGGGGTTTTTAAAATTTTTAATTTTTGTTATAAATTTTTATTTGTGCAAGTGCGTATACTTAATGAGAATGAAATTTTATCAATTAATCATTCGTATATGTAACATATCATATAGATTTTCATCGGAAAAGTATGCTACAATTGACAGTAGAACCTCTTTAATGCAGACGAATATATGTAGTTTCAGCCTTTGTCCGGACGACAGTTAAAAAAACTCAATAGATAGTTTTAATTATATTTTATTGCAGATAAATTCAGTTTAACAACAATTCATTTTCATTTAATTAATTTGCATGAAACATTTAAAAACTTTTACTAAAAGTGACTTAAAATATTTATTGTAAGAGCTTTATGCAGTTTATCTGCTATATTTTTAAATTCCTTTAAAAATAACATTTACTTTTCTGTCGCATTTGTTGGTTTGGCTCATAAAATAACTCTTTTAAAAATGGTCACTTGCTTCTTTATTTGAAACTTTATTTTCAACATACTCAGATTCCTCCAAAGAACCATTAAGATCTTTAATATTTTGGATTGTAGTTACCGATTGAACTATATTTTTATTAAAGAAACCAAAGGCGTGTTTAAGTATGGATTTCTGAAAGGCATAAACTATAGAAAGGGGTAAGATTAGATAAAGTTTGGGGTGAAATAACGAAATACTACGACTATTACATACCAAGAAAAAAACGCTTGTCCGCACTACACATGTAAAATTTCTAAACTTTCCTAAACGTAGACTTGTCCGGATTACTGGATAATCCGTAATAGCTAGTATCAGGATTATAGAGGTTGTAGTGCATTTAGATCACCCATATTATGGGGCATTATTCGTAATGCATATAAAAAAATATTAAAATATACGTATCTTGGGTGGTTCCAGGGGCTTAGCCACTGGCATAGGGGGTCGGTCTTTCAAAATTAATGGGGGTCGGTCATACATTTTGACTCGATTGAGGAACTCTAAATGGATCAAAGTGAGATTTTTCAAAATTTGACCCTTGAAGAAAATTTGACCTTTCGGATCAAAAGTCGGGACATCAAAATACATTTTAGAGGTATGGCTCCTTCGGCAAAGTTTCTTAGTTTGATCCCAAGAATACGTTTTTGTAATTTGAGCGATTTTCTTGCCTACATACAAATCGACCTGCTCTAATAAAGGGTGTTTTTTTTAGAGGTATAGAACTTCGAATTGAAATAAAACACAAGAAAATCGTTTTAATGTCCATCAATTTGGCTTTATTGGAAGGATAATTTTATGCCATTAATGTTTAAATATGATTTCGGGCATGTGGCCGCCGCGGCTGGCTCGAATAAAGCCAATTCTACAGGTCCAATTTTCAACCACTTTTTCGAGCATATGGGGCCGTATGTTGGCAATAACGCCACGAATGTTGGCTTCCAAGTCCCCTAACGTTTCTGGTTTGTTGGCGTAGACGAGCGACTTCACATATCCCCAAAGAAAATAATCCAATGGTGTCAAATCACACGATCTTGGTGGCCAATTGACAGGTCCATTCCGCGAAATTATGCGCTCATCGAATGTTTCCTTCAATAAATCGATTGTGACGTGCGCTGTGTGGCATGTAGCGCCGTCTTGTTGGAACCACAACTCATCCACATTCAAAATCTTCAAAATCTTCCATAAAGTTGATGGACAAAGCTCCAATTGCTGTGCACGGTGGCGAATCGATTCATTCGGGTCCTCTTCAACACTTTGCTCTACAGCGGCAATTGTTTCTTCGGTGCGCACTGTTCGACGTCTCTGCGGATGCGTATTATCACATAGAGTAAACGTAGTGCGAAAACGATCCATGGTTAACCGAATTAATTGCTCTGATGGACGATTATGTCGACCATAAAATGGACGGAGCTTGCGGTAAACTTCGCGAACTGAACCATTATTTTCGAAATAAATTTGCACGATTTGCAAGCGTTGTTCTTTTGTCAACCTGTTCATGATGAAATGGCAAACCAAACTAACGGCCTGGCCCACGATGTCACAAGAAAGCGTTCGATCGACAACTTGTATTGCAAACAACAACAAATTTTCTAAAGTTATTGTTGTTTGCAATACAAGTTGTCGATCGAACGATGTCTAGTGACATCGTGGGCCAGGCCGTAAATATTAATCACTTGACAGCTGACAAAATGGCCGCCAGTTAAAAAAGTGATGCCAACTTAAAGTTCTATACCTCAATAAAAAACACCCATTATATATATATGTATTTATATATTTTTTATGTATGATGTATAATTGCCGAGTTATGGGGTGCTAACGTGTTGCCGTTTTTGAAATTTTATTTTAAATTATTGTTTCGATCTAAGAAATAATATAAAAAAAATTTAAATATGTGATTAATTTTTTTTTCAAATCCAATTGATAATAAAATTTTTCAAACTACGACATGTTTGATTTTCTTAATTTTTTTAAACAAAATTAGCCTAGGGTGGCTGCCCATAGGCTTAAAACCTTTGAATATTTCTTTACACGCCTAGCGCACTGTATAACCGGAAATGATCAATTCACATTGAAATTTATCTAACTTTGGCCCGTTTTTTTATTTAATTTTTTCTAGCAAAAATTAGCTTATGATGGTCTTATTACACTGCAAAAGCTTAAAAACAAAATCTCCAAAAATTTATGAGTTATACAAATTTCTTGACAAGTGTAAACCGGAAGTGAAAATTTTTTGTAAATTTTTCCCAATTTTTTTTATTTTAAAATTCGAGATTAATCTAAAATATACTCATACTATTTTAAATGTGCTAAAGGTGAGATATACTTTATCTTAACAACCATTTCAATAAAAAAAAAAACGTAACTTTGCCCCATTTTTAGGGTTCCGTACACCAAAGGTGAAAATGGAACCCTATTGTTTTCGCTACGCTGTCCGTCTGTCCGTCTGGCCGTCTGTCCGTCTGTCCGTCTGTCCGTCCGTCCGTCTGTCCGTCTGTCCGTCACAGGGTATTTTCTCGAGAACCGTAAGAGCTACGGACCTGAAATTTGGACACAGTGTGTAGACCCTTGGCCGCTACAACAACAAATACATGAGAGTTGGAAATTAAAGGGTGTGCCAAAACGAGCAACGAAAAATGTTAAAATCCCATGTAATATACATACAATTGTATGTATATGCACTTGAAATTTGTAAAGTTAGTGTATTTTTATACAGACTACAACAATTAACACTAAAATTTAAAAAATTTTAATTAGAGGGTGTACCATCAGTTAATGTAATTTTGACTATGTAATTTTGATAACTTGCTGTATCTTGGAAACCGTAAGAGCAAACTTCTTGAAATTTTCAAAACCGGTAAAACAAAAAAATCTAAAAATTATAAAATCGCCAAACCGAAAAAAAATCGCCAAAATTAAAAAAAAAATCGCCAAAACGAAAACAAGCACCAAATTAAAAAAAATTTCTAAATCGAAAATAAATCGCGGAAAACCGGATAAATCGCCAAAATGAAAAAATCGTCAAAATGAAAAAAAAATCGCCAAAATTAAAAAATCGCCAAAATTAAAAAAATCACCAAAATTAAAAAAATTGCCAAAATGAAAAAAAAAATCGCCAAAATGAATAAAATCGCCAAGATGAAAAAAATCGCCAAAATTAAAAAAATCGCCAAAATTAAAAAAATCGCCAAAACGAGAAAAAAGCGAAAAATAATAAAAAAAAATTATTTCAGCTGAAAAAACGTAAAAAACACTGTATTAAACAAATACTCAAAGCCAACGTACGGAACCCTTCGTGCGCGAGTCAAAGTCGCACTTTACTGAATTTATTTTATTTTTCGTTTTTTTCTTCTTAAGTAAAAATTAGACTATGGTGTCCTCTATGTTGTGTAGGGTGTTTGAAATGAAATTTCCATCAGTTTAAAAGTTATGGAAATTTATGTACATATATGCACAAAACACCGATAAAGCGGGAATTATAATTTTTATAACTTTGCACCAATCATCGTTTATTTTTTAACCGACTTCATAAAAAGAAGAAGGCTATCAATTCGTCTGTATTTTGTGTTTTAACATAGGTACTTCATTACTCTGCACATTTTAGACCGATTGTAAAAATTCTTTTTATGTCTGAAAGGGTCTAGCTTCCAATTGGTCCCATTGTAAAAAAAATGGGGCGAAGACGCCCACAAATGTTTTTAATTTCATTTAATAATATTCTACTTATTTGATTTTTGCGAAATCTAGCAAACACCTTTGGTTCTTGTAATTACACAATCTTAAAGTTGAAAAAATGGGCGAAGCTACGCCCATTAAAATTTGTTATTATATTTGACGAGGTTCTACTCAACCGATTTTTTCAAAACTTACTACACACCTTGAGCTCTAAAATAAGCAAAATCTTCCATTTAAAATATGGGCGAACTTACGCCCATTACAATTTTATATTTTATTATAAGTGTTTCTACTTTACCGATTTTTGCAAAACTTAACACACACCCTGAGCGGTGGAAAAAACACAATCTCGCATTTAACAAAAAGGGCGGAGGTATGCCCATTAAAGCTTAATTTTATATATCACGTACTTCTTCTTAACCCACAGATTTTAAAAATTTTTAATTTTTTTTTTTGAAAAAGTATTTCCATTTAGGTCCCATAAATATCTTTCAGGTCTTTGAATTAAAATCAGTTTTTTTACAGAATTTTTTGAATCCCAAATTGTAAAAAATCTGTAAAAGTTTCATTATTTTAAAAGTATGAAAAATTGTTTACGAAACCGATAGAATCCGACTTTTAAATAACTTAATATAATATAATAATAATAAATGTAACGTTGAGCATTAAAATATTTCAATAGCAACCGAAAGGCAATAATACATGAGAAATATTTTTTAAGTTTGTCTGTTGCCTGTAGGGTACATACATATGTTTTATTTTTCACAGTGCAAAATATACCCAAATTTATACGCATAAAAAAACCGGCAATATTTTTAATTCAATTGCTTGCAGCAGCATTTAACTTGTAATACACCAGCAATAGCAACAACAACAAAGAATAATCGATAAAAACCATAAAACACTTATGCCAACACTCAAAATATATATAAAATAAAACATATAGTTTATATATAATTTTTGGATTTTTCTTTGCACTTCAGGCTCATATATAAAAAAAACAAGCACACACTTCAACGCTCTTCAATGTGCTATATGCTGAATAGAGACAATATTATTATAAAAAAACCATAAAGTACAATTAATGCAGATATATACATATATTTATATATGTATGTATGTGTATGTGTTTGTGTATGATAGCACGTTTAAAAGATTTATTTGTTGTTTTCCTCCCTCTTTTCAATTATTAGTGACCAGTCAACATTCACTTTCTTGCGAAATACTCGTAATAATAAATAATTCAATACAACACACTTATAAACATATACACATAAAATGTAAGAGTAAGTGTTGATGTGTGTGTGTGTGTGTGTGTATGTTACTCACATATTTTTTATCTCAGAGACATAACTGTTAAAACAATTTACCTACTTACACATATTCTCACTCTCAGTTGAGTGCAAAACTTATGGCGTCACTGTTATTCAGTTTACAACAACAACGACAACAACAACAAAGAATACAGCAAAACTAGTCACCACTACTATGGAGTTGAAAAAAAAACAATGTACAGAGAGGGAAATGTAATACATAACACAGTCATTTAAAGATCATCAATTTATGAATTACACTGCACAACAGTGGTTTTGATATTAAAAAAAATAGCCGATCCTTATGTATTTTTATCTTCTGATTACAATGGCGTCATTAGTTTTTCCCTATCAGCTCTAGTTTTAAAGATATAGTGACATTTAGCATTTGCATAATTAACACCTTTTTTTTATTATTCCCTTAATATTTCACGAATGGTCCTCCAAATTTAAAAATACTTTCTGGGTTATTAATCTATCCAAAATTCTCTTTCATTTAGATAGAGTCACATTGACGAGTATGTCAGGGTATCTTACTGTTGCTGTAAGGATATTAAAAATCGTGTGTTTTTAGTTTAGTCTGATGTGTGAACATCTATACGCTAGGGGGTAAAAATCTTTTTCACAATACAATCACAAATTTTTCGTAAAATGTTATCAAATCGGTGTGAGCGAATTTTAAAGCATACCTTCAGGAGCAATTATTAATTAATTTAAATAGAAATTGCTTGTGAAGTGTAATAGTGTTGCCAGTGGGGATAATTTGGTTAAAAAGTTGAAAAATATAAAATAAATATAAACTTTTAAATAAAAGAACGTTTTAAATGTCAAATATTTGTTTAAAAGATATATAGCAGTCTTTATAAAGAATTTATAATATTATATTATAACATTCTTCATTACGTACTGTTGCCTTACACTGAAGCTGGTGCACGACAATTGGGTAACAATCTCCATCTCATGCCAGTTATTATGGCTGGAGATTTTAATACAAATTTTGCAAATCCACAGTCGCAAGCTTTATCAAAATTTTTATTTGACGTTTTCCACTTGCATATGAGCAATTCTCCACAAACACAAACCACAAGTAATAATTCCACTACTATACATGCAGTTTTCCATACAGTAGAGTCAAACATTTATATATCTTATTTTAGTTACCATAAGTCAATATTAAAAACTTTTCATTACTAGATATTTACACATCTCCCCTGTGATCGGACTCACATTGCTTCTTTTTTTTACTAGAATCTGTTTTTCATTGTTTAATCTTTTCAACTTTAATACTGTGTAATTACAAGAACCGAACGTGTTTGCTAAGTTTCGCAGCAATCAAATGAGTGGAATATCATACAATCAAATAAAAAAGTTTGTGGGAGTGTACCCAACCATTTTTTTTTTCAATGGAACCAATTGAAAGCTATACCCTCTCAGACAAAAAAAGATTATTTTACAAGCCGTCCAAAATGTACCGAGTTATAAAGTAACAATGTCAAAACAAATACAGATGAATTGATAACTTCCTCCTTTTTTTGAGCATAAAATGAAGATGAAAAGAGAAATTACATTATTCAAATTAAAGAAAAGCTTTAAAGCTTCAAAAGGAGAGGTTTTAAAAAACAATATTTTTATCTGCTATATATCTTTTTTTGCAGTTTTTACATTATTCAAATTGAAGAAAAGCTTTATTGCTTCAAAAGAAAAGCTTTTAAGAAACAATATTTTTATTTTTTATATATTTTTTTCTGTTTTTACATTATTCTTTTAAGAACATTTATTTTTTATCTGCTATATATTTTTTTCTGTTTTTACATTATTCAAATTAAAGAAAAGCTTGAAAGCTTCAAAAGAAAAGCTTTTAAGAAACAATATTTTTATCTTCTATGTATATATATTTTTTTGTTGTTTTTACATTATTCAAATTGAAGAAAAGCTTGTCAGCTTCAAAAGAAAAGCTTTTAAGAAACAATATTTTTATCTTCTATATATTTTTTCTGTTTGTACATAATTCAAATTGAAGAAAAGCTTTAAAGCTTTAACAGAAAAGCTTTCAAGAAAATACATTTCTATTTTCTATATATTTCTTTTCAGTTTTTACATTATTCAAATTGAAGAAAAGCTTTAAAGTTTCAAAATAAAGCTTGTAAGAAAAAATATTATTATCTCATATATATTTTTCTGTTTTTACAATATTCAAATTGAAAAAAGCTTTAAAGCTTTAAAAAAAACTTATATTTTTTCGGTTTTTACATTATTCAAATTGAAGAAAAGCTGTATTGCTTTCATAGAAAAGCCTTTAAGCAAAACTATTTTTATCTTTTATATATTTTTTTTGCTTCTACATAATTCAAATTGAAGAAAAGCTTTAATTAAAGATTTAAAAGAAGAACTTTTAAGAAATAATATTTTTATCTTCTATATATTTTTTCTGTTATTACATTACACAAATTGAAGAAAAGCTTTAAAAAAAGCTTTTAAGAAAAAATATATTTATCTTTTATATACATTTTTTTCTGTTTTTACAAAGCAAGCAATTATTATTTTTTTGCCACTGTAAAACAAATAAAGAACTGCTACAAATATACACGGCCATATATCATATTATAGGGACATGTTTGAGCATGTTCTTGTTGTATGTATGTATGTATGTTTGTATGTATTTGTTCTGTTAACTCCTACTCGTACACAATCAATGAAGCAAATAAGTGAATTTCTATGTTCAGCAGTAATGCATGAGCTTTAAAAAAATATGTAGGTTACAAATGTAATAGTAAGTAAATGTGTGTTCATGTGTGTGTGTGTGTATGTTTGTATTTCTCTTGAACCTTCTCAATTTGTCTGTTCGAGTTGTAAATATTTTGTGCCTTCTAGCTGCTGGTTTTTTTCTCTCTTCTATAAATTACACACTTTAAAGCGTTCGTTCGTTGATGCTTGATATTATCGCAAACTATAAACAATAAATATTTCATATAAAATGTTTGCGGTTGATTTAGTACTCAAGCGTTTGTTTATTTTCCACAGAGTGTGTGTTTTTTGTGGAAGGCAGGAAGACTGAAAAGGATATGGCGGGTATGGCAACTAAAGTTCATAATTTTATTTAAAAAAATAATAAATAAGTGCCTAAATGCGTATGTGGAAAATGGTTTATTTCCGCAAACATAAAAAAATACTTTTGACTTTGATTATCAGTAAAAAAAGGAAGTATAAACACATTTTTCACACACGCATATACATAAATAGAGATATTAAATTGGGAAAATTTTCATTTCGCTTAGCTGATAACAATTCCCCCTAAATGGCAAAGAATGGCCATGAATTAACGCTTGAAATTCTATGGTAACACATTAAGAGTATGGGTAAGAAAAAATATTTACAAAGCTATTAGTTATTCTAGATAAAATATTTTTGCTTAAAATATCAAAAAAAAAAAAAAAAAATAAAAACAATTTCTTTAGACACTCTTTGCGCTAAACAACTGCTTACACTGACTGCTTACAACAGCAATACTGAAGCAGGGTCTATTCGCAACTTCTTCCCTAAAGAATAATAAATTTATCAAGAAAATTTTGGTTTTCCTTTAAAACTAATTTATCGGAAAAATATGTAGACAAGTTTCTACGAAATTAATAATAGCCCTCTTCAACAATAAATTTTTATTATATAAAATTTCATAATTCAAACTTTTTTCTAAGAAATATGTGCGTAATTCTATAAAAAATAGTTATAATGTTATTAAATTTTCTATATAAAAAGTAAATTTTCTTTTGAATAAAGAAAAGTTTCACATCAACTTATCTCTATAATATTTAGGTTCTCGATAGCTTTTCTTTATAAAATTATGAAAATATCTAATATTTATCCATAACTTTTATTATAAGCAATTATAAACAAGTTTTCTACAAAAAATTAAATATAATAATAAGTTTGCTATAGAAAAGTATAGTTATCAACAAATTGTGTCTAAAAAGTAAACCCAGCTTTTCAATAAAAATGAGCTTTTCTATAAAAAAGCAGCTGTCAATAAAAAGGAGCTATTTTATAAAAAAGCATTTTTTTCCATAAAAAAGGAGATTTTCAATAAAAAGTAGCTTTTCAATAAAAAGGAGCTTTTCAATAAAAAAAGCAGCTTTTCAATAAAAAGGATATTTTTTTAATAAAAATTCTGCTTTTCTAAAAAAGCAGCATTTCTAAAAAAGCAGTTTTCTATAAAAAAAAGCAGATTTTCTAAGAAAAAAAGTTTTTCTATAAAAAGCAGCTTTTCAATAAAGAGAGCTTTTTTATAAAAAACAGCTTTTCTAAAAAATAATCTTTTCTATCAAAAAGAGCTTTTCTATTTTCCTTAAAAAAGTAGGTTTTCTACAAAAAGGAGCTTTTCAATAAAAAAAAAGCAGCTTTTCAATAAAAAGGATGTTTTTTTTATAAAAATTCTGCTCTTCTAAAATAAAGCAGCATTTCTAAAAAAGCAGTTTTTCTATAAAAAAAAGCAGCTTTTCTAAGAAAAAAAATTTTTCTAAAAAAAAGCAGCTTTTCAATAAAAGTGAGCTTTTTTTTATAAAAAAAAACAGCTTTTCTAAAAAAATCAGATTTCTATAAAAAAGAACTTTTCTATAAAAAAGATATTTTCCTTAAAAAAGCAGATTTTCTGCAAAAGGGCCTTTTCAAAAGTAAAAAAGTAGCATTTCTAAAAAAAATTAGTTTTTCTATAAAAAAAAGCAGTTTTTCTAAAAAAAAGCAGCTTTTCAATAAAAATTTGCTTTTATTATAGAAAAAAGCAGCTCTTCTAAAAAAATCTGCTTTTCAATAAAAAAAAGAGCTTTTCTATAAAAAGGATATTTTCCATAAAAAAAATAGCTTTTCTATTAAAAAAAAAAGGCAGCTTTTCTACAAAAAAGCAGCTTTTCAATAAAAATAAGCTTTTCTAAAAATAAACAGCTTTTCAATAAAATGAGAGTTTTTTATAAAAAGAAGCTTTTCTATTTAAAAAACCGATTTTCTACAAAAAAGCTGCTTATCTAAAAAAAGTAGATTAAAAAAAACAGCTCTTTAATAAAAGGGAGCTTTTCTATAAAAAGATGCTTTTCTATAAAAAAGCAGCTTTTCTATAAAAAAATAGATTTTCGAAAAAAATAGCAGCTTTTCAATAAAAAAGAACTTTTCATTAAAAAGCAGCTTTTCTAAAAGAAGCAGCTGTTCTAAAAAAAAAACAGCTTTTCAACAAAAAGAAAAAAAAACAGTTCTTCTATAGAAAAGCAATTTTATCGACAGCATTTCCATCAAAAATTAAAATTTTCGATAACTTTTCTTTATTAACTTTTGATAACTTTTCAAAAGGCCACATTTCTATAACTTCTGCAAGGAAAATCCAAGCCAATAGAAAGGTGTTTTAAAAATTAAAATTGCATTGAAATGTATTGGATTTGCTTTATAGAAGTTATAGAAAAAAGTCAAAAGTTAAAAAAGAAAAATTGCAGTTGACTTTTTCCTAAAAATTTTATTTAACAATTTTGAAACGACAATTCAGCATCGCTTAATTTTTTTACTTGGTATTCTTATATAAGACTCACAAAAGATTAAAAATTTCTATGTTAAAGATGCAAGCGTTCACTTAAAACTTTAGTAAACTTAACAAAATTCTTATACTTTAAGTCTTACACAGAATGTCTGAAAATCTGTAAAAAAAAAAACAAATAATAAAGAAAATTTCTCCTTGAAAACAAAGATAATAAATATTAATATCATTTTCCATAAAACCAACTACAAATACATATCGTCGGCTTAGAGTGTAAAGCTGCTAACTCAGTTCTAACAAATTTTACAGGAGAGACAAAATAGTGTTAACGGTTTCTATACAAACCGTAAGAAATTATCCCAAAGCTCGGCATATAGAGCTTCAAATTAATATAAATATTTAAGCAACTCGATGAGGCGCCTCTTTTTCGCTTTCGAACTGCATTAAAATGTCATATGTTATAAAAAGTGTATTTAGCAGGTTTACACTCTAAGCCGACGGATATGTATGTTTGGCAAATCTCACCTACTTGCAACGTATAGACAAAATATAGTAGAAAATCTATATCAAAAACATTAGCAACAAACAACTTAAATAATATTTCATTATAACAACTATAACATTGTTGTGCTTTTTAAGATATTTTGGGTTATAACGAGAAAGTATTTTCTTCAACGTTTACTAACACACAACCACACACACACACACACACACACGCACACACACACACACACACACACACACACACACGCACATGCATACATACAAACATATGCCTTTTCTTTTTGCTCTCGTAGTCCTCTTATTGACTACAATGTTTATTTTAGATTGTTTAACACGATGGCAACAAATTTTCTAACAACAATATATTTTGATTTGCCATTTTTCTGTTTCGGTAGTGGGTGAAGGTATCAAGGATTTTTTTTTTGTAACGAAGTTTACTTAAATATTTTAAGGCTTTAAAAATGTTCGAGTACTTTCTAGTAGAGCAATTGTACTCGTTAGACAGTGTAGTGATTTTGTTACCCAGCAGTGCTGATGTTATTTATTGTTAGTTTGAATTTGTTTAGCTTTGAATCAAATTTGAGCTTGTGAAGTGTATTTTTGGGTAATGCACTTATTTGCTTTTAATTAATAGTTTAAAAATCTCTTTCATATAACTTTATTTCTATTTAATTTTCAATTGGATATAATTAAATGTTTGCTTTTAATTGATTTTTCTAATGCGAAGAGAAATTGTTTGTTTTCCAAAATACTCGTATCCTTAAGGTTACATTTGTCACAACCACTAAATACTAACGAAAAGCCTTTTGACTCTGACTCTTGTTTTGTAAAGTTAAACAATTTTATACATAACTAATAGACAATGTCACACAGTCTAATATTATTAGAAACAATTTTTCTATAACAATATTTTTTTATTGAAATACAAAGTTATCGATAACTTTTGCTTGAAAAAACTTCCTTTGGAAGTTGAAAGTCATCGATAACTTTTTTAACGAAAATAAAATTATCGAAAAAGCAAAGCTATTTATAAAAAGTAAAGATACTAATATTTTTTTAATTAGAGTTATCGATAGTTGTTTTTTTTTTTAAAAAAATATAGTTATCGCTAATTTTGTTTTTAAGAAAGTTATTTTTTTTTTAAAGTTAAGAAATATATATATTTTTTCCAAATAGAGTTATCGATATTTGTTAAAAAAAATAAAGTTAACGCAAATTTTTTTAAGAAAATATATTTATCGATATCTTTGAAAAAAAGAGTAAATTTATACATAAAGGTTTTTTAAAAAAGTAAATAAATATATAGCTTTTTGTTATTAGCAACTGTTTTTTGATATTAAATTTTTTTTATTAAAACATAAAGTTATCGCTAACTTTTCCTTGAAGAAAACATTTCCTTTTGAATATAAAATTATCGAAAATTTCTTTTTTAAAAAACGAAAGTTATCTACAAAAAAAAACAGAAAATTATATTTTTTAGCTAGAGTTATCGATAATTGTTTTTTTAGAAAATAAAGTTATCGCTAATAGTTTTTTTAAGAAAATATAGTTATCGATCACTTTTTAGTAAATAAAAAAATTTATAGTGCTTTTAATAGAGTAATGGATAACTGTTTTTAAGAAAATAAAATTATCGCTAATTATTTTTAAGAAAATATTGTTATCGATAAATTAAAACAAAGTAAATTCATCGATACATTTTTTTAGAAAAATTAACAAATGGTTAACTTTTCTTTTGTTTTCTTTTATTGTTATCGATAACTGTTCCTTAAAAAAGTGAAGTTATGGCAAAGTATTGTAAAGGGATTTATGTTTTTTTAAGCAGAGTGGTAAAAAACTGTTTAAGAAAAACTAGTTATCGCTAATGTTTTTAAAGAAAATATAGTTAAAGATATCTTTAAAAAAAAAGTCATTTTATTTATAAAGTTTTTTTCGAAAAGTAAATAAATCGATAGCTTTTTGTTATTAGCAACTGTTTTTTGATACTAAAATTTCTTTTATTGAAACATAAAGTTATCGATAACTTTTCCTTAAAGAACTATAGTTAGCGTTAACATTTCCTTGTGAAAATAAAATTCTCGATAATTTTTTTTTATAAAAAGGAAAGAAATTTATATTTTCTTTTAACTAGAGTTATCAAAAATTATTATTAAGAAAATAAAGTTATCGCAAATTTTTTTTAAAGAAAATATAGTTGCCGATAATTTTTTTTAATCGTTAGCTTTCTTGTAAGTAAAGAAATTTATAGTGTTATTTATAGAGTTATCGATAACTGATTTTAAGAAAATAAAGTTATGGCAAATTGTTTTTAAGAAAATATAGTTGTCGATCAATTAAAAAAAGTAAAGTTATCGATAATTTTTTTTAGAAAAGTGAACAAATGGTTAGTTTTTGTTTTATTAGAAACTGTTTTTTGTTGCTAATATTCTTTTTATTAAAATATTAAGTTATTGATAAATGCTCCTTGAAAAAGTGAAGTTATCGAGAAGTATTCAGTAGAGTTATCGATTACATTTTCTTGCAAAAATAAAGCTATGGATAAATTTTCCTTGAATAAGAGTAGCCATCAATAACTTTTTTAAGAAAATAAAAGAAAAGTTATCTAAAAAATAAGGAAATAAATATTATTTAAGTAGAGTTATCGGTATTTGTTCTTAAGAAAATTAAGCTTTCGCCAATTATTTTTTTTAATAAAGTTATCTTTAAATTTTTTAAAAAAAGTAAGTTAACAGATCTTTTTTTTATAAAAGTAAATAAATGGATAGTGTTTTATTATTAGAAACTGATTTTTGTTGCTAAAATTTTTTTATTGAAATTTAAGGTTATCGATAACTGTTACTTGCAAAGGTAATGTTAACGAGAATTGCTGAAAAGTAAATTCCTCGATAGATTCTTTCTGGAAAAGAAAAAAATTATCGATAATTTGTTTTATAGGAAGAAGAGATATCGAGCTCTTTTTTCGATTTTATCGCAAGCGACATGTTATCGGAAATATACTTTTTTATTGAAATTAAAATTTTATGGGCCTACACATAGCTTAGAATTATCAAAATGGCAAAATTGTTGATAACTTTTAAAATACAGGCTGTCCAATTTTATCGTAAGCGACAATTTACGTACAAACACAAATTTGAATATTTAAAAAAAACATTCTCCTGAAAAATTTAATTTTTGTCGCTTACGATAAAATCGAAAATAAGGCTCGATATCAGCAATATATTTTTTATAAAAGTCAAGTTATCGATAGCATTTATTAAAGTAAAGTAATTAATATATTTTATTTAAAAGGTAAGGTTACCGATAATTTTTTCTTAAGAAAATAATGCTATCGATAACTTTTTATTAAGAAAATAAAATTATCGATAACTACAGTCGAACTTCCATAACTCGAATCACCATTATCCTAAAAAAAAATTTCGACTTACGGAGACTTCGAGTTACAGAATTGAATGAGATTTGTTCTTTCAACGCTACTGCCAACCAAACTAGTTCGAGTTAGAGAAAATTCGAGTTAGAGAAGTTCGAGTTATGGAAGTTCGACTGTATTTCTTAAAATAAAGTTATCAATAATTTTTTTTTATGAAAAGAAAGCCAATAAATTTTTCTTAAGAAAATAAAATTATCATTAAAATTTTAAACAAAATAAAGTTTTCGATAACTTTAAAAAAAGTTATATTTGGAATTTTTTAAGAAAATTAATAATATGGATGGCCTTAAAAAAAGTAAAGCAATCGATTGCTCTGTGTATAAAAGTAAATTAAGAAGTAAATTTTGTTTATAAAAATCATCGATAACTCTCTGTAAAAAAATCAAGGTAAAAACCCACGATGTCGAAAACGTTCGACTTGTCGCGCACTTACATTCAAAACTAAAACAAATTTTAATATTTTTTTGTTGTTGCAAATGTAAGTGTGCAACAAGTTGAATGTTGTCGATATCGTGTGTCAGGCCCTTAGTTTCTTAAGAAACGTAAGGCCATCGATAACTTTTCTTTGATAAGTAAACTACTCGTATAAAAGTAAAGTTATCGCTGGCTCTTCTGTAAAAAATTAATGTTATCAAAAACTAAAATTAATTTGGGGATATCCCTTCTTTGGATAAAGTAAAATTGCCGTAAATCTTCTATATGGAAGAAAAGTTGCCGATAATTATTGTTGAAAAATCGAAATATGCGATAATCTATTTTGGGAAAAGCAACAATCATCGTCATCTGTTGCTAACTCTACATAAGTAATAGAAATCTATGGATTATTGTAAAGTAAAAAAAAAATTTTTTTTAATGCTTTTATTCACAAATTTTAAGTTATTGGCAGCTGTTACAATTTGTAGTCGTTATGTTATGCGAAACTGCAAGGCTTTTATTGCCCTCGCCCTGACATATTTTTTGAGCTGTACCAGCACATAGTTAACACTCACAATTTATATTTTTACTGCTGGTAAATTTTATTTTATTTTAAATGCCGTCATCGTTGTCATCTTCATTTTTTTACTGCTGATGACTTCTTTACAAAAAGGAATGAATTTCTTTTTAGATATAAATACATATTATAAATTGTTATATTGTGTAATATGAAGCTTATTAAGGAAGAAACCAAAAAAAAATTCAGTTAACTGAAAACTTTATATAAGTTTAAAAATCCTCAGAGGTTTTTTGTATTACTTACAAGATTGCAGCTTTTTATACGAGTATATATGTTTAAATAGTTGATGCGAAACCTCCTTAATGTCAAAACGGTTCTTTAATTTTGTGTAAGTTATGATAACTTTGCTACTATGACTTATTTATGTTGTATAGTTAGTGCATGTAATCCTGTGTGCTTCCTATAAATTAAGAGGGGGATGTCTAAACTAAGGGCAATTGTATTATATATAAAATGTTGTAATAAGTTTAAGATTTGTGTACCATAACTTTATAGAAAAACCTATTAGACAAGACACTTTGTAGCTTTAAACTATGTGGTATCCTTTTTTTGAGATCCTTACTTATAGAACTCCAAAGTTTTCTTAGTTGCGAAATAATTTAGTAGCACCCTAATAAATATTTACTTGTGTACACAAGCAGTAGTTACTTGTATAATATTCCGTATCAAGTGCTTGTAGAACATGTGTATTTTATTGAGGATACCTGATTATTTGTGTTAGAAGCTTAAAAGTAATTTAGACATAAATTATACTTTTGATCAGCCACAACCTTAAACATCAAATAGCGATTTAAAAAAAATATTTATTTAAGAAAATTTTATTGCTTAAACTTTGTATGTTCATATGTATTTACTTTATTTATTTTTTATTATAGTTTAAATACAATAATAAGTTATTTTGAGAAAGTAAATTAACTTCTGTTATTGAGAACTTTTGAAAAGTATTGGTTAAACGTTTAAGGGGTTTGATATTGCTTAACAAGCATTAAGTTTGTTTAGTTAAACAACACACTTATATACATGATTATGATTTTAGTAGTTTAAATAAAGTTGCTTGAGTATTGATAAATATTTGTGTTAAATTGTACATTGACTGGAGGCAAAATTTAGGTTATTTGAAGATACTAGATAGTTTAGATATTTCTTTATTTTTATAAACTCAAAACTTTAGAAAATTTGCCAAAATTTGCCAATAGTTGT
The DNA here is from genome assembly GCA_944452675.1 of Tachina lurida. Lineage (NCBI taxonomy): Eukaryota > Metazoa > Arthropoda > Insecta > Diptera > Tachinidae > Tachina > Tachina lurida. Next base: position 30,506,157 of record OX101756.1, on the reverse strand, counting down.
TAAAGCTTTTAAATGCATAAGACTGAAAGGCAAATGACTAAACGTAATACTGAATATACATCTGGCATTTTTCAAAATGCATACAACGCCGTTCACATTATTATTTTGTTTATATGGAAAGCAATGCCACACAATGAAAAATATAGGAAATGACAAACGTTGCCACTTGTACACACTATTGTGAAGTCACAAAAGGCCATAATGTGCACTCGGCATAAGCAACATGGATAATTAAGTTTTGCCAACTGAGGCGTATGATTAATTTTTATATATTAAAAAGTTGCTCATACACTTGATTGATTGTTGATGATGATGACACAAACATTAAAAATTATTTTAATTTTAATTTATGAGTAATTAAAAAAACTTATTTTATTTAAATACAAATATTTTTCGAATTAGAACAAATTGTTAATTTTCAAAGAAAAGCATTTAAAACAATTATTTTATTTCCAAAAATTTAATAATAATTGCTGCCTTAAAGGTAATTATCTTAAAAGAGTTATCTAACGTAAAATCTGCAAATGGTAATTTTTTTTAAGGTATTTTCTTATGATACTTTTCTAAGAGTTAATAGTTTTTAAATTATACTTTCTTGAAGAGAAATTAAATTTTTAAAAAGGGCTTTTAAATAGTAATAATAAAAGGTACCTTTTTTAAAACATACTTTTCCTAAAGGTAAAGATATGGTTGTAGAATGGTTGAGAAAACAATATTATGTTCTCTGAAACAAATGTGTGGTCGTTGAAAACTCGTTACTGTTATTTTAAACATTAATTTCGTTACGATGAACACAGTAATGTTTGAATTTAATAATTACATTATTATATTCATAGAAAGTGCGATATGGTTAGATTTTAATAATATAGTTTTGTTAAAAATTTATGACTACAATATAATTTGTATTATTGTGTAAAAATAATATGATGTAAATAACAATATAATGTTATCCAAAACCATACTATGTTAAGTTTTTAAGAAAATCTTTTTCAGAAACATCTTCTGTCGGTTCAGTGTTTCGTTTGTAAGCTATCGGTAGTGCACGCGTGGTGTTAAATAAATAAAAAAAAGTATAAACAAAAGGGTAGATAAATAAAAATAATATGTACATACATATGTATGTATGTACATATATCTCTTTATACAGATATGTCTGTATTTCGTGTACACACATATATGTAAGTATACATATCTATAGATACATACATATATGCATTTTCTTTCAAAAATATTAATTTATTTTTATTTTGGATTTACCGCACAGCTGTCTTAAACAAAAGATTTGCCAATAAATTTATAATTAAAAAATAAAATATTATTATTACATAAAATAATACTATGTCATATTTAACAATATTATTATAATATTAGAACATGGTATGGTAGGTATTAATTATATTTTAGTCACATCTAACAATAGTGTTGTCTTATTTACAATAATAAGATTAGGTATAACAAAGTTAATTGTTTTTGTAGATAATATTATTATTAACTCAGAAAATAATATTATTTAAACTTTGCTTTTCTATTGACAATAATATGATTTGACTGCAACCATATAATTCAATCATAGTATGTTGCTGTTTGATTATGGTTACCTCAACCATATTTTTTCTTTGCGTGTACATTTTAAATGATAATTTTTTTAACAGTGCGTTCTTAAAACGTACTTATTTTGAAAGGTACTTTTTAGGGGCGTAGTTTTATAAAAGGTACCTTTTAATAAGTTCCTTTTGGAAAGTTCTTTTGTAAAAGGAACTTTTTCAAAAGGTACTCTTTCAAAAGGTACTTTTACAAAAGGTATTTTTTAAATGTGCTGTTTTAGAAGATACATACTCTTTTAAAAAGCATATTTTTTAAATGTTCTTTTTAAAAGGTACTTTTTAAAGAAGTACTTTTATAAAAGGTACTTTTTAAAGAAGTACTTTTTTAAAAGGTTTTTTTTTAAGAAGTACTTTTTTAAAAGGTACTTTTTAAAGAAGTACGTTTTAAAAAGGTACTTTTTACAGAAGTACTTTTTTAACAGGGAATTTTTTAAAATGTCATTTTTTAAAGGTTACTTTTTGAAAAGGTACTTTTTGAAAGGTACTTTTCCAAAGGTTACTTTTTGAAAGGTACGTTTTTGAAAGGTACTTTTTAAAAGGGTAAATTTTCAAAAGGTACTTTTTGAAAGGTCCTCTTTTAAAAGATACTTTTTTAAAAAATTCTTACACATTTTAATAGATACTTTTTAAATGTACTTTTTAAAAGGTACTTCTTTTAAATTTACTTTTTAAAAAGTACTTTTCAAAAAGGTACCTTTTTAAAATGTATTTTCTTAAAAGGAATTTTATAATAGCTATTTTTTGAATATGTTCTATTTTAAATGTACTTTTTTTTAATGTATCTTTTAAACTTTCCTAGAATGTACTTTTTAAAAGGTACTTTTAAAACGATGCCTTTTAAGAGGTACTTTCTTAAAATGTACTTCTCAAAAGGTCCTTTTTTTAAAGGTACTTTTTTAAAAGTACTTTTTTAAAAGATACTTTTTTAACAAGCATTTTCTAAAAATGTCCTGTTTTAAAATGTACTTTTTAAAAAGGTACTTTTTTAAAAGGTGCTTTCTTAAAAGTTACTTATTTAAATCGTACTTTTTTGAAAGGTACTCTTTTAAAAGGTACTTCTCTTAAAGGTCCTTTTTTAATATGTAATTTTTTTAAAATATACTGTTTTAAAATGTACTTTTTCAAAAGGTACTTTTTTAAGAGGTACTTTCTTAAAATGTACCTATTTAAAACGTAATTTTTCAAAGGTACTTTTTTAAAAGGTACTTTTCTTAAAAGTCATTTTTAAAATGTAATTTGTTTAAAGTTACTTTTTTAAAAGGTGCTTTTTTTTAATATGTATGTATGTATGTATGTACTTTTGAAAATTATTTTTTTTCAAAACGTACTTTTTTAACAGGTCCTTCTTTTAGCTCTTCTAGGAAATTTTTTAATAGGCATTTTATACTTCCCGCTATCAAAAACTTAGAAGTTACTGATTGGTAACAAATCTTCATGTTCGGAGGACTGAAGAAGATATTCTTTAAATTTTTACAGTGATTTCCCTCTAACTATGTGCGTATGTATGTGCGTTTGTGTGTGTGTGCGTGTGTTTATGTATTTATGTTGGCATAACACCTTTGCATAACTTAACCTCTTTGAACCAAATTTGCTCAAGTTTTAACACTTTGGACTTTACTTAAATGTCGTGTTTGGTGGATTTTGTGAATTTTCGATGTAAATGCTTTCGAAAAATCATGTTTTCGAAAACAATTTTTTTAAAAATTATGTTTTCGGCAAGAATATTTCAAAAATCATGTTTTCAAAAATAATTTTTTCGAAAATGTTTTCGAAAATAATGTATTCGAAATTAATGTTTTCGATAAAAATGCTTTCGAAAGTATTTTTTCCAAAAATCATGTTTTCGAAAATAAGGTCTTCGAAATTAATGTTTTCGAAAAAAAATGCTTTCGAAAATAATGTATTCAAAATTAATGTTTTCGATAATAATGCTTTCGATAGTAATTTTTCCAAAAATCATGTTTTCGAAAATAATACTTTCGAAAATAATGTATTCAAAATTAATGTTTTCGATAATAATGCTTTCGAAAATAATGTTTTCGTAAATAGTTTTTCGAACATATTGCTTACGAAAATAATGTTTTCGAAAATAATGTACTCAAAATTAATGTTTTCTATAATGATAATGTTTCCGAAAAAATTTTTTCCAAAAATCATGTTTTCGAAAATGGTTGTCCAAAAATCATGTTTTCGAATATAATGTACATATTCAAAATTAATGTTTTCGAAAATAACTTTCAATAAATCATGTTTTCGAAAATAATGTATTCAAAATTAATATTTTCGATAATAATGCTTTCGAAAATAATTTTTTCGAACATAATGTTTTCGAAAAAAGTTTTCTTTAAATAAATATTAAATTACTAAGCCGTTCAAAGCCAAAATCTAATCAGTTCTGGAAGAAAAAATCAACGTCTACTGCTGCAATTTGATTAAAATCAATTGATTTCGTCGCTAGATATCGTTGAGAAAATTTTTCGAAAAAAGCGCTTTATTTTAATTAAAATTTAATTTTTTTAATCGGTTTTCTGAATAAATTTTTTTACTTGAGAAATGTTGAATATTGAAAATTTTATATTAACTGGTTAAATGATTAGAGAGATATCGCCGCTTAAAATTTTGAAGAATAAATTTATTTTATTTTTTTATATTATTCCAAAAATCTATTGATTTCCAACGCTTTGAATTTAAAATGAGTGTGAAGTTTCAGGGTGGCAAGTGTTGTTAAATGTGATTTGGCACAACAGTTTACATAAACGACAGACAACCAATTAGAAAAATATACCTTTAACCGCCAAAAAAATGTGTCCGACATTTTCTGGACCTCGTTTCGTTTTCGATCGTAAATAATCGATTTTGGTCAAAAAATTAAGTTCGAAAATTATATCGCTTAAGCTTTTTTTTTGTGATTATGGCCTATATGACCTCCATGAACGGTTAAAGTTTTGAAGTCATTATTGGAAGACAGTTTGTTATATATAAAAAAAAAACTTCCAGGATCTTCCAGTATAAATCAATATTTCGTTGATATGAAATCTAAATTATTTATTGGCTTGTTTATACTTAAATAAATATATTTTTAAATATTACATAACTTCATAAAAAATATTGAAATAAATGTATAAATGAATAAAAACTAATTTTATTTAACAAATTATACATGCATTAAATTTTATTTTTAAGACTTTTTGTAAATCAAAAATATCCTTTAATATTTCTTTAAAATATGCGCAAACAAGCCTTTCAATGCAGCACTTGTGTGGATGAATTTCGAATGAAGTCCATTATTTTTGTTTTAATAATGCAAAAATAATCAATGAATTCATAATAATGTGAATACATACAAAAAAAAAAAACAAAATGTCAGACAATAATGGAATTAATATATTCCGGTAAAGTTTTCACATTCGGTATGCAACTGAATTGGAGTTCTTTTAGCAAGTCAATATTATCCTAATAGAAAATTTTAAGTAGCTTTTGGATTTAAATCCAGGCACATAAAGATTCAATACAAAAATAAAGAGAAATTCAAGCAATAAAAAATAAAAAGAAATCAAGTAAAGCAACATAAAAGTAATAAAAGCAAAAGCAAATAGTTTAGTGGGCTTGGAAATGCTTAAAAATATTTGCCAACAAATATTTGTAGTTTTTTTTTTGGCAAAAAAAAATATTTATTTTTATGTATCAAACTATTGTTTTTTATTATTATTTTTTTTTTTTTTTTGCACAAACTTTCTAAACCCAAACCAACAGAAAAAAACAAGCAGCTGCATGTTATGTTCGTTGATGATTACGAGTGATAATGATGATTATTCATTTGAGTTTTTTAGGTTTTTATTCATGATTTCGTTGTTTTTTGTCTGTTTCGCTTTGATTTGGCCCTCAAACTTTTGATAACCTTTTTTGATTGTAATGTAATAACAAAAAAACAAAGGAGAAAGTTTGGCAAAAAAAAACGATATAATAATAGAGGTTTTTTTATTGCTAATTTATTTTCGACATTTCTGCCAGCCTTAAAGATTACCAGCCATAACCGCCAAAAAAGCTTAAGCGACATAATTTTCGAACAAGATTTTTTTAACGAAATTGATTATTTACTATCGTATGCAATCCATTTTCGTCAAAAAAAAAAAAAAAACGAAGCCAAAAAATGTGTCGGTTAAGCTTTTTTGGCGGTTATGGCTCGATTAGACATATAAAGAACTATTGCGAATTAAAGTTTATTCGAATTTGAATTGTATGAATTTTTTTATTAAATGTTACATTGAGAAATTTTGTTCGATCTTTCGAACAATATATTTTTACAAATTTAATTCCATTAAACTTTCTATTTTTTCAATAATTTCATATTTGATATAAAAACAAATACCATGAGCTATTCGAAATTTAATTTTAATACATTGCTTTTTTCAAACTTTAATTTCGATTTTCGATAAATTTTTTTTTTCACTAAATACATACATACATACTCTTACATATGTAATAATAACAATAGATGTCATAATCAACTTAAAATCAAATTTCATATATTTTTGATATCTTTATATTACATTTAAAATATCAGTTCGAATTTTCGAATATAGATTTTTTTCATAATTTTCATATTTATATTTATTATATTTATTATAAACGAATTTTTTTCGAATTTTCGAACAAGGTATATTTTTCTACATATGCATATGTTACAGAACAAGAAATGTTCAAAACAACCTAAAATTTAATTTTTATGTTTTTGATCTCTTAATTTTAATTTTTTATGTTTTTGATCTCTTAAGGTATATAAACATGCATATATCACATTTAATATATATGTATTTCGAATTTTCGAATATAAATTTCTTTCATTAATTCCATATTTTGCATAATACCAAAAATACAAGTACTTCGAAATTTATTTCCAATTTTCGAGCATGCCATTTTTCATAAGCTTGTATACCCCGAAATTTTTTTTCGAATTTTCGAACAAGATATTTTTTTCTACATATATGTACATATGTACATATGTTACATTACACAAGATGTCCAAAACAACCTGAAAATAAATTTTATTTATTTTTATCTCTTAACGTACATGTATATATGTATATAAAATTATCACACTTAATGTTTATTTCGAATTATCGAACTTAGATTTTTTTTTCATTAGTTTCATATTATGCATAACATCAAAAAGCCATGTTTTTGGAAATTTATCTGCAATTTTCGAACATGCCATTTTACATAGCCTTGTATACTCCGAAATTTTGTTTCGAATTTTCGAACAAGATATTTTTCTACATATACATACATACATATGTTACATAATGAGAGATTTCTAAAGCAACTTAAAATTTAATATTATATATTTTTGATTTACTTAATTTTCGAATATAAATTTTGAAATTTAAATTCATATATTTTCGATCTCTTGACGTGCATATATATCACATTTAAAATTTTTTTCCAATTTTCGAATATAGATTTTTGTTTTGTTAGTTTCATATTTTGCGTAATATCATAAAAACATGTACATAGTTCGAAATTTATCTCCGATTTTCGAACATGCCATTTTTCATAACCTTGTATACTTCGAAATTTTTTGTCGAATTTTCGAACAAGGTATTTTATCTTCACATATTCATATGTTACATGACAAGAGATGTCTTAAACAGCTTGAAATTTAATTTTATATATATTTGATCTCTTACCTTGCATATATATCACCTTTAAAACTTTTTTCGAATATTCGAATATAGATTTTTTATTAGTTTGATATTTACCATAGTATATAAAGACATGTTGTTCGAAATTTATCTCCAATTTGCTTCATAGTTTACTCAAAAGCTATATGAGAAGTAGTTTAAAATTTATCTGGAATTTTAGAAGATATAATTTTTCTTATTTTCGAACAAGGTGTTTTTTTGCCAAATTTTTGTAAAACCAAATTTTAGGGGTTCCGTTTCGAAATGGTTTTCTAATTATGGTAGGTTACGCTAAAAATGAGCATCTTAGTCGTTGGCGGCAAACGCAACCTCTGTATTTGTCACATGCGAATACTTTAGTTTATTGCAATTATATTTAAAAAGAAAAATTAGTCAAAATCAAACTTGGCAAAAACTATAGAAATAATTTAAAGCTGTCAGTTATGCCTATAGTTAAAATAAAAATCCGTCTTATTTTGACGGATGTCACGTTCGACATCACGGAAATGCTCATATGTGTGTACTGAAATATATGAAAGTGGCAACACTGAAATGTGTTTTTTTATGCTACAGTATTATATGCTTTTGATGTTGCTGTCGCTGTCAATGTAATTCAGTAGCAGTCAACAAACAGCATTTGTAGTTCTGTCGTTGTAAAGCCTGTTGTGGTCTATGTGTTTAAGGTCTTGTGTTGTCTTGTCTTTAAATAAAATTTCAAACATTTCGAACAAATCTGGTTTTTAATGAATTCATTAAATAAATAACCTGCAATTAATTTAATTTCTGAAGCATTCCTTAATGCTTGTCTAAACAATCTCTTTCGTCCTACTAATCAATTCAAAAACAAGATTTTATGTGCAAACACTTTAAAATCAATTTGTAACTTTTCTTAATTAAACACTTAAACTTTTAACAAACAACATTTATGTATTCGGAATTTGTTTTTGATCTATTAATTTATATGCAAAAATACCATCTGCAATACAATTTGTTAATTTGAATAATTTGAATATGTAATTAGTTTATGGTAAAATGAATAAATTTCATCAAAACAAAATTTTAAAGCTTTTAAAGTAATGTTAGGGACAAATGTTGTTGGGCAAAAAAATAGCCCACACTTTAATTGCTTTTGTTGGCACAAAAATAAAAACAAAAAGAAAATAAAAAAAGTTGTTTTTGTTGCAAACTCGCAAACGGTGTTGTTTTGACAACACGAAACAATGACAACACAACAACAGTCCTTAAGAAAGAAAAAATTAATTTTAATGACTTTTTTTTCTTTGAAAGTGACAAGAAAAAATTTTTTTCAAAGGACGAGACTTTGCTGAAAATATTAAATAAAATATTTGTTAAGTGCCTTTTGGTTTTAACTTTCCCTTTTGCAAATTTACAACTTCCAAGAAATGTTTTTGTTCAATAAAATTCTGCTTACGAAATTATAATAATTTTTAAATCATTTATTTGTACTGTTATGAATTTTAATTCAAAAAAATTATAATTTAAAAAGACTGGAGTCTTCTATTTGGAGTTTTATAATGGGATTTGGCTAAAGAAGGCAGGCGCAAGGAATACAAAAGTTTTTCTTCATTAAAAAAACATTTGTCTATAGAAATATTTGCATAATATAAAAAAAACTTGTCTAAATATTTTTGTAGCAGTTTCACAGCTCCCTTTGGACCAGACTTTAAACGAATAAAATATTTGCTTATAATTATAATAATTTGTATTCCCTAACTGTTGTGAATTTCAATTCGAAGCAATTCTCTTATTCTGTTTAATTCTTCATAAGCAAGGAAATTGCTTTTTATAGCACATCAGCTTCTAAGGACTTATAGTCACAAGTTGAATAAATTATTTAGATCAATAGATTATTGAGAGTTTATCTGTAAGCAAAGGAGTTTTGTAAAAAAATTTTGAATTGTGGTTGAAGTCTACTGATATGTTGCTTGAGCAGCAACGCAATGCATCTAGACGAACTTAACCAACAACAAGTAAATTTTTTATATTCGTAAGAATAAACTTGCTGTACAGCTGCCAAACCTGGATAACCCCAGTAGTATAAACTCCAATTTCCAGGGTTTCTTAAACCAAACCTTTTTTTGCAATATAGTTGCTCAAAGATTAATTTTATAGAAACTTTATCTCTTAAGGTACATATGTATATATATCACATTTAAAATATACATCGAATCTTCGAATCTAGACTTTTTTCAACAGTTTTATATTTTCTTCTCGCCAAAAAAGTGATTTGTAGTTCGAAATTTATCTCTAAATTTTTTTTCGAATTTTCGAACAAGGTATTTTTTTTAACACATACATTATGTTGCATAACAAGAGAAGTGTAAAACAACTTGAAGTTAATTTTATATATTTTTGATCTCTTAACGTACATACATACACACACATATACATATCACATTTTAAAATTGATTTCGAATTTTCGAATACATATAGATTTTTTTCAACAGTTTTATGTTTCACAAAGTAACATCTTCTTCACTTTTCGAACATGTCATTTTTCATAACCTTTTATGCAGCGATTTTTTTTTCGAGTTTTCGAACAAAGTATTTTTTTTCAACACACACATATATGTACATATGTATGTATGTATATGTTATATAGCAAGAGATATTTTAAGCTTCTTAAAATTTAATTTTATATCACATTTAAAATTAATTTCGAATTTTCGAATATACAGTTTTTTCCAACAATTTCATATTTTATATAAAAAGAAAGTGACATGTGGTGCAATTTTCTCTTCAAATCACAATTACATTAAAATTGGTAGGTTCGCGTGCTTGTACAATCGTTCTACAATTCTGCAAGCGAACAAATTGTCCAAAAAACAGTTTCGCATTAATAATTTGTCAACAATATTTTTTGAAATTTGCAGTTTTGAGTAAATATCGCACAAAACCATGCAAAATATGACACAAAAATATGCATTTATGACCAGATTATGCAAAAATATGCATTTTCAGCAAAATAGGCAAAAATATGCTGTTTTACGCAAATTCATCATTGTTTCGTAAAGATATTTATTTCTTGCCATTATCAGGGTTAAGGGAAAAACATGCATTTGCATGAAACCCCTGTCCCTGATTATAATAATGAAAAACAAAAAACATTTGCCATTAAATTATCTTAAAACATCCAATTAAAGTTGTTCTTTATATTTTCATTTAGAGGAATTAAAAGTGTGTGCTCAATGGAAAATTCCTCATTAGCCTTGAGCAACAATTTCTTTAGAAATGCTAATTTGAATAATTTTCCTGCTAATTTCCATCATTATACATAAGCAGGGAAACCAGAAATATGGTGCAAAAAAATTGTTTTATGCGCATTTAATATACACTAAAAACTTGAAAATATGCTTTTAAAAATAAAATAAATTGGTTTATTTGTAAATATTTTTAATTCAAAAATTCATCAACAAAAAAAGGACAAAAATAAAATAAACAATAAAAAATTAAAAAAGAATATGTGTCGCATTGAAAAAAATAACTTGGGTTTGAAGTGCACGTTTAAACAAAATTGCCATACAAATTGATTTTTTTTTGATACCTTCGTAAAAATTTAACTTCAATTTCAAAAGAGATCACGGTATCCGAATTAAAACTTTATCAGGGCAATTATTAATAGGATTCCGTGAGAAATTTCTTCCTTTTCCAATTAGAATTTTTTATTTTCCCTATTACTTGCTATTAACTAGTTGGAATTGTTTCCCGGGAAAAATTTCGCGCGGAATTTTATTCATAATTGCCCTGTATAACTTCATTTTGTTTAAATAAGACAAGATTTTTATATATAATTTAAATTTTGCCTGTCACATCTAAATATATGTATATGTACCTTGACAATGTTCCTTCAATGTCTACTCGGGGCAGAGTCCGTCACAAATAGCATAACCAATTTTTGCCGAAACTAACGTTCGTAATAACTGGGTACTATAAAAAAAAAATGTATTCAACACACAGAACATTGGAAATAAAATTTAGATTGCAAAAAAAATTTTTTTTTTGCTGAAAGCCTATTAAAATATAAAAAATTCTATAAAGTATCGAAATATGTCCTAAAAGCGTAAATTATGCTTTAAAAATTAAAAATTATGTTTAAAATATGCATGTAAGACTGATATATGCAAAAATATGCTTTAAAGGGCAAAATATGCAAAAATATGCTTTAAAGGGCAAAATATGCAAAAATATGCACTAACAAATCGATGCGAAAATGCATAAAAAGTTCTGAAACGAATAAATATCTTAATCCCGCAATAATACATCACACAAGAAAAAACATGCAATTGCATATTTGCGGTTTCCCTGTACATAAGTAACAACATAAACATTAAATCTGCTTTTAAGCGCAGGTACAACAGCTCCCAAAAATTTTGCATTTATTAAAACAAATTTTATTAAACAAACAAAAAACAGAAAATAAACAACCACAGCAATAGCAATAAAAATAAATATAAATAATAGCAGGCTTATTCATTCATAAGCATTATATTTAAGAGATAATATTTTGTAACGCTTATTTGTCTAAAAAAAAAATAAAAACAAGTAAGAGTGCTATATTCGGCTGTGCCGAATTTTATATACCCTTTACCAACGTATGTATATGTAGTATATAGATACATACATAAGTACATATATACATATTTGTTTTGTGATAAAATTTATAGTGTTTTGCTATAGTGCAATTTTTAGTAAGTGTCCTCTCGGTTTTTTGGTCATATTTTTACCAATTTTTTTTTTTCAATTTCCAACCCTAAAACCATACTTGAAATTTTTCTGGTTTTAATACCAGTACTAATTTATTTCTTTCTAAAATATAGAATATATTTAATTACCAAAGAAATAACTAGCCCGACTTAATTAGTTTTATATGTATATCAAAAAAAGTTTAGTTTTTCCATCCCTGTAATCATCCTTTTAGATTTTGTTTGCTTCCTTATACCAATCTTGTTCTTTAGAAAATATATAAAACATGTTAAATGAACAAAGAAAATAAGGAATTAAGAAAAAAATTAGTTTTATTTAGTTACTTTAATATACAAAAAAAAATCAAACTTCCAGATCTGGAGTTTTAATTTTCCGAAATATCTATACCAAACTTTTCTTTCCAAAACATAAAATAACTATATTTAATGTATAAAGAAGAAAAACATTAGTTGGACCTAGTTAATTTTATATATCACAAAAAGTGTAAGTATCCCAACCCTGGAATCATAATTTAAAATATTTCTGATTTCTAACACCAATCTTTTTCTTTTAAGAATGTAAGATATTTTAAATTTATAGATAAAAAGGAATAATTAATTTGTGTAGGTTATTTTTATATAACAAAAAAGTTAAAGTTCCCCACCCTGGAAACATTTTTTTTTATTTTTTTTTTTATTTTTTTATATTTTTAATAAAAATTTTATTCCTAAGTTTATTTAACAAAAAAAAATCAAAAAATTCGTGTTATCTAGTTACTTTTATTTGGTAAAATCAAGTTTAAGTTTTCCAGCTCTGAAAGCGTCTCACACTGTCGCGAAGGCGGCCAAAAATGAGAAAAAAAAATTGTTTTGATTTAAAACGAACAAATTACTCTGTTGCATGTGCAATATTCTAATTAAGTAAAATAAAAAAGATTTTTTTTAAAAATGTATACTTTTTCAATAGTTTTGATGATTCAAAGTCAACAGTTTTTGGCCAGTATGCAACTATATGAAAATATGGTACAGACACATGCAAACTTTAACAGGTTAATTAAAAATTATTTTGGATATCTTGCACTACAACGTCCAATAAAACATAAAGGGGATGTTGTTATAATGTGGCTACAATACATTTTTTCTATATTCTGTACCTCATATGCGATATGACGTTGCTTATAATCTAAATAGAAAGAAAAACAACTGTGAGTGAAAAAGTAAGAGTTAAGTGGTCTATAGAAAAAAAATATAAAAAAATATATTTTTCATACTTTCGCATTATATTTCTACAAGTAAGTACATTTAAAATTTTTTGTACTCTTGTCCACCTTTCTCCCCCTTACAATTTAATTTTACAATATTTTTTAAGTTAGAATTTGCATATTTTCAGTATATTATTTAGTTCCAGGACATTTAAGAAGGATACTAGTCCTTGAAACTTAAATAACCAAATTGTAGATGTGATTTATATTATATATTGTGTCTAGTTAAACATTTAACTCACTATAAGTGAAGACAATTTGTTTTGATGCTTTTTACTTTTTTTTTAAAAGGACATTTTTTGAGGTATGCTTATCCTTTCTCTGAATTGAACGAAATTTTTACGAAGCATTAAATGTGTTAAAATTAGTGTCTTTACACAATTTCATTAAGTTACAATAATTTTTCTCACTGTTATGATCAATTTTTATTTCAGGATATATGGGAAGGACACGAATCCTTGGAAATTAAATGGCCAAATTTTATGTGTGATTATATTTTACCAATTAAAACATATGTGCCAAATTTCATTTCTTTTCGATAAGTCCTTCTATGTTTGATCGCTCGTTCTACGAACTCACGACACTGTGCGTCTGCTCGATTTTGCTGATTTTCAATAGCAATCTATTTTGGACCATTTATGATACACCAGTCCAAGAACAAAGTCTCTAGCTTTTCTGGGAGCCTTGGAAAACCGATTTCACGTGCACCAGACGGACGGACAGACAGACATCGCTTATTCGTCTTCCCTATTAATAAGGACCCAGAATATATATATATATATATATATATATATATATATATATTTTATTGGTCACATATGAGTATTATGGAAATTACATACGGAATGACAAACCTATACCCTTTACCATTTTTGGTAAAGGGTATAAAAATACATTCGCATAATAAATTTAAATATAAAATCACACATGCCTGCTCACACACACACACAGGGACGGTGTTTTTTGTATTTTATTTTTTTTTTCTCTAAAAATGTTACAGATTAACAGGGCATAAATTTATCAAAACAAAAAAAAAATAAAAACAAAAACAATCACTCATTTTTAGCTTTTTGTTGTTTGCACTGAGTCGAGTGGCAGTTGGGAAATTGTCGTGGGAACACATACAAACTCGTCCCTGTGCAGCGTTACCCTTGGGAAATTTCAAAAAGCGCATTATTTCAAAAAGGGACATTGTTTTAAAGGGGCATCTAATGGAAATCTTTAATGAAAAAATTTACCTATGTATAGTATTTGTCTAAGCTTGGCGTTGCTTTTCACAAAAATTGGTATTTAAAAAAATTAATATTTAACTGAACAAGTTAAAGCAGAATTTAAAAAGTATACATTTTGTTAAAAAAAAAAGAGCAAAAAGTGCACAAAATATTTAAAATTTTTCAAAATGAAATGGTTTTTGAGAAAGGACATAAATAAATAGTGGGCAAGGTCGTCAAAAAAGGGGCAAAACGCTCTCAAATTATAAAGCCCATAATAACATCGACGACAGTAACTTCAAATGCTCTCTACTTTTTGTTTTATTTTCTTTTGTGCTTATTTTTCTTTGTAGTCTTGTTCAGGGTTGCCAGTTTTTATCTGACCTATTTTGCCAAATTGATTTTTAAAAATCGCTATTTGCTAATAAATTTGATTTTATATAACACTTTTTTAAATATAAGTTTTTATAAAAAAAAATCGCCAAAAGTAGAAATAAAGTCGCCAAAAATTATTTTTTGCATATTTTTCTGAACCAAATTCAAAATTAATTAATTAATACTCGTATAATTAATATAAAAAATATCATCAAAATCAAGCTGATTTAATTTCTCGCAGACGAGTTTTGCTAGAATTTGTTGTTTTTAACTAATCCTTCAACAAACTAATTTTGCTGAATTACAAAAATTTTTAATTTCAATTTAAAAATTAGGCACAAAAATCGCCAATAAATTTATTTATCGCCAAGGATGGCGAGAAATCGCCATATCTGACAGCCCTTCCTGGTTTTGTTTACAAAATGTATGAAATTTATTAAAAGTATTTTAACATAAGAAAAAACGCTCTCAAAATGAAATAGATTATATCCAGCGTTGCCGTTGTGACACTAAAGTATCACTTTTGACCCTTTTTCCTGCCAATGACACTTTTTATCACTCTTTTTTAATTTATAAGTTTGTATCATTTTAATAAAAATGTATGGCTTAGGGCAATCATATGCTCAAAAATTGGATGAAGCACAGTATAGCATATCAGGTATTGTTCGTCCAGTTGGCGATATTCGGTTCGATGGTGTCAATCATTTCACTGTTTTGGTCGCTAGAAAAGCCAATAAATGCTGGAAAAATTGCAAAAATTCTGACACCTAAATCCCTGATAAGGCAAGGCCATCTACAGCCGGTCTTTACTATTCTTTACCTTAACTTTACTTTAACTTACGATTCTTTTGACTATATCCACTTAAAAAAAATTATTAGCTTCATGCGATCATTATTACAATCTGGCCGGTTAGAGGGTGAACATTGATTTATAATTTAAGTATCTTAATTAATTTTATTTAATTCTCATGTATTTAATTAATTGTTAAAATCAGGGATCGCAAATAACGATTATTTTCCAAATTTAAAGTAAAAAAATCACAATAATAGAGAAGTGCTACGTGCACAAGGAATATACCAAGATACTCCATGTTACATGAACTACCGATGCAATGATTTTTATTTTTTTGATTTTTATTTATTCCTCACAAAATAACTCTTATTTTGTGACTTTTATTTATTCCTTAGAAAATAACAGTTATTTCTTGATTTTTATTTATCCCTCACAAAATAAGAGTTATTTTGTGACTTTTATTTATTCCTCACAAAATAACAGTTACTGTTTGATTTTTATTTTTTTGCTCAAAAAAATTTTAACTTTTAAAATTAATAAATAATAAAAAAGTAAATAAATAATAAAAAAGTAACATATAAGAGTTTTTTTAAAGACTCTGGCGATAAATTCAATTTTAAATCGGTTAATATTCATTTTAACGCAAAAATTACGCTTTCTACATTTTAAAAGTTAAGCAAAAAAATAAAAATCAAACAGTAACTGTTATTTTGTGAGGAATAAATAAAAGTCACAAAATAACTCTTATTTTGTGAGGGATAAATAAAAATCAAGAAATAACTGTTATTTTCTGAGGAATAAATAAAAGTCACAAAATAAGAGTTATTTTGTGAGGGATAAATAAAAATCAAGAAATAATGATTAAAAAGTGATTTTTAAAATAAAAATTATAACCGTTACGGTCCCTGGTTAAAATTCGTTTTTTTTAATTGAAATAAATGTTTTTTTTTCTTTTTTTGTTCAGAAAAAACTTGACCCTATTTTACTTTATTTTTATAATCCTTTTTTCAAAATTTTCAACGACAACCCTGATTCTATCTCACGACTGCTTTTTGGGGCTGCTTTTTTGTGCCAATTTGTATGGAAAATGTGTTTATGCCGGTATTCTGTTCAATCATTTGGTATTACAACGGCAACGCTCTCCGTGTGTTTTAGCTCAATGTGATTGCTTTCCTTGTATCAAGAGAACAATAGAGTTGTTGTTGCTCCTGTGTTTGTGCGATAAATCTTTTGTATGTTGTTTTTAGTTTTATCTTTTACACCGTTATTTTTGCTATTGTTTGTAGACACAAACCGAAGCGTCATGTTTAACAGAGCTCTGTTAACAAAAATAACAGACCTCTGTTAGTTAATAAAAGTTGGTTTTTTCTCACAAAACGAACTTGATACCACATTTTTTCACCAAATGAATCAGAAAATTGAAGCAGAGTTCCTTCTCTATGCCTATTTTATTATACCCTTCAACAAAAATGGTAAAGGGTATATATAGGTTTGTCATTCCGTGTATTAATAAGCGACCCATACTATTCTGAATCCTTATGCATAGGGAAGACGAATAAGCGATGCCCGCCTGTCCGTCTATTCGTCTGTCTGTACGTGAAATTGGCTCCTAGAAAAGCTAGAGATTTCGGTCTTGAACTGGTGTGTCAGAAATTGTCCGAAATAGTTTAGTATTGAAAATCAGAAAAATCGAAAAGACGTTTTCAGAGCTGGAAAACTTAAACTTTATTTTTCCATATAAAAGTAACTAGCTAAAACTAAATTTTGCTTTATTTTTGTTAAGTAAACTTATTTTATGTTTCAGTACGAATAAAATTGGAATTAAAAATAAAAAAAATCAAAGAGACGTTTCCAGGGTTGCAAAACTTTAACTTACTAAAACTAATTTTTTCTTTTTCTTTATAAATTAAACATGTCTTATATTCTTAAAAAAACAGATTGGTGTTAGAAATCAGAAAAATCTTTAAAGGATAATTCCAAGGTTGGGAAACTTACACTTTTTGTGTTATATAAAAGTAACTAGGTCTAATTAATTTTTCTTCTTTATAAATTAAATATATTTTATGCTTTTGAAAGAAAAGTTTGGTGTAGAAAATTACTAAAATCAAAACCACAGCTCCAGAGCTGGTAACTTTAATTTCTTTTTTATTATAAAGTAACTAAATAATACTAATGTTTTTCTTATTTCTTTTTTGCTTTGTTCACTTAACATGTTTTATATATTTTTTTAAAGAGGTAGATTGGTATAAGGAATCAGGAAAATCTAAAAGTATGATTCCAGGGCTGGAAAATTTAAATTTTTATGTATTTAAAAGTAAGTAGGTCAAATAATTACAATTTACATATACTTTATGTTTTAGAAAGAAGTAGTTTGACATAAAAATTAGAAAAATAAAAGACGTAGCTCCAGCCCTGAAAAACTTAAACTTTATCTGGTGTATAAAACTAATTATTTCTTTGGTAATTAAATACATATGTATATTATATATTTTAGAAAGAAATAATTTAGTATTAAAAAACAGAAAAATCAAATTCAGGGTTGGATATTGAAAAAAAAAATAAAGGGGTAAAAAATAAAAATTTTTTTTTTCAGTTAAAAATTGTTTATGTTTTAGGAAGATCATAACTCAACTATTGGAGATGACTCCCGAATTAATCTATTAATATCCAATAGACAAAATTCATAACAGTATTTTTATTTTGTAAGAACTGCAACACATTTAAAAAAAAATTTAAATTTGAAAAATTATTTTGGTAATTTTTCAAAGCCATTTTTCGGAAATATTTTAATCATCTAACCCTCTTCTCACTATTTGGGACATTTGCTCGCCTTAGCAAACAAATGTAAGCAAATAGTTTATATTTTAATTTAAAAAAAAATTTTATCTTTAATTTAATTAAAATTAAAAGCTTTAAATTTTCGTTGCTATTTTTATAATTGAAAAAAAGCTGATTAAAAAAGTAAATAAATAAAAAGAAACAAACGAAAGCTTTTGCTCGTCTTCTGTAAACCAGTAGCTAAATGCATTTTCAGCAACCAACCGGAAATAAACTACTGCCAAACAAAAAACGGTTTTTATTTACGAGTATAATTTCGGTTTTTTTTCCTCTTAGAATATTTATTTTAATACATTTTAAATCGTTGACAAACAGTTTTGTAATAATAAATTTTATTTTAAAAAAAATTTTTTAAGCCCGCCAAACCTTAATAAAAAAAACCCTAGCATTTAAAGAAAAAAAAATTAAATGTTTATGAAATATTTGTTGTGTTGGGGAATAACATGCTTTTGTCAGCTTTTATTAAAATTGCAATAAATCATACAAATAAATATAATGGAGAGGGATTTAATTTATGACAAATGTAACAAATAAATTAATGCCTTAGTTTTTTATTCATAAGCTTATATTATGGGCAACTAACTACACATACGTGTGGTATAAAATAAAAACATCATATTTAGCCCGATTGTTTTATGCTATTTTTAAAAAGGCTTTAAAAAAAAATTGCCCAATTCACAAGGTGTTCTTTTATATCATATTGTTCTAATGTTTTAAATTATTTTAATATATTTGTTTGGCTTAAAAAAAGTTTTAAGGCTTTGTGGCAATAACAACAAAAATTATGATATAATAGAAGTCCTTGTGAATGGCCTGAATATGTTTTCTTTTTGTAAGAATTCATTAAGAAGAGTATTTCAAAATAAAACGATAACCAAATACATATGTATGTATGTGCAGTTAAAACAAGGCACATTAAACATAATTGGGGTATTCAAATCAGTGTCTTAAGTGCCATAATGTCTTCATATTTTAACATAGTTTAGAGAAATTGTTGTTGTGGCGCAAACAAAAATGTCATAAAATAATAAGAATAGCTTGTGATTGTTAAGAAGATACACATACAAACATACATACATACATACATGGTAGAGAGCAGACAAAAATAAAAATGAATAAAAAAGATACATCAGTAAACAAACACCATGACGCGATCGAAAGTAAACATTGGAGATGCTGCTGAGATTGTCTAGACATTGCTGTCACATTCTGGAATCATTGTGTGGAGTATAAACAGAGCGGCGCATCTGCTGGCAGTTCAGTCTATTATAAAGTCAGTCTGAGGTTCAGTTGTTTATTGTGAAGAGTTGTCTATTAAGGGTCCAATTCATTATTGTGCAGAAAGAGTAAATTTCAGTTGAAAGCAGTTGATAGTCGTGCAAAAGTGTGTAAAAGTAAAGTCAGTGAGTCATTATTGTTGTACAGACAGTGAGCATTGGCGGAGTGATGCTAGGACCGCTGTCTAATGAAATTCGTCGTGCGTGGCGAATTCTGCGATATATTTATTTCTTTTTTGTACGCCGACGAACGACTGAAAACAATTGTCTCTCTCTCTCTCTCTCTCTCTGTCTGTCTTTGTACACACAACAACCAACTTTATTAAATATAAGAGAGGAATTCGTTGAGTAAATTCATCGTTGTTGTGCTTCACACGACGAATTTACGCAGCGAACCCTTATCGACGAATTCGTCGACGTGGACGAAATTCGGCATTCGTCCCAGTTGTGTTCCTAGCAAAGAGCATAGAGGAGGTATTGCATCAAGTTCAACGTAGCGAGTTTTGTGAGGCATGTCTATACAACAGCGGATTAGACGTTGTGAATCATTTAAGTAATTTAAGTTGTGTGTGTGTGTGTGTTTAAGGTCTTGATTTTATTAGATAAGTGTAATTAGTAAATAAAGTGTCATTCTTTTATTCATTTGCAATTCTTCGAGTCCCAAGAGAGGATAAGAACGTGTAACAATATTAAATATTATGTTGTGTGTTAATGGGCATGGCTCTGCCTACTTTTCTTAATGGGAGTTTGTTTTATTAAATTACACCAAGGTACATATGTATAAAGCTGCTTGGGAATTAGTAAAATAGGGGAGCCTTAAATAGATTATTTAATTTAAGAGCCGTGCCCCGCCCACTTTTACAAATGCCAAATTATGCCGCCATTAAAATACCCCAGTTTCTTGAGATTCATTTTAATAGTTAAGCGCAAAATATGAAGCTAACTCGCAAAAGGCGTGACACGCCCACTTCTGCAAAATAAAGAGATTGTGTGCGCGCAGCATACACGCCAAGTTCATTAGGAAATTAGACACAATATAATAATAAATTTTAAGGCTTCTGGCGTAATGGCGTCAAATATTAATTATATTCTTCTAGACAAAAAAAAATCTTGTATTAAATTGGGCAGCAATTTTCGCATAATATCGACAGCAATAAAATAGGAAAATCTGTCTTGGTTGTCAATATAACTAAGCGTTCGAGCGTTTTCTATCGAAACCACACAGTGAGGACGTTTGCAAAATAAATATGAACTTGGAACTTGTAAACTACTGGTTGTATTTATTTATTTATTTATTTATTTATATATAAGTCTAAAAGGTGTTGACCTAAACAGACTACTGATAAGTAATATAAATAGTATAATACTTAAAATTATTATATCTAAAAAATAAGTAAAAATACTGAACATCATTAATTCAAATTTTGTAGTATAAAATTTTTAATCATTGTTTTTGATGCAGTAAATTCCAAATCAATGTTATTTGGTAATGAATTAAAAAAGTTTAAGGATCTAATCATGGGGCCATTTAATACGTAATTTCTTTGATGCAACGCGACATAAAATAATTTCCTGTAACGAATTGATAATCTTGCAGGTACATAAAACTGAATTTTTTCTAAAAGTTCAGGGCAGTCAATGTTTCCATTAATCAAATCATAGATAAATAGCATTGACTGTACTTTACGCCTTTTTTCCAAAGATATCATACCCAGATGTAGACACCGTGCTGTATACGATGGATGCGGGCTTATAAAATTAAGGTGAGGCAATGCATAGCGAATAAAACGTCTCTGTATCTTTTCAATACGGGCAATATGAATTGCACAATGCGGGCTCCATATAAGTGCTCCATATTCCAATTTAGATCTAACATATGAAGAATATAGAAGTTTAATAGTATATGGATCAGTGAAATCTTTACTATTTCTTTTTATAAACGCAAGTATAGAGTAAGCTTTAGGAATCAATTTATCTAAATGAGGAATGAAAGTCAATTTAGAATCAAACAAAATACCCAAATCACTAAACTCAGATGTTTTAGATATATTATTATTACCCAAGTGGTACGAAGAAGATAATGGGACTCTAGTTCTTGAAAAGGTAACTTGAAAACATTTACTTAGATTAAATTTCAGATTATTTTTTTCACACCAAATAATCAACGAGTCAAGATCAGTTTGCAACTTTGATACATCATCTAAAGATTTAACACTAGAAAAAATTTTTAAGTCATCTGCATATAATAAAAAGTATGCAAATTTAAAACATTGAAATATGTCATTAATGAAAAGATTAAAAAGTAATGGGCCCAGCACACTTCCTTGGGGGACCCCAGAAATTTGATAATATGGAACCGATTGATGTATATCAATTTGTACAACACAAACTCTATTGCTTAAGTACGATGACAACCAATTATAAAAGGGCGAGTTGATGCCAAAGTGGTATAACTTTTTTAATAAAATTTCATGCGAAATTTTATCAAAGGCTTTCGAAAAATCAGTATATATGGTATCAACTTGGAAACCACGCTCTATTTGAGAAAAACAAAAATCAGTGAATACTGTAAGATTTGTAATTGTGGATTTATTATTCCTAAATCCATGTTGCTGCGAAATTATGGCGGATTTCGTATTAAAATATAAAATATCATATATGATATGCTCAAATATTTTAGATATCGTAGATAATTTAGAAATAGATCTATAATTATAAACATCATTCGGATTGCCCGATTTTAATATGGGAGTTACAAATGTAAATTTCCAACGATCCGCAAATACCCCTTCAGAAAGTGATTTGTTAAAAATTTTCATTATAGGGTAAACTAACGAGTGTGCACATTCTTTTAATAAAAAGGTGCACAGGCCATCTACATCTATTTTAAAAGAATTTTTTGAAGCATTAATGGCATTCAAAATGTCCTTATTAGATAAAACTATTTGACCTAAATTAATATTAGGATATATTTTTTCATATACACACATATTTGGAGTATAAGACTGAAAGTTCGAACTGAAATATTTCGCAAAAAAATTTACTATTTTTTCGGGATTATCGGAAGAATCATCATTATAGAACATTGAAGATGGAATATCAGTGCAACCTTTTTTGGAGCGGATAAATGACCAAAAACATTTTGGATTATTTTTTATATTATTTTCAATTCCAAGCAAATACTGCTTATATAAAAATTTATTAAGAAAGTTAAATTCCCTAGCACATGCTTTATATTGAGCAAGAACGACATCAGAGCCAGATGACAAGTAGAGTTTATGAAGCTTATTTCTTTTATTTTTTAATACTTTTAGGCCCTTAGTATACCAGCGATGAGTGGACGAAAAATTATTTTTAACTGGAATATATCGATTGCATATATTCAGAAATTGATTTAAAAAGATATCATAAGATGCATTGATAGATTTATTACGTAACAAATTATTCCAATTAATCTCCATTAATTTAGAATTTATCACATCAAAATTACAATTTGAAAAGTTATATTTTTTACACGATAGATCATTAGAATTTTTAATAAATTTAATCACATCAAGTTCTAGAATTATTGCATTATGATGAATATTTGTTGGTGAAAATGGTTCTAAACATTCATAAATTATTGTTTTAAAATTGGATTGAACGAATATTAGATCTAGTATTTTATTTAATTTATTGAATATATTATTAACTTGAAGAAGATCAATGGAAAACAATGAATCTATTACATTTATCTCATATTTGGAACATCTTTCAAATAGGACTTAAGCTTTACGATACATGTCTTGGTCAGTTTTCTAGCTTCAGCTGGCGAGCAGTTACAGTGGGCCAAAATTTACCACCTTTAGCTTGTTTACAAATTATCAGATTTTCTTATCGGATAGAGTATTTTGAGCGAAACCAAAAATAAAAATAGAAATAATCGTCTTATAGTTATGTGCTTTCGTATCTCTGAAAGCTTTGAAGATATAAGACTTTTTAAGACAAGAAAATTTTATATCTTGCCTTGACTTTTTTTTCTTGGTATTTCGTCCAAAGCTTTTTGGTTCACAACTGGCATTTAAACTAAAAGCCAAAATAAAATGATTGACAAAATTTAATATCTTCATTTGTGAAAAGTTTTAAAATTTTGCATTTTCAAAATATAATATAATTTTTTTTTATAAAATAATTTAGTATGGGCATTATTATGTTGCTTTAATTTGCAATACTAAGAAATATTTGAAAAGGCTTTTTATGAAGTCTGAGCTTTTTACACCAGAATATTTTAATTTTTCTACGAAAAACAAGGAAAAAAGCCAAAGAATTTTGATTAAAAATTGTTAAGTAATTGTTTATTTTACACCATTTCTTTGTTTTTCATATTTGGTAAAGTTTTTTTTTTGCTGTTGTTGCATCAAAAGGGCGTTAATACAAAGTGATAAGCCCATAGAAACTTACTGTACAAATTGAAGCAGCCAGAGAAAAGCTTGCATTTTATAATTTCATTGCACCCAAGCGCCTTTAAATAGCTTAACTTTTTTTCCTTTATATTTTTTTTAGAAACTTTCCTTTTTACCTGGTTTTTATAGTCGGCCAAACTACAACTTTTTCTTTCTGAATTTATAATGGTTTCTAGTTTACTTTTAATTTCACAAAAAAATTTTTTCCTGTTTGTAAGCAGCCATAAAACGTTTGTTTTTTTATATTTTTTTTATTTTTATGCTTGCTTTCTTTCATTTTCATTTGTGCCAGTATCCTACATTCAAATAGCATAATAATCCTTTAGCTGTAGGCGGCTTTTTAATGCAGCATAGTTTGCCAGTTTAAAATATTTTCGGTTAAGGATTCTTTGCTCTATAGTTATACATAAATATATTTCACCCACTTTTGCCCACTTTGCAAAATATATTTTTAAATAGCTAAATTGCATTAAATCTTTCTGGCTCTAAAAATTATAGTTTATATATAAAAGCGATAAAGTAAATTATGCAAATAAAATGGATATTTTTTTTTTGAACGCAAAATATTGCTAATAAATATTTCAGCAGTATTTTACACAAATATGTTGCAAAATAGGTCATTCACTTTGTGGTTTGCTTAATTTTTGGGCATTTTTCGTTTGCTGCAGCAGTAAACTATTTTTATGCTTCATTTCCCCGGGAGAATATTTAAATCAAATAACGTTTCGTCTGGCAAAGCCATATTTGCACTCATTTATTCCGGTTCTTGTATGAGTATTTGTGTTTGTATGCGTGTGTATGAGTGTGTGTGTGTGTGGCTCTTAAATTTCATAACTTTTAGCTCAAATAACTT
This sequence comes from Tachina lurida, assembly GCA_944452675.1. Taxonomy (NCBI): domain Eukaryota; kingdom Metazoa; phylum Arthropoda; class Insecta; order Diptera; family Tachinidae; genus Tachina; species Tachina lurida. Next base: position 30,481,118 of record OX101756.1, on the reverse strand, counting down.
ATTTTAATTATGAAATGAAACAGTTTTATAGTTAATTTGCAGCTGAATATTTTCGTAACACAATTCATAATATTTTTAACATTTAAAATTTATAAAAAAAACACTATTTATTTGTTGCTCCTACAGGTATGCACTAAATATTTTTTATTATTTTAACTAGGCGATTGTATTTAAGGGCCTCATTTTGTAAAATGTAACGCTAAGAATTGACAAATTTATTATGGAAAACAAAATTTAAATTACAAAAATAAATATTTACTACCGTATTCATAAAAAAATATTGTAGAAATGTGTCAGATAAGCCCTTAATAAACCTAAAATATTTTTTTTTTATGAATACGGCAGTTAAAATACAAAAATAAATACTGCGGAATATCTCGAGAGCAGTAGTGGATTCATTAACTTTTTTTTTAACGATAATCCCAACGTTAAAATAATTATAACGAAAATTTATCGAGTTTGCTATTCAGTAAAATTTTTAACGATATTCGCTTTAGGTTAATGTCAGCTTTGTCGTTATTTAAGTGACAATAATTTATCGACAAAAATCAAGAGAAAGTGTCAGCTGCCTACTATCGTTACAAAGAAGTTACAGAATCACAAAATCGTTATAGCAAACGACAAAATGTATAGACAAAAATTGCCGGTGTCGGATCATCAAAACTTACTGAATCGCACCACAGGCGTAGTCAAGAATGTCAATTTAACAAAATAAAATTTTAAAATATAGAGTTTTTAATAAACATACATATTGTTGCGCAAAAATATTCGAACGGAGTCAATGCAAATGTTTTATAAAAAAAAATAATAAATTAAACAAGTACCACAAATTGCTTTTTTTATATAATGTATGCATATGCACACACGTATATACATAGTTAACATATGAACTAATTGCTGCTGAGATTGTCTAGACGTTGCTGTCACATTCTGGAAGCCTTGCGCGAAGTATAAAAAGGCCGAAGCATCTGCTGGCAGATCTCTCTATCGTGAGGGTGCCTTTAGTTAACAGTTTACCGTAAGGCAGTTACATACAGCGATGCCAACTATTTATAACCCAAACGCGCTATACCCCTTCTCAAAACGCGCTAGAACGCGCTAAGTTACAGCATTATCAATAATTTATAGTCAAAACGCGCTATTTTCCTACGCGCTGAATTAAATTTTAATAAAAGTTGATGTATGTATGTATTAGTAAATACAATTAATTTTTTAGTAACCTTTTCAGATTCTGCAATATTGCTAATTAGAAATTATATCCTAAATAATTAAAATCATTTAATACAGAGTCGGATTCGCCTTCCAAATTATCGAAATCTTTAGTATTTATTTTAATTTTACTTGTCAAACTTTGTAACAACTTATATAAATTGTCGAATAGTGTTGTGATTCAAATGCTTTTTGAAGTACAAGAAGAAAAGATGCTTAATAAGTTATATAAATTTTTTGGGTCACGATTTCAAAATATTTGCCATTTACAATATTAAAATGCGTTTTTAATTCTAACCACAGTCAAAGGAATTTTATTTGCAACATCTGAATCGTTAACGAATTAAAAACAAAAAGATGAATTTTGGATATTAGACAAATGTTAAATGTATACAAAAAAGTAAAACGATATTGAACTGAAATGATATTTTTGACTTTAATCAAAACGCGCTAATTTAGCGCTTTTTTTATTAAACGCGCTAAGACGAAAAAAGCGCGCTTGGCATAGTTAAGACGCGCTAAAACTAGCGCGAAAGGCGCTAAATTGGCATCACTGGTTTATTGTGAAGTCTATCGTGTTGTCTTGATTGAAGAGTAAAGTGAACACCGCAGCAGATAGTCGTGTACTAGTGTGTTAAAATAAAGCATTGAGTCATTGTTGTTGTACAAACAGTGAGCGTCAGCAGAGTGCGACTCATGTGTGATGAACAAAAGAGAGAAGGGGTATTACTGCAATACCATCGCAGCCAGTTTAAGAGACTTGTGTATGCATCAGCGGAGCAGACGTAGTGGTATGTATCTAGTTGTATATTTAAGTAATTTAAGTTGTTAAGTGATTTACTTAATAAAATGGTATCATTCTTAACCCTAATTACTATACTGGGGTCTTTTATTTATATGCAAATCCTCGAGTTCACAGAAAGGCGTTTTTGAAGTGTAAGAAAGTAACTCCCTTATGCATAAAAAATATTTCTGTTTAATAAGAGGTTTCTATGAAAATTTGATTAATAAACCTTTTATAAAATCAAAATATTTTTTATGAATTAGGCCCTTAAAATATATATTTTTGATGAAAAACAAAAACTATACTTTTCCCACATTTTGACTTTTTTCAGAAAATCTTCGCGTTGATCCGCATTTATGAAAAAGTTCTCTTCAATTTTATTCAAAATGCTTACAACTATCCACATAATTTGACGGTATAGCTGAAACTTTCAAAATCTAAAGTAAAATTTTTTTAAAAGTGCTTAAACACAAAAAATTATTTTAAAATTTACTATTTTCATATTTTCAGACATTGTTGAATGTAGGGTACACGTCTAAAATACAAAATAATTCGCTGTTAACAAATTCTCCATAAATTGCCTTTAGCGGTATGTGTTTGAATAGCGATTGTGTTAAACAAAGTTTTTTTTGCATAATCGAAAGTAATAAAGATTCTTTAAAAAAAAAACCTGCCTTTATCACGGAATTTTTAAAATGTTGATTTCTTAGCCTTTTCCCGTTTTCGCGAATACAGATACATACTTGTTAAAATGTTTTTTCTTATTTTATTTAAAATTTTGTCTATTGAATGATAACTATAAACCAAAAAGTTACAAAACTGACCAAGACATGTGTTGTAAAGCTTAAGTCCTACTTGAAAGATGTTCGAAATATCGGATAAATCCAACCATTAGTTAACAGTTTTAGATTTATATTTATTTTGCAAAACTACCCACTGTGCGATGTCGGCAAAAAACACTCGAACGATTACTTTTATTGACAATTAAGAGAAATTTTCCTATTTTTTTTTTTTTTGTTGTCGATAATATAGATGGGACTTTATAGGTTCGAAAATTGCTGCCCAATTTTTTTTGTCTAGAAGAATGTAATTAATATTTGAACCCATTACACTAGAAGCCTGCAAATCTAATATTCACCCTTATTCCAGTTGTCGATATCGACATCCCTTACCAAAAAATTGGGGCTTGTGTACCCGTTGACGAAAACAACTGCCTCCTGTTGGCAGGTTTATGCTATTTTCTAGACCTTATGGAACGGAAATAGATTGCCTCTTGTTTGGCAGAATTGGGCATTTCACGCCCCTTACAATTTAGCTTTATTATTTGTGCATAACTAAAAAATAAATCTCAACAAAGTTGGCATTTTTTTATAGAAAAATTTTGCTTTGGAAAAAGTGGGCGGGGCACATTTTTTAAGTTTAACATTGTATTTAAAGCATCTTGCCTTACTAATTCCCAAGCAGCCTTATACATACCTTGGTGTAATTTAATAGCACAAACTCTTATTAAAAAAAGTAGGCAAAGCCATGCCCATTAACATATAACATAATATCTAATATTGTTATGTCTTTACCCTTTGAAAACGATTTTTTCTTCGGACTCGAAGTCTGGCAAATGAATAATAGACCCCCGTGTACTAATAAGGGTTAAGAATGACACTTTATTTACTAAGTTCAATACCAAGAGCTTAAATACACACACACAAACAACTTAAATTATTTAAATGTTTCACAACTGGTTGCCATAACGTCTAATCCGCTGTTGTATACACATGCCTCACCGAATTCGCTGCGTTGGTCTTTAAGCAATACTTCCTTTCTGCTGCTCGTCACACAAAACTAGCTCTGCCGACGCTCTGCGTTTGTATAACAATAATGACTCACTGACTTTACTTTTACGCACGACTATCAACTGCTTTCAACTGCTTGAAATTTACTCTGTCTGCACAATTATGAATTGGACCCTTAATAGACAACTCTTCACAATAAACAACTGATCCTCAGATTGACTTTATAATAGACTGAACCATGATATAAATATAGAAGGTACTTCCATTCTCTCTTTGTTTTTAAAAAATAAGTATTTTTGAAGTTTGTTTTTTGAGAGAAATAAAAAAAAGGTTCCCATATCGTAAAAAATATAAGTCTTCCCCCATAAAATTTTTACAAAAGTTGCGAAAAAAAAGTTGTTATGTAATAACTTGGCGTATCTTTTTAAGTTTTCTGCCTAAATTAAGTATTTTAACTACATTTTCATTCAAAATTATAGATGATTTTGATTATATTGATGATATTACATCTTGTTTTATCTTTATAATTCGCTTCTTGTTGATTGTAACATGTTTTCTATAAAAATTGCTTAAATACCCGATCAGATAATTTTGGCAAGTATATGTCACAGATTTTGCAGGCTCTTAGACACTGTTGGCGAACACCAGATAGTGTAGAGAACTCAAAGAATGATACATTCATATTTTTACAATGATATTTTGTACGTCCACAGTTTGTAAAATGCAGCTCATTTGCGAATCTTTAACACAACAATACATTTACAATGCATTTCATTGCTTTTCAAGATAATAAAACATTTATCATCACAATTTTTTTTTTAATTGTTTGAATTTATAAAAAAAATTCTGAAATAATTTTTCAATAAAATTTTCAAACAAACAGGAAACAGAGGGGAAATATTAAATTAATACGGTAGCACGATTTTACCGGAAACTTCAGAATACCTATCCTTGTCAGAAGGTGAATGTCAAGAAAAAATGAGAGAATGGAAGTACCTTCTATATTTATATCATGGACTGAACTGCCAGCAGATGCGCCGCTCTGTTTATACTCCACACAATGATTCCAGAATGTGACAGCAATCTCTAGACAATCTCAGCAGCATCTCCAATGTTTACTTTCGATCGCGTCATGGTGTTTGTTTACTGGTGTATCTTTTTTCTTGATTTTTATTTTTGTCTGCTCTCTATCATGTATGTATGTATGTATGTTTGTATGTGTATCTTCTTAACAAGCAGAAGCTATTTCATTATTGTTGTTGCTATATTTTTTATGTTTATTTGATCATCTACTTGTGTGTGTGCGTAAGCTATACAATTCTGCATAATTCTTTTTGTTTACCGAATATGTGTTTTAATGAAAACATTTGCATATAGTAGGTTTGTTCGCCTATTTTAGCGTAACAATATTTAAGTAGAGTTTCAATAAATAAATACATATCTTTATTATGCAAAATTTATTTTTATGAAATACTTTATTTAAATTAATTTTATTATTTTTTTTTTTACTTTTAGAAGACTCAAGGCATAATTTTGTAAAACGCAATGCTAAGTGTTGATAAATTTTATATGGAAAAAATTTAAAGTACAAAAGCAAAGCACATACAAAATTTGTCACGTTTGGCTTTGCGTTGTACAAAATAATTCTCTTATTTCATTTATATTTTATTAATTTAAAAAAAAGAGGTTTAAAACCTTCCTTATTTTTAATTTTAGGATGAGTAGTATCAAGCAAACTTGCCAAATTGGGGCGATATTGACTGCTGTAAGTTTTAGCCAGATCGACAGGCATGCTCTGAAAATCACATTTTTCAAATAGTAACAGTAATAATGGTCCTGCAGACATTTTTTAAAATCATATACGATAAACTACTTTCAAAAAATGATATTTGATACTCTATACCAACGGTTCTCAAATGGGGGTCCGCGGACCCCTGCGGGTCCGTATGACAATTCCAAGGGGTACGCGAAGAGCTAAACAAATATTATTATGATTCCTCAAAAGTTAATATTAATAAGATTCAGCAATAATGTAATGTAAAACGTAATGTAAAACGTATATTTCGCATTGCGGTAGGCCGTGCTACTATTAAAATTTCCAAAGGGGTCCCCGAAGAAAGAGCTTGTGAGAACCTATGCTCTATACAATCGAAAAATTATAAAACAAAGAGTGATAAAGTATCTACCATTATTACTTTTAAAATCTCGTGTGATTTGAAAAATGCGATTTTCAGAACATCCCTGAGTATAATTTATAAATTTTCCTTCTAAAATATTTTTTGTTAATTTTTTTATTACAAATATTTCTTATATAATGTTCGAATTTTTTTTTAAATATTTCATTCATTCAATTACAAGCTCTCTGATTAGTTTTGCTAACCAAATTAGAATAATGAAATAATTTAACGCCCCTATGCTTTGCTTGATTGCTGCTGGCTGAGCTTTTAAATTTAATTTCCTTAATCAAACAAACAATAAAACTTCATTATTTATTATTATCACAATCATAATTATGTAAATACTTAAAACAAATAATTATTCTTGTGAATAATTGAATGAAAAAATATAACAATTGCCACATTGTCTTTTACAAAGTTGACAAATAAAATGCATATGTACATATACATACATAAACATATACAGATGAACATAAGTATGTGTGTACGTTTTTTCATATAAAATATTTTTTATTCTTTAACATATAAATTTATTAAAACACAAACAATGTGGGGTGGAAAACTGAAATAAATTAAAATGAAATAAACACACAGAATAGTGAATTCACCTGGCGTTTTTATTAAACAATCACAAGAAAAAAAGACGAGCACCTCACACAGATAAACCAGAATATTACCAGGCACCTACAGCAAAGTTTCCAACGTCTAACAAGCTGCCACAGATACACACTCATACACACACACACATACACACGTACTCACATATACATATATGCAGACATACACACGCAGCAGAAGCACTTAAATATTTTACAAATACATTTATGAAAGCTCACTCCCATTCACATGCTCCGCATATCCTTATACACTTATCCTGCTACATGTGTTTGTAAGGATTCTTAAATTATATCTATATGTTTGAGGGCTGTTCTCTTTGTATTGGTATGGAAATTTCATTTATATTTTATTGTTTACATTTAACACAGCACATCTTTGTTCACACTTACCGAACACATTTGAAACGGCTCGCTGTCACCCAGCAAACGTTTTGAACCAAGAATAAATAATAAAATTATGTTTTTTTTATGTAAAAACTTCCTTGTATGATAAATCCACTTTTATATATTTTCTGAAAACTCTTGCCGGTCTTTGAAGTCTGAAACACAATTTCAACAATTTGCAGTTATAAATTATATTCCATGGATGCATAAAATCCACATTCATGCCAAGTGTATGTTTATTAAAATCTTTTCCTTGATTGTTGTAAAGTTTGAAACGTGTCCTTATTATTGTTAAATTATTAAATCATACGAGTATATCTGTTAAATTTTCTTTGAGCATAAAAAAGTAAATCTGACAAAGAGATAAAAGTTTTAATTTTTTTTTGGCAAGAAACACTTTTATATGATTAAGTGTTGTATTATTTCTGGTTTAAGAGCAAAATTTTATTAATAATTTTAATAATTTAAATAACATTTTGTTCTGGAGAACGAAACTAACAAAAGAACAATCGCTAGCAGTTCATCATAAGCAATTTTTTAATATAAGATTTTATCTCAGACTATATTAGACAAGAATAAAATAGAATAGAATAGAATAGAATAGAATAGAATAGAATAGAATAGAATAGAATAGAATAGAATAGAATAGAATAGAATAGAATAGAATAGAATAGAATAGAATAGAATAGAATAGAATAGAATAGAATAGAATAGAATAGAATAGAATAGAGAATAGAGAATAGAGAATAGAGAATAGAGAATAGAGAATAGAGAATAGAGAATAGAGAATAGAGAATAGAGAATAGAGAATAGAGAATAGAGAATAGAGAATAGAGAATAGAGAATAGAGAATAGAGAATAGAGAATAGAGAATAGAGAATAGAGAATAGAGAATAGAGAATAGAGAATAGAGAATAGAGAATAGAGAATAGAGAATAGAGAATAGAGAATAGAGAATAGAGAATAGAGAATAGAGAATAGAGAATAGAGAATAGAGAATAGAGAATAGAGAATAGAGAATAGAGAATAGAGAATAGAGAATAGAGAATAGAGAATAGAGAATAGAGAATAGAGAATAGAGAATAGAGAATAGAGAATAGAGAATAGAGAATAGAGAATAGAGAATAGAGAATAGAGAATAGAGAATAGAGAATAGAGAATAGAGAATAGAGAATAGAGAATAGAGAATAGAGAATAGAGAATAGAGAATAGAGAATAGAGAATAGAGAATAGAGAATAGAGAATAGAGAATAGAGAATAGAGAATAGAGAATAGAGAATAGAGAATAGAGAATAGAGAATAGAGAATAGAGAATAGAGAATAGAGAATAGAGAATAGAGAATAGAGAATAGAGAATAGAGAATAGAGAATAGAGAATAGAGAATAGAGAATAGAGAATAGAGAATAGAGAATAGAGAATAGAGAATAGAGAATAGAGAATAGAGAATAGAGAATAGAGAATAGAGAATAGAGAATAGAGAATGGAATAGAATAGAATAGAATAGAATAGAATAGAATAGAATAGAATAGAATAGAATAGAATAGAAATAGAATTGAAATTTCGTTCCATATACAATGATATACATAAATTTGTCTCTTGACTAGACCTGGCCGAACTCTGAGGTTGGAATAATTAAGCGGGAAATAACGTCACAACAAAATTGCCAAATATTTCAACAGTTTTTTTAGCGATATCTTATGCCATAATTTACCTGCAGGATATATCGGACTAGACCAGTCTAGAAACCCGTCTGCACAACATGTTGAAAAATAAATCAAAATTAAAAAAAAAACACGCATAAAATGTTAAAGGAAATATGTTTTCAATGCCTGATTTATTTTAGTCTTTACACAAAATACTTCAAATAGTATTTCGTTTAACTTTTGCATTAGTTACAAACACCACACGCTGATACAGCAATACTTTTGCACGGCTTGCCACTTCGTGTAACCTCAAGGTTCTGCAAGCGCTCCAACGCCTTTTGTCCACACTTTATTACGCCAAAAGCAATTCGTTTACCATTCAACACATCGATGGGAGTGAAGCTCAGGGTAAATGTGATAAAAGGTAATTTACTACCGCGCAAGTAACGGCTGGGGAACGAAAGTATACCTGAGGAGCTGCCATGATTGATGGCCGAAGAATCGTGTTCAATGCTGTTGGAGGTGAAAGCATTGCTGTCATCCAGCAAAAGTTCTGCTTCCATCCAAAGCGGAAACAGGAGACGGGTGACGTGAAAACGATCATGTTGTTTGGCCAGACAAGTCTGTACAAACTGCAAGACCATCTCAGGACAGGCTTCTGTAAATAATTGTATAACCAAACGGCCTAAAGGCTGTTGGCTATTATTAATTACAAATTCCAAATATATATTGGGTCTCAACAGTTTCTGCATTAACTGCCAATCTTGCATGAATACATACTGATCGTAACGCTGTCGTATGTGAAATGGTATGGGCCACTCTGGAGAACTATCGTTCTTCTTTTTTTCTTTATCCAACTTTAAGAACTTTTTCATTTCATTCACGTCCACGGCTGCTTTCAAATGTGAACTTTGTTTATTTTTTGCTATCAACATCATCATTTCTAAAAATGTGTAGGTCCTTAAATCCTCACTTGTAGGCTTGGGCTTGGGGGCATGGCTCTTTACCATACTTGTGGCTCTTTGAACGCGTAAGCGATGTTGTTTGTAATTTACTTGTCTTTCGGTGTCGTTCATTTTGTGCTGCAGTCAATTTATAATTTGCCAATGTTTTAAAATTAATAAAAAATTTTTGTTATCAAATTTCTATTGCAATAAAATTTTAATTTTATGTCTGAAGGCTTGACAAATACATTTAAAAAACTAGAGGGAATTTTTTTTTGAAGTTTACAACAAATGTGTTTTGTTTGTACTTATGTGGCAAAATGTGAACTGTGGTACTTTGAGAGTTCTCACTCAAAATGTACTAACGATAAAAAAGGAGGTACTTCCATGGTCGTAGCAAAATATTTTTTGTAGCAAATGAACTTTTTATCTCAAAAAACCTTAGCAAAAAATAAACCTTTTAATAGCAAAATAACCATTTTTTAGAAAAAAATATATTTTATTCAAAAAGAATACTTCTAAAAGCACACAAATATTTTGTTAAGCTTAAAGTTTTGTAGCAAAAGAACACCTTGTAGCAAAATTACTGCTTCTGGCAAAACAACCGTTTGTAGCAAAGTTTATTATCATAAAGAACTTTTTATAGCAAAATATTATTTTGTAACAATAAAAGTTTCTGCAGCAATTTTTTTTTAATAAATTTAATTTAATACCAAAAACTTGCTTTGTGTAGCAAAAAAAAAATCGAGTCGAAAATAACGCTTTGCAACAAAAGAACCGTTTGTAGCAAAACAAACATAATAACAAAAAAGCTTCCTTTATTCCAGAGGAATTTCTTATAGCAAAAAATTATTTTGTTACAATAAAACTTTTGGTAGCAAAATTATAATTTTTCGTTAAAAAATATTGACTTAAACACATTCAATTTCGTAGCAAACAAATTTTTTATAGCAAAAACTTTACTTTTGTAGCAAATTAATAATTTGTAGCAAAAAGTCTTTTATAGCAACAAAAAAAGTTTTTATAGTAAAAAAATATATTTTTAAACTTAAGCACTTTTCGTAGCAAAAAAGATAATTTCGTAGAAAATAATTTTTGTATCAAAGGAAACGTTTGTAGCAAAATAACGGTTTGTTGAAAAAAAAACTTTTCATAACCAAAGAACCCTTTAGAAAAAATTTAATTTTCTACTAAAAAATTACCATTTTTAGTGACTTATTTTTTGTAGCAAAAAATAAGCTTTTGTTGCAAAATAACTATTTGTAGCTAATGAACTTATTGTTGCAAAAAAAACCTTTTTGTAACAAAAATATATTGAGTTAAAAACATTACATTTTAAAGCAAACTAATTTTTTGTAGCAAAAAATTTATTTTTGTAGCAAATTAACAGTTTGTAGCAAACATTTTAATAGCACGATTTTTTTTTAAATTAACTTTTATAGCGACTTATTTTTTGTAGCAAAATTTATTTTTGTAGCAAATTACCAGTTTGTAGCAAAAATTCTTTTATAGCAAAAACAAAAGCGTTTTTAGGAAAATAAATATATTTTTCAGCTTAAGCACTTTTCGTAATAAAAAAGATAATTTCGTAGCCAAAGAAGTTTTTATAGCAAAAGAGCATTTTATTGAAAAAAAAAACTTTCGATAACAAAAATTGTTTGTAAAAAAATTAAATTTTATACCAATAAATTAAGTTATGTACAACTTATTTTTTGTAGCAAAATATATTGATTTATAGCAAAAAAAAAAAACAAAGATATTTCTTGTATTGGACAATAAGAAACTTTATAAGTAAAAGTATATTTTGCAGGGCGAAATTACTTTTTGTAGGCAATAAGAAAGATTTTATAACAAAGGCACTTTCTGAAGAAAAAGTATAAGTTTTGGCACAAGAGTACTTGCTGTGCCAGAAATTATTTTTTTTTTTAGCAAAAACAACCTCTGGTAACAAAAAATTAATTTATTTTTTGCAAAAATACTTTTTATAGCAGGAAAAAGGTTTGTAGCAAAAAAAAATTTTTTTGTGGCAAAAGGTACATTTTTTAGTATAAAGTATACCTTGTAATAAAAAGTACCTTTTATAGCAAACACTACTTTTTGTACTAAAAACTAACTTTTTCACTGTTTATGTTTTGCAATTAATTTTCTTAAAAAAAAGAGAAGTATATACTTATTAAAATATTAAATTAATATTTAATGCTAAATAGGTGAAAAATTTTGTATAATTACGTGATTTGCACATCAGTTAGTGTAATTTGCTGAAAATAAGGAAAAATATTAAATATATTTATCTCTTTTACTTACTTCAAACTGTTAACATCCCATTTAATTATGCATGTGTATGTGTTATCTTTATTATCCTTTTTTCATTGAAAAAAAAAATACTCAAAGCTGTTGTTAAGACGATTGAGAAATATGTATGTACATATGTACAAGTCAATAAAAATTAATTAAACTTTATAGAGTGGCTGGAAATGCACATGCAAGCGATCTTTTTTTTGATAAGATATTCATCCAGTGATCGGCAATAAATCGTTTTTTCGCTATTCATACTGACTCATGACATTTAAAGTACAAGCGAGTAGACATCATTTAAAGTCAACTACTCTGATTTACTCATACTCACGATGACATTGATTTATGAGTATAGCTTGAAATAAATATGAATGCGACGTTGACATCATAGTCATACTGCTCACATTGATTCAGCTCACTCAACTCATGCATGTATGTTTATATAAAAGTTTAGTTATTAAACAGTTTGCCAGTAGTATACAATAGTATTAAATAGGGTTCTTTTTCAATTCCTTTAAAATGAAAAAAAGCAACAGAGAAACACATAATCTCATAATGAGAACTTAAATATTCGTATGCGAAGTTTGCATTGTAAATCATACTTATTTGGCATCGCCCATATGAATCGAGTTAAGAAGAGTTGAAATTAACAACGTCATAAATATTGCTAAGTTGGAGTTCGATGCGCACTTCAAAGTTACGAGTGGATATGATTCATAGACAACATTGCAATAAGTATGAGTGCGCATAAGTACAAGAAATTATAAGTCCTGATTCAATTCTACTCATTTCTGCACTACTCATTGCTGTTCTCTGATACATACATATGTATATGTATATCAATAAATTTCGAGATGATGTTTTTATCTTTTAATTGAAATTTATTGATGGCGTAGTTGATGTGTCGAACATGTTGACAAATCCTTTTGCTGTACAGCGTCGCAAACACATTCATTTTTCTCTTAAAGTTTTCTCCTGTTACAAATTCAACTTATGAAATTTTTCAATTCAATTCTCATAGAGATAGAGTTATTGCACTCAACTGACAACTGAATTCTTTAAATTGTGAGTGAACTAAAAAAAAAAATTGCACTGCACAAAATATTTTCCATACAAATGAATTTTTATTAAATTTTTATGTTTACTTGTAAAATGAAAATAAATTTATATTTTATATAACTTATATTTATTCTTTTATTTTAGCATTTGCAATGGACCTGAAATCTGGTACATTACTCGTACCACCAGCAGTAAAGAATTCAAGTTGTTCACATTCCCGCTATTCGTCACATAATTTTTTACACTACGTCGGCATTGCCGAAACTATCGAAGCCGTACTTATACTCATTTTGACACTTGGTGTTATTGGAGCGAATGCTTTGGTCATATTTGTCATAAACAACAGACGCTATTCGCCGTACATACACCAGCAGGTAGGCAAAGACGTTTCATTTTTAATTTTATTCTATTTTTGGGTGTACACAAAAAATTTTCTACCGAAAACTAAAGTTATCGAAACATTTTATGCAAACCATAACATTAATATCGATCGTTCCTGTAAAATAAAGTTAGCAATAACTTTTCTATTTAAAAGTAAAGTTATCGAGAACTTTTATATAGAGAACTAAAATGACCGATAACTTTGCTTTAAAAAAACGTGAAATAGCTCTACTACACGAAAATAAAGTTATCGATAATGTTTCCTTAGGAAAGTAAGGTTGTCGATAACTTTTCCATAAGAAAAGTAAAGTTATTGATAACTCTTCATTAATATATTTTCTGCAAAATAAAGTTATCGATAAATTTTCTATAGAAAACTAAAGTCTTCGAAAACTTATATAAAGCGAACCAAAATTATCGCTAACTTACTTATCAAAACGTAAAATTATAAATAGTTTTTCGTAGCTGAAATAAAGCTTTCGATAACGTTTCTATAACAAACTAAAGTTGTCGATAACTATTCAATAAAAAACCAAAGTTATTAATAACTTTCCTATAGAAAAAGTAAACTTTTCGATAACTATAGTTATCTATAATTTTAACTTTCTATAGACAACTAACTATACATTAATAATTGCTAGAAAAGAGTAAATTTTTCGATTATTTTTTTACGTTATATTAAAGTTGTCAATAACTTTTCTGTAGAAATATAAAAAATAATCGACTGCTCTTTGGAAAAGTTCTCGATAACCTACTTTCCCATAGATAAGTTATAGATAACATTACTTTTTTTATGAAAAAAGTTATCGATAGCTCTAATTTTATTTAAGCAAAAACTTATCGATAACTTTACTTTGGATCTAAAATTATGCATAAGTTTTTTTTTTAATAAAATTAAGGCCATCAATAAGTTTTTTCATAAAAGAGTAAAGATATCGATAACTTTTCTATGGGAAAGTATAATATAATGTTAATTTAATAATTGAAAGTTATTTCTATCGTTAACACTTTTTTCACAGAAGAGTAAAGCTATCGATAACTTTTTCATAGAAAAGTAAATTAACCGGAATAAAGTTTTTAATAAAAAAGTTAAAGTTATCGATAACTTTTTTATGGAAAACTAATGTTATCAATAACTTGACACATCTAAAAAAATTACAATAACTTTTTATAAAAAAGTTAACTTGTCGACTACTGCTCTATAGAAAAGCGTTTCTTTATAAAAGTAAAGTTCTCGATTACATTTTTCTTTTTATTAGAAAGTAAGGTAATGGATACTTTTTCTACAGGTCGTCGAGTACTTTTCTATAGAGAAGTCGGTAATTTTCTACAGATTATCAATAGCTTTGCTAACGAAGGATAAACTTGTCCATAATTTTTTTCCGCAGAAAATTAAAGTTATCGATAACTTGGTTTAGAAAAAAAGAGTTCCCCATAACATTTTTAAGAGAAAAGTGAAGTTATCAATAAAGTTTTAATAAAAAAGTAAAGTTATCGATAACTTTTTTATAGAAAACTAATGTTATCGATAACTTAATACATCCAAAAAAATTTCCATACATTTTTAGAAATAAGCAAATTTATCGATTACTGCTCTATAGAAAAGCGTAGCTATCGATAACTTGTACAGAAAATTCAAATACGTTTCTTCATAAAAGTAAAGTTATCTTTAATTTTTTTTACAGAAAAGTAATGTTATCGATAGTTTTTCTGTAGGAAAGGAGGTCGTCGAGTACTTTTATATAGAGAAGTTGATAGTTTTCTACAGAAAAATAATGTTAGAAGGCTTTATAAAGCTAGATTTATCGATATTTTTTTCATAGAAAAGTAAAGTTATCGATAACTTATTATAAAAAACTTTAAGTTATTTAATAACATTTTTTAGACAAAAGTAAAGCTATCGATAACTTATTTATAAAAAAGAAAATGTATCGTGAACTTTTGAATAGAAAAGTAAAGCTATCGATAGCTTTTTGATGGAAAATTAAAATTATCGATTACTTTTGATGAGCAATGAAAGTTATCGATAACTTTTTTAAAGAAAAGTAAATGTTTCGTAAACTTTGTATAAAAAAGTAAAATTATCGATAACTTTTTTCACAGAAAAGTCAAGCTATCGATAATTTTTTTCATAGAAAAGCCAAGCTATTGATAACTTTTTTATAGAAAAGTCGAGTTATCGATAACTTTTCCCTAAAAAAAAATTAGTATAGAGAGTTTATATACGAATAATTAAAGGTATCGGTTCCTTTTCCATGTAAAAGTAAAGTTATCGGAAATTTTTCTAGGAAAAAGTAAAGTTATTAATAATTTTTATAGAAAATTTAAATTGTTGATAGCTTTTCTACAAAAAGCAAAGTTATTGATGACTTTGATATAAAATGGTACAGATTTAAATAATTTTCTATAGGAAAGTTAAGTTACATATCGAGCCTTATTTTCGATTTTATCGTAAGCGACAAAAATTTAAGTTTTCAGGAGAAGTTTTTTTTTAAATTCAAATATGTTTTTGTATGTAAATTGCCGATTACGATAAAATTTTATAGGTCGTATCGTAAAAGTTATCAACAATTTTGGCATTTTTATAATTCTAAACTATGGATAGGCCCATAAAATTTTTGAGTTTCAATAAAAAAGTATATTTTCGATAACATGTCGCTTACGATAAAAACGAAAAAAGGCTCGATATCTACAACTTTTTCATACAAAAGGAAAGTTGAGGTTTTGTGTAAAAAAAGCAAAATCTGTTAACTTTTCTATAAAAGAACAAAGTTGCCAATTACTTTTCTATAGAAAAAATCAGCTATCGATAACTTTTCTAGAGAAACTCACTCTTCTCTAGAAAAGTTATCGATAACTATATATTACAGAAATGTAAAGCTATCGATAACTTTTAGAAAATTAAAACAATCGGTTTTTTGCAGAAAAGTAAAGTTATCGATAATATCTGTATAAAAAAGTCAAGTTATCGAGTTAAGTTCTCCTTAGGAAATTAGAGTTTTGGATATATAATAAACTTTTCTACAAAAAAATTTATTTGCCCATACTTGTGCTTTACCAAAATATACTTATCGATTACTTTTTGTTAGCAAAAAAAATTGTTATCGATAACTTTTCAGTGCTTAAAATTTTTTAGGAATTAAAAAGTAGGGCTTATATTTTGAATCTATTTTAAGCTTAGCATTAAAGTTATTTTTAAAGTAGACTATAAGTTATCGATTACGAATTTATTATTTTTAAGTTTGTTTAAATGTTAAAAAAAAAAATTTTTTTGTTTTGTTTTTATTTCCGCATGCTTTTTAATGGTTAAAGCCACGTTATTTGTTAACATCATTGGCCTTAAATGATCTCACTATTGGTCTGCTGATAACACCGTTCGGTTTATTACCAGCCCTATTTCACTGTTGGCCTTATGGTGAAATATTTTGTCAAATTCAGGTAAGCGAATGAAAACTTTTGTAATATTTATTCAGAGACATTTATGAGAACTTAAGTGGGTCATATGCTAAATATGTAGTTATAAAAATAGTTTGCAGTTTTATGATAATATATGTTTAATATAATATAGTTCAGTCCATTGTGTGATGCTGCTTCTTCTTGGCAATTTCGCTAAGTGTATGTACATTCATAAAGGAGTTTTACATAAATAAGTAATAGTGAAAAGTTGCTGGGGGTTCTTAAGTGAAACGGGAGACTGCTGAGTGCTTAAAGTAGCGAAAGACATATTAATGAATTATTTCGTATACGAATACCTTAAGGGGCTTTTGTCTGGGATATGTAGATAAAAATGTTAAAGGATAAAAGTAATAATAATAATAATAATAAAGGGGGGTCAGAGGAAATAAAATGGATTTTTTTTAATGCATTACATTCACTGTCTAGAGTTTTTAGGCTTCTTTATAAAAGATAAGCAAGAGTTTTATTTGCTTAAATTGAGGAAGCAGTAGATAGACATTACAATATTTGTATAAATTTTCGGCTGCAATCAATTAAGTTTTATGGCCTGACAATTTAATTTTATACCTTGTTTTTGTGAAAAGAACCACTTAAAGCCCAAATTAATATATAAAAAATTAGCTAAAAGGCTGCTTATTAAGTCTGCTGCAAAAGCTTATTTAACGCTGTAACAGTTTTAATCAACTTTATGGTTTCATTAGCATACTTTTTTTGTGTAAAATAATTACCAGAAATTTGAAGTTAAAGCCTTAAAGCTTTTAATTAATGAAGGTTAACCCCTATAATCGTAAAAATTAAAATGAATTTGAAATTCATTTGATTTAAAATTTTTCATACACATTTTCCTAAAATTGGTTTTAAATTCATTTTATTTTTTTATGAATATGGGGGTAAATCTATAGTATAGAGTTCATGTTTACAATCCTTTTACTTACTGTACCTTTTCAAGGCAAATTTGTCATTTCGAGCCTTATTTTCCATTTAATCGTAAACGACAAAAATTAAATTTTTAAATTTAAATTTTACGAGCTTTAATACAAATTTTAAATCTTTTTTAAGAACAAAAAAAAATAAGCAGCATTCTTCTTAAGAATTTAATTTAAAAAAATCATCACCCTTAAGATATGCTACATATATCTATATTGTTTAGCGCCTTGAAGTATGCAAAAACTGTGAATACGTTTTAGTTAAACGCAAACTTACACTTTGCTTAAATATTAATTATTTTATGTTACTCCTGCTATGGCTCTTTCACTTCTCAAGCACTCTCTCTCTCTCTTTCTCTCCCATATAGGCTTTATTGCGTGGTGCTCTCTCCCAACAAAGTGCGGTGATATTGGTGTGTATGGCAATCGATAGATACATGTGTGCTTTACATCCTCGTAGATATTATCAGCATTCCAGCAAAAAGGTAAGCTTAACTAAACGACCATAAATTCTATAATTCTATTATTTGTTAAATGAGCTTGAAAGAAATTGATGTATGTAATATATTTAATGAAAAAAGAAAAGAAAAAAAAAAGAATAAGAGCTCATTATTTCTTAAATTATTATTATTTGAAAAGCTTGGTAGAAGCCAATATTACTTTACAAAAAATTAGGGGAAGTGTTTTAGTGAAACCTGGCAGCAACAAAGAAAATAGATGAAAAAAATTTGAAAAATTTTCGATAAATTTTTTATATCTGTGGCAATAAGGATAAAGTGATTAAGTCATATTTTACTGTTTTGTAGGAGAACACTTTTAAACTTTCAAAGTACAAGCTGAGTTATGCTGTTATTCCTTATGAGATTACAAGTCGAAAAAATATAAGCCGCAAAGTTATTACGCTATAACTTCCTCAAAAACCTCACAAAATAATTGAGATTTTGCCCAGGCATACTTTCGACTATCAAAATTACAGAGAAGCCATTAACTCGAAATCAGCTTATCTCGACTTAAGTACTTTTTCCTTTTTGACACAGATATATAAAATTCTTGTGTCACGGTGTTTGTTATTGAACTCCTCCGAACTGGCTTGACTGATTTTCATGAAATTTTGTATGTGTAGGTCGGAGAATAGGTCGTTATATATTTTTCATACCCCTGAGTGGGCTGTGCTACGCCCATACGAACGAAATATCTTAAATCTTGAAAGCTATAGGAGTGAGAGTATCCAAATTTGGTATGTACTCTTATGAGAGAGAGCTGCGAAGTAATTTAAAATATTGGTAGAATAGGTCGTGGGGAAGGGGCACCCCCCTTTACAAATTAATTAATAATAATCTTATATTTTGGAACGCTATAATAGCACGAGTCTTCAAATTTGGTATGGACTCTTTTGAGAGCGAGCTGCGAAGTAGTTCAAAATATTGGTAGAATAGGACCGGGGGAAGGGAACCGCCATACAAAGTAATCAATAATAATCTTATATCTTGAAAGCTATAATAGCAAGAGTATTAAAATTTTGTTTGGACTCTTGTGAAAGAGAGGTGCGAAGTAATTCAAAATATCGGTAAAATTGGACAAGGGGAAGGGGCACCCACATAATTCAAAATATCGGTAGAATTGGACAAGGGGAAGGGGGCACCCCCCCTCCATACAAAGTACTTAATAATAATCTTATATCTTGCCATGAGTTAATTTGAAAACAATTAATATAAGTATAAATTATAATAAATTTAAAACAATAATGCCCTAATTCAGTAATAGGGCACTTAGACCTGCACATATTCTAAAAGATTTTAATTAAAATCTTTATGAAAACCTATGCCGTTTACACCAAGTTTTTTTTTGATATTTATAAAGACTTTTTATCCAAAACAAAACCCATTAAGTGAAAAATTTCCAGAACTACAACCAAGCAATGGCAATGTAGTCAATTCAGATACCTTTTTAAAGAGGCCGTAGCTAATTCAATCATCTTTTATATAAATATTATGTACAGGGTAGTGAAAATAAAATAAATATATTAGATTTTATGTAGATTTCCTACAAATCTACTCACAAACTAGATTTTGCTTTGCATTAGAAATCTAGTACAAAGCATCTAGATTTAGATCGAAATCTCGTAAGTACTAGATTTTGAGATAATGTAAATGCCATATATATAAATTAAACTATTATACAATAGTTAAGAAGATATATGAAATATATGTTGGATATAATGTTTGAAACAAAATCATAAAACAAATACACGAACCTCTTAGCATAGACAATAAATAATAAATTGTTTTAAAGAATCACAACTGCGTCTTTTTTTTTTTGCCCATAGACAAGACGATACAATCGTCGACCAAAATTAAGGCATAAATCTTGGATACTTTGTTATTTTAATATTCCGTCATCAATAACAAAACTCCCTGCCTCCACCACTCATATACACTTACAATGAGTATGCTATTATTTTCTTTCCTAGAAATTCCCTAAAAAGAATTTATGTGGCAAAACAACGTTTGCCGGATCAGCTAAGTTTTATTTTATAATTATTTACTGAGTAAATTGCAAATATGTTTTAAATAAAAATAATAAATCGACATTGATCCATCAACTGAAATCCCCCTCACACCCTCACCGCGTCCCCCCAAAATATTCATAAAATTTTAAATGAGTTTGAAAATTTTTCATAAAAATTTTTTTAAATAGTTTTTATAGTGCATTTACACTGTCTCGAAATCTAGTACTTTCGAGATTTCGAGCTAAATCAGATTTCCCATACAAAACGAAATCTAATTATTCAGTAGATTTGTAGGAAATCTAATAAAAATCTAATGTTTTTATTTATTCTTTACAACCCTGTACATTAAAAGGTGAGTGAATTAGCTACGGTCTGCTTCAAAAAGTGTGTGAATTGGCTACATTGCAGTTGTTTGGTTGTAGTTTTGGAAACAATTCAGTTGATGGGTTTTGTTTTAAATAAAAAAATCTTGATAAATGTCAAAAACAGTTGGTGTAAACGGTGTAGATTTTCATAAAGATTTTAATCAAAATATGCTAGATTTTGTGCTGATGTAAATGCCCTATTAAATAAATTTTAAATTAGATTTAAAGTTTGAGCATGCACCCTTAATTTCCTAAGTTAGAAAATAAGTAATAAAATTATTTTAAATAAAATCTTTATATTTTAAATACATTTCACAATTTAAAACTGGTTTCTTGCAAACAAAAAAAAATTATTTGTCTTATCCTGTTGTAAATTAAAATAACAACTGACAAAAATTGCAGACAAAAGCAAGGAAATTATTTTTAAGTGGGCTGTTGTTTTAAGTGTCTTTCAGCTGCCAACTCTTTGAAAATGGGTGTTGGCTACTGCTGCTGTAGAGAATGCAAAAAGCAAAAAAGAGAAATATTTTAAATGCTAAAGAACAAAATATTAGGGCAGGAAAAAACTAAGAAAAACAAAAATAAAAACCACAAAATTAAGGGAGTTGTATTGAAAATAAACTATTTAGTAAAGGATAAAGGTATTGAGTACTTTATTTCTATTATTGTTTTTTGTTTTGCTCCACACTATTCAATAAGTTGCACAATATTTACGATTTGCGATTTTTCTTACAAAATATGTAGGGGTAAACAAAAGCTTTACACACAGTGTAAAATATACAAAATCCTAAGAAATTTTAATTTTTAATTAAGTAATAGGGCATTTACATCAGCACAAAATCTAGCATATTTTGATTAAAATCTTTTTGAAAATATATACCATTTACACCAGCTGTTTTTGACATTTATCAAGATTTTTTTTATCCAAAACAAAACCCATAAACTGATTTGTTTCTAAAACTACAACCAAACAACTGCATTGTAGCCAATTCACACACATATTTTTAAGCAGGCCGTAGCTAATTCACCTTTTGTTGTACAGGTTAATAAAGAATAAATAAAAAGGTTAGATTTTTATTAGATTTAATAAAAAATTAGATTTCGTTTTGTATGGGAAATCTGGACAAAAAAACAGCTTGATTTAGCTCGAAATCTGGAAAGTACTAGATTTCGAGACAGTGTAAATGCACTATAAGTATTTAAAAAAGTTAAGCATAGAATATTTAGTGATATACCTGGATATAATTATTGTACAATGTTGTCAATACACTATAAAATATTGCGCAATATAAGTCAAAGGACTTTTGATTTTGTTCAATATATTGTGCCATATACCAATACAATATACATACTTACACACAGGCAATTTGATTGTGCAATATTAATTATTGCACAATAATATTGCAAAGAGTGATACATATTTTTCTAATTCTTGTTCTCCCAGCTACTATATATTTTTTTTTGTTTTCCACTGCCGCATTTTAGGCGGGCACTGGAAAATAACTTTTTTAGAAGTCTACTAGCAATAGTAACGTGGGACGATTTAATAAATTGTTTGCTAAATGCCAGAGATATTATATTAAAAACATATTAGGAGGCGTAGCTCTGCCTAGTTTTTTCAAAACTTAAACAAAAAAATTTTAAAGCGCTAATTAAAAATAAGCAAAAAGTTACTTCGTTAAAATCGCAAAGCTCTTAAACACTGTTATTGTCATCAAGAAAATCCTTTAAATCTTATTATTGTCACCTAAAAAACCGCAAGAAATTCCAAAAAGAAGTCTCCTTAAAAACTTTAAGAAATACAAATACTTATATATTTACATTCGAAACAGTATGCCACCCTTTTTTTATATATAATTGTGATTTGAAATTAAATTTTTCTCGTACTCCTTTTTGTTATAAAAAAATATTTGCTAGTATTTTCCTTTTTGTGTTTCCTTTCTAAGTGGGTGTATTTTAAATATGTTTTGTAAGTTTCCTTGTTTCTATATTCAGTGTTTCTATATTCAGTTTTCATATACAGTCGGTAGCAAAAAAGAGCAAATTTATTTTAGAAACAGTTCCCAATCACTTCACATAATCTCACACAGAGCTGTTAAATTTCGATTACGATTAGTAATCAATTAGATTACATTTTAAAAAGACTTGTAATGATTATATAATTGCCTTTAAAAGAATTGCTGATAAATAATTGATTACGATTACTAATAATCGAAAAGTAATCTGAATTACTTAAAATTACTAAAAATAATCAAAAAGTAATCCGACTACTTTTAAAGATTACTTTTGATTCCTAATAAATAATCAAAAAGAATCAAAAGTAATCCTTAGAAGTAATCGGATTATTTTTTGATTACTTTTGATTCTTTTTTATTATTTTTAGTAATTTTAAGTAATTCAGATTACTTTTCCATTATTAGATATCGTAATCCATTATTAATCGTGCGAAACTGAATATAATCGTTATTTAATCATTACTTCACCTTTAAAAAAAAAGAAATCAAATTAGTAATCATTACGATTACTAATCATTACTTAGCAGCTATGCTTAAAATAGTGAATTTAAAAAAAAAACCTAAAAACTTCAAATTTTTTTTATAAATCTATAAGGCCGTAATTCAGTGAATTTTAACACCAACAACGCATTATAAATATGGGCTAATAAAAGAAGAAAATATCTTTTCAACGGTTTAAAACAGTTCTTAAGTACAAAAAAAATCGTTTTTCGCGAATATCATAGAAATGTATCTTAAGAAAAATAAATGAAGGATCATATTCGTGTTTAGAATCAGAAGATAAGAAGAAGTACGTGGAATACAAAATTAAATTTTAATGGGCGTGCCTCTGCGTAGTTTTTAAATGCAACGCTATGTTTCTTTTAGAGCTCAGGATGCTGTTAAGTCTTCTAAAAATCGGTAAAGTCTAACCATAAAATATTAAATTTTAATGGGCTTGACAGCGCCCATTTTTTTAATGGAGGATTGTGTCTATTTTAGAGCTCAAGATGTGTGCTAAGTTTCGTAAAAATCGGTTAAGTGGAACCGCGTGAAATATTATAATAAATTTTAATGGGCGTAACCCCACCCACATTTTTCAACTTTCAAATTGTGTAATTACAAGAACCAAAGGTGTTTTATAGGTTTCGCAGCAATCAAATAAGTAGAATAGGCGGATGCCCGCTTTTTCTGCAATGGGAAGCTATACACCCTCCGACAAAAAAAGAATTTTTGCAATCGGTCTAAAATGTACCGAGCTATAAAGTAAAACTTCAAAAAAAAATAGGGATGAATTGATAACCTCCTCCTTTTTTTTGCAGTCGGTTAAAAATATATCTTATTTCAGTGGTTAATTTTTTTGTGGTGTAGTGTTATTTATTAATTATTTTTTTGTTGGTTCTTTTTTGTTGCCAACTGTATGGTGAGAATTTCTGTGCTAGCGTTTGCCATACATTTAATTTTTTTTTGTTATCTCTGCGTGCTTATGTATTTAAGATTATAAGATTACAACAACCGTTCTAGTAACCGACTATATTTTTTAACTAGAGATGGTCGGCTCTCTTGAGATTGACGTGAAGCATGCAAGATTAAGCATGCTTATGCATGCGTATGCATAATTTTAGGTAATTTTTTCTATTACATTATACGACATAAAAAGTAACTAACTTAAATTAAAGTCTGATTCTGGCCAAGGATACAAAAAAAAACAAACTTACATGTAACGGCATGTATCAAAGTTCCCGCTCAGCCTGGAAAACATGAATTCCTTTCACTTAAAGCTTAGGACATCTTGCGTAGTAAAATATTACGTGGAACATTTGGGTATAAGATTTTTTAACTCTCTAACTTTTTCCTATTTTTTGCGACGCTATAACGGCTTAAAAATATTTATATACAAAACTATTCGCCATGAAATTCCACTATCAGTTGAATTCAGAATGATTCCTGGGAAATAATTGCCATGAAATTAAATTTTTCTTAGGATGGAAATAAAAAGTGAGACAAAATCTTGTAATTTTCAAAGTCAGCTTTAGTTGCTTCCAGTTGTTTTATTTGACATGAAATACATATAGAATTGAAAAAAAACTCCCAGGGAATCGTTTTTCAGAATAGGGCTGTATAAGTCCCTGAATAAAGCAAAGCATGAATTTTAATTTACACACCAAAAATTAGTCAAAACTTGAAGAAATACTTTAAAATATTTTTTCGCAGTCATGCAGAGTTGCATCAAGGTAATTATGTGACCCATTTGTACGACACGGTCGGTAAATATTCACACAGAGAAAAGTTATTGGGTTGAAATGTTTCACTGCCTAATTTCATATTGAGATTTTGCAACGATCGTGAGTGCAAAGTCACTCACCATACCGTCTCTGCTTACTTAATTGTACAAATATATTTACACTTTTATTGTGTGTCCCACTTTCTGTCATCCAGCAAACATGAAGTACACCAAATTTAAAAATAAAAAAAAGAATTCTTAAGGATAACAAGGACATAACATGTGATTATAAAATGAAGTAGCTTGAAAAAAAAAATACAAATAGGAAAACAACATTTTTGAAGTAGTCTCAAAGAATTTAAACACTTGGTGAACTGATGCATTTGTTCAAGTTATATAAACATAATTTAATATGAAGCAAGGAATGGGGTTCCACGAGACCTTTCGTTTTTTAAACGACTCCAAAAAAGGGGGGGGGGGAGAGGAAGGAGATTATCAATTCGTTTGTATTTATTTTTTATGTTTATTTCTTCATAACTCAGTAACTTTTGGACGGATTAAAAACAAACATAAATTTTTTTGTCTAATTTAAGGTGCAAACTTCCAATAGTAACATTATTTAAAAAAATGGGCGGGGACTCGCCTACAATTTTTTTCTTTGATTTTATGATATTTAACTTATCCAATTGTTGCGAAACTTAACTCACACAAACTTAGCTTTCGTAAAGACACATTGTCAAAGTTGAAAAAAAGGGCCACGCCCATTAAAACTTGACACTTTATATCACGTGCTTCCAGTAGACCGATTTTTAAGAAACCTTGCACATACCCTGAGCTCTAAGAAAGAGCTCTAAAAATACCAAATTTTGCATTAAAAAAAGTGGGCGCGCCTACGCTCAGTTACATTTTGTATTATATTTTACTTCTTTCTACTAGACCGATTTGGAAGAACCTTGGGACATACCCTGAGCTCTAAAAAAGAGCTCTAAAAAATACTTGATTTTGCATACAAGAAAGTGGGCGAGCACACGCCCATTTACATTTTGTATTATATTTCGCTTGCTTCTACTGGACCGATTTTTAAGAAACTTGGCACACGCCCTGAGCTCTAAAAAATACTCAATTTTGCATTCAAAAAAGTGGGCTGACACATGCCCATTTTAATTCAAAATTATATTTCACATGTTTTTACTTAACTGATTTTAACGAAACTTGGCACACACCCGGAGCTCTAAAAAATAATCAATCTTGCATTTAAAAGAAGTGGAAGGGGCCACGCCCATTTACATTTTGATATTTAGATTTTATGATATTTTACTTAGCCAATTGTTGCGAAACTTAACTCACACAAATTTAGCTTTCGTAAGGACACATTTTGGAATTTGAAAAAATGGGCGGAGCCACGCCCATTAAAACTTGACATTTTGTTTCACGTGCTTCCAGTAGACCGATTTTTAAGAAACTTTGGACATACCCTGAACCCTGAAAAATAATAAATTTTGCATAAAAAAGTGGGCGGGCACACGCCCATTTAAATTATGTATTATATTTCACGTGCTTCCAGTAGACCGATTTTTAAGAAACTTTAGACATACCCTGAGCTCCAAAAAATAATACATTTTGCATTAAAAAAGTGGGCGGGCACACGCCCATTTACATTTTATATTATATTTTACTTGCTCCTACTAAACTGATTTTTAAGAAACTTGAGACATACCCTGAGCTCTAAAAAATACAAAATTTTGCAGTTAATAAAGTGGGCGGGTGCACGCCCATTTAAATTGTGTATTATATTTCACGTGCTTCTACTAGAACGATTTTTAAGAAACATGGCAAACACTCTGAGCTGTGAAAAATATTAAATCTTGCATTTAAAAAAGTGGGCGGGCACACGCCCATTTTCATTTAAAATTATATTTCACATGCTTTAACTTAACTGATTTTAACGAAACTTGGTACACACCCGGAGCTCTAAAAAAATAATCGATCTTGCATTTAAAAGAACTGGGAGGGACCACGACCATGAAAGGTATATGTACACCTATCCCTAGATTTACACGATAGATACGTTCCTGAGAAAGTCGTGTAAATCGAAATTTTAAATTTTTTTATGAAAAATTGTGTAAATCGAAAATAAAGGCAGAATCGAGTAAAAAATTGATTTTGTTAAGAAATTATATATATATATATATATATATATTTCAACTTAGTTTTTAAAATATCGGAAGCGTTTACTCAAAACACATAAAAATAAACCTTTAAAAACAAAAACAAAATTAATGTAATTCATATTATATTCAAAAATATTCAATAAAACACATAAAAATGGTGTAAATCGAGGTATTTCATAAATCTCTCAATTTACACGAAAAGTATCGTGTAAATCGAGGGAGAAGTGTACTTCTAATTTTACAATTCCTACGAAATTTTTTCAAATTTTAATAACAAGAACTACAGGTGTTTGCTAATTTTCGCAGCAATCAAATAAGTAGAATATCATTAAATGAAATAAAAAAATTTGTGGGCGTGCCCCGCCTACTTTTTTTACTGTGTGATAAATTGCAAATTATGCCCTCTGAGACAAAAAATTATTTTTACAATCGGTCTAAAATGTACCAGTTATGCAGTAACAATATAAAAAATTACAGGCGAATTAAGGAGGAGGAGCTTCCTCCTTTTTTAAAAACTTGATGATCTATTAAATAAAATTGATTGTGCCAGCTATTATTTTTCAAAAAACTTGATTTATTTTAGAGAACTCTAGTGCTTTCTATCTAATTTTGCCCTGTAAATTGTAATTAATTGCATAGTCGGCTTGTCGGCTGACTTAACTTTTTTTTAATTGGGCCTTTTCATTGGTTTTTTTAACTTTTTTATGCTCATCCTCTGAAATCGTCCTGTTTGAAGCAATATTAATTTTGAGAATTTAATTGCCTGCTTTTGGGCTGCAATCCCATTTAACTAAAGTAACAAAATTTTTAATCTATATTTTTCTTCTATTTTTCTTTTCTCATTTTAGGGTTGCGTTGCTATACTCAGCCTAACTTGGATTATTAGTCTAACAATATTTGGATTTTTGGTTTTACCAAAAGGTAATAAGTATATTCTTGTTAATAATACATACCAAAAAACTTATATATATATATATATATTCCTGTTAGTTTGCAAGAGCAAACACATAATTTGTGTGTATCTCCCCATATCTATTTGTAGAAAATTTTAATGTAAAGCTAAATAATATGTGCAGGTGTGTTTATACGTGAATGTAAAATAGCAGTAATGAATAAACATATTATTTACTCTATATAAATACATGCAGGTGCTGAAATAATTTCATTGTAAAATGCCTAGATACATATGTATGCATATGGATTCATATGATTAATAAGCATCTCAGGAGTTAAAGTTATAAATATTTGAGTTAGAATAAGTTTATTGATAAACACATATTATTTTACTCACGAACGTGTGAACATATTTGTATGTTGAATCCTTGCCTTAAAGAGTTAAGAAAAGAAAAATCTTTAACATACCAAGGAATTTAATTCTGATGAAAAATATATTCTCATTAATGCGCACTATGGGAAATATTTCCCCTTTTTTTTTTGGTCAAATCTAAAAAACTTTAAATTAAAAATTCGCAGTTACTTTTGCTCTATTATATCTAAAACATAACAAATTTAAGGTCATTATAAGTGAGTGAGTGAGTGAACACAGTCCAAATTTCAAATGAAGTTTTCCGCAATAAGAGTTTAAAAATTATAAAAACTAAAAAAAGAAGAGAGGTATCTTAGGGCACCCGGTTATAGCTATGCTGCTTAGCTATATAAAACAAGCTTAATGTGTTAAATAAATTAAATATCATAAAAGCCCAAAATAAATATCCTGAAGAAGTAACAAAATATTGAACTAATAAAATACAAATATAAAATAGACCTAAAGCTCAAGAAAATAGTTTAATTAAAGAATACAATAAAATTATATTATATGATGATGTCAAATTCACCTCAAATATTTCAAAACGTTTCCATTTAATTCCCATTATTTTCTTTTCTAGCGGCGCACGATTAAATTAATATACTGTTTGTGGCGGGCGGCGGCTGTTAGCCGGCTTACAGCCGTTCGGTTTTATTTTTGTTTCACTCACTTCAAAGAATGAAACGAACCATTATTTTCGTATTCTGGTTGTAAGTACAAAGAAATCAAACCAAAAATAAATTTAGAACTTTGATAGTCTCGAATCACAATAGACCGAATTGGGTCTCCGAGTGGAGGTGCGCTATAGCACCGAGTGGTCTCCGAGTAGAGGTGCGCTATAGCAACCCCGCCCCACCCACCCCCTTCCTAATCTAGTGTCGATTGTTTTTTGGTTCCGAAATTCATATCCTAGCTCCTGTGTCGTGACATAAATAGCATAGCTATAAAAATGTTAGATAATGTCGAAAGTGAGAATTTTTTTTGTACAATAACCGGACTTGCGTCGGTAATTGGGACGGTAGAAACTTGACTTAAGCGGAAGCACGTTTATCCGTACATTTGTATTGATTTTCATTTAATTGGTTCCGATATTTATTTTTTAAATAACATTTTTCAACAAAAAAATTAATTTTGTTTAATTTTTTAAAACATTGCAAACACAAAAAAAATTTAAATACGAGTATTAAAATTAAAAATAAGAAAGCAAAACTATAATCGATGAGTAAATTTTTTTTTCGTAGCTTGTCGAGCCCTTTTTTCGATTTTATCGTAAGCGACATGTTATCGGAAATATACTTTTTTATTGAAATTAAAATTTTATGGGCCTACACATAGTTTAGAATTATCAAAATGGCAAAATTGTTGATAATTTTTAAGATACAGGCTGTACAATTTTATCGTAAGCGAGACAATTTACGTACAAAAACAAATTCGAATATTTTAAAAAAACCTTCTCCTGAAAAATTTACTGCCTGGCTCACGATGTCGACAAGAAATTTTCGTTCGCTTATTTATATTGAAAACAAAAACAAATTTTTTTATTTTGTTTTTGTTTTTAATATAAATAAGCGAACGTAAATTTCTTGTCGACATCGTGAGCCAGGCAGTTAATTTTTGTCGCTTACGATAAAATCGAAAATAAGGCTCGTTGTGTCATCTAAATCGATTACAATTTCTACGGTTGGTTTTGTCAGTATAGATGATTTTTGTATGAAAATATCTAAAGCTTTTTCTTTTTCAAATAAATTTCCTCATAACAATTGCTAACGTTGTCACATTTCTAGACATTTGACTTACATGTGTGCCCTTAATTATGAAAGTGGTCTAAGTCATATATATTTCTTTGGCAGAGAGATTCAGTAGATTGCATTTGAACAACATTTAGAATTGTAGTAGTATCTGTTAATATAAAGATATTTAATATTTATCAAATATTTATTGCAGTTTTTTTTAAGATTTATTTAATAATTTCGAAGCAAAAAAGCACCTGACTTAGACTAATTTTATAATTAAGGGCACATATGTATTTGCATTAGACTGAAATAGGAAAACTCCTTTTATATATTTTAGATTGGTACAAACATTTTCATATCAACGACGCAACTCCGAAAGGCCAAAAGCAAACCTAAGCCACGCAAACCGGGGTATTGGTGTATAACAAAATTTTGTTGAATTCGTGTAGTAGGATCGATTAAATCGAAATTATTGATGTGACCTTAAGTGAAACCAATCGAACTATAAAGTTTTTTTTAATTTTTATTAAAAAAATACTAGAAGAATTCTGGAGAAGAAATCAAAAATCAATTTTTTTTCTTAAATCCAGTTGAAAACAAATTAAAATGCCTAAAAAAGTAGTGTTTAAAGTCTGTCACGCGTGAGAATGCGTGAGCGTGAGCGTGAGTGAACAATTTTTTTTTCTTTTCTTTTAATATAAAATAAACAAAGAAGAAAAAACTATTTTTAAAATTTTTCGACAATTTTTATTTACTGTCACTTTATCAAGTGTTTTGTGTGTGATTTCAAATAACGCTTGGGGTTTCCATAGTAAAAATTAATAGTTTTTGAAAATAAAAAAAAAATAATATAATGTTGTAGGTGAGTGTATTATTAATATTGGTTAAAAAGTTTTCGCGTGTGAGAGGACGTGAGCGTCAGTGATAAAAAATATTTTTCTGCGTGAGAGGAAGGAATTTAATCCTTAGGGATTGATTCTAAAACAAAAATAATTTATTCTTTAATATAAAAAGAACAACAAAACAAACAATTATTTTTTTAAAAATTTTTCGACAATTTTGATTTAGTGTCTGTCACCTTATCAAGTGTTTTGTATGTGATTTCAAATAACGCTTGGGGTTTTCATAATAAAAATTTAAAGTTTTTGAAATTTAAAAAAAATTTAATATAATGTCGTAGGTGAGTGTATTAAATATTGGTCAAAAGTTGTCACGCGTGAGAGGACGTGAGCGTCAGTGATAAAAAATATTTTTCTGCGTGAGAGGAAGGAATTTAATCCTTAGGGATTGATTCTAAAACAAAAATAATTTATTCTTTAATATAAAAAGAACAACAAAACAAACAATTATTTTTTAAAAAATTTTTCGACAATTTTGATTTAGTGTCTGTCACCTTATCAAGTGTTTTGTATGTGATTTCAAATAACGCTTGGGGTTTTCATAATAAAAATTTAAAGTTTTTGAAATTTAAAAAAAAATTTAATATAATGTCGTAGGTGAGTGTATTAAATATTGGTCAAAAGTTGTCACGCGTGAGAGGACGTGAGCGTCAGTGATAAAAAATATTTTTCTGCGTGAGAGGAAGGAATTTAATCCTTAGGGATTGATTCCAAAACAAAAATAATTTATTCTTTAATATAAAAAGAACAACAAAACAAACAATTATTTTTTAAAAAATTTTTCGACAATTTTGATTTACTGTCTGTCACCTTATCAAGTGTGATTTCACACTTGATAAGGTGACAGGTTTGAGGTTTTTGAGGGTTTTCGTAATAAAAATTAAAAAAAATAAAAAAAAATAAATAAAATATCGAGGTTGAGGGTATTATTAATATTAGTATAGCACATGAGAGCCGGTGAGCGTGAGTGAAAAATTTTTTTCTATGAGATTAGGTGATAAGAACTTTCGGCAGGTTAAAAAAGAAGGTTTCCAAAAAATTAATTCAATCGGTCACGCCTTTGCGTGTTATTAATTATGGCCACAAAATGGGTAAAATTTCCCATAGTGCTATGGAGGAAAAAGGGCGGTTTTCTTCACATAAAAAACGATTCACGAGCACTCAATATTTGGACTCTTTTTCCCCGATAAGTGCTCATTATTTTCCAAGTCAATCACATGAGCTTTAGGTTAAAGTTTAGATTTTTCTTTTGTACCTTGTGAATAAAAATAATTAAGACTTATAAATTAAACTGTCAGCCTGTTCGAATCAATAAATATAGAAACAAATGAAGTTCGAATAATAATTAAAATTAACTACACTTCTCTTGGTTGGTTTATGTGGCTGCCTTCTACACGCAGACGGTCAAGTGGAATCTAGACGATTTCCTTTTGAAAGGACCACTACACTCATCGGTGTCAACCTATGTAGAACCGTATCTAAGTATTCTGATACGGTGATCGTTACTAGATCCAACCAGTCACGTTGAAATATCTGATAAGTTCACTGAATACAATCTCAGATAAATCTGAAAGATCGTCTAGTAAGTACATAGCTGCCTAAAAATTTGTTTCTCTAGAGATGCAAAGTGGAAGATTGTCTCTTAATTGGTTTCTTTTCGACAACTTGGGAAGAACTCATTATAGGACAGACCTATCCTACTAGCATATCTGCCGACCGTCCAGTATCCCGTCATAACTGCAACAAGCCTTGCGATGTCCCTATTGCAATGCATAACACTTCTTTTAGGGTCAAATGAAATTTTTTGTTTAAATATGACGACATGCAAATTTTTTTTCCAAAATTGCAAAATATTTTTTTTTACATCCCTTAAATTAAATTCAACTATACTTCTTTTAAAGACATATGAAAATAAAAATAAGAAATTGTTCTACACTTAAATTTTTTCCAAAACTGCACAAAAAAATTGTTGTTACATCCCACTGTGCAAAATTTGCCCTCCCCAGCTTTATACGAGTTTTTGCTAATTTTTTTTTAGTTTTTTTTAAGTAAAATTGTACGGTTCAACTTCGTGTTGAACTTTTGGGCCCAAATTAAATTTTCAACATATGACATTATTACTATTAAAAAGTCCTTTTTATTTTTTTTATAAATTTTTATTTAATATCTACGACTACAAACCAGTCGACACTTTTTTGAACAACTAATTATATATATTGCTGTAGTTTTCTGTATGTTTAGCCTCAATCATTAATCTATTTTTTCTCTGTTAGGTTACTATTTTAATAACACCGGTCTTATGGCTTGTGAGCCATTTTATAGTAAGCCATCGTATCGTATATTGGCCACATGTGCCTTCTACTTTCCCACCACCATGGTACTGATGTATTGCTATGGTTCCAGCTTTCACATGAGTCGCTTCAGACTTAATGATCCAACGATGCCTTTAACAGCTGCCGCACATCATCCAGCTTATCAGCATCATCCCCTGCATCATTATCATCATCATCATCAACATACGCCGCATCCCCACTTACATCATTATCATCATCGTGGCAGTATTGGCAGTGGTGGTATGCTGACGGCGGGTGGGACTATGGGTGCGGGTGGTGGTGGTGGTGCTGGTGCCACCACGCCCTCCTCTATGCTGCCAAATACACCGGTAATGAACTTGAGCATGGCCATGAGTATGGGCTTGGGTATAAATACTCCAGCAAATACTATTACCAAAAAGGTGAGAGATATTGTGTATGATTTTATTTTTTCTATAAAATTTAATTAATTCCTTGTCAAACGAATTTGAAAAAGGAAGAGATTGTAACATATTAATCATCGTGTGTATGTGTGTATTTTCCCTTTATTAATTTTTTTTATTACAAACTACATACAAAGAGATTTAATATTTGTTATGGATTAATATATTTCATGTGAAAGGAGTGTTACAAACACAATATTCCTTGATATTATGACATTTTTTAAATCTTTTGCAAAAAATAAGATTTTCACTTAATATTTGCGTTTATCAAACTTTCAAACAAAAATAAGAAGTTTAAATTAAAAAAAAAAATACATAAACAGGTTTACGATTTTTCTACAAAAACCGATCTTAATAATCGGTTTTTGCTACTAAAACCGGTTGGAATAACCGGTTAAATCGGTTGAAACTCGCGTAAAAGAATTAATTTTTGCTTTTAAACAATTAAAATAGTTGCGAATGACCGGTTTTTTTCTATTCAAAAGTTGTAAAAACGTTTTTTGATGACCGTTTTTTGATTTACAAATGGCTAGAATATCCGGGTTTTTTCACAAAAACCGCTTCAAATGTTTCTTTTTTTTTAATAGAAAATGGTTTTAATAAAGAATTTTTGCTTTTAAACAATTAAAATAGTTCCGAATGATGGGGGTTTCCATTTAAAAATAGTAAAAACGATTTTTGATAACCGGTTTTTGATTTACAAATGGCTAGAATATCCGGTTTTTTTTTCACAAAAACCGCTTCAAATATTTCTTTTTTTTTCAATAGAAAATGGTTTTAATAAAGAATTTTTGCTTTTAAACAATTAAAATAGTTCCGAATGATGGGGAGTTCCATTCAAAAATAGTAAAAACGATTTTTGATGACCGGTTATTGATTTACAAATGGTTAAAATATCCGATTTTTTTATTAAAATTGATTAGAACAAGCCATCTTTCACAAAACCGCTTCCAAGGTTTCTCTTTTTCTATTAAAACATGGTTTTAATAAAGAATTTTTCTGGTTAAAGCTCACCATGAGAAGCTATTTTAGAAATTCGTTAATTTAAACCTCTTCGCAGAACCATTTGTTTGTTTACACATGTTTAGAATAAGATATTTTTATTTGTTCTATTAAAAAGCGATTCCAAAAGCAGATTCTCTACAAAAACGCGGTTCAACGAGAACAAGAATATATTAATTTAAAAATTTATAACAGTTTTATAGTGCAAACCAGTTTAGGAAACCGGGTTTTGCCATAGAAAACCGGATCTTCCTCCCAAAAAAAACCCGGTTTTAGTAAATGTTATTTTAAGCTTAAATGGGCATTGAAAAAATTATTTGTTAATTAAACTCATTTCCTAACTAAACCGGTTTTTTATTTAAATCGTTTTAGAGAATCCGGTTGTCGGGGTTTCTATTCAAATTTAATTCAATTTAAAAAAATTAAATCAGTTATTGGAAACCAGCTTTAATAACCGGTTTTCACCACTAAAACCCGGTTCTACCTACAAGAAACCAGTTCGAGTAACTGGTATTTTTAGCTAAAATCCGCTTCAAGGAATTAACTTGTTAATTAAACTCATTTTATAACCGGTTTTTATTTACATCTGCTAAGAGTATCCGGCCTTCCGGTTTTTTATTCAAATAAACCAACTTTTACAAAATTTAATTCAATTTAAAAAAAAATTACAACAGTTTTATATTGCAAGCCAGCTTAAATAACCGGGTTTCGCCACAAAAACCCCGTTCTTCCTTAAAAAAAAACCCCGGTTCGAGTAACTGGCATTTTTACCTAAACCTTGCTGCGAGCAACGAACTGGTTAATCAAACTGATTTCCTAATCTGGGGTCGAATCGTCACATCCGTGAACGTACAACTCGTCACGTAAAAACACCATTTTCGGATTATGACAAACGTGAACGTACCGAAATCCCATTCAGCTTATACGATTGACGTGTCACTTAATTTGTTTTCGTACGATTGCCGATACGAACACGGATGTGACGATTTGAGCCCCGGTTTTTTTATTTACACCAGTTTAGGGTAACCGGTTTTCGGGGTTTCTATTCAAAAGTATTTTAAATAAGCTAACTTGCGCAAAAGTTAGGTCAATAAGAAGAAATTACATCAGTTTTATATTGGAAACCAGCTTAAATATCCGGGTTTTAGCCTAAAAACGGGTTCTTGCTGCAACAAAACCTTGTCAAAAAACTTACTTTGTTAGTTAAAATCATTTCTAAAACTGAATAATATCCGGTTTTGGGGTTTCCTATTCTGCACTTTTATTTAATGTACACAAGCCATATTTATGATTTATGGTAACTAGTTTCGGTAGCTAGATCCGGTAACTAGTACCGGTAGCTAGTTCCGGTAACTAGATCTGGTAAATAGCTCAGGTAACTAGTTCCGGTAACTAACTCTGGTAACTATTTCCGGTAACTAGTTCCATTAACTAGTTCCGGTAACTAGTTCCGGTAACTAGTTTCGGTAACTAGTTTCAGTAACTAGTTCCAGTAAATAGTTCCGGTAACTAGTTTCAGTAAATAGTTCCAGTAAATACATAGTTCCAAAAACTAGTTCCGGTAACTAGTTCCGGTAACTAGTTCCGGTAACAAGTTCCGGTAACTAGTTTCGGTAACTAGTTCCGGTAAATAGTTCCGGTAAATAGTTCCGCTAACTAGTTCCACTTACTAGATCCGGTAACTAGTTCCGGTATTTATTTCCGGTATTTAGTTCCGGCAACTAGTTCCGGTTGGCCATGCATGTCTACACAATGAATCAAACAATTTAATTTCAACTTAATATTTCCGTATTTAATTATCTAAGCTATTAGAAGTTCTTAAGAACCAGCACATAAATATTTTTCATTAATATTCTCTAACATTTAATTTCATTTCAATTAAAACATAATCAACTGGTGCTGCTGCTGCTCCCATTTTAATACTGCTACCTCTTCTGGTATCATCTCCCTCTGTAATGACTTAATTAAACAATTTGGCTGATATCGTCGTACATGCATTCATGTGTCAATGGCTGTGGATTGAAATCCTTTTATATGCATTCACTGCTGTCTTTGCTGGCGGGTAATAAAACAGATTGTCCCTTTACAAGAGAAAAGTTCCACTGGCTCGACGTCACGTTCAATGGCAACAATATCATTGGGTTTCATTGTTATGGTTACACCCTGGACAATACAAGAAATTGTAACAGCGTGTACGGGCTCGAAGGTAAGTTATTGATACTCGTAGAATTTGTTTTTACAAATGCTTTATAAAGCTTTCCTTATTTTATTTTAAACACGAAGGACTACAGCAATCAAAATCCACAATAAAGAGTTGCTCGCAAATATATTTTAAGTGAATATCGAATTTCGCAATTTTTAAAATATGTTGTAAAGAATAATATTAAATTTTTAAGTTAAGTGAACAAAATAAAAATAAAAAAAAAAATATGAATATTTTAAGCCACCACTTTTAACAGTTTTTAAGCGCGGTTTCCACAAGTCAGGTAGACAACTCGTCTAGAATTTTTGTATGAAAATCTCTAAACAAATATGACAGCTTTCCATATAAATGTTATACTCAAGTCGATCGTCTGGGTTGTAGAAACAGGGGGTAAACCCCTGAAATATTTATGTGCTGCCTGTAACAGTATGCAAATTTGTATTTTATATATTTTCAAATATATTTGAAATATTACCTGAGACTTGCTAAAGGCCGTGATACACTATCCTACACAATCGAGCGATTTTTTAAGCAAATACAACCCTGTACCTGGATTCTGTAACTTTTTGCGAATCGCAAATCGTAATATTTATCAACATATTTATTCGCTTGCGATAACGATAATGTGATTCCGTAATACCTTTTTTACGATAGTCCTCAGCTTTATCTTACTCACCATTTAATTCAATATTATGTGGAAAAGCACAAAGAATAATTAAGAAAAACTTAGTGAATTTGAGCTTGTGACTTTATTTTATTTTCCTCCAACCCACAGCGAATATCGTTAAAATATGTTACTGAATAGCAAAATCGATAAATTTTCGTTCTATCTATTAAAGCGATACGATTATCGTAATAAAAGTTACTGAATCCAGGAACTGATATGATGGAGTCTACGAAAATTTTCAAAAGACAATAACAATTCATCAGATCAGGGTTGTATTTTTTTGTAGCTCTTGCGATTGTATAGGATAGTGAGTGATGGCCTTAAGTATTAAATAAATTTAAGGTTTTTTTAATTTTTAAATTTTGTTTAAAAAAAAATTATTCCATATATTTTTATATTAAATTAAATTATATATTATGAAGCGTTTCTTTAAGTAAAAAAAAATCACAAAATCAAATATTTGCTAGCAACTCCTAAAAATAGGCAACAAAAAATTCAAATATTCTCCCCTAGAGAACGGCAACATTTTTTCCTTAATCTAGAACCAAAATTCCGTAGTTGTAGTTAAAATACCGCTAATTCATGACGAATTCGGAACATTTGGTTTAGTGGGTAGTGCAGTTATACATATAGATATCGTCAGCTCATTATTGGTTTGCAGCATACGCCAAAAAGTCAGAATGGAGAAAAACGACAAAACAATATTTATTTAACCTTAAAATAGTTGATATGGAGCACAATTAATGCTAAATATCTCGGAAACCATAATTAATTTCGCAAAACCTATTTTGGATTCAGAAGGGTGATACTCAAAATATATACACCCCATACCTAACACATTTTTTTAAAAAATGGTCGGTGGATCAAACCAATAATGGGCTGACGATATATCGTTACCTTATTTTTTTATTTGAAATCGAGTTTTTTGTATATTTCGATAGCAGAATATTTAATGCAAAAATTTCTGCTTCAAAAAAAAGTGAGTTAGGGCCTTTCTATATTAAGGTTCGTTACCTTAATACAACATGTACATGCATGCCTACACATAAACATGTATGTATATTATTTCAAATGTTTTTTGTTTCGAACTTTCCTCACAAATTAGTTTTTGTTTAGTCTCTTGTTTTAATTGCACTTAAATTTCTTTCATCGTTACAGTTACCGCCATTTTTGGATTTTCTGGTCACCTGGACTGCCTTAAGCAATAGTTTTTGGAATCCTTTTATGTACTGGCTGTTAAATGCGGACTTTAGGCGTTTAAGTAAACAACTTTTGGCATTACCAGTAAGTTTTCCTTCATTATTACATACATACATATTTTTAGTTCTCCCTCCCTCCCTTCCTCCTTGCTCCTGCTGTTTGTTTAGTTTATTTGTTTTTATAGTTTATGATTATGATTATTATGCCCCAGTGTATCATAGAAAATGAGTGAGTGTTTGACTCTCCTCTCTGCTAACTACATGCCAACGACAAGAGCCATAAAAATTATTAACAATACACATACTTATAAGTTAATGGTACTTGAAATTTTGGGGGGTGGGGGCGGGACATGAAAGAAAGAACAGAAGCTTAAGAGAGTTAAGCATGTATGTGCATGTCAGCGTTTACATACGAGTATGTATGTACGTCCAGCATATGAAATATTTTGGGTAATAGAATTGTTATTCAACAGGATTAAATGACAATAAAAGTCAGTTATTTATGTGTTTAACAAACTAACAACCAACCAAAAAAAAAAAAAAAAGAAAAAATATTTTTTAATAAACTTGTCAGGCAAAAGCTCTACAGCACGTCTTCGGGATATAAAGAAGAATTTAGTGGCAGTACGAGTAGTTTTTCAAAGTCAAGAAATTACTTTAAGTAGATTTTGAGGGCTTCTAAGAAAATATGAATTTGGCTAGAGCTGCTAAAATTGAAATAACTAAGAATTTAAGAGTATTAAAGAAATAATAGAAATAATTCATTTAAAATACCATAAGAAAAAAAATTAATTAAATCAAAGGCAGGTTAAAAAAAAATTAAATTTTATCTTCAGGAAAGAGAAAAAATAAATTCGGTAAAGTGCGACTTTGACTCGCGCACGAAGGGTTCCATTTATTTTAATACAGTGTTTTTTACGTTTTTTCAGCTGAAATAATTTTTTTTTATTATATTTCGCTTTTTTCCTCGTTTTGGCGATTTTTTAATTTTTGCGTTTTTTTTTAAATTTGGCGATTTTTTCATCTTTGCGATTTTTTTTTATTTTGGCGATTTTTTCCATTTTGGCGATTTTTTTCATTTTGCCGATTTTTTTCATTTTGGCGATTTTTTCATTTTGGCGATTTTTTTCATTTTTGCGATTTTTTTCATTTTGGCGATTTTTCCGGTTTTTCGCGATTTATTTTCGATTTAAAATTTTTTTTAATTGTGTCTTTTTTTCGTTTTGGTGATTTTTTTATTTTTGGCGATTTTTTTTTCGATTTGGCGATTTTATAATTTTTTGATTTTTTAGTTTTACCGTTTTTGAAAATTTCAAGAAGTTTGCTCTTACGGTTTCCAAGATACAGCAAGTTATCAAAATTACATAGTCGAAATTACATTAACTGATGGTACACCCTTTAATTAAAATTTTTAAATTTTAGTGTTGATTGTTGTAGCCTGTATAAAAATACACTAACTTTACAAATTTCAAGTGTATATACATACAATTGTATGTTTATTACATGGGATTTTAACATTTTTCGTTGTTCGTTTTGGCACACCCTTTAATTTCCAACTCTCATGTATTTGTTGTTGTAGCGGCCAAGGGTCTACACACTGTGTCCAAATGTCAGGTCCGTAGCTCTTACAGACGGACAGCGTAGCGAAAACAATAGGGTTTCTTTTCACCTTTGGTGTACGAAACCCTAAAAAACTATTAAAAGTTTCAGGCAAAAAGGAATTTTATACGCCCTGCATCGGGCTACAAAGATATAGTTGTTTTTAAACATATTGGCTCATATTCATAATCAAAGTAAAGTATACTTTAAGGAATTTTAAACCAGCATTAACTGCCATACAAAATGCTGGTTTTAAACTCTTAAAGTATACTTTATTTTGACTATGAATAAGCGCAATTTTCTTCACAAAATTTTTTTTAACTATTCGATAATTATGCGATATACTCGTGTAACATAAAGAATGTTCGTTCATGGTAATAGAAGTTGTAATGAGAGCCAAACTCTGATAAAGTAAATAAATTCTGACAGTTTTTATCGCCTTTTAGCAATTTTATACATGATTTGTGTAGAGCGATTCACAGGGATGGCAGGATATTTGATACATGCACCTTTTATTTAACAAATGATATCAAGGCGAATTCATATCGAATTCATTCATATCATATCATAAAAACAATTTTAACGAAAATCGATCGAATTCGCTATTCAGTAGTACAATTTTACCGATATTCGCTGTAGTTTAATGTCAGCTGTGTAGTTATCTAAGCGACAATAATTTATGTGCTGTTAGTTTTAACGACAAAATTCAACAGTAAAAATATCAGCTGCATTCTATCGTTAAAAAGAAGTTACAGAATCACACAATTGTTATTGCAAGCGATAAAAATTACGATTTTTGGATCGTTAAAAGTTACTGAATCTCATCACTAATTTCCTACACCTTACCGGCCTATTTTAGTAACTAACATAAAAACTTTTCTTTAGAAGTTTATATTGAAAACAACAACAGTTTGGGGTTAAATTTTTTCTTATGTTTCCACATAAAATACCAGACGTGTTGGCAGTTAAATTTTCTATGTAGTCATCTTTTAAATTAAAGCCAAGTCATATTAAAAAAAAAATTCGGAACAACGCACAGTGGGGCGTCCAAACCCCCTTTTTTCGCAGATTAATTCATATCTTCACAACCTTAATAATAGTAACTAGCGGTCTTCACTAGCCATGAACTTGGTATGGGCATCAGGTCGGACATCGCAAATGGCTAATGGAGACCGCTCATGTCCAACATTCATCCATGCTGTGAAATGGATGCCCGAACATATGTCTGAGTAACAATGTTCGCCATGAGATTCTCAGTCCTCAACCAATTGCAATAAAAAGCAAAGAGACAGAACAAAATTAGTAAATATTCCATCTTTATTGCACTAGCGCAAAATACTTTGATATGCCTGAACATGGACATCGCACGTATTCACCGCAATAAAGAAGTTGATGATTTTTTCACAGTTGCTTCGCCAGCGTCATGTTAGAACAAAATACATGTTTCGAAAAAATCTTGTTGGTATAAGAGGAGAGAAGGGGTAACCCCCCTCCCCCCCTTAATAATAAAGTAATTATTATTATTCCTATATCTGCCTAACAACAAGAGTGAAGCGCACTAAATTCTATGTGGATAACTCTTAGAACAAACTACATGATCCAACAAAATATTGGTGGTATAGGGGCGGGGACTCGCATACCCTCCATACAAAGTGATTATTAATTCATTATTGTTAATAATTGTTTTTTTATATAAGAAATACCAAAGCAGCAATGAAATGCTCATAAACGTTGCTTTACCAACAAAACAAGCAAAAATACATGATTATTTTATTTACTCACGCTCCTAATGAATTGCCTGCCAATTTCCTGACTTCGAATGCGAATTGTACAAAAATAGATTACTTAACAAGCCTAAGAAAGTTAGCTAATGTCAGGGGCTATATATGTTTATCAATACTATATATAAATGCAACCACGATCATGCGTGACTCACGCGTGACAAATGCGTGACTCACGCGTGACAAATGCGTGACTCACGCGTGACTAATGCGTGACTCACGCATAGCAAATTATGGCATTTGCGCATCTCTAATAAAAATACTTAAAGCAATGACAACAACAACAATAAAAGCTAATTATCTTCAAAAAAAAAAAAATAAAAAATATTTGCCATAAAACTCTCCTGTGAGTATTTGACCTAAAAACCTATAATTTGAGATTAAACCCCCGAATGCGTTTAAGGGTTAATTTCATACATAATTGCAGTTACATTTTTAAATATAAAATGCGTTCAACAGTTGTATGTAAAATGTTACGAGAAATATTTTTGCTGAACATTTTAACCATCTAACTCTTCTCCGTATGGCGTTGTTTTTATCCCTTTTATAAAGAGGTGTCAATAAAGTACCAGTAAACGGGTACATAATGGGTTAAACTATTCTACAAAAATATCGGCCATCAAATTCTATTATAAGTCTCTTTATACAGCAAAGCTAAAAATTTTACTTAAACATTAAAAAATACTAAGAATTTCAAAGACGTTTAAGGGTTAATTTCTTGCAATTTTATAATTACGTTTTAGATTAATTAAGCTTCACGCAATGTTATCTAAATTTTTGCAGAACAAATTTTTGTACCAAATTTTAACCCACTTAACTCAGCTCCATTTCATATATAGGGGTCACTTAAGTACCCTTGAACGGCTACATATATAACGGATTAACCTATTCTACAAAAATGTCGCCCATAAAAGTCTGTTATGAGTGTCTTAATACAGCAAAGCTCGAAATTGAATTTAAAATTTTAAATAATATTCAAAACTCGAAAGACGTTTAAGGGTTAATTTCTTAAACCTTTATAAGTGAACTCTAAATGTATTATGTTTTGGACAATGTTATATAAAATCTTAGGTGAACATTTTAACCCTCCAACTCTTCTCCGTATGGGTCGTTTTAGTCCGTTTCATAAAGAGGAGTCAATTAAGTACCCTTAAACGGGTATATAGCAGCTCAAACTATTCTACAAAAATATCGGTCATCTAATTCTACTATAAGTCTCTCAATACAGCAAAGTTAAAAATTTAACTTAAAAATTTAAAAAGTAGTAAAAATTTCAAAGACATTTAAGGGTTAATTTCTTGCAATTTCATAATTACATTTAAAACTAATTAAGTTTTGAGCAATGTTATGCTCAAAAATAAATTTTGTGGCAAATTTTAAACCTCTAACTGAACTCCGAATGCTTCGTCCCTGTCCCTTTAGTAAAAAGAGGTCAAGTAAG
Source organism: Tachina lurida (assembly GCA_944452675.1). NCBI lineage: Eukaryota > Metazoa > Arthropoda > Insecta > Diptera > Tachinidae > Tachina > Tachina lurida. Next base: position 30,437,604 of record OX101756.1, on the reverse strand, counting down.
TCCGCTTAAACGGGGACATAACGGGTTATACCATTCTGCAAAAATATCGGCCAAAAAAAATTCTATTAGAAGTCTCTTAAGACAGCAAAGTTCGAAAGTCAACATAAACATGAACACCGAACCTCGAAATTTATCTTAAGAATTCCAAAAAAAAAAAAAAATATGAAAAACTTGAAAGACAGTTGAGGGTTAATTTCTGACATTTTCTCAATATCGTTTGAGATACATTAAGTTTTGGGCAGTGTTTTATAAAATCATATGAGAAATATTTTTGCGGAACATTTTAACCCTGTAAGCATTTTCCGTATGGGTCGTCTTGGTTCCTTTTATAAAGAGGGGTCAATTAAATACCCTTAAACGGGCTTATAATAGATTAAATACGAGGCAATTCTACTATAAGTCTCTAACTATATTAAAGCTCTAAATTTAACTGAAACATTTGAAATAAGTCAAAACTTATCACACTGTTGAGGGTTAATAATTTCTAACTTATTCAAATTTGCATTTAATTTATGGAATACATTGAGCAGTTTGCTGCAACATTCTACTAGAAAATTGTTTGTGTTACACTTTAACCCTCCAGCTCTTCTGCGTGTGGGTCTTTCTTCTCCATTAAGTACCCTTTAATGCAGCTATAAAGCACTAAAAAGTTTTAAAAAAAATATTCGCTTTAAAATTTTCTTATAATTCATCAAAGTCATCCAAGCTCGAAGTTGAACTTAAGCTTTAGTAAAAAGCCAAATTTTAAATTAACCCAAAAGTGCACAGCGAGCTTTAATTTATGGCAAGTTTGTTAATCAAATTTGGGCCTTGTTATGGAGGAAAATCTTGATGGAAGATTTTCAGCAGTTGCATGCATTCATTGTTTGACTTGTTCTTCATATTTAATTTGAATTTCGGCTTATGCTGTAGTCAAAGATTAATGCTAACAATATTTTTATTAAAACCTTTTTTTTTTTTGTTATAATACAACAAAAGGTCTTTTAAACCTAAATTTAATAACAAAGTCTGTATGTATTGTTAAATGACACATACAAATGTAATTCAATACAATAAAGGCAGGAAATAACAAACAAATCAAAACTCTTCCTCGTAATAGAATATTTGATTAGAATAAGAACATCCTTTACCGCAAAGTAAAATTTATTTGCCAGTAAAAGACACGCACAACACAGGAAAGAAAAAAGGTTCAAGAAACCCAAAATCAGCAAAATCCTCTAAACAAACATGCACACACACACACACGCAGAACTAAATTATTTACTTTAAAGAGCAGCCAGCCGCTCGCTCACTCCCATTTGTGTGATACTCGCACATATAACAAACACGTACATACATACATCCAAACCAGGACCCCTAAGGAAAAAACTAGTGACATAAAAATATTAAAAAAAAAATTTCCCATGTTTTATTATCCTGTTGGGAGAACAAGGAAACGGATGTTTCCCTGGCGCTGAAATTTTATTTCTAAGCAAAAAGTTAAAGTAAATTACAAACAGGATTAAAGATGAAGCAGTAATAATTAAAGAAATCCTTATTTTTCTGAAAAGATAGCGAGCGGGTCTTCGCTGTAACCTTTCCATTCAAAAATTTTCAATATACGTATGAATCCATAACCGCCGAAAAAGCTTAAGTGACATAATTTACGATTGCAGATAATTGTTTTGCGTTAACAAGGGAAATTAAAAAAAATATGTTGCTTTAGCTTTTTTAGAGGTTACCGCTCGACGTGAAGCTAAAATGAATGAAGTGCAATGTAGAGTTTTCATGATATCAGTGTGTAAGAAAGGACCTTGGGTATGTTTAAGCCTTATACATGGCTTCGCCCCAAAGGGCATTGATTTTTCGTGGCACAATGAGGAGCAGTAAATAATAAATTTTAACGATGGCCTGCGATAGTTTAATTGGCAGGCCTGTGATTTCCTACATGTCCATGAGGAAAACTATTTTTATTTTATTAAAGTCCTTTCCCCTTTTTATTTTTATTTTATTTTTGAAAACATAAGTTAATTGAGGAAAAGTATTACATTTTGGATCAATAACATGCTATGATCTCGTTTAAAAATAATCGGCTCTTACACATCAAAATGAAGCCTCTTATTGGAAGACCCTGCGAAGGATAAATTTGTAATACATACATTTCAATGCTCTCTTTCTATTAATATTTTTTTAATCTTCTTAAGAAGAGGTCAAATAAACTATCAGCTCCGATCAAATCAATCCTTAAAAGCATTCCTAGTTTAGATGAGTTTCTGGTGTAAAACTAAATTTCGAACTTTGCCTTATTAAGAGATTTATAGAAAAATTTTAATAAAAATTAATTTTGTGGAACATCTTAACCCTTTACATGCCTATTTTGCCGTACTTACTTGACCTTGCTTTGTAAAAGAGACAACAAAAACACATACGAAGAAGATTTAGAGGATTATACAAAAAATTTGTCTCACAAGATTTTACATAAAACTGCTCAACGCGATTTATAACTAAAATGCAAGCTAAATTAACCCTTAAAGGCATTAAAAGTTATGACTTTTATCGTAGGTTAAGTAAAATTTCAAGGTTTGTTGTATTGTGAAACTTATAGTAGAATTTTGTGGTAAATATTTCATCTCACTATGTTCCCGGTTAAGGATACTTTTTTGCTCCTTTTTCGAGTGCGACCATAATGACCCATACAGAGAAGAGTTAAAGGATTAAAATGTTTTAAAATATTCCTCATAAGACTTTCGAAAAAAAATACTTACATGACTAATATGTATATAACCTTATCCTTTTTTCAAGTCCGTTTAAACTTAAAGACATCGTTTACCTAAAATCCTGATGCGTCATAAGAGGGAAACTCTAACTTCCTCTTAAAATAAGTTCAGATATAAATTGTTAAAATATCGATGAATGCAAATTTTTTTTATATTTCATGTTATTTACTCAGAGTTAATTGACGTAAAAAAATAACACCCATAATTAAATGACTTATTTGTTTTATTTGCCCTACCAAAATGTCCTTGCAAGTGGAACACTTTCAATTACTTACAAATAATGACTTATGCCATTTACTACACGTTTATTATCCTCAACAGTTTAAAATAGAAATTATTTTCAAACATTTCTTCATTTTTATTTATCTCATTTTTTTGTTTGGCCATTTATCATGGCTTGTTTAATGTTAACATATATTTTATGTGTCTTTCCCTTTTGGAAATGCTGCTGCAAAACAGTGTAATGGCCATGAAGACACACCCGAACACAAATCACCATGTTGTCACATAAATTCTGATTTCGAAATCACCACACTACCCATGCCACCCGAGCCGCCTACATCAAGGCCGCCCCACAACAATGGCAATGGCAGCGGTGGTGGCGGCGGCACAAACACTGCCTCAGCCGGTCTAGTAGGGACCAGCAGTTCGATTGGTGGTTCGGTGTTGGGCATTTGTGCTAGAGCACGCAGCAACAGTTTGAATCGTTCAACTTCATTTCACATACGTGACGCAGGTGGTGGCGGAGGTTTAGGCTTTAATCCCGACAACGGCCATCACACACATCATCAGCACGGCTATAACACGGCCACCGTACGACCCGATATAGAGGGCTTATCTGAAAAATATTGGGGTGAAATCTTAGAACGCACTGTCAGCTCAAATAGCTTGCATGCTGCCATGCAAAAATCCTTCATACCCACGTCCACGGCACACCAATATTTTGGCTATCACGGGGGGCCGCATCAGCACACTGCAACGGGAGTGAATAATCCCATGATGATGATGACGACATCATTTAGTAAGCACAGTGATCTAAATCTTCATATACGCGAACACGAGGATAATTTAGTCGATTCGGCCAACACCATGTCAACAACAAGTGATCTTAATAAATTCTCCACATCAGAGCCAAAATTATGTGAACACGAGTACCAGCAACAGCATCATCTCACGCATCAACATCATCATGATATACACTGTGCCAAAACGAAAGCCAATACAGAGGCCAATAAAACTCTTGGCATGATGGGTGTAGGCGTAGGCGGTTGTATATCCTCCTCCATACCCTGTACAACGACGAATACAACAACACTGGCTGGCTGTGGCAGTGTGCCGGATATTTAGTACGCGGAGGATGTGATACAGCGTAAAAGTAAAATACAAAATTTAGCATTTAAAAACTGTTTCAGTCATGATGCTGGCAGTGGTGGTGGTGATGGTGTGAGTGGTATGAGTGGCATCAGTGCTGCCAAAAAGTTTTTAACTTTAGCCAAAGCCTCCTGTCATACACCACCGCCTATGCGACGTGGCCACATACATTTACATCATCATCATCAGCAGCAGCAACAACAACAACAACAACACCAACAACAACAGCTGCAATGTTTGCAACAGCAACACCACCAGAATTTACTTTCACGCACCAAATCATGCATGTTTCACTTTCGACCCCTAACAACACCAACAACAGCAGCAGCAACAACAACAACAACAACAAATGCCAACAACTCTGCCACCACCTTAACATCAGCAACATCTGCGACATCTGCCCCTTTAGCCTCAACACCGTCAGCAACCTGTAAAACTCACTCATATTTACCAACGAAATTTGTTACAGTCACTGTGCCAATGGCCGAATACCGGAAATGAAAAATGTTGTCGAATGCATTTCGAAGCAGGACTTAATACTCGTAGTATTCGTGTTGTTTCTTTACTAAACATTTTTTTCTTCGTTTTCTCTCTACTGTTTCTGTTATTTTTGGTTTCTTTTGTTTTTGGGCTTGTTATTTTTCCTCCGTTTGTTAATTTTTTTTGTGTGTTTTATTTTCGTATGAAATATTTGTTGCCTGCATGTTATGACAAAAAAAAAAAGCAATAGCAATAACAACAGGATGTTTAAGTGTAAGCAGTTTCTTTTTTTTAGGTCAGCGTGCATTTTGCATGTTTTTTTTTTTGTATTTTTTTATTAGACGGGCACTTAAGAGCAGAGGAAATAAATTATTACTCTTTCTTTGTATTTAATTAAAGTTTTTAAAAGTACATACTAAAGAAAATTATGTTTTTCTCTATATATCCCCTTACCACCTTAAAATTAAAAGGGACCTAACTCATTATTTTATTTGAAAGCCAGATTTTTGCATTTTCGATGCATTAGATGTTACTCTATCGTAATATGCAAAAAACTTGATTTCACAAAAAAAAATGAGTAAGGGCCTTATTAGGAAAATTCCTAAAATACATATAAAAAAAACTAAAAAAATTTAAAACGTATTTTTTATACTGCGTTTTTTCAAATATTCTTGTGAATGAAATTTGGTAAAAATTTTGTTGAAAGAAATTTTTATGATAAAAATTTTGTAAAAAAAATTTAAAAAAAAATTAAAAAAAAAACTTTTGTGTTTAATTATAATTTTTTTAACATTTACTTCATAAAAAATAATTTTTAGCTCAGAAAACAATTTTTGTATAGAAATTAGTTTTTAAAAATATTTTTTAAAACAAAACAATTTTTCTTGAATAAGAAAGACCTTTAAAATAATAGCAAGTTCTCATGAAATTTTTACAAAAATTATTAAAGTATTTTTCTTTTTTTTTCAAAAATTAATTTTGTAAATTTAAGCAGCTCATTTAAATAAAAGATTTTTGTTAAACGAGTCTTACAAAAAAAAAATTTATAAAATAATTTGGAAAAAAATTTTATAAAATTAGAGAAATAAATTAACTTAAAAAAATAATAAAATAAAAAAACATGATTGCTGTTGTTTAAGCTTCATTGCCACTGATGCAATTTTTCACTAAAAAAAATATATAATTTTTTTTAAAGAAAAACTTGAAAATGTTTTCCAAAAAAAAATTAATAAAAAAGTTCAATATTCTTTGAATTGCAAAAAAACATTAGAAAAAATTTTTTTTTAATATGATTTTAATCTATTGGCAGAAACTAGGGGAATTTTTTTTATATTTTTTCACAAGCCAATTTTAATTAATTTTTAATTTTAAAAAATATTTTACTGAAAAAGTGAAATAACTATTCTCGAATTTTCAAAAAAGCACCAAATACATTATACTCTTATTTATATTTTTGGAAACACGTTTGATAAACAAATTCCTGTTACGAATTGTTGGCAAAAAAGTAAAAGTTTTAACTAATTTGTTTAAAAAATTTATAAAAAAATGTATACATTTTTTTTTTATTTTTTAAAAAAAAATTTTATAAACGTTTTATAAAACATAAGTATTGTTGTCAAAAAAAATGATGACAAAAAAATTTATACATACATACATATATGTATATATTAGTGATGTAACGAATGTCAATTTTTGATATTCGAGAATACGAATACGAATATTGAATGTGAAATTTATAAACATTAAATTGGGGTTCTATTTACGCCTGCAATATAAAATATTACAAAAATTTTTATGAAAAAGGACTTTATACTCCTGTTGGCGTACTTTAAAGTTAATAAAAACTACCCAACATTCTAATGATCGTCATTAAATAATAATTATAATTATACATATACTTATATAGATATATTTTATTTTTATAAAAAAATAATATGAACTTTTTATTTAAAAAAATATGAATTTTTTTTATAAAAAAAATTTATAAAAACTTTTTATAAAAAATTTATAAAGTTTCTTATAAAAAATTTTTCTTATAAAATTTTTTTTAATAATTTTGTAACATTTTTCATAAAAAAATTTTGTAAAATTTTTTCATAAAAAGATTTGTAAATTTTTTTTTTTCTAAAAACATTTGTAAATTTTTTATTTATAAAAAAGTTTATGAAATTTTTTTTATTAAAAACATTTATAAAAACTTTTTATACAAATTTTATGAAAATTTATCAAAAATTTTTAAAAAATTTATGAAAAATGTTTAAAAACTATGAAAACCTTTTAAAAAATTTATCAAAAACTTTTAATAATAAAATAATAAATTTAATAAGCTGTTCGTGAAATTAAAAAATAAATAAATAAATATATTTTTTTTAATTTAAAAATAAAAATTTTATATAAATTGGAGAAAAAAGTTATATAAAATATGTCTGATATTTTTTTTAATGTAAAAATAATTAAAAAAAAATTTTTTTATTTTAATATGCAAAATAATAGAAATAAAAAATTGTTTATAAAAGTTTTATAAAACATTAGTACTTTTGTCGAAAAAAAATTTATACATATGTGTACATACACATTTATATATGTATGTATTTTATTTTTATAAAAAACAAATCTTTTTATGAAAAAATTTTACAAAATTTTTTTATGAAAAAATTTTACAAAATTATTTAAAAAAACTTTTTATAAGAAACTTTACAATTTTTTTATAAAAAAATAATATAAAATTTTTGTTAAAAAAAATTTTATGAAATTTTTTTATAAAAAAAAAATTTATAAAAACTTTTTTTAACAAATTTATGAAGTTTCTTATAAAAAATTTTTTAAAAACTTTTAAAAAATTTATGAATAATTTTATAAAAAATCTTTACAAAATTTTTTAAAACTTTTTAAAAAAATTTAATAAGCAATTTATGAAATTAAAAAATATATAAATATTTTATTTTATTAAAAAAAATTTTTTTTTAATTGTAGAAAAAGTTTACTATTTTTAACAAGTCTGACAATTTTTTTAATGTAAAAATAATTTTAAAAAATTGTTTGTTAATTTCTAAAAATGTTTAAAAAAAACCTTACGAAAGAAATTTATTTAAAAAAAATATGAAAAATAAAACTTGTTAAAAAAAACTTTAAAGCGGATATAAAACACTAATATAAGTTTTGAGTGCCCGTCTAATAAAACAGCTGTTAATAATTCCGCTTTGCTGTCAATCTGTTTGTACCACCGACAACAATGTCCGCAACAAAATAAACAAACAAAAAATGTGTGTAAATATATGTGTCTTGTTTGCTCAAGAGTTGATTAAACCACCTGCAACATATATATTTATGTATGTATGTATGTATGTATGTATGTATGTATGTATGTATGTATGTATGTATGTATTTTTTTTTAAGGAAGAGGTTTGCTTTACATCCTTTCGTATGGCAGCGGAAAACAGCACGATTAGTTGTTGGCGTGCATGTGCGCGCATTGTGCGATAGTGTGTATAGTGAATAAATAGTGTGTGTGTGCTTGGGTAGGTGTATGTATGTGAATATGCAATGAAATAAAGACGTACGTATGTATGTATGTGTAAGTAACAGAGTCTGTGTAGGGAAAATATGTATGTATGTCACTGTGTAAAAAACCTGCAATCTTTAATGTGTATGTGTATTTGAATAGTAACTGTAAATGGATTGTGTAAAAGTAAAGATAGCATGTATGTGTGTGTGTGTGTGTAGGTATAAGTAAATGAAGATAACGGTTTTTCCGTTTAAGTTTTATTTGTTTTGTTTCCTTTTCACTGTTCTCAATAAATGCAGATTTAACTTTACTTTCAAATATAAATTAAAATTTTGTAAAAATAAAAAATGAACGTTATGTACATAGTTTAAGCAATTTTTCTTTTTATTTACTTATATGTATTTATTTTCTTACGAGACTGTGTTGCAAGTCCAAAATGCACCAAAGTACCTTGCTACAGCTCCACTTTTGAAATACATGTAATTTCTTATTGCTAAATATAGGCAATATGTGATTGCAAATAGTGTTTGGTGACATATTGAAAAGGGATATTAATTAAATCTAGTGACAGGATATGTTTTATTCTTTTGTTCAACAATGTTAGAAAGCATCAAAGGAAATTGATATATTGCTAACTGATGCATTGCAGTGGTTAGAGATGGATAAGGGATTTCTATACTTTCAAATTAGAAAAAACATCAATCGATATATCGCGTGCCATAACAGTCAAAAAAGCTTAAGTGACTATTTTCGAACTTAATTTTTTTTTTTGCCAAAATCGATCATTTGCCATCGTAAATAACCAATTTTTACAAAAAATGGCGGTTATGGCTCGATATTTATTTGTAACAAGGTTGTTTATAAAAAAAATATTTTCGTTTCTCAAGGGTTAATAAGGATTTAAGATCTAGATTAAAAAAATTATTTTAGGAGCTTTTGAAAATATATCTTTCTGCAGGGAATATGTGAGCTCAAGACCTAAAATCCTGGTTTTTCCTAGTACTATTGTAAAAGTGAGATTATATATTTTCTATTTTTCTGCAGTTCTCATACGTATATTTTTCATATCTATTTTCCTGGCACTACTTTGTATATGAAAGTGCAATTGAGAACGCAAAATTCTTAAGTTCTTCTCATTTTAAAGCATCTATATAAGCATTCCTGTTCACTTGTGTACGAATCAGAGAAGCGCAATGAGTAGGGAAAAAGTGAGTAGAGTTGAATCATGATTTATAATTTCTTGTACTTATGCGCACTCATACTTATTGCGTCGAACTCATAATTAGCAATATTGATGACGTTAACTCAATGCCTATTGACGATGCAAAATAAGTATGATTCACAATGCTAACTTGGCATACGAACATTAAAGTTCTCGTTATTAGGTTATGTGTTTCTCTCTTGCTTTTTTTGTTTTTTTTTTGTTGCAGGAATTGAAAAACTATTGTATACTACATGCAAACTCTTTAATAACGAAAACTTTAAATAATCATACATGCATGAGTTGAGTGCGCTGAATCAATATGAGTAGTATAAGTATTTTCCTGAAATCATAAATCAAACTGAGGTGATTCATGAGTGTGAGTGTGGTATGACTATGATGTCGACGTCGCATTCATATTTATTTCAACCTCTAATAAATAAATACATATCATCGTGAGTATGAGAGTAGTTGAGTTTAAATTATGTCTACTCACTTATATTTAAAATTTTATGAGTCCGTAGGAATACCTACAACATGATTCATTGCCAATCTCTGGTACGAATTTGATTTTCTGTGCTTTACATGGTAAATTAAATCAATTGACTGCTGCAAATAAAAGTTTCTGTTTTCTCAATGAGTTTAGTTATTTTTAATGAACATTTTTATTTGCTTGTGTTTTACTATTTCCTTTTTAAAATTTTTTGTTTCTCGTACTTTTTTAGATATTTTCTCTCCATTGACTTGTGAAATATTTCTGTAGAAAAATATTGTGATTTATGAGTAAATGAATTTATTACTTAACAAAATCATATTATTGTGCATAAAATAAAATTATTATTATTAAATTAGTTAAAAAAAATAGATAGCTAACAATTATGATTTATGTAAAAAAAAGAAATGAAAAAAAATTAATTTCATAACCACATAAAAAGAAACTAGAAAGCAATTTTTAAATTAAAGAAACAAAAAGATATTTTCTATTAAAAATGTTATACAAGAGTTTTGGTTTGAACACAGAACACAAAACATTCCAAGCAAATAAGTCTTGTCTAAAGGTTTCTTTTATAAAAAAAAAACATAAAACAGTAAAAAATTAAAAAAAAAACAAATAAATGAAATTTCATTTTTTAGGCTACAGGAACACTGTGCTACAATTAGAAAAATTGCTGCAGGTAAATTCCCTTAAAGTGTCTGTTGTGCAGAGTCCGCGCTAATTTTGTTGCTGGATTAACAATTTCTGTTTGTGCTTTGGTGATCCTTTCTCGCGAACAACTCCCGACATATCTCATATAAAAAGTACCTTTTATGAAAGGTAATATTTTAGAAAAAAATACATTCTATGAAAAAAGTACTTTTTAAGAAAAAAAAGAGTAAAAAAGTACTTTTTACGAAAAAAGCAAAAAAGTGGTTTTTATAAAAAAAAGTACCTTTCATGAAAAAAGCACCTTTAATAAAAATACTTTTTATTGAAAAAGTACTTTTATGGAAAAAGTAATTTTTATGAAAAAAGTACGTTTTGTGAAAAATGTAACTTATATGAAAAAAAGTATGTACACTTTATAAAAAAATACTTTTATGAAAAAAGTACGTTTTATGACAAAGTACGTTACATCAAAGAAGTACCTTTTGTGAAAAAAGTATGTACATTTTATGAAAAAAGTACATTTTATGAAAAAGTACCCTTTATAAAATAAATACATTTTATCAAAAAAGAACCTTTTACGAAAAAAGTATTTTTTATGGAAAAAGTACCTTTTATAGAAAAAGTACATTTTAGGAAAAATTACCTTTTACGAACAAAAGTACAGTCTATGCAAAAAGGAGTGTATGGAAAAGTACCTCTTTTGAAAAAGTTCATTTGATAAAAAAAATATATCTTTTTTTAAGGAAAAAGTACCTTTTATGGAAAAAGTACCTTTTATGAAAAAAGCACCTTTTACGCAAAATGTACCGTTAATGAAAAACGTACCTTCTAGGAAAAACTACGTTTTACGAAAAAAAAGTACCGTCTATGCAAAAAGGAGTGTATGAAAAAGTACATCTTTTGAAAAAGTTCATTTGATAAAAACAATATATCTTTTTTTATGGAAAAAGTACCTTTTATGGAAAAAGTATCTTATATGAGAAAAGTACCTTTAATGAAAAAGCACCTTTTACGAAAAATGTACAGTTTATGAAAAACGTACCTTTTCTGAAAAAGTGCGTTTGATGAAAAAAAGTACCTTTTATGAGAGGAAAACTGTATGAAAAAGTACCTTTTATGAAAAAAGTACTTTATATGAAAAAAGCACCTTTTACGAAAAATGTACCGTTTATGAAAAAAGTACGTTTAACAAAAAAAAGTACCTTTTATGAGAGGAAAACTTTATGAAAAAGTATGTACCTTTTATGGAAAAAGTACTTTATATAAAAAAGTTACCTTTAAAAAAAAAGTATTTTTTACGGAAATTCGAACGTTACATGAAAAAAGTACATTTTCAAAAAAAAGGTACCTATTCCAAAAAAGGTAACTTTTATTATAAAATTATATTTTACTATAAAAGTTCCTTTTACTATAAAAAAAATAATTGAGGATAAGACAAAGTTTGCCGGCCTCAGCTAGTTTTTTATAAAAGTTAACCTTTACACGAAGTTCCTATTCTTTAAAAATTTAATTTTTATGCAAAGTACCTATTATTATGAGGACCTTTTATAAAAAATCTTTTAAAAAAAGATTGTGTAAAAAGTACATTTTAAAAGAAGTACCTAATATAAAAGCTACCTCTTATAAAAAGTATTATACATAAAGTACATTTTGTTGAAAAACCATTTATTAAAAGTACTTTGTATAAAAAGTACTTTTTTAAAAAGTACCTTTACAGACATTTTTTAAAAAAGTGTCTTTTTTATAAAAAGTACCTTTTATAAAAAGTACCTTTTATAAAATACCTTTTATAAAAAGTACATTTTTTCAAAAGTACCTTTCATAAAAAGCACCTTTAGTAAAAGTACCTTTTATAAAAAGTATCTTTCGTAAAAAGTACTTTTTATGAATAGTATCTTTTATAAAAATCCCTTTATAAGAAGTATCTGTTGTCCAGAGTACGTTTTGTGAAAATTAAAGAAATTACCTTTTACCTTAAAAAAGTACTTTTTACTAAATGCACCTATCGTAGAAAGAATTTTAAAAACTCGTTTAAGGAAAGCCTAACTTTTTAAAAGCCACTTGTGAAATTCGTTAGTTTTTCAAGCTAGTATTTTCAAAATAGTTTTTATAAAACATAATTTTTGTTAAAATAAAAAAAAAATTATAAAAGTAGCTTTTGTAAAAAACGTTCTTATATAAAGTACTTTTCCATTAAATATGTCTTTTATCATAAGTACCTTTTATAAAAAGTAATTTTTAAAAATGTACTTTTTGCAAAAAAAAAAAATTCTTTCAAAATTACCTTTTGTGAAAAGTAAATTTTATGAATTAAATCGTTTTTGTAGTGAATATTTTATAAACTGTACTTTTTAAAAAAGTACCTTTTTGTAAAAAGTAAATTTTATAAATCTCTTCTGTAGTAAATCTTTTATAAAAAGTACTTTTTAGGAAAGTACCTTTTGCAAAAATCATCTTATAAAAAGTACATTTTTTGAAAAGCAAATTTTTGTACAAATAAATCTTTTTTGTAATGATTCTTTTTAAAAAAGCACTTTTTTAAAAGGTATATTTTGCCAAAAACCTCTTGTAAAAAGTAACTTTGGCGAAAAGTAAGTTTAATAAAATAAATCTCTTTTTTAGTAAATCTTCTATAAAAAGTAATTTTTAAAAAAAGTACCTTTTGCAAAAAAAACCTCTTATCAAAAGTACCTTTTGTGAAAAGTAAATTTTATTAAATAAATCGTTTTTGTAGTGAATCTTTTATAAAAAGCACATTTGATAAGAACTTTTTATTTTTTTTTTTGCTTTTATAAAATGTACTTTTAAAAAAAGTACCTTTATCTAAAATTCTCTTATAAAAAGTACCTTTCAAAAAAAAAATTTGCTTGAAAAAAGCATATTTTATAAAAAAAAAACCCCCCAAATACCACTGCATCAAACAAACAAAAACTACTTCAATTGTGTGGTCCTGTGTAATTGAATGCCAGCAGCATTGGAAGCTTAAACTTCACCAGCATATTCGGTGCTAATGTCTGTAAATAAATTAATTTCGAAATAAAAAATTGCAAAGAAAGTTTTTAATAAAACAGAAAAACCTGAACTATACAAATTCAAATGAATGAGTTTTGATACATGTTAAAAGCTTAAAAAAGCTACAGTTCAAGTTGTTTTGGGCAAAAAAAAAGAGCAGCAGCAAGAACAACAACAACAACAAAACAACTCGATTTATAAAAAACTAAATTAGAATGAAAATAAAAATTTTGCAAACAAACAAAAATAATTCTAAGTGTTTAGAAATAGTTTAGAACATTTAACAAAAATATATATATATATATATAGTATATATAATAATTAAAAATAAGCACAATAGAAATACTTAATATGATTGTGAGCAAAAATAAAAATAAAACAAACAAAAAATAAAATAGTTGAGATGAATGAATAAAATTGTATATCAAGAGAAAATATGAATAATAATTATAATGATAATAATTGAAACAAATATAAAATAAATACAAACAATTTTAATTAACATTTTGCTGTTATTCAACAACAACTTTTGCTAGATTTGCCTGGAGCGAAAGTCAGTTTTATTTAGGGAAGGAAGAAGGGAACGGTAAGAAGGTTAAACAATCTATGGCATGAGGAGCATTTAAGAGTTTGAATTTTTCTTTTTCTTTGAGTGAAGCTAAGGAAATCCATAAATTAAAAGCTTTTATTTTCTATGGAAATGTTTGATATATTCTACTGACGTATACTTAATATTTAATTATATATAATAATTATTAATCATACGTAGAATGCTTTTTAAATAAGATATTTAAAGATCTGCCGGAATATATAATATTTATCGGAAACTTTCAACAAAATTAATTTTATTTTATGTACTAAAATATTATTTCAGATTAGCTTTTAAATGCTATTGCCGCCCACTTGTCAAATTTGTTGCGCTGAAGCTAGAAAAATTCAAAAATGATGGAGAATTAACTTTATAGCAATGATATTAACAACCATATAAAAATTATTATTCAAAAAAAAATAATTCAACAGAAATCTGCAAATGCACCGCCAGAAACTCTTGAACATCATTCCCCTGGTAAGTCACTCCACACATTATATTATTTTATCTCGACAAAAAAAAAATACAATTTAAGTCAATTTACAAGCAAAATTACACTCAAATCATTTTAATGAGTTTAATGTTGAACAAATCAAAGCATATCAAATTCCTCATAGAAATGAAATATCATTGGCAGAGCATTTGTTAATTCCATTTGTAACAATCAACAATTTTCCACTTAACTCATTTAATCCGGCAAAATAAATTACTTCATGTATTGCATCACTTGATACTCGTTTGCATTCTGCTAAAATTTGCCAAAAAAAAAAAATTATGGTGAATAATAAACGAGCTTTTGAAACGAACAATTGAAAACTTTTGCCCACACACAAATCTCCAATCGTTAAGATATCAAATAAAAATTTGAAAAAGAAAACAATAGAAAAAAGGTAAAATGGTTACTTAGGCAACGAGTGGGTGGTGGACAGTAGAGTTTATACGAGAGAAGTGAAACACATAAAAAATCTATGCAAATTTACATCTCTTCTATTTAAAACAGAGAATTTTGTTACAAATTTAAATAGGGAAATAAATCTTTAATAACTAAGAGAAGCATATAAAATATCTAAAATTTTAGCCTTCAACAAGTGAATCATGAAACACTTTCAAGGCGCTGACACATGGCACATGGTACATGACACTTTAAAAGTTCTAAAAAAAAAGTTTCAACTTCTCTGTTATCACTTGTTATTAATCATATTCCCGATAACAACCAATGTAGAACATTTTAACTCTCTTAAGTCTCTCTACATTAACTTGCAAGGACCTTTTAAAATGTCCTTATATTAGATAGAAAACAGATTATAATTCCATTTATGCATAAATAATTATAATTTCATTCCTTGCTTTCACTTATTTAATGCATATAAAATCTGCCATGAGTATTTTTCATATACATTGTCCTTTTCCAATTAATCAACCAAATTCTGATGAAAGTCCTTGTTAAAAAAATAAATGTGATATTTTTTTACCACATAAAAACTTTTATATCATGAGACAAAACCAGAATTGCACATACACTTATGTTACTTATACAATCACACTTCTAATTATTTGAAACTTAAATGTGTGAGAAAAAAATTATCACTAACACATTGAAAAAAAACAACAACAACAACAACAACAACTTTGTGCCAACAAACAAACTCTTTCAGAGATATTTATAGCAAAATCTCACTGTACGATTGTGATTTTTAATTAGAAACTAGGGTGAGAAGTTTAGAGACAATTTTAGAATTAAGTTCATGCAAAATACGAATTTAGAATATGATGTTAAAACAAAAAAAATTCACAAGAAATAATTGAGAAGTGCAAACATAGTAATAATAAGCAACATTTTCAAAATACAAAAGATCTGGCTGTTCGGAAGTCTCCCCATGGACACTTTTGCTTTTTATGTCATCCCACAAATTTAAGTTGTTTGTTTCAAGTGTTAAAAATCTTGCTTACAAGGAAAATTATTGAAAATTCGAAACACAAAACAGAAACGCAGATAAATTCTAAATGAAAAGAAAATTAAACGAGTTATCGCATAAATATTACCCAAATAAATTGAGCAGATTTTAATCGAGTAATAATATAAATCATATTCGATTAATCGAATGAACTAAGTAAATAATCGAATCAGTATAATCGCTTAAATTTTATTCGAGTGGTTAAGTAAACGAATTTATTCTACTAATCGAATATTTTTTGATTGAATAAGTGATAATTTTTTAATATGAAAACTAAATTTTTTTTTGTTTAATCGAATAAGATGGTTAGCAGGCTGCTGGTGAAGAAATCAAAAATCTAGGGTACAGCTTGCTTGGGTCTAATACGCTGAAAAATAAATAATAAATAAAGTTTTATTTAAATAGACGGTAAAATTTTATTCGAGTAATCGAATAAGTTTTATTCGAGAAATCGAAATACATTTTATTCTAATGGTATAATAATTTATTCTGAGTAAATTATTCAGTTTCAATCGATTTATCGAATAAACTTTATTCGAATAATTGAATAATTTTCTTAAGTAATCGAATAAATTTTGTATCTTTAATGGCATAAATGTTCTTCCATTAATCGGCTACACTTTGTTCAATTAATTGGGCTTGGTTTTTTTCTGAAGTAATCGATTAAGTTGTATGCGATTTATCGAATAATTTTAATTATTTTTGTGAAATAAATCTTGTTCTTTTAATAGAATAAATATTTTGCGCGTAATCGAATACATTTTTCTTAACTAATTTTTTTCGAATAATCATATGCACTTTAATCGAATTAACTTTATTCGAGTACTTGAATAACTTTTTTCAACTAATCGAATAAATTTTGTATCTTTAATGGCATAAATTTTGTTCGATTAATCGATTACACTTTTTTCGATTAACTGGACCTGCTTTTGTTCAAGTAATCGATCAAGTTTTATGCGAGCGATCGAACAAAAATTAATTATTTGTACTTTTAATGGAATAAATCTTTTTCGTGTAATCGAATACATTTTTCTTGACTAATTTTTTTCGAATAATCATATGAACTATAATCGAATAATCTGAATTTATTCGACTACTTGCCTCAATTTTGTTCGAGAAGTCAAATAAACGTGTTTATTCCAGTAATCATATACATTTTATATGCATATTCGAATAAGTGAATAGTTTTTAATATTACAACTATATATTTTTCATTTAACCGAATAAGTTTAAAACTACATATTTTTTTATTTAATCGAATAAGTTTTATTCAAGTTAACGGTAAAATTGTTTACGAGTAATCGAATAACTTTTATTAGAGTAATCAAATAAATTTTATTCTATGACAAAGTAATTTAATTCAAGCAGTACATTAAATTTTAATCGATTAATCAGAGTAATTTTAAGCGTAATCGAGTAATTTTTTTCAAGTTATGAGAATAAATTATTTTGTTTCTTTAACAGTATAAATTTTGTACGATTAATCGGCTACACTTTGTTCGATTAATCGGTGACACTTTTTTCCAAATAATCGATTAAATTTTATGCGAGCAGTCGAATAAAATTTGATTATTTTTTTAAAATAAATCTAGTTTTTTAATAGAATTTTCGTATAATCGAATACATTTTGGTTAAATATTTTTTTTTCGAATAATTAAATGAACTTTATTCGAATAATATGTTTAAATTTATTTGAGTAGTAGCATCAATTTGGTTGGAGCAGTCCATTAAATGGGTTTATTCGAGTAACCAGATAAATTTTATGCCAATACCTGATAATTTTTGCTTGTGAAAATTTATTTTCTTCGTCGAATAATCGAATAAGTTTTTTTATATCAAATTATTATTATTACTATCAAACATACTTGATATACAACATTTAATATCCAAAGCGCATTGATTATTGCTTCTTACAAATTTTATTTCTCTTAAAATATGTCGAAACTCCTTTCTGTTTTACTTAGGTAAACGATTTTGAAAATGATTTAGTTCTATTCGAATAATGAAATTAATTTTATTCTTGTGACGAAATAATTTTTTCGATTAATTTATTAAATTTAAATCCATAAATCGAATACATTTAATTGTAATCGAATGAATTTTATACTACCAGTAATCGAATACATTTTTTTCGATTAATTGGTTACAATTTGTTGAACTAATTGAATAAATGTTATAAAAGAAATTGTTTTTATAACAAATTTTGTTCGAGTAATCAAATAAATCGGCTTATTCCAGTAATAAGATACATTTTATAGGAATATTAAAACTATATATTTTCGTTTAATCGAATAAGTTTTCTTTAAGTAAGCTGTGAAGTTTAATTTGCGTAATCGAATGAGTTGTATTCGAGTAATTAAATAAATTTCATTCTTAAAAAATTAATATTTTTCCAGTCTATATTAAATTTTAATCGTTTAATTGCAGTAATGTTGTTCGCGTAATCGAATAATTTTTTTTTCAGGTAATGCCAATAAATTATTTTTTTCCTTAAATGGTACAAATTGTATGCGATTACTCGGGTGCACTTTTTTCAAGTAGAATATCTATCAAATATCATACGATTAAATTTAATAAGTGTAATCGAATAAATTTCATTCCTTTATTCAAATAAATTTTAGTTGCATACATTTTGCTTAAATATTAGTATGGATTTTATATACATTTATATAATAATATAAACTACATTCGAATAATTGAATAAACCTTGTTCGTACGGGCGGATTTAATTTATTCGAGTAATCACATCAATTCTGTTCGAGTAGTCAAATAAGCGTATTTTTTATTATCTTATTTTTAATTTTTTTTTTTTTTGAAGCGAACGTAAACTGCGAACCCATTTTGGCTTGCCGGCAGATACATCCAGAGTCTCCGGCAGGAATCGAACCTGCGATCCTCTGACTGCTAGATTTTTTCAGAAAATCGAATAAAAATATAAAAGCTATCGAATAGATTTTGTACGAATAAATCTAACTCATGTAGTGAAATAAAGTTTGTTCTCTTAAACGAGTAGTTATGTTTTGGCGATTCGAGATCAAATTATCATAATTATTAATTTCGCCGACTTCGAAATGAATAAATGAATAAATTTTGTTCTCTTAATCAAGTAGTTATGTTTAAGGGATACGAAATTTAATTATCATTACACCTATCCCTCGATTTACACGATAGATACGTTCCTGCGAAAGTCGTGTAAATCGGAATTTTAAATTTTTGTATGAAAAATCGTGTAAATCGGAAATAAAGGCAGAATCGCGTAAAAAATATAACCTTTATTCATTAAACAAAATAAATGCAATTCATAAAAAAAAAACAAAATTAATGTAATTTATAACATATTCAAAAATATTCAATAAATCACATAAAAATCGTGTAAATCGAGGTATTTCATAAATCTCTCAATTTACACAAAAACCAAAATAATCGTGTAAAAGAGAAATCGTGTAAAATAAGTATCATGTAAATCGAGGAATAAGTGTGTTATTATTTTCACCGACTTCGAATAGTTTTATAGTTAACGCATATAAAAATGTTTTATTTATTTGAATCTAAATTTATTTTAGGTTTTAGGGGCTTATATTTTTAAAGTTATTGGAATGTAATAAAAGTTAAGCTGAATTTTTTTTTCATTTTATGAACATATTCTCGTGTGCTTGTCCTTCATAGCTATATTTTATCCATAATGCTTTTTTTTAAATATTAATAAATAAGTGAGTGTTTTTTCTCTCCCAGTTAAGTATATGAATTTCAAATCAGTTGAATTAATAGTAAAAAATAGTGTGCAAAAAAATGTGTATATATATATACATACATACGAGTATGTAAAGTGTAAAGGAAATGTTTGAAATATTAGGAAAGGATTTTTTATTTTTATGATCTTTTCTGCAAGTGGAAACTTATATATGTCTACATATCTACTTATGTTTAAGTTTGCAGATTTTGTTAAATATTTGTTAAGAGAAAGAAAAAAAATATGTTCTTCTAAAAATATCATATACAAATCACGAGGCTTCTATAATATAATACGAGATATGGTTTACTTTTCCCTCTTTCTTAATAAATTAATTGCTTTTTAAATTTGTATTTATTTTATTTTTATTTTTTTGAAAACTTCTCTTTTTCATGTTTCCAAGAAGCATTCATTCATTCATTTAGTCATTTAGTCATTTACTCAGTCAGTTATAAATCATGCAAAAAGAAAAAGAAAAACACTTCATAACCGACTGAGCGTTTAAGTGCCATTTAATTATGAGAGCTTCATGTAACACGTACACGTAATGGGGAGAGAAAGACACCAACACAAGCAAGAACAATAGCGTTCGTTGGTGGTGGTGAGTGGAAGAATGCTGATGATGGTGGCTGGTTAATGAATTTTCATTTAAATATTAATTAATCATACGTTTAGCAAATCAAAATTCAGGTTCTTTTTTTCTATCTTAATGAAATACATAAATATTTACACGTTAATTTCAGCATTAATTTATTTTAATAAGAAAGAAGAAATTTATACAACAATATTTTTAATTACTACAGCAAGCATTTGCATGGTAATAAAAGCCTTTGCAAGATATTAGTCAAGGTTTTTTGATGAAAAATATAAAAAAAGAAATTTATTTTTAATTTATAGAGAACCATATTCAATACTAAAATGAAGCAATTTTCCTATTTTGCAGCCTTCAAATGATTCACAATAAACCAAGGTTGGAAACCGAAACAAATAACGGTATCGGTATTGATACCGGTACAATTATTTTTTAAATTTCGGTATCGGTAGCGGTATCGGTATTTTTTTTATTTCGGTATCGGTATTACCGGTACATACCGTTATCGAGTTTATAATACCGGTATACCGATATTACTGATAAATTTATTATTTCAGGCAGTGGACATAGCAAAAAATTTTTTTTTTATTAAATTACTTCAAAAAATGGAGTATTTTTACATATTAACATATGTATAAAAGCATGTACATACATATACTTATTTGTTTCTATATATGTTTATATACTATTATTAAAAAATAATTTATTAAAAAAGTGAAACAAGGAGACTGCAGTTCAAACTTTGCATATATAAAGTATACATTTTGGTTAATTAAAAAAAAATTGTAAAAATATAAGTTTTGTCTATACTGATAAATTACACTGTGTGACAAACTTTGATAAAATCGAAATACCTGTTACTATTTTTCTGCTAGGTATTTGTCGAGTATAACAAAAATCGCATTCGAAATTTTCCAGACACCTCCAAAATCTTGAGTTACGGGGAAAAAAACGCTTTTTCGTACCGGTAGGCACTTATCAACTTCTAACTAAGTTAAATACCAACCGATTTTAAGTTTATAAACGGATACAGAAAGAAGAGACTAAGACCTTTCGAACCATATACATATATCTTGTTTCAGTAAATTTCAAATACATATATGTCTATATTTTTCACCAAATATAATTTTTTCGGTTTTCTTCTTCGACACTTTTATACTTTGGACACATTCTTACGCAATGTTTTTGTACTAGACCCATATTGTTTATAGGTTTCTCGCCAAATTCAGACGAAACGAACATTTGAATATTTCAATTCAAAGAATAAACAATATTATTTTAGCCAACTTAAAAACAAAGAAACAATTAACATTAAAAAACTTAAAGCAGGTACTTTTCTTCGCCTCAAGAGAGGAATCTTTAACTTCAAATATAAAAGTTCAGACGTTTTTTCTCTATCAACCTTATTTATTACGGTGAAGTGTGTAAACAAGACCAAAACCAAATAAAGAAAGTAAATTTTGCCCATATTACGGTTTACAGATCAACTAAAGTTGGATTGAAACTGAAACAACTTAACTTTTAAACAACTGTTTGTTTTGGTATTCTGAATAACAACTAATTTTAGTTGTCTTCGAATTAATGCTCGAAAAACAAATGTTCTTATCTATGCTATGTTTTTTGAAACCATAGTATCCATCATGATATAAATATAGAAGGTACTTCCATTCTCTCTTTGGTTTTAAAAAATAAGTATTTTTGAAGTTTGTTTTTTGAGAGAAATAAAAAAAGGTTCCCATATCGTAAAAAATATGTCCTCCCCATAAAATTTTTACAAAAATGTGTAATTATCTTAACAAAAGTTGCGAATAAATAAAGTGTTATACATGACTACACATAGGTGATGTTTAAAAAGTGGTTATGTAATAACTTGGCGCATCTTTTGAAATTGTCTGCCTATATTTTCATCAAAATTGATTGATGATTTTGATTAGTTGACAATGAATTTTCATTAAGTTTAACAAATATTGATTAATATTACATCTTGTTTAATCTATATTATTCTCTTCTTGCTGATTGTAACATGTTTTTCTAAAAAATGACTTAAATACCCGATCAGATAATTTAGGCAAGTCTATGTCACAGATTTTGCTGGCTCTTAGACACTGTTGGCGAACACCATATAATGTAGGGGACTAAAATATGCTACATTCATATTTTTACAATGATATTTTGTACATCTACAGTTTGTAATATGTAGCTCATTTTCTCTTTTTTTAACACCACAATACATTTACAATGCATTTTATTTAAAAAATTAATTTTAATGAATTTATAAAAAAAACTGAAATAATTTTTCAATAAAATTTTCAAACAAACAGGAAACAGAGGGGAAATATTAAATTAATACGGTAGCACGATTTTTACTGGAAACTTCAAAATACCTATCCTTGTCAGAAGGTGAATGTCAAGAAAAAATGAGAGAATGGAAGTACCTTCTATATTTATATCATGGTATCCATTACAAAACATTTTAAATATTTTTAGTTCTGGCCTTGCTATTTTTCCTTGATATTCTATGTTTTATGAACATGGCAATAATATTGGTTGACAAATGCGATTGGTTGGCGTCTGGAATAATAAAGCAAACGAACACAATGGACGAATTAAAAAACAAAATACAACGGAAAAAAATCAGTTGTCTCATGGTTAAAAAAGTTGTAATACATAATAAAAATTTGGCAACTACAAATCACCTATCATTTATTTTTTGGTCGGAATCGGTATACCGGTACGTACCGGTATAGACGAAAACGGTAGTCTGGATACCGGTATTTTCTAACCGAAATGTATTTCGGTATCGGTAACGATACCGGTATCTAATTTTAGCGGTATTTGAATCGGTATCGGTATTTTTACGATACCGTTTGCCAACCTTGCAATAAACTCTTAAGGTTCAGCTGTCAAATGTGGCAGCTGTCAAATGTAACAGCTTTTATTGGAACAAAATTGTTTCAATTATTCGAACAAATACTTACGCAAGTATACTCGTACATTCTTATTTTTTTTATTGCTTTGAACTAATAAGCCTTTTAGTAAATCAAGCAATTACTCCCGAGCATGAATAATTTTTTTTCTTAGACCTTACAAATCCAGACAAAGCGTAATATGGCAAAAAGGAAAAAGTGCTTAAGTCGAGATAAGCTGATTTTGAGTTAATGGTACCCGTAATCTGCATAAACTACCCCTGATCAAAATTTCAATTAATTTGTGTGGTTTTTCAGCAAGTTATATTACTATGACTTACGACTTATCGTTTTAAGAAAAAACAATTTCAATCGATATATTTTTTTTTGTAAGAATAATCGAAAAAAATTTAATTCGAATAATCCAATACATACATATTTCATTCAAAAATTTAAATATTATAAATTTTTCTTAATAATAACATTATATTATTAGACTTGAATATAAAACTTCTTAAATAAATAAGCGCAGAAAAATTTTTATGCGAATAATCGACACAAATTTTTTATTCGAATAATCGCATACATATCTTGTTCGAAATTTCAAACAATATACATTTTTTTAAATATAGTATAAAATTTCTCATTTAAATAATCGATTAATATTTTTTAATACATTAATCGACTAAAAAATTTTAATTCAAATTAAGCAAAATTTTTAATAATAAAATTCAAGCAAAAATTTGTATTCCAATAATAGAAGAAATTTTTCAACTCGAATAGTGGTTAACATTTTATTCGTAAAATCAATCGAATTGCATGTGCTATTTAAATAATCGAATACATTTTTTATTCGAAAATTCAAGTAGCATATTCTATTCCAAAAAAACCGAAATTATTATAATCGAAAAAGATTTTCAATCTCGAATAATTGAATCATATATATATATATGAAACAAAAACCAAAGTTGGAACAATAATAAGTAAACTAGCAATACATTTTATTCGTATAACCAGTCGATGTCTTATTTAAATAATCGAATAAATTTTTTATTCGAAAATTCAAGTAAAATATTTTATTCCACTAAGCAAAATTATTCGAATAGTGGAAGTTATTTTTTTAAGTACCCGAATAACATTTTGTTTATTTAAGTAATCGAATAAATTTATATATAGAAAATAAAATTTTTAATTTAAATAATCGAATAAATTTTTTATTCGACTAATCAAAATTTCAAACAATATATTTTCATATTGTTTAAATAATAAATATATAATACAAAATTTCTCATTTATATAATCGATTATTATTTTTCATTTTTAATAATCGACTAAAAAATTTTATTCGAATAATTGAAAAAAATTTCTTTGTTCGAAAATTCAAATTCCCATAACCGAGCGACATTTTCATTCGAAAAATCAAATAAAAGCTTATATTCAAATACTTAATGGGTAAAAAATTTAAAACACAGAAATTAATTTTTTTCGAATAAATGAATTATGTATTTCATTAATCGAAGAAAATTTTCCACTCGAAAATTTAATAACATTTTATTCTTATGCGAAAATTCAAACAAAATATTCTATTCTAATAAAAAACAAACTTATTCGAATAATGGAAATTAATTTTTTAAGGTACTCGAATAGCATTTTGTTTATAAATTTATAAATAAAATAAAATTTTTAGTTTAAATAATCGAATAACTTTTTTATTCGAATAATCGAATAAAATTTATTTTATGCGAATAATCGGTTGCACATCAAACAATGGAACTTTTTTTTAATAATAATATAAAATTTCTTTTGAATAATCGATTAATATATTTTATTCCTTTAATCGCCTAAAAAAAATTTTATTCGAATAATTGAACAAAATTTTTTTATTCAAAAGTTCAAATAAATTATTTTATTCCTATAATCGAGAGAAAGTTTATTCGAAAAATCAAATATTATTTAGCACTCGAATAATGGATGAAATATTTCAAACACTCGAATAAAAAGCAACTTCGAACAACTGTATAACATTTTATTCGTATAACTAATCGAACAGCATTTTTATGGGAATAATTCTATATTGTAAATTCAAATAAATATTTTCTATTTCAATAAATAAAATTTCGAATAATGGAAGCCACTTTTTCACACAATCGAATAATTTTTTTTACACCAAATAATCGAATAAAATTTTTTAAACAATGTAAAATGTTTAATATAAATAATCGAATAAATTGGATAAATTGCAAATTCCAGTAAAATTTTCTATTTCAATAAATAAAATTTCGAATAATGAAAGCCAATTTTTTCAAACGATCGAATAATTTTTTTAAACCCAAATAATCGATTGAAATTTCTTAAATAATATAAAATGTTTAATATAAATAATCGAATAAATTGGATAGGAATAATTTAATAAATATTTTATTAGAAAATCAAAACAACTTACATCTTATTTTATTCGAGTAACTGAAAAAAATTTTCATATAGTGCGAGTAATAATCGAATAAATTTTTTTATAAAAGAATCGAACCTTTTTTCTGCAAAATTTGTTATGTAATTCACTTATATAATCGATTAAAAAATTAAAATACGTTCATTCAAAATACTATGTTTCTTTCACTCGAATACTTGAAAAATAAACTATTCGGTATTTGATAAAATAATCGAATAAAATTTTAATTTTTTTACTAATCGAATAAAACGGTTTTGCCTTTTTCAAGCAATTTTAAACTTGATATATTGTTTAACTTACTTAGTCCTTCGATAATTGACGAGTAATTATTTATATAAACGAATAGCAATCGATTAAAAATTAAAATACTAACGATTATTTAAAGAAACAAGTTTGTTTAAAAATTGCTTTCATTTAATTAAATAGTTGAGCAAAAGGGTGTCCAAAAATTAACGTAAAGATGGATTTAAATCATAATATTCTCTGTGGAGAGAATTATAGCTCCGCACTGTGGGATGGTTACATACATTTTTGTGCAAAAACTAGAAGATATGTTCCTAGATCACTAAAAGTTAGCACCGAGCATTATATTGAGTTAATTCGGAAAAAAAAATTGATCCTTATTATAAAATGGTCATGCCCACCGCCCATAATATCAATTTTGGTACATACGCTTTCTAGAATAAAAAACACAAGTCTAGTTTCATCAAAATCTTCATGGTCGATCCACACAAAATACTGATAAGATTTTTTTTAATATTTTGTTTAATATTCGATAACAAATTTTATTTATTCCTTAACTCTCATTTCTTTAACTACATTGTCACATGCCAAATCCTCTTTGGATGGCTCATGTCCTGAGTTGGTTATAAAATGGTCTGATGTAAGCAGCAAGCAAGAAAAAGTATCAGGGTTTGTCGATTGTTTTATCCAGACAACACTAACCTATTCTTCCTGTAGTCCTTATTACTTGCTTCTTCTTCCGCTTCCTCAGTTAGCATATTAATAGGAAGAATTGCTGCATCCATGATGTCTTTTCCATGTATAAAGTGTCTTTTGTTGCTTCTGTTATGCAGAAGAAGTTTCTCAGCATATTTTGTTAAATATTTTATGTATGTATATATTATAATGAGCCAAGTTGTTGTGCTCCATTTTAAAAGCACTCTAAGGACAAACAGTTTGTTTTATTATTTTATGCGATACCAGTCATATAAAGCGGAAACACAGACAATTTAATACATTCGCACATCCCAGCGGGAAAATATAATGAATAAGAAGCGAGAAGGTAATGCACAGCAAGTGTAATTTTTCATGCCAGAATTCATTATTGTTAAGCAATTACTTGAATGTATGTGGGACAATGAATTCTATAACTAATTTTTTTAATGAATTGTATGAATTGTATTACCTATGCATTCTTAATTAACTATATTACTAGAGACAGGGGTTTCATGCAAATGCATGTTTTTTCCTTTAACCCTCGTAATGGCAAGAAAAAAATATGATGAACTTGCGTAAAACTGGCATTGATTTGTTAGTGTGCATATTTTTGCATTTTTTGCTTAAAATGCATATTTTTCCATAATTTGGTCATAAATAAATATGACCAAACGAAATGCCTATAGACATGCTGAAACAACAACAAATAAACTTTTTAAATTTTTTATTAAATTTGACACACGTCAAACTAATAAAATTATTAAATGAATATTTGATTATTATTATGAGTTATTCCCAAATTCGAATAAGAAAAAAAGTTTAAAACATTTTAAATGATATATGCATGTATGGGATTTTTTATAGCTATGCTATTTATGTCACGAAACAGGAGCTAAGACGTGAGTTTCGTAACAAAAACAATCGACACTATTACAGTTATAAATTTATGTTTGTTTTGATTTTTTTGTACATACATACTTAAAAGCAGAGTACGAAAATAAATGAAACAAATTTTAATTGTTTGATTTTGTTTTGTTTCGTTTCGTTTTTTGAAGTGAATGAAACAAAAACAATGAGAACGATTGATTTTACTGTTTTTGCACATGAGCACAAAACAGAGAACAAAGCCAATCGGCTGTAAGCCGGCTAACAGCCGCCCCCGACCACAAGCAATACATTAATTTAACCGTACGCCGCTAGAAAATAAAATAATTGGAGGCGTTAAAAATTTATTCGGCAATCAGACATCGTCTATTTTCATATGAAAAAAAGTACGGCAACTCTAGATTACAACGTTGTCCCTTTTCCTCGTCGTCTTACGGAATTGAAAATTTGTTACCAACTGAAGACCACTCCACAGATCTCGGGGACGTCACTTTTTGGCGCCGTTCAGAATTTCCGCGGCAACTAGACTACTTTCATATGGTAAATAGTCCGCCAACCCTGGACCACGACGTTGCCGCTTTTTCGTATTGTCTTTCCTAAACGAAAATTCGGTGTCAAGCGATAAAAAGCAAGGTTTTATTTTATTAATCTACTTATTTTAAAGTTTCCTTTTTTTAGTTTAGACATGCATTTTGATTTTTTATAAAATCAGACCAACATTGCTGTATTCTCTCTATTCACTAGCATTTTTTTTTATATTTCCTGTTCTCTTTTATTAATAATACTGGCCTGTGGTTTTTGGTACACAAAAAAAAAAACTTTTTTGTTTGAAACAATTATTGTATTGAAAATGGACATCCTCAAAATATGCTAAGTTGCATTATAATGTCCTGTTTTGTTTATTAAATTTTTTTCTCCTCATATTTATACATTTCACACATGCAAAGATAAATATTTGGTTTAATTTTTTTTTCGTGCTAAGGATAAATAACAACAACATGCTGTGGTCGATATAGTCATACCATGTAGAAAGCTGCAAACTTTCATTTATTATTATTATTAGGACTTAAGTGTGAGAGCTGACGAAAGACGTGTCAAAAGTTAAATGGGTAAAGTTTAAGCAAAAGATTTTTTATATATTTAACTCAAGACTTCTTTTTATCTGAAACAAAAATGAATATAATAAAAAAAAATAATCAGAACTTCAGGTAACAAAGAGTACGTCTGATTAATTTTTAATCAATGCTTAAATTTTACTCTGCCTTTGACTTGTTTTTGAATTGAAGCAAAACCGGCCTTCTTTACAAAAGACTTTCACTAACATATTACTTAAAATTTAAAGCTTTCACTTTTTCTATATTTATTGTGATTCTTCCCTTCTTTTCCTTTTTAATTTTATTATTATTTTTTCTTCTTATTGTCCCCTTTTGATGAGATGTTTTGTATTGCAAATGTAGTTTTTTCTTTCAATTCCTTTCATAAATATCCCAAAACTGATGGGTGTTCCATAAAAATAAATTTATTTTGTCTGCTTCAATTTAGAGAAAAGTAAAATATAAAAGTTTATCTCCGGATTACTACAATGAGATTTTCAAATAAAATTCAAATAAATATTATGAAAAAAAAAATTAAATTCTTAAGAAAAACTTGCAGACTGTAAAGAAAGTAAAATAAATTCATTGCATTAAAAAAAAGTATAATATTTAAAAGATTAAAAAAACAAACTTTAATTATTTGCATAAAAATCTTTTGAGAATTAATCTTAATTTTTACAACTCAAAAGCTTTAAGCTTAAAGTAAGGCAAGTTGAAAAGAAAACATATATAAATACTAAATAAACTGTCAAGCAGCAGTTAATAAAACAAGTTCAAAATTAGTCGAATCAAATTGAAAATAAATAATTATGTTAATCGATTAACTTATATTCAATGTATTTGTGAATTTAAATAAACATAAGAATTGCATATTATCAATTAAATTACATAATGTTAGAGTAAAAGTTCTAAAATAAATTTTAATCGAATAACCGAATAAAAATTTAGATTTATTGAATAATTTTTGAAAATGATTTAGTACAAAATTTCAAGCCATACTTAATTTTTCCCCCTCGAAAATATTTTATATTAATTTAAAAAAATTGAAGTTAATCAATTAATCGATTAAATTTGAGTTATCTTCTTTTTATATACAAAAAAAAACTTCTGAAAAAATTTTATTCGAATAATTTCATTCGAGTATACACATACATATTCGATTATTCGCACAAATAAAGAATAAAATTTTTCAGAATTTAAATATACATATGTACATAGGAATTGCATTGTATTCAACTTACATAATGTTCCAATAAACGCTGTAAAATAATTTTTATTCGAATAACCGAATATAAATTTAAAATTATTGAGTCGATTTTGCAAATGATTTAATACAAAATTTATGGTCATAGCTAATTTCTTCCGCCTAAATAGATTAAAATATTTTATATTCATTTTAAAAATTAAAATTAATCGTTTAATCGATTAAATTTGAGTTATGTTATTTTTTATGTAAGTAATAAATCAATTTAATAGAACACAATATTCAATAGTATATCAAAAAAATACTAAAATATCTGAACAAATTTTATTCGAATAATCTCATTCGATTATTCGAGTATATATATACATATAAATACATATTCGATTATTCGTACAAATAAAGAATAATGTTTTTTCCAAATTTAGATAAACGTACTTGCATATCATTCAAATGACATAATGTTCGAATAAAAGTTGTAATTTAACTTTTATTCGAATAGCCGAATAAAAATTTTGCACTATATTAGATTTTTTAAATGAGCAACGTAGAAATTGTTTGGGCAGACTCAGTTCTCAAAAAAATATTTATAATATATTTTTAATTTTAAAATTTAAAGTTAATCGATTAATCGAATTTAATAATAATTTGACAAGTAATACCCGTAAACCAAATTATTTGATAAAACACAATCTGCCTTATCGTGGTTGGCGTAATTCAAATACGACTACGACTGTTTGGTAATAGATTACAGAAGACTTCAACGGTTTTTCTTTAACCTATTACCAAACAGACGTAGTCGTATTTGAAATACGCCAACCACAATAAGGCAGAATAATCAGCTTTAATATTATGTATATTAAACAAGTATTTATTGGAGTAGTCAAAACAATTGGGGATTTTATTCGATTATTCGAGCACTCATATATTTTTGTTTTCTGAATTTAAAAAAAAAACATAAGAATTGTACATTATTCTTCTTGCAAGGTAAGGTTCGAATGAAAGTTCTAAAAAAATTATTATTCGAGTAACCGAATAAAAATTTTGAATTATACTCGATTTTTAAAATGAGCAGCAAGGAAAAGTTTTCGCCAGACTTAATTTTTTCCTGCCTAAAAAAGGTTACAAAGCTTTTGAATACAATTTAAAAAAATAAAATTAATCGGTTAATCGATTATATATTAGTTTTACATATAATATTTTCTAAGTAATAAATCAAATAAATTATTTAAAGACAATTTTCAACATACATTTTTTAATAAAAATTTTAAAAACTTAACCGAGTAAATTTTAGGTTTAATTCGAATAAATAACGAATAAAATCTATGTACTTACTTAACTAAATCAAGATATTAGAAATCAATATTAGTTAAATAAAAGCTTGAAAAAATTTATCAAAATAACAGAATAAATTTAAATTTTTATTCGATTATTAGAACGATTAACGAATAGAATATTTTGCAAGACTTAGTTAAATGCTTTTGTTAACACTTAATGAACTGGACAATTTATTAATAATATTTCCTAAAAAAAATTTACGATTAATCGAATAAATTTTAAGTTTTATTCGAATAAATAACGAATAAAACCATATGCACAGGTTGCATAAACCTATTTATTTTTGATTTTATAGTTTTACATGTTTTAAATAGAAACTTGAAGGAAAAAAACTAGCTGCGAGTAACCGAATAAACTTTAATTTTTATTCGATTATTGGAACAAAACCAGCAAAGAAAAAAATTTCAAGACTTACTGAAACACTCAGTTTATAACATCAGGAGATTAAAGACTGTTTGAGCAATAATTTAATTGAATCGATTAATATAAGTAACTAATAAGCTTCAAGTTTATTCGATTACTCGATTAAATTCCTTTATTCCCATAAATAGCAATTAAAACATTTTGGCAAGACTGAGTTTTAAATTTTTTTATTCGAGTAACCGAATAAATTTAGGTTTTAATCGGTTTGAAAAAAACCTAAATATTTATTAAACACTTAGATTGAGTTGAAAATACATATGTTTAATCGAATATGCGTATATCTTTTTAAAACATTTTTCAAAATATATATATATGTATGCTTGTGTGTGTGTGTGTGTGTAAACCAAACTAAAGTGAATACAGAAATAACGAACTCATTATCTGTCATTAAAAGTTACAACAGCCAAGCGTATGATTATTATTTTTCCCTATATTTATTTAGTAAAAAAAAAACACTAGGTACGCTTTTACTGGGTAAAAGGAAATAAAAATAGAAATAATTTTTTTCGCGCAAGACTTAACAAGAGTGAATGTTAACAAAGTGACAAAAACTAGGAAAAACTACAGCTGTAAACTTACTCAAGCAACAATGAAAAGCTGCTTGAATAGAGAAAAATTTTATGGAAATGAAGATAATAATTTACACTAAATATATGTATCTGCTGTTTTTTGTTATTTTTTTTTATCTATTGCTCCCACTTGTACCATATAATTTGCTTTTTAAGGGAAAAAAATTCCCATAATTTTATATTCTTATTGCGGGAACTCTTGACTAGATTTGGAATTGTAGTAAACAATTTGTTTTTTAAATTTAAAAATAGTTAAGTGGAGCAAATAAGAGCAACAAATAAGAGCATCAGATCCATCATAATCACGCAGTTAACAAAAATGGAAGTGTAGAGAAATATTTGCTTTAGCGAAATATGTATTACATTATTCAATCTGTAAAAATAATGTATGACTGTAGTGGCTTAAAATCGAACTACATATATACGCATCTATCCATTACGATTTATGATTTTTGACTGTCGGATGCTTTGCCAAATCACCAGGTATGGATATAGAGTTCAAGAATATGTGCAAGTAAGATCTTTCTTTAGGAGAAATGGGCGGACCACGCCCACTTTACAACTTAATTTTATATTAGCTTCTAATAAACAGATTTCTCCGCAACTCAGCTTTTGCAATGATACAGTCTAAAATTTGCAATAGGGTGCGGAACCACACCCCTTAAAGTTTAATGTTAACACCAAAAAGCTAAAACTAAAATTAACAAAAAAATGTAACCGTCTGTAAAGCCAGCACTGAAAAGTAAAAAAAAGCACTCATTAAAAAATCTCTGAAATCGTCCGATATGGCGTGGAATGTCCCATACATGTATATGTCCATACACAGAAAAAACTGTGCCTACTAAATACCTCATAAAATAGGACAAAATTAATAAGAAATCTTTTTTCAATAAGGAAATCTTATTAGTTTCATAGAGAAAACCTTTTTGAAAAAATCAAAAAGAAATCTTGTAGTTTTTATGAGGTTATCTTATTGATTTTTTCAATAAAAAAATAAAAAAAAAATTTGTCATTATTCCCATATACATATGTGTGTATGTATGTAGTATGTTCTAGATGTTATTTATTTATACATACATACATACATACATACACATTAGATTATATTCCTAACTAACTTACTCACCAAGTATTGCACCAGCAAACTTCTAGCTGATAGACAGGCACTCTACCCAATATGCTTACAAGCAGCCTGAATAACCATTGAAATTATTGTGCAAACATTCTTATACAAAAATGAAAAAGATCATGAAAAATATTGTCACTATGTCTATTTATAGCTATAAAATAACAAGACACCTCATAAAATCAAGAAGATTTCGTTATTAAAAAAATCAATAAGATGCTTTACACATACTCATATAGGAACCTACTAAAATCAAGAAGAAACCCTTATTGAAAAAATCAATAAGACAACCTAATAATATCAAGAAGAAACCCTTTTTAAAAAAAGCAAGAAGGCAACCTAATAAAATCAATAAGAAATGCCTATAGTTTACAATTTATAAGAAACCCTAATAGAATCAAGAAGTTTTTCTCTGTGGATTGTTTTTTTTTTTGGTGCAAAAAATAACGGATTGTATGTGGTTTTCTTCTTGATAAAATTAATAAGATTTACCACATAAAAACAATAAGGAATCTCTATGAAAAAATCTTCTGTTCTTTCTGCTGGGATACCCCTTAGCCTAAAAACGGTTCATGGAGAAAATCTTCTTAATTCTATGAGGCAGTTTTTTCTCTGTGTAAAATATTCCACATTATCAAGAAAATCAGAACAAACAATTTTTTTTTAAACCGTCCGATATGGCATGGAATGCCCCATATACATATTTATGTGTCCACAGTTACCAGCAAGCCTCCTTTTTGGGAACGCTAAAAAATTCCACAAGGCTGGGGAAATAAGAAAAAACATTTGAAGTCGTCCGATATGGCGTGGAATGCCCCATATATATATGTATATGTCCATAGTTACTAGGGCTCCTCTTTAGAGGGGCACTTAAAAATTCCACAAAATCGAAAAAATTAGAACAAAAAAAAATTTTTAAGCAGGGAATACACCATATATGTATATGTCTATAGTTGCCAGGGCGCTTTTTTGGGGGGGCGCTAAAAAAATTCAATAAAATCGGAAAAATCTGATAAAAAATTTTTTTAACCGTTCGATACGGCATGGAATGCTCCATATATGCGTTCGTCCATAGTTGCCAGGGCGCTTTTTTTTTGGGGCGCTAAAATAATTCTACAAAATTTAGAAAATCAGAAAAAAAATTTTTTAACCGTGCGAAGTGGCATGGAATGCCCTATATATATATGCCTATAGTTGCCAATATTATAGACACTGACTTCAAAATATTTTATTAATTGAATTTAAATTTTTCCAACGTTTCTAACGCTTCTCTTTGAACTCAGTTAAAATTTCTTTTGTGTCTTGTTTTGTATTTAAGAATCTTTAAAATATGATTTTTTATTCTGTGGAACAAAGTTTCTTATTTACATTTCAGCTTGGAATATTGGGGAAGTAAAGAAAAAATCGTAACAAAATTATGAAACGAAAAAAATATACATACATACATATATAAACAGTAAAGTTCGGTTTTAACGAACAGCGGCTACAAAAAAAAAGCAAACTTTCAACAGTCTTTCATTTATATTTCATACAAATTATTACGCTTTATGAATAAATCATTTATGACTTTGTTATAAATTATTTACTTCTTTGAATTTGTTGCTGATTTTGAAACTTTTCAAATAAATTTTTCACACCTTGTCAAAGCAATATGTAAATTTTGTTTTGAAACTAAAACATATTAAAACTAAGTTTTTGGCAAAAACTCAAAGAAATACTTTACTATTTTAAGTTATTTTACATCGGATTACGTGTGTGTGTGTGTGTGTGTTGCTCCTCGCTGCAAATGATGGATTGATACATTTCAACTAAAAGCTTTTCACCATGAACAAAGAAAAATAGCTTGATAATACATATGAATGTATGTAGATGACTTTATCATTTGGGAAACATGCAGCACTCTGCATCTCAGCAGTATTTTCGAAAATTAATGTTCTCGGGTGAAATTCAACAAAGAAAGATTGTTTCATAATTTTCTATGACATCAAACCCAAGAAACAAAATTCATCATACAGCTTATCAGCACTTAACAAGAAGTTAGCTAATGCCAGCCAACAGAAAGGCACTGCACAATGGGTGCAATCAAAGCTTTTCCATGAGCAAAAAAGCAAAAAATTAATGAATATGCATGTAACGTAATTTTGTAACCCACTGTTTCCACAACACAGACAAATTTATATGAAAAGCACTAATATTTTTTTTTTGGAGTAGATAATAATTATTCAAATATTCTAGGTAAGCCGACTGCCTTGACTTGTAGCAGGGGGTAAGTTAAGGCGCCAAGTCAATATAAAAAGCAATGTGTTGTAATGAATTGTTATAGAAGAACACGTTACGATTGCAATTTTGTACATTTCATATGCCTTGTACTCTTAGGTAAAATATTGAAAATGGTTTTTTTCTGGAATATTTTAACCCTGTATGTTTCTTCATAAAGAGGGCAATAAAAATATATATTTGTTAAAGTGCTCTGCAAAAATATTTGCCTTAAAGCTCTTTTATAAGTCTCTGAATATACCAAAATTCGACATTCAACTTAATTACTAGAAATAGTTCTTAAATTTAAATGCATACAAGGGTTAATGTAAATGTTGAACTTTGACTTATTTCTGGCGTTTAAAATGAATTTCGAAAATTCAATTGTATAGCAAATATTTTTTTAAAGCAAATGACTGCTACGCTAAGCGCGCTTGTAAGATCGTATTATTTCCATTAAATTCGCCACCACCAATTCGCACATTTGCGCTTGTATGTTCTCGGTAGCTTCTTGAATGACATCTTTGAATTTGATAGTGGGACATTGTCACAGACAAAATCATATCTTCACGTATTCCCAAAGAAAAAAAGTCTAAGGGCCATTATTATGACTTGACGATATAACGGGTGTTTTTTTTAGAGGTATAGAACTTCGAATTGAAATAAAACAAAAGAAAATCGTTTTAATGTCCATCAATTTGGCTTTATTGGAAGGATAATTTTATGCCATTAATGTTTAAATATGATTTCGGGCATGTGGCCGCCGCGGCTGGCTCGAATAAAGCCAATTCTACAGGTCCAATTTTCAACCACTTTTTCGAGCATATGGGGCCGTATGTTGGCAATAACGCCACGAATGTTGGCTTCCAAGTCCCGTAACATTTCTGGTTTGTTGGCGTAGACGAGCGACTTCACATATCCCCAAAGAAAATAATCCAATGGTGTCAAATCACACGATCTTGGTGGCCAATTGACAGGTCCATTCCGCGAAATTATGCGCTCATCGAATGTTTCCTTCAATAAATCGATTGTGACGTGCGCTGTGTGGCATGTAGCGCAGTCTTGTTGGAACCACAACTCATCCACATTCAAAATCTTCAAAATCTTCCATAAAGTTGATGGACAAAGCTCCAATTGCTGTGCACGGTGGCGAATCGATTCATTCGGGTCCTCTTCAACACTTTGCTCTACAGCGGCAATTGTTTCTTCGGTGCGCACTGTTCGACGTCTCTGCGGATGCGTATTATCACATAGAGTAAACGTAGTGCGAAAACGATCCATGGTTAACCGAATTAATTGCTCTGATGGACGATTATGTCGACCATAAAATGGACGGAGCTTGCGGTAAACTTCGCGAACTGAACCATTATTTTCGAAATAAATTTGCACGATTTGCAAGCGTTGTTCTTTTGTCAACCTGTTCATGATGAAATGGCAAACCAAACTAAATATTAATCACTTGACAGCTGACAAAATGGCCGCCAGTTAAAAAAGTGATGCCAACTTAAAGTTCTATACCTCAATAAAAAAACACCCATTAGTTCCAGATAGTTAATCCTAAGTTTAGCAAAACTGAACTTTAAAATATTTCCATTATTACAACTGTCCGATAAAATAAATATTCACCCTAATCGGGCATAAAAGTTCACGTGAATTGTGTTCCCTTTCCCTAAAGTTGTTGTTGTGTCAGTATATTATTTTGTTATTTTGTTCACCATATTTTGTTCACAGAAAATATTTCACGTGAACAAAATGCTCGCCTTCTATTCCTGATAAGGGTGAATACAATTTGTTTTTGGGGGCAACATTTCTGTGGATATTGATTGTTAAAAATACTTAGTGGCAACACTTGCTTTTGTCTATTTGCCAAATTACTCGTACCGAGAAAGTGAAACCATTTTTGTCAATTCTTTTAATTTATTTTTGTATTTATTTTATGTTTGTATTGTATTGTTTTGGTTTTGTATCATATTTTGTTCAAATAAAATTTGCCTGTAATATATATAAGTAGAAAGTGTGGCAACGTATGTATGAAAACGTGGCAACTTCACGATAAAAGTTACAGGTATGGTGAACTTGCCTTTAACTTATCGCTCACTTTTGGCTAAAGTGAAGTTGTGATAATGAAAAAATGTTTATCCGTCCAATCAAATTCTATCTTTAACAAATGGCCTTAAAGGCCTTATATTAGAGATAACACGCGGTCAGGTCCCAATCAGCAAACACGTGAGTTCAGCGTGAGTTCTTGCCTTAACTAAAGTTTTAAAGCCTTAAGACCTAAGTCTTGTGAACTATACAATTCCAAAGATCAACGAGAAAGAAACAAACCTGGGTTTTCTTCTACACTATTCTTAGTTGTTGAAATTTTCACAATTTTTGCAGTGAATTTTAATAATATCGTTGTTGAAGCGTCGTTATAGCGTTCCATCTTTATGGTTCCGTACACCGAAGGTGAAAAGCAAGCAAAGTGTTTTCGCTTTGGTCTCCGTCTGTGCGTCACAGGCTGTTTTCTCGAGAACCGTAAGAGCTACGAACCAGCTATGTAGAATTTTGCCCGTTTTGACACTTACAAATTAAAGAGTGTTCTAAAGGGAGCAACTAAAAGCTTGTAATCCTAATGTAATATACAGACAATACAGACATACACATAGAGGGCAATTATGAATAAAATCTCGCGAGAAATATTTCCCAGGGAAAGGGAGAAATTTGAAAGTTGCCAATTTAGTGTATTTTTATGCAGACTGTACCAATTAACATTGAAATTTAAAAAATCAAAATTAAAGGGTATTCTGTAAGTTAATGTTATTTTGGCTATACAATTTTGACAACTGGCTATATCTTGGAAACCGTAAGAGGCAAACTCTTGAAATTTTCAAAAACGCTTAAAGAAAAATTCGAAAAAAAAGAAAAGAACGTCAAAAACGAAAAAAATCGCTAAGACGAAAAATAAGCGCCAACAGCTCAAACTAAAATAAATGGCCCAAAACCGAAAAATCGCCAAAAATAAAATAAAAACGTCAAAAACGAAAAACTTAAAAATATTGCCAAGACCTAAAAGAATCGTCAAAACGAAAAAATGCACCAAAACTAAAAAAATCGCTAAAACTAAAATAAATAGCCAAAACCCGAAAAAATCGCAAAAAAAAACCAAAAATCCAAAAAATTCTAAAACCAAAAAAAAAAAGTGCCAAAACTAAAACAATTGCCAAAAACCGAAAAATCACCAAAACGAAAAAATCGCCACAACTAAAAAAATTCCAAAAACGTCAAAAATTTAAAAATATTGCCAAGACCGAAAAGAATCGCTAAAATGAAAAATAAGAACCAAAACTAAAAAAAAACCTAAAAAATCGCTAAAACAACATATAAGCGTCAAAACTAAAAAAGTAGACCAGAACCCGAAAAATCACCAAAAAGAAAAAATCGTCAAAACTAAAATAATTCTAAGAAACGCCAAAAACTAAAAAAAACTGCCAAGACCAAAAAGAATCGCTAAAACGAAAAAAAAAGCACCAAAATCAAAAAAAATAGCTAAAACTAAAATAAATAGCCAAAACCCGAAATAACAGCAAAAAAAAAACAAAAATCCAAAAAATTCTAAAATTAAACAAAAGTGCCAAAACTAAAACAATTGCCAAAAACCGAAAAATCACCAAAACGAAAAAATCGCCAGAACTAAAAAAATCCAAAAACGTCAAAAACTTAAAAATATTTGGCAATATTTGACCGAAAAGAATCGCTAAAATGAAAAATAAGAACCAAAACTAAAAAAATCGCTAAAACTAAAATAAATCACCAAAAACCGAAAAAATCGCTAAAACAAAATATAAGCGTCAAAACTAAAAAAGTAGACCAGAACCCGAAAAATCACCAAAAAGAAAAAATCGCCACAACTAAAAAAAAATTCCAAAAAAGCCATAAACTAAAAAAAAAACTGCCAAGACCTAAAAGAATAGCTAAAACGAAAAATAAGCGCCAAAACTAAAAAAAAATCGCTAAAACTAAAATAAATCGCCAAAAACCGAAAAAATCCCCAAAAATTTAAAAATCCCGAAAACGGAAAAAAGCGCTCAAACTAAAAACAATCGCCAAAAACCGAAAAAAAATTTACCAAGTATGTACTTAAAATTTTCTAAAAGAAAAAAACTTTTTCAGCAGTTAAGATATTTGTTTATATGGGTTAAAGTTCGTATGATGTGCGAGTGGAGGTCGAGCATTTCACTGAACTTATTATTAATGGCCTTGTCACCTTTCAAGTAGTTCCAGCTCGAGTCATAACATTTTTTCGTTAAAATGGTGGGCCACTCAAAATTATTGCAACACCCTGTATATCTAAATATTTTAAAATTTTTCCTAAACGAAAATATTTTCTAAAAATATCCAGCTAAACCCCTCAATAATCAATTTCAATGTATTTTTAATAATAAAAAATATTTTACTTAATAAGTAAAATAATAATTTGGGATTATTAGTGCGTTTAAAAATTTTAAACTTAAATATTTTCTAAATATTCCCGCAATTTTATTGTATTGTATTTAAAAATAGAATTGCTAGTGGCAAATGTGTACATTTAAGCTTTTCGAAAAAAAGAAATAGAAAACCAAATACGAGTATGTATGTATTCATTTTCATTTCCAATTTGAATTTGATTTCTACGATACACTTGATTATTTATTCAATACACAACGTTTTATTATAGAGTGAAATAATGATTTTGTTTGTTGCATAAAATACTCACGTATAAAATGATAATCTTTTAAAGATAAACCGACACTTGATGTCAGTCTTTCTTTGCCTTAATATACAAACATTTACATGTATACAGTCAGGCACTCACTATCACGCAAATATTTACACGAATGAAGCTATAAATTGACATTCACACGCAGGAAGTCACACAGAAACCAGCTCATGCAGCAGTTTACACAAGCACAATTCTAAAGGCATAATAACGTGATGTGACTGAAGTTGTTTTATTTTTTTATTCTTCTAATAGCTTTAGAATATTATATAGTTATACTGCAAAATGCTTTAAAAAGGATTAAATAAATAAATAATAGCCTATACATAAAGACTAAAATGTGTATTGCAAAGTTCGATTTTTGTAAAGCAAATTAAATTTTTCATTTGTTAATTTGACAGCTGTGATTGATTAAGGAGTCCAGGAATTTTGTCAAAATAAAAATAATTTTTTTTTATATTAAAAAATATATTTTATAGAGGTGTCTTTTTGCCTGCTGCCGGCATAAATCTTTGCTGAGTCTTGATAATTGCAAAAATTGTGATAAAAAAAGAAAACATTTCATAAACTATACGAGTAATATCCTTCGCATTTCCCTTCCTTGGCTTAAGTGATGGAAGGTGTGTGTTCAACCTATTGTTGATGTATTTTTAATTTAAAATCTCCCCTGTGAGTCCGATCTAGTAATGAAAACTTTTATTGCTTTATGGTAACTAAAATAAGATATATAAATTTTTGACTCTACTGTATTTTAGAATCTATGGAAAACTGCATCTATAGTAGTGGAATTATTAGTTGTTGGGGGATTTGTAGAGCATTGCTCATATGCAAGTGGAAAACGTCAAATAAAAATTTTAATAAAGCTGGCGTCTGTGAGTTTGCAAAATTTGTATTAAAATCTCCAGCCATAATAATTGGCATAAGATGTGTTATAATATAATATTATAAATACTTTATAAAGAAATATTTGACATTTAAAACGTTCTTTTATTATTTTTCAAATTTTTAACAAAATTATACCCACTGGCAACACTATTACACTCCTCAAGCAATTTCTATTAAAATTAACATTGCTCCTGAAGGTATGCTTTAAAATTCTGTTAAGTGTATTTCTATACAGCTGTTAAGTTTATCTGTACTTCTTGTTGTCCGTATGATTACACTAATACACTCATACATACATAGCTCACACCGATGTGATAACGCATCGCAAATCTTATTCAAAATTTGTGATTGTATTGTGAAAAAGATTTTTAGCCCCTAGCGTATAGATGTTTACACATCAAAAAATATTTTACTGAATAAGTTAAATAATAATTCTGGATTATTACAGCGTTAACAAATGTTAAACTTAAAAAAGTTTAAGACCATTTCGCTCGTAAGAGCCTATGACTTTATTTCAGAGAGCCGTCGAAAATCGGTTCATTGTGCCAATAACTAGTGTGGTCCAGGCCTTAAGAAATGCTGATATTGAAAATTTAATTTATTATTTTTGTTAAACAATTGCATTATATTTATGTATTCTTTTCAAATATCCAGTAACTTCTGTTGCCTTTTAACACTTGCATTATTTGTGCAATGAGTGCTGACATTTTAAAATGTTCATATAAAATATTTATTGCCGAAATATAAGTATTATTAAAAGAATGTAAGACAAAAAGCCAACCAGCTACTGCAATAAACATTTATTTGCTCAATGTGAGTGTGTTAGTGTGTGTGTGTGTGTGTGCAGAAAATGCATGTATTGTTTGCCTTTATTATTGTGACAGGACGAAAACAAAATGTTGCACAAACTACAAGCATTAATAGCTAAACGAAAATGTGTCTCTATTTCAGTGTGTTGGCTTGCATGTGTTTTACAGTGTAAACATAATGCTTATGGCCTTAAACATAAAACTTAACAATTGTATATACAAAATGAACGATGAAATAAGCCAAAAACTATACTTGCACAATGTCATGTAAATTAAACCTTTAAGGGGGTTGGCAAAAGCCTTGGGCGCAAGGTGGGCAAGCAATTTTTAAAATGAGATTCCAAGGCCGAGATCTTACTAAAGGAACAATTTACCCGATTTTCCTTGGGTCACTGAAATAAAGTCATAAACAGGGAAACCAGAAATATGTTCTAAAAAAACTTGTTTTATGCCCATTCAATATGCACTAAAAACTTGAAAATATGCACTAAAAACTCAAAAAATATGCTCTTAAAAATAAAATAAATGAAAATATATTTTTAATTATAAAATTCCACAACACTTGCATATAAAATAAGACAAAAATAAAATAAACATAAAAAGGAAGCAATAAAAAAGTTAGTAAAGAAGAAGACAGGTGTTTTCGGACATCCGATTAGAGCTATGCTCCTTAGCTATATAAAACAAAATTCATATGTTAAATAACAATGCAATAAAATTATATTATATGATAACGTTTCTATTAATTTCCCATTATTTATTTTTTCTAACTGTGTATGACTAATATATTGTTTGTGGCCGGCGGCGGCTGTTAGCCGGCTTACAGCCAATCGGCTTCGTTCTCTGGTTTGTGCTCATGTACAAAAACAATACAAAAGCGAATTGAGCAATCGCACTCATTGTTTTTTTTTTCACTCACTGCAAAGAACAAAACTAAACAAAATCAAAAATTTTATATCGTTTATTTTCTTACTCTGCTTTTAAGTACAAAGAAATCAAAATAAAAATAAATTTATAACTGTAATAGTGTCGACTATTTTTGTTACGAAAGTAACATCCTAGCTCCTGTATTGCGCCAGTTATTGGAGCATAGCTCCAATAACTGTCGTGCTAAAAAGAAATTGAGCTTAAAGTGGACATTAAAACGAAACTGTCATACAAATTTTGACTTAAGCAAATAATAAAAATTTATTTTTTTTTAATACTCTCGTAAAAATGTAACTTCAATTTCAAAAGAGATCACGGTATCAGAATTAAAAATCCATAACTATATTTTGGACAAATAAGACAAGAATTGTATTTATAATTTTTATTGACCTAGATTTTCAAATAAAAATCGTTGCCTGTCACATCTACAAAATAAACTTTTATATATTGACAATGTTTCCCGAACGTCTATCCGGGATAGAGTCCGCCGCAAATAGCAAAACCGAATTTTTATTGAAACTAACGTCCGAAATAAATGCGTAATACAAGGGCGGCTCAATAAGTCCGTGACTTCTCTAACTTCCCTCGTAGTTATATGAAATGCAACACTGTTTCCAACAAGTGCCACCTGTTACGAGACTACTGCCAAACTTTGAGCAAGTATCGTCATTTAGTTTGCGTCTAACAGCTGTTCAAAACATACGACCTCGTTTTTTTTTCTTCTAAAAATGGAAAAAAGTGAATTTCGATTGCTGATTAAACATTATTTTTTGTGAAAAAAAAACGTCAATCAAACCAAGGAAAATCACGATAAATACTATGGGTAGTCTGCACCATCGATTTCAATGATAAGAAAAGTGGTTTACTGACTTTCCTTGTGGTCGCACAAGTACCAATGACATTGAACGTTCTGGACGGCCAATTGAGGTCAGTAGACCCGAATTTTTCGAAAAAATCCACTATATGGTGTTGGCCGATCGAAGAGTAAAAGTGCGTAAGATTATAGGCATTTCATATGGGTTTAAGAAAGTTGTCCGCAAGATGGGTGCCGCATTTGCACTCAATTGACCATAATGCACGAGTGCTCAGGTGTGCAGTCTCAATGGCAAAACTCTATGAATTGGGCTACGAATTGTTACCAAATCCGCCATATACTCCGGATTTAGCCTCTAGTGACTACTTCCTATTTCCAAACCTACACAGGAATTCCTTATTGTTTCTATGTGGTAAATCTTATTAATTTTATCAAGAAGAAAACCACATAAAATCAAGAAGAAATCTTTTTATTCA
The DNA here is from genome assembly GCA_944452675.1 of Tachina lurida. Lineage (NCBI taxonomy): Eukaryota > Metazoa > Arthropoda > Insecta > Diptera > Tachinidae > Tachina > Tachina lurida. The sequence continues at coordinate 30,393,428 of OX101756.1, read as the reverse complement.
CAACTTTTTTTACTCAATTTCCGTTATTTTTGGCACCAAAAAACAATCCATAGAGAAAAACTTCTTGATTCTATTAGGTTTTCTTATAAATTGTAAACTATAGCGATTTCTTCTTGATTTTATTAGGTTGCCTTATTGATTTTTTAAAAAGGTTTTCTTCTTGATTTTAGTATGTTCCTATATGAGTATTTGTAAAGCATCTTATTGATTTTTTAATAAGGAAATCTTTTTGATTTTATGAGGTGTCTTGTTATTTCATATCTATAAATAGACATAGATAAAATTTTTTTCATTATCATTTTCATCTTTGTATAAGAATGTTTGCACAATAATTTCAATGGTTATTCAGGCTGCTTGTTAGCATATTGGGTAGAGTGCTTGTCTGTCAGTCAGAAGTTTGCTGGTTCAATACTTGGTGAGTAAGTTAGTTAGAAATATAATCTAATGTGTATGTATGTATGTATAAATAAATAACATCTACAACATACTACATACATACATGCATATGTATATGGTATAGAATTTAAATGAAAATACATAAGTACAGAGAATAAAGACGCAATTTTTTTTATTATTGAAAAAATCAATAATATAACCTCATAAAAACTAAAAGATTTCTTCTTGATTTTTTAAAAAGGTTTTCTCTATGAAACTAATAGCCTTATGTTGCACTTTGGAACGACGGGAATAAATATAATTGAGAAATAAAGCCGTGGATTGCATTTAGCCGACGAAAATCGGTATATTGCGCCAATAGCGGGATCTTGGCTTAAGACATTAAACACAAAACTCTGCCCACACCCTTTTCTTAACAGCTTTGTTAACTGCCCTCCCTCGCTTACAACTTCAAAAACATGTATGTATGTAATTCTATTGGTGCTTGTTATCAGTTGGGTACCTAAAGGGTTAAAGCTCATATGGGATTGTTATTCTATGACATGTTCAAACAAAATGCCTTAAATGCACATGCACTCACATGTTTATTTATGATCATGATATAAAAATTAGCATCATACGAGTATAATACACATTTACAACTTTATATTTGATATGCCATGATGAAAAAAAAGAAAGAGGGAGTAAAACAAAAGTCAAATTATACGACTTGTATATTAAAAAGTTTATTGAATTTATTTCTTTATTCATATAAAATTTATATTTTAAGAAGATGTTGTACAGATAGATATATGCAGTTAATTCTAAATACATTAACTTAAGCTGCAGAGCTATTAAAATATAACAAACGACTATTTAAGCCAATACAGATAGATAAATAATATTTATGGCGTCCCGTTTAACGATATTGAAAATAAAATGTTTCTGCTATAATTTACACTGAAAACAAACAAAAAATAGACAAATTCTTATTTAAAAAATTTATTATTGAACATGTTGTCAAAAGTTTATTTTAATTGAAATTTATTTGCTGGTGGTTAAGCATTGTCTATATATGCATATATTTCATTGGTGCTTTGCCAAATCAACCACTTATTTTGAAGAGTGTACAAACCTCTTATCTTATGTACAGACTTTCAAAAACTATTTGAGAATTCGCAAATACATAGTAATATTTTTGAAAATCATAAACGAAATGGCTTTACTTTCTTTAAAACAATGTCGTAAATTAAATAAGTATTCAGTTTATATAAAATTGAAGTCTGTAAAACCTGAAAATTTTTAAGAAAAACTGTTCTTTTTTAAGCAAAAAAAAAACTGGAAGACTGCTTACGAGCACAAAAAACTGCAAAATACAGATAAATCTACTCACTTGGCAACACTGTCATTAAATATAATAATAAATCATATATAATCTTACGATAAACCCAAAACGCTCAAATAAGTATTTAAAAACAAATGCTCCGAAGTGCAACATGGCGAAGATGCAAAACGTTACCAATTAATGTTTATTGGTCCTTCGATCTGCATTATGTTTTATGGTCCTTTGAGCCTTCAAAATAAAATAAGCATATTTATGTCGATAAAATTAACAGCACATAAATTATTGTCTCTTAACTAAGGACACAGCTGACATTGACCTACAGCGAATATCGTTAAAAATATGTTACTGCATAGCAAATTCAATAAATTTTCGTTATAATTATTTTAACGTTGCGATTATTGTTAAAAAAAAAAGTTAGTGAATCGCACTACTGCTGCGTACTATCGTTAAAAAAAAGAAGTTACACAAATACACAATCGTTATTACAAGCGACAAAATGTATAGACAAAAAATTACGATTGTCGGATCGTTAAAAGTTACTGAATCGCACCATAGAAGTTGTTCAAAAAAACGTGGCCACTTTTCAAAAGTTATGGGATGATTATGGTCGTCATAAGCGAACTACTGTGCAAGGAATAGAGGTAGAGAAATTTTAAAGAGAGAGAGAGAGAGAGAGAGAGAGAGATGTGTGGTGAGGCCCGCGCATGATCGCAATGTGCGTACTGCCAAAAATATTGCTTCTGTTGGTGCAAGTGGCATGGCCATGGCATTATCAGCACTTGGGCCCATCTTACGGCTCATTATGGCCTGCAGTTGAAGATAATGAGTATGAAGACTAGGCGATATGTGGTTTCAGCAAGATGGTGGCATAAGCCATAGAATATGACTAATTTGGCTTTATTTATTTCTTTGGCGAGTTTCCAGAATGTATAATTTCATGTTTTGGCGACGTCAATTGGCCACCAAGATCATGCGATTTGAGGCCGTTAGATTTTTTTGTAGGACTGCGCCCAACAAGCAGTTCATTACGTAACGTTGGAAACCAATATTTGTCAATTTATCACTAGATACCGCCCTAAATGTGCGAAAAAAAAATGGTAGAAAACTACCTTAAAAGGATCGACTGCGTCGGTCCTTTAAAAGACATTGTATACCGTACGTAATGGCAACATCCAAGCATGAATATGAAATAAAAGTTTAATCGAACTCATAGCTTTATGCACATTTTATTTTAGCTTCACTTTTTAAATCGAAAAATGGATAACTCGGTACAAATTTAAACATGGAATGTATTTCAAAGTTTTAACTAATATCTGGTGTTTAAAGTACATTTAGAGCATTCAGAAACCGATAATAGAATTTTATGGCGAATAATTTTAGAGAATATTTTAAACACTTATTTATTTGGACTCTTAAAGATCCATATGAAGAATAATTATTTATATATTTAAATATGTTGCTGGTAAGAAGGTTTCAGCAATCTGCCGATGAAGACAGAGTTCAAATTCACTTTTTGTTATCCTTTTGGTCTTTTCTTTTTCAATCTGCCGAAGAAGACAAAGCTCAACTTCACTTTTTGATACTAGCCCACATGCATATGTATATCCTTTTGAACTTTTCTTGCCACATAAGAAAGTTATCTCTCTATTATTCTCTTCATTCTTTTCGGATTTTAAATGTTACTTTAAATGAAAACATTTGCAGTTTTGCTAATGAATCATTCATTCCTTCTGACATAAACATTTTCTTCTTATTTCTTACATGATTAATTTCTTACTTATTTTTTCCCCACAAATACACATCATGCACAATTTGTGGCAAAAACATATTTTTTATTTATTTATTTATTTTTATGGTGGTTTTTCTGCAAGTTTTAATTGCAATTTTATTTAATCAAGCATTAAATAATCCGAGTTAAGTGCATGAAAGTAAATAAGAGGCATCGAGATAATTTATTGCGAATTAATTATTTACAAGAAATTTACTATTAATAATGCACAAATCAAAAATATTAAAAAAAAATACAAGCAAAATTATTGCATTCGATTTTGGGTGCAAAAATAAAATAAATGGCGCAGGGTCTTGTGCTCAAAAAATTTGGAGGTAACAACCTCATTAATTTCTAGTTAATCGATTCTCACAAAACTTTAAACACACACTAAGCTTTAAAGCTGACATATTATTACACTTATAAAAGTGGGCGTGGCCACACCCATTTATATTTTCTCCCACGCAACTTAGCAAATATAATGGTAAATAGTATATAATTTTATAATAAACTCAAACCCCTCAAAATGGGACTTAGCGAACATGCTCACCGCACTAATTAATGGTTGTTGGTCCTTCGAACTGTAGTATGCTTTATGGTCCTTAGAGCCATCAAAACCACATAAGCATATTTTCGACAATCCGGAACCTTCTTACATTTCACCATACATATATATTATTTAATCAAGCTTTAAATAATTCGAGTTAAGCACATGAAAGTAAATAAAAGGCATCGAAATAATTTATTGCGAATTAATTATTAACAAGAAATGTACTATTAATATTGCAGAAATCAAAAATATTTAAAGAAAATAACTATGCAATAAAATTATTTTATATGATAATGTCAATATCGCCGCAAATATTTCCAAACGTTTCCATTTATTTTCCATTATTTTCTTTTCTAGCGGTGCACCATTAAATTAATGTATTATTTGTGGCCGGTGGCGGCTGTTAGCCGGCTTGCTGCCGATCAGCTATGTTCTCTGATTTGTGCTCATGTGCAAAAATAAATTGAGCAATCCCTCTCATTGTTTTTGTTTGGTTTTTGTTTCACTCACTCCAAAGAACCAAACAAAACCAAATCAAACAACTTGTTTCGTTTATTTTCGTTTAATTGGTCTTAAGTACAAAGAAATAAAAAATAATAAATTTATAGCTGTAATAGTGTCGATTATTTTTGTTACGAAAATCATGTTCTAGCTCCTGTGTCGTGACATAAATAGCATAGCTATAAAATATTAAAAAAAATACATAAGCTAAATTGTTGCATTTGATTTTGGGTGCAAAAATTTTAAAAAGCTTTCTGAGATTGATTTAAGAAGATTAGCTTCTACGTGCTTTTAATATCATTAGTATTCGCTTTTTAATTGTATTTATTTTATTTATTACTTTTGCGAATAATCGAGTAAAACTTGGAAGTTTATGCGATTAGTCGAACTTTTTCTTTTGCACATTTCTTCCAGTAGTTTTAATTTACACTCGCTCGCAGTTTTAGCTCTACACGCTTTGCCTATATATTGCCAATTTAAGGAAAGGACTAAAATTTTTTTTTTTTTATTTATTCGATTACTTCTAAAACATTTTTTTCCGACATTGACTCACATAATTTTTCACAGTACTGCTCTTTAGTACTTTAAGCTTTGTGGTTTGCTATTCACGCGAATAATTGCATAAAAGTAAGGAAAAAAATTTATTCGAATAATCAAAATTTTTATTCGAATAAAATTTTTACTAACAACAATGTAGAATTTGTTTAATTGTTAGCCCTAGTGTTTGGCTAAAACCTGTAAATTTTGTATATGTTTCTTATACGATTAATCGAATAAAATTTAATCGGTGACTCGAATAAATAAATTTCAGGCTTTCATTGGAAGCATTTTAAACAAGAGAAATTGCTTTGTTTGGCATTCAAAAAAACTAGGAAAATTTATACGATTAATCCAATAAAATTTATTCGGTGACTCGACTAAAATTTATTCGGTGACTCGAATAAATAAATTTCAGGCTTTCATTGGAAGCATTTTAAACAAGAGAAATTGCTATGTTTGGTATTCAAATAAAACTAGGAAAATGTTTTTATTCATGACATATACGAATAATCGAATAAAATTTTAAAATTATTCGTTCGTTCAAACATCTTATTTTTGGATACTTTTTTTACTAAATAATAATAAAATATTACTTTAGTGTACGAAGCAGACAGGTAAACTTGTTCTACGAAAATTAAAAAAAAAGAATTTAATTTGTTTTAATTAATTTAATTTGAGTTGATTAATTAGCAACCATAGATTTGAAAATTATCCGTCTTATTTATATAACTTATTAAGGCTTTATATAGGGTTTTTAAAACAACTTATTTATAAAAACAAATTTCTTAAAAAGCCTTTACAAAGCCTTAATGATGTCCTATGCTCATTAAAGGACCTTAATAGTTTTTACAAATAAGGCTGTAAAATTTTTCATTCCAAAAATTTCATAAAATTTAAATATGTTATTTATTTAAAAAAAAAATGTTTCATAGTTTTGAAGTTAAATGATTGTCGATCTTTTTTAATCATAATCTGTCCTAATAATCGAATAAAATTAAAAGATTATTCGTTTCTTCAAATAATGAACTTTTTTTGCAACTTTTTTTTTTATATATTTTAAGTTTATAATTAATGCAATGACTGAAATTTATGTTGTCTCAACTTGCAATAACTTCGATTCGACATGTTATTGCAGTATAAAACTCATGTTGTTTCAACCTGATATAACTTTGATTCAACATGAATCTTCATTTTGATTTAACATTACTGGAGTGTTAAATCAACATGAAATAAAGTTATTTCAACATTATTTTACAACATTTTAGTGCTTATTTCTAAAGTTGGTTAAATTTCTTTCAAGTCTTATGATTGTTAAGATAGACAGACAATTTCGATTGTTAAGATAGACAGACGATTTAAGGATGTCTTGTTTATTATTATTATTATTAAGAGGTTATAAGCCAAAAGGCTACAAGTGCAAAGATTAAAATTTTTTGCCCATTTAAGTTCCTGTTAGTAGTGAAATTTGTAATTTTGAAGTCATCATAAGAATTTTTATACAAATACAATTAAAATTTTATGAAAATTTTGTCGATCTCGAATGCCGTACTTTGTCCCCTGGTATGATTTTTCTCACTCACGAAATTTTTACAAAACAATTTTTGTATGAAAATTTTTTGTATTGAAGCTTTAAAAGACCAGAAATATTTTTATTAATAAGAAACGATATCATTTTATACATGAATTTTAGAATTACAAAAAATTAAAGAAAATTTTCCAGTGTGCAAAATAAGCATAAGGGGGCAAATTGCGGCACTCGTTATCGAAAGAAATTACGAAATATTTCTTCGTATGCCGTAGAGATGTAGTGATGGCCCTTTCCCCACCTTGATAAAAAAAATATGTATGTAGCTGCATCATTGCACGATTTGTTGTAAGGACACAATATGAAGCTTTATGTTTACGGAGAGAGACCTAATGATAACACAAATAAATGTTGCACTATTGTAGCAAAAATAGTGCAAGAATTATAAAAAGGCAAATCATCTAACTACATACATATGTGCATACATATATCCTACACATACATACTTACAAATATACTCTAAAAATAGAAACAAAATCTTCATTTGCTAAGACATAAATCCAATTAGGAGTACATGCATGACCACATATACCAATATAACCCATTTGATAATTTGACTAGAATTTCCTTTTAAAATATTATTTCGTTTTTCACTTGCACAGTGGGAGCGATGTAGTGCACGCCATATAAAACGATTAGTGATAAATGAAAAGAAAAATATAAAAAAAGTAATACTAGCCATCTTGAAAACTCCATGGAGTAGAGACATGGAGTAAATTTGGGAATACTCCGGTGTCCAGCCATAGAACATCGCAATGTTAAATCGGCCACTTTTTTTTCATATATTTGTAGTAGTTTTGGAGTACTGCAACTCCTCTTTCGACTAGTCCTTGCATGCATGTATGGACTAGTCGCGTTATCTGCAGCGACTAGAGAAAGGGACCTAAGGGTAAAAAAAAATCAATTTCCAAATTTTTTTTTTTTTTGATGTGGACAACATCTGAGCATCGAAGTGTTCCCTCCCAGAGATATGCGCGTTTTATGAAATTGAAGTCGACGATTCTAAGGTTAGGTGAAAAAAATTTTCGTACTAACAGAGTGATATTCACGATTTAAAAGAATTATAAATGAGTATTTATTATAATTCACAATTATTAATTTCAGAAAATAAACCTGGATTCGAAAAAACGCGAGCAAAATTGATATCAAACTCATGGAAACAGCGCGCTAACTAGGTAGAAAACAGTAAAAACCAACTACACAAAACAAGAGGTAGGGACGACCTACGCGCGTTTTCAAGGTTGACCAACACGTTCCTGATGTCATGAGATGTGTCGCTTTCAAATGAGACCAATACCAACACGCTCAGTGTGGTAGACCAAAGATACACGTATTTAAATCTTTAAAATGGCTCTCCTGAACAAAACCGGTTTTTACCCTTAGGTCCCTTTCTATTTTGCGCGTCACATATGTAAAATGTACACTAGACTGGTCGTAAAATTTTTTTCCTTTAATTGCTATATGTGAGGCTTGACGCCACAAATAAGGTCTTAATTTTTTATACCGGGCCTAAAGTACCCGATATACAGTGGGGATTTTGTGGAAAAAAATGGAAATAATTTTTCAGTTTCTAAACTCGGATTGTTATGTTATTTCATACATCATTTGAAAAGGTGTCAAAGAGCTTGAGTATGGAATTTGGACTATACATCTTGAAAGGGAGCGGAGCCACAAAGCCCCAAAATGGTCAACCTAGGGTTAATGTTAAGGGGTGTTTTCTATAAAGTGACACAAGTTTAAATCATAATAAAGCAAAGAAATATATTTTTAATATCAATGAAAAGGGCTTTATTGGAAAGATAATATAATAAAATTAATGTTTAAATATGATTTCTACCATGTGGCGGCCAAGGCTGGCGCGTACAAAGCGCAATTAGAACACCAATTTGCAACAACTTTTCGCAGCATTTGTGGCCGTATTTTGCCGATAACACTTCGAATATTGATTTCCAAGTGTTCAATTGTTTGTGTTTTATCGACGTAGACAAAGAAAATAATCCAATGGGATTAAATCACACGATCTTGGTGGCCAATTAATTAAGCCATTACCGATCTAGTGTTCTTCGACGGATGATTATGTACGCCATAAAATGGAAGAAGTGCACGATGAGTTTGACAAATAGAACAATTATTTTTATTAAAAATTTTAACAATTTGCACGCTTTTCTCTGCTGTAAGTAGATTCATAATGAAATTTGAAAGCAAACTAAACAAAAAGCAACTATCAGCTGTTAAATGGGTGCTCAAATAAAGCAGTGATGCCAACTCAAAGTTGTGACACTCAAAACGAAATCACTTGAAAATTAAAACCGATGCCCAGCTGATGTTTTTGATGTGATAAAAAGAGTTTTTGCAAATGGATTTTTTTTTCTATCCAAGAAAAAAAAAAAGTCTGCTACATTTATGGGTTTTCGCTTACAGTTTGGGAAATATTTGAGAAAAAAAATTAAAATTTTAGATTTTTACCAACCTTTTTACCAACAGTGGCCCAGTTCTGCTAATAGAGAAGTCAAATATTGTTTGATTTAGAAAAGGAAACTCATTATGAATAAGGAACAAAAACATTTAAAATATATTGATACCAAATCAAACACGCAATTTAAATAAATATTTTGATAAAAGTAGATATTCGCGGCTTTTTTTTTTTGAAAAAAGTGCTTTAATTATTTCGCTATTAAAAAAAATTTTTTTTGCAAAACTACCAACCCCATATTTTTACTTATTCAAAAGACAATGCTATAAGAAATGTTACAAAGAAATTTTTTGTTCAAAATTTTCGTTATTAAAGCAACCAGATCGTTTCGAATTAGACCTATTTATGTATCGAGCCTTATTTTCGATTTTATCGTAAGCGACAAAAATTAAATTTTTCAGGAGCAGGTTTTTTTAAAATATTCAAATTTGTTTTTGTACGTAAATTGTCGCTTACGATAAAATTGCACAGCCTGTATCCTGAAAGTTATTAAAAATTTTGCTATTTTGATAATTCTAAACAATGGGTTAGCCCATAAAATTTTAATTTCAATAAAAAAGTCAATTTTCGATAACATGTCGCTTACGATAAAATCGAAAAAAGGGCTCGATATGTTATAAATATTAAATTAAAATAATTTTCGTAATAATAATAATTTTAAATTTTTCCAAAAATATTATCTGCGCCCAGCGAAAAATAAGAAGAATACAGCAAAAATACTGAAAAATCCCATTATGGGGATTTTGCGCATTTTTTTGGGAATTTCCAAATTGAGCCCAATTTATCTTCCACAAACAATTAATCTTACAAATGTAATCAAAACATTTGAAGGAATACCTGAACTTGCTGGTGGCATGGTTAGATTTATTAATTTTTCAAAATTACTTGAATTAAATAAGATTTAATTACTCAACGTTTTTGGCTTTTTTCGCTTATTTTACCAGTTTTCGCTCACACTTTTCAACTTTAACGCGTCATTACACAGAAAAAAAATACCAATGTAAAATCAACATGCAAAAAGTTTGATTCAAATGCATTCAAATCACATTAAATTTACAAGAAACAATATGTTGTTTGAATGTGTTAATGTTTATTTGCTTTGTTCATAGCATAGGATCACAGGTTTGAATCCTGGAGTCAAGTCAACGTATTTCGTATTTTTTCTTCAACTAAAACTTTTCAAGTGAAAGCATTTTGTTTTGTTTTTCTTTAACTAAAACTAAAACTTTTCAAATAAATTGTATGTTAAATGACCAATGAAATAATGTTAAATTAAAATTTAATTCAAGATGGTACATATTAGTGTGTATCTATAGAATATTTAAAGCTGTTGTGGCTACAGGAGTAAGCATGAATTCCGAGTTCAAATCTTGTCCGGCACATTTTTCTGATGTCTATGTCAATCAATACGTACGTTAAATAGTTAATAAAATACAATACTACATTAAATTAAATTCATTTTGTTTCAACTAGAACTAACTTTGATTCAACATGATTCTTCATTTTGATTTTAACAGTACGTAAATGTTAAATAAAAGTGAAATAAAGTTATTTAAAAAGGAAAAATTTTCTTTGGCAATTACTTTAAGTCATGTTAGATTAACATGCAAAAATACTATAAATCATGTTAGGTTAACAAGCAAAATCATGGCCGAAAAAGATTTGATTAACCTTGTTTAAGTAGATTTTAAGTTGAAATTTTTCTGTGTGTAACTCTATGACATTTATTTTTTTGCAAAGTGATGTAGAATTTTGTACACTTTTTGCCAGGGGTCTAATCGTTGCTTTCTATAGCGAGCTGATTCTATCACGTTTTTTCAGTTGGAGGTTATGGCATTCGATATCGAACTATATAATTGCATTGTTCGATAGCGAATGCCATAATCTCAAACTAGCATCAGCTCGTTATCGAAAGCGACGTTTACACCACTGTACTTTAAATTTTCACGGTACTTTAATTTTTTTTTTAATTAATCCGTGAAATCACTGCCTTTGGCCCCTATGTGCGATGTTAAAAAAAATTCATCAATTTCTTTAAAAACAAATAGATTTTTAAAAATCATACTGGGTATTTTTTAAAACTATAACGGCGTTACAAAATTTTTGTAAGATTTATTTAAACTTTTACTCGCTTTTTTACTAACTATCTGCATATTTTTAATTTAGTTTCTTTAGAAGCAATGAAAATGTCGTTCCTTAAAAATTATTTCCAATTGTTTTTTTTACCAATTTATTATACGTTTTATTCACAGTAATGTTCAAATTTGAGTGCCAACCATATTTATTAGCACATACATTTTGATATGAAAAAAATTTAAATCATAATTTTTTTCCATTAATCCCACTGTGATTAACTAGTGTAATCTTTTAGAAATATATAAGAGGGGAGCAGCAACTGTCCGACAGACATAATTTTTTTAATTTTTATTTTTTTTTTTTTTTTTGTTTTATATGGTGTGATAAGATTTCATTTCTATTTTTTGATTTCTCATACGTAAAAGTATCTAAACTTCTGGAATGAAATAAATGTATGTACAAGAGTAAAAAAAAAACAATTGTACTGTCCTTTTTATTTGCTCTAAATTTTTATTCTTCCAACATATTGCTTCCATGTATGCTTTGGCTTTTTTGTAGACAATAAATACATAATAATAATAGAAAATGAAGTCCATTTCAAAGCAGTACAAAACTGCGACAACACTTTCAAACAAAATCATTCAATTATTTTAGCACTTAGAGCAAAGAGGGGAAGTGCGAAATAAATAACGAAACAAATACAGTGATGGCGACGGACACTAATACCAACAGAATATGGCAATTATGCTAAAGCATGAAAAACAATTATAACAACAAAAGCAAAAGTCCTTAATATTATTATTGTATTTAAATGTAAAACAGAAAGATTGAATTTACATAGAAACTACATTTAAAGCAGAATAAATGTAAAAACAAATACATACATACATACATAACATTTTTTCGTCTGCTTAGTTTTCTAAAGCAATATCGAAAAGATATGAAGAGGAAACGTTACGAGTATAATGTACTAATTTCACTGGCAGCAGCAAAGTTTGTGTAAAACACAAATATTTTTTTACATCATAAACGTATTCTAATATTTGAAATATTCGCCACAAACCGGCATATTTATATATTTTGATAGTGTTGCCCCAAACTTCATACACATACATAAGTTTATTCAATTTCGCCTAAATGTAAATAATAATGTTTACATGAGAGTAACATTTTTAATCTCATTAAACTCATAAAATCGCCCTCGATTTTGCTGTTATATAGATTAGCATCTTCACACATACGTTTTACCTCATGTAAATAATGTTAATGCATTTTTTACATGAGGTAAAATTTTTAAGGCTGATGAATTTTTAAAATCATCATTTATTATTTCTTATTACTAACATGAACATATTTATACATAAATTTTACACCATGTAAACAATTTCACAGCCTATTTTACGTCAGGTAAAATGTTAAAATCTTGTAAAAGAAATTTTACACATTAAAACGATTACAGGTAAAATGTTAAAATCTATGTTTTTTGTTGTTACAGAGATTAACATGCTTATAAATAGATTTTACCTTATGTAATCAATTTCATTGCATTCTTTACACCAGGTAAAATGCTAAAATCTTAAAAAAAATTAAAATTTTGATTGATTTTGTTGTTATAGAGATGATTAAAATGATAATAAATAAATTTTACCTCGTGTAAACAATACCACTACATTTTTTACATCAGGTAAAGTGCTCCAATCGGTGATTTTTTCGTTAGAGAGATGATTAAAATTATAATAAATAAATGTTACCTCATGTTAACAATTTAACTACCTCTTACATAAGGTAAAATGCTAAAATCTTGTAAAAAATATTTAACCCTTAATTTATTTTTTTATTAAAGAGATTAAAATACTTATAAATTGATTTTACCTCATGTAAACAATTTCACTGCATTCTTTACATCCGGTAAAATATTAAAATCTTACAAAAAATTGAAATATTGATTGCTTTTGTTGTTATACAGATGATTAAAACGATAATAAATAAATTTTACCTCGTGTAAACTAAATTTTTTACATCAGGTAAAGAGCTCCAATCCGTAAAAAATTAAAGGCTTGATTGATTTTGTTGTTGCAGAGATTTAAGTGCTTATAAATCAAGTTTACCTCATGTAGACAATATAACTAAATTTTTTACATCAGGTAAAATTTTTAAATCATGTAAAAAGTTTTTTAAGACTTAATTGAGTTTGTTGTTACATAAATTAATATGCTGATTAATAAATTTTACCTCATGTAGAAAGATTTCTAAATTTTTTACACAAGGTAAAATGTTCAAATCTTATAAAATTTTTAAGGTCATGATTGAATTTTTTGTTACTAAGATAGAGATGTTTATTAATAAAATTTACGTTATGTAAGCAATTTCATTAAATTTTTTACATCAGGTAAAATGTTCAAATCCTTAGAAATACTAAAGTATTGATTGAGTTTGCTGTTACAGAGACTAAGATGCTTATAAATAAATTTTACCTCATATAAAAAATTTTACTATATATTTTACATCAGGTAAAATGTTAAAATCTTCTAAAAAAAAAGTTTAAACATTTATTGTTACAGAGATTAAAATTATAAATAAATATTGGCTCATGTTAACAATTTCCGTAAATTTATTTACAAAAGGTAAAATGTGAAAGGTATTTAAAAAGTGTTTGAGACTTAACCTCATGTAAACAATTTCACTGCATTCTTTACATCAGGTAAAATGTTAAAATCTTATAAAATTTAAAAAATTTGCTTGATTTTGTTGTTATAGAGATGATTAAAATGATAATAAATAAATTTTACCTCATGTAAAATATTTTATTACATTTACATCAGGTAAAATTTTCAAATCCCATAAAATTTTACAGATTTAGTATTTGTGTCATTAAGATAAACATGTTTATAAAAAAAAAATTACCTCAGGTAAACAGTTTCACTACCTTTTTTTACATCAGGTAAAATGTTAAAATGTTATAAAAATTAAAATATTGATTGATTTTGTCGTTAGAGAGATGATTAAAGTTATAATAAATACATTTTACCTCATGTAAACAATTTTACTACTTTTTACATCAGGTAAAATGTTAAAATCTTGTAAAGAAAATGTTTAACCCTTATTTGATTTTTTTGTTACAGCTATTAAAATGCTTATAAATAGATTTTACCTCATGTAAACAATTTCAATTTGATTGATTTTGTTCCCAGTAAAAAAAATTGGAAGTCATTCTAAAGGAAGTACATTTTCATTGCTTCCAAAAAATCGATATTTTTAATTTGCCGATAGTTAGCAGAAAACCAAGTAGAAGTTTATTTTAGTCATACAAAACCTTGTAATTCCTCTCTAGTTTTAGAAATTACTCACCAGAATTTTTAAAAAAATTATTTTTTGGAAGAAACTTATGAACTAATTTTGGTCTAAAATTTTAAAGTTATTTGCTTAAATTTACATTAAATTACTGTTTCGCGTTTAAATTTCTTTAAAAAGAAACTAATTGTTAAAATAGGTAACTATTATCAATTTTTCCTAGATGAAAATATTATCATAGAACACAAAAAAGGACATTTTTCTTAAAATCGCTTCCAATGCGGTGACCAGGCAGCGAAAAAGAGAACTTCTTGCAATGGATCGAAATTTGCACTACTTCCAGATCGCAAACTCTACATTTTCATGACTTTTTTGGAGTGTCTTTTTTTACTGGGTTGTTATAGAGATGATTAAAATTAAATTTTCGTTAACAACACTTAACCTGTGTAGATAATGTTATTACATTTTTTTTACATGAGGTAAAATTGTTATATCTTGGAACATTTTGAGCTACTGATAGATTTTATTTTTTACTTTGTAAAACATGTGTATAAAAAATTTTATTTTGTTCCGAATAAAATCAAAATTTAAACTATCAAACAAATTTTACCTTATGAAAACAATAGTACAAACAAGTGTTCATATTGTTTACTCCAAATTTAAAACTCAAATCCTTAAGAATATTAATTTTTGTGTGTAAAAGCCAGTTTGCTGTTTGTAGAATATCATATGAAATTTTAGTGATATTTACATTTTTTTTTTGTGAAAAACTCATAAGCATCATTTTTCTATTATCCTCCTCTCTATTGTTTTTATTTCTTATTATTAACTCTGTATTGACTACATAAATCACAAAAATAAATAAACTGCTGATATTATTGTTGTTTTATAGAAACTCCCTTTACGTAATTCCAGTTTAATTTTTTGTATTAAACAAAACAATTTTAACACCGAATATAAATCTCACCTTTACCTGCAGTACAGAGGAAATGATATAAATGGATTTTTGTGATATTATCATACTTCGTTTTTTTTGCTCTCGAACTGTTAAAGCATAATCTGTCTGAATATTCGAGAAAAGAAAAGAAATAAATTTATTGAAACTTTTACAAGCAATAAGATTTATTTTTTTCTACCAAAACCTGACAAGGCGTGTGTAAGTGATTTTATTTGTTTTATTGAGTAAGAAAAATAATAATAAAAATGTGAATACCCCATTCAATATCAATCAAACGCCAAAGGGGAGGAAGAAGTTAAATAAATAAAAAAGAAAATTGTCTACAAGCATTCATATATACAAATGTAGGAATGTGCAATCCAATATCTTAGAACAACAAACGACTCATAAAACCAACATTAAGAAACTGATTCATAAATTCCGTCTTCCAAGCACTGTGTTTTTCCAAAATGTATGGAGGGAGTTCTCAGCAGCTCTGAATACAATAACTAATATTTATAAAACTTCAACGAAATCCAAATAAAACTAAAACTTCATTAAAATAATTTGCAATTTCTCTTTGGTTGCACTGCATTATTTCAATTCAGCTAATTTAACTAAGTTATAAGTTAAGGCAGAATGGTAGCTAGGAACTTCCCCACCTCAAATATATCCTTAATTTCAAAAATGTAATTTCAGCCACAACTGTGATAAATTTTCTGCAGAAATGCCTTAACTATTTGTAGAATAACGCAGTTAATATCTATACAGAATTTTACTTCAATCGGTGGTAGAATGTACTTGCCTCCCATATATCCTTTATTTCACAAATTAAATTTTAACCACAAGTATGATTAAAATTCTGAAGAAATCTCTTAACTACTTGTAGAATAACGCAGTTAATCTGTATAGAGAATTTCACTACAATCGGTGGTAGAATGTACTTGACTCCCATACATCCTTTATTTCACACATTGTATTTTAACCACAATTATGATTAAAATTATGCAGAAATTCCTTAACTACTTGTAGAATAACGTAGTTAATCTCTATAGAGAATTTCACTACAATCGGTGGTAGACTGTACTTGCCTCCCATTTATCCTTTATTTCACAAATTGCATTTTAACCATAATTATGATTAAAATTTTCCAGAAATACCTTAACTACTTGTAGCATAACGTAGTTAATCTCTATAGAGAATTTCACTACAATCGGTGGTAGAATTTAATTACCTCCCATATATCCTTTATTTCACAAATTCAATATTAGCCGCAATTATGATAAAAAAATCAGCATAAAATTGTTAACTATTTGTATAGTAACGCATTTAATCTTTATGGTGAATTTTACTTCAATCGGTGCAGGGATATACATTTCTCTTACATATTCTTTGTTTAAGAAAAATACATTCAGTCATAATTACGATGAAACCTTTGCATAAACTTATGAAATACATATGCATATGTGGAATCTGGCACTATTTAATTTTTATATTGAATTTTATTTCAATTGGTGTAAGGATGAGCCCACCTCCCTTACAAAAAAAAAATATTTTATCTACAACTATGTATAACTATTTGTAGAGTCATACCTTCAATCTCTATAGTAAATCTAATTTCAAGTGGTGTAAGAATGTAGCTATCTCTTACATGTCCTTGATTGCAAAAATGTAATATAACTCATTAGTAAAATAGAAATTCAGCAGAAACTTATTTAATATTCCCGAAATTCTCATACATTTAATCTCTGCAGTAAACTAAATTTCAAATGATGTAAGGATGTCCCAGCTTACCACATATCCTTGCAAAAAAAAAATTATTTTTCCGATCAAAATTCTGTAAAAACGTATTAACTATTTGTAGAATCATACATTTAATCTCTACAGGGAATCTCATTTCAATTGGTGCAGGGACGCACCTATCTCTCACATATCCTTTATTTACTTTCAGTCGCAATTATAATCAAAACTCTGCAGAAACTTGTTACATATTTGCAGAATTTATAGTGAATTTCATTTCAATTGGTGTGGGGATGGGGAATGGGACCACTTCTCATATATCCTTATTTAAAAAATATTATTTTATCTACAACTATGAAAAAAATTATTGCAGAAACTTCTTAACTATCTGTAGAATCTTACATTTAATCCCTATAGTGAATTTCATTTCAATTGGTGTAAGGACGTGGGTTCCTACCATGTATCCTTTTTTGAATATATTATCTGCAACTATTGTAAAAATTTTGCACAAAACTGCTAACTATTTGTAGAATGACGAATTTAATCTTCATAGAGAATTTTACTTTAATAGATGGTAGTATGTGTTTAGCTCCCATATATCCTTGATTTCACAAATATATTTTCAGTCACATTTACAATGAAAATTCTAACGAAACTTTTTCAATATTCGTTCAATCACACATTTCACCCCTGTAGTAAATTTCCTTTCAAATTATGTAAGGATATGACGACCTCCGACATATCATTATAAAAAAAATGTGATTAAAACTTTACAGAAACTTATTAACTATTTGTAGAATGACGTAGCCAATCGCTGTAGTGACTTTTGTTTCGATTGGGGCAAGTACTTGCCAACCTCCCATATATCCTTTTTTTGAAAAATTTTAATTTTTCCTTGTATCATTAATTTGAAAGATTTTATTTTGTGTATACATAATTATGATAGTATTATGATCTAACTATTTTTAGAAGCATATCTTTTATGTCTATAGAGAATTTTAATTTAATCCGTGCAAGGACATGCCCACACCCCATATATGCTTAATAGCAAAAACTATAATGTACTTACAATTAGATTCGATTATGAATATATTGTAGCAATTGCCTACAATTTTTTTTTTTTGTTGTCTCTTGTAAATGTCAGTTTAATCGGTGTAAGAAAAGATTTATTTAACTCCCATATATCCTTAATTAAAAAAAATTAGTTCAGCTATAATTGTGATATAAGGGCAATAAATATTTAGAAGTATTTGTGAAATCATGTAATTAAAACATCTGATAAATTTAATTTTAATTAGTTTAAGGACATGCTTACCTCCCATGTATCCTCAATTTCAAAAATTAAATTGTAGGTAAAATTTTAACTAGGAGTATATGTAGAAACATACCGTTTAGCTTTGTAGTGAGTTTAAATTCAATTGCAGCAAGGACATGCTTATCTCCCGAATGTCCTTAATTTTATAAAGCACAATTTCAGCCACAAATGTGGCCAGAATATGGGGAAATTTCGTAGTTGATTTTAAAAAACACATATCGGTGCAAGGATATGCTGACCTGCCATACATACATACATCCTTAATATTAAAAAAATTATATTTTTAGCCACAATAATAATATAAATATTATTACTATTTATACAATCATAGATTTAAGCTTTATGGTGAATTTCATTTCAATTGATGCCAGAATATGCCTGCCTCCCATATATCCTTAATATTGAAAATTGATTTTTGGCTACAGTTATGGCCATGATGTACATAAAGCTGGTAATTGTCGTTAAAATGTAAAGTGTAACTCTTCCGGTAAATATGGTTTCCATTTTTGCAGGACATGCCTCCTCCCTTAATAGCTGTTTTCTTGAAAAATTTGATTTTAGCCGCAATTATGATTTAATTGCAGTAAAAATCTGTAACTATTTGTAGAACTATACAATTAAGCTTTATGCTAAATTCCAATACAATGAGTTAAAGGATATGGCCTCCTCCCACATGTCCTTTATTTAAAAAAAAATTTATAAGAGACTTAATAGTCAACAGGAAAATTGGTTATTGCTTTTGAAATCAAACACTTAAGTATATTTTATTTTGAACGTTGAAAGGACACGTCTAAATCTTTTATAGTCTGAACTTTGGAAATCGGGTTTTAAATTTTTTAAAACGTTTTTCATTTAAAAATGGAAAACTGAAACCAGCTGAAATCGAGATTGAATAAAATTAATCACAATAGGGATTTGTTAATCGTATTTAAAAATTTAAATCAGTGTAAATTGAGCTTGAATAAAATTATTTTTAATTGAAGCCAAGGACTCTGATATTATAAATTTTGTTAACTGAATTTATTTTAAAATCACCAACTGAGTTGTTGTACCAAATGCAACAAATTAAAAATACATAATAAATATTTCATTTTAATGAAATAAAATAAGAGTTCATGTATACAATAAATATATTTTCTTCCTGTTAAAAGCCACTTTATGCTTAATGAAGCCAAAACCATTTATAAACACTCAAGCACTTAATTTCAATTGAAATACTTCAATAAATTTATAAAAACATGAATAAATATACATACATATGTTTTTAAAAACCGGCTGCAGGTTATGGCACTTACAACAGTAAAAATTTAACGATTTAAATAAAATCGAGATAAAAAAGAATAATAATAATAAATGAAAACAACAACAAATAGTTACATGTTCAAGCATACAAAAGGTATGATCGAGGGGAAAAACGAGCACAAAACATGGCCTTACAGCACAAGGTCAGTAGGAAATTCTACGTTCAACACTTGAGAATGAAAACACAACAACATGCTTCCATTTACTCCTGAAACTTTGAAAAGTTCCTACCATGTGCTTAAGCCGCTATTAAACCATTTTCACGCAATCAACACAGTGCATACATATGTCTGCATTATTAATTAATTAAAATGTAAAAAATTTTATATCCGCTAAAGGATACGGATATGAAATGCAAACGTCAATGCAAACACCTCGAACTACTTCATTAAAGTTCAAGCAAAATAATTGATTGAAAAAAAATAAAATTAATAAATGTTTCATTTATTGTTTGCCAATTACAACAGACATGTGGCCAAATGAAGATTTCTTTACACGCAGAGTAAAAATTAAAAAGAGTAGACATTAATAATTAACATTGTATTGTATTATAATAAATTCAGTAAAGTGTGACTTTGACGCGCACATTTAACATCCCATGAACTTTTTTTGCTATTTTTGGCGTTTTTTCTTAGTTTTGACGCTTTTTTTTTTGTCATTTTTTTTTTTGGATTTTGGCGTTTTTTTTTAATTTTTGGCGATTTTTAAGGTTTTTGGCTACTTATTTTAGTTTAAGCGATTTTTTTAGTTTTGACGCTTCTTTTGGTCCTTGCAATTTTATTAACTTCTTTCGTTTTTTGTTTTTGGTGATTTTTTTGTTTTGGCGATTTTTTTGTTTTTGGCCATTTATTTCAATTTGGGCTATTTTTTTAGTTTTGGCGCTTATTTTTCGTTTTAACGATTCTTTTCGGTCTTGGCAAGTTTTTTAAGTTTTTGGCGTTTTTGGAAGATTTTTAGTTGTGGCGATTTTTTCGTTTTGGTGATTTTTCGGGGTTTTGTCTACTTTTTTAGTTTTTTCGGGGTTTTGTATACTTTTTTAGGTTTGGCGCTTATATTTTGTTTTAGCGATTTTTTCGATTTTTGGCGATTTATTTTAATTTTAACGATTTTTTCAGTTTGGCGCTTATTTTTCGTTTTAACGATTCTTTTCGGTCTTGGCAATTTTTTTTAGTTTTTGGCGTTTTTTGGAATTATTTTAATTTTTGGCGATTTTTTCTTTTTGATGATTTTTCAGGTTCTGGTCCACTTTTTTAGTTTTGACGTTTATATTTTGTTTTAGCGATTTTTTGGGGTTTCGGCTATTTATTTTAGTTTTAGAATTTTTTTAGTTTTGACGCTTATTTTTCGTTTTAGCGATTCTTTTCGGTCTTGGCAATTTGTTTAAGTTTTTAGCGTTTTTGGAATTTTTTTAGTTTTGGCGATTTTTTCGTTTTGGTGATTTTTCGGGTTCTGGAAAACTTTTTTAGTTTTGACGCTTATATTTTGTTTTAGCGATTTTTTGGGGTTTCGGCTATTTATTTTAGTTTTAGCGTTTTTTTTTTAGTTTTTTCGCTTATTTTTCGTTTTAGCGATTCTTGTCGGTATTGGCAATTTTTTTTTGCGTTTTTGAAATTTTTTTATTTGTGGCGATTTTTTTTGTGATTATTCGGTTTTTAATTTTCGCGCTTTTTTTTTTAATTTTTTAGATTTTGGGTTATTTTGGCGATTTTTTCAAGTTTTTGCTATTTATTTTAGTTTTAGTGATTTACATATATAGTTTTGGTGCTTTTTTTCGTTTTGGCGATTCTTTTTGGTATTGGCAATTTTTTTCAAGTTTTTCGTTTTTGACGTTTTTTTTTTTTTTTTTTGTTTCGGTGATTTTTATGTTTTTGGCAAATTTTTTGGATTTTGGTTTTTTTTTTAATTTTTGGCGATTTTTTTAGTTTTGGCTACTTATTTTAGTTTAAGCGTTTTATATAAATTTGATGCTTTTTTTCGATTTGGCGATTCTTTTTGGTCTTGGCAATTTTTTTTTAGTTTTTGGCGTTTTTTGGAATTTATTTTAGCTTTGGCGATTTTTTCGTTTTGGTGATTTTTTGGGTTCTGGTTAACTTTTTTATATTTGACGCTCATATTTTGTTTTAGCGATTTTTTTCGATTTTTGGCGATTTATTTTAGTTTTAACGTTTATTTTATTTTGGGTGCTTATTTTTCGTTTTAGCGATTCTTTTCGGTCTTGGCACTCTTTTGGGGTTTTTGGAATTTTTTTAATTGTGGCGATTTTTTTGTTTTGGTGATTATTCGGTTTTTGGCAAATTTTTTGGATTTTGTGTTTTTTTTTTGTTTTGGCGATTTTTTTGAGTCTTGGCTATTTATTTTAGTTTTAGCGATTTTTATAGATTTGGTGACTCTTTTTGTTCTTGGCAATTTTTTTAAGTTTTTGGTTTTTTTTTTTGTTTTGGCGATTTTTCGGATTTGGGTTATTTATTTTAGTTTGAGCAATTTTTTTAGTTTTGGTGCAATTTTTTCGTTTTTTTTAGAAGTCTTTTCGTTTTTTTTAGAATTTTTCTTTTTGCAATTTTTTAGTTTTAGCGTTTTTGAAAATTTCAAAAGTTTGCCTCCTACAGTTTCCAAGATATAGCAAGTTCTCAAAATTGCATAGTCAAAATAACATTAACTTATAGAATACCCTTTAATTTTGATTATTTCAATTTCAATGTTAATTGTTGTAGTCTGCATAAAATTACAGTAAATTTGAAAATTTCAATTGTCTGTATTGTCGGCATATTACATTAGGATTACAAGCTTTTAGTTGCTCGCTTTAGAACTCCCTTTAATTTGTAAGTGTCATATATTTGTTGTTGTAGCGGCCAAAATTTTACATATTCTGTGAAAATTTCAGGTCTGTGGCTCTTACGGTTCTCGAGGAAAAAGCCTGTGATGGACAAACGGACATCGTAGCGAAAACAATAGGGATTCTTTTCACATTTGCTGTACGAAAGTCTAAAAACAAATTATATTATTGTAAAGAAAATATGACTTTGAAAATTATGTTAGTGCTAAAGCTAAGGTCCCACTATCGGCACAATGTACCGATTTTCGTCGGCTCACTGCAATAAAGTCATAAGTAGTAAGCCAAAATGGCAGAATTACTCAATTAATTCTGGAATAAGTGTATATGGCTTTATTACCAATACATTGTGGGGAAATTATGTCCTTATATTTCAAGTAGTTCAGGCATTAATAGAATCGTTTGACAGCCTATTTCTAATTTTATTTAAAAATAAAGGCTACTAAGTTTCAGAGAATCAAAAACAAAAAGCCCTTACAGAAAAGCCATCATTTGCTGGTTTAGAAACTAAGACACTTATTAAAATTTATATATTATGATTTTGGGGCTTCCATATTCCAATTTTATGAATTTTGCCCAAATGGTGAATAAGTATGTGGTTACCTTAATATAGAAAGGCCCTAACTCATTATTTTGTAGAAATCGAGATCTTTGCATTTTCCGATACATTAGATGTTCTTCTATCGAAATAACTATACAAAAAAAGTTGAATTAAAAAAAATAATGAGTTGGGGCCTTTCTATATTGAGGTAACACAAAATATTACACAAAACATTTTTTTTACATACATACATACATATGTATGTACATTAGGGCGAGTCGATTTGGAAAATCGTATTCTAGGGATCAAAATAAGAAACTTTGCCGAAGGAATCATACCTCTAAAATGTATTTTGATGTCCCGACTTTTGATCCGAAGGGTAAAATTTTCTTGAAGGGTCAAATTTTGAAAAATCTCACTTTGACCCATTTAGAGTTCCCCAATCGAGTCAAAATGTATGACCGACCCCAACTAATTTTAGAGGGCCGACCCACCTATGCTAGTGACACACCCCCTGGAACCACCCCTAGAGGGTTCCCCATACAAATATTTAAAAAAATTACAAATTTTTGTATGGGTAACCCCCAAGAGGTGGTCCCAGGGGGTGTGTCACTGGCATGGGTGGGTCGGCCCTCCAAAATTAGTGGGGATTGGTCATACATTTTGACTCGATTGAGGAACTCTAAATGGGTCAAAGTGAGATTTTTTAAAATTTGACCCTTCAAGAAAATTTGACCTTTTGGATCAAAAGTCGGGACATCAAAATACATTGTAGAGGCATAGTTCCTTCGACAAAGTTTCTTATTTTGATCCCTAGAATACGATTTTCCTTGTAATTTGAGCGATTTTTTTGCCTCCATACAAAACGACCCGCCCTAATGTACATGCATATTAGTATTCTGCAATATCGTCAATCCTTTTCATACCTCAATTATCTACCAGAAAATCGTGCAGTTGGCAGCACTAAACAACATCATGGACTCGATCGATTTCTTCTTCATTTATCAGTTTCTTATATTATTTCTTACAGTGCGTGGACGTTCGTGAGGCAGTGAATTAAAATTAAATATTTAATAGTTACAAGTATTTTTTTGTGGGCAATTTTAGCACTAAAATATACTGCAACAATAGTCTTATGTGTGTGTAATAAAATATTTTCAGAAGGTTTCATATTAATTATTAATTTTATGTGTTAAAAAAATTGTGTTTTATTAATTTCATCATCTTGGCTTCAATAAATTGATAACTTCGTCGCGTTCGGTTATTCGGTCGTGTTACGTGTGTATGTACATTGTACATACATACATATGTATGTGTGTATGTAAGCATGTTTGTTTATGTTTTTATCAACCTTAACAATTGAGAGCAATCAAAATCATTACAAGAGAACAAGGGGTACAAGTGATAGAATATTAATAATGTAAGTATGAGAAAAATATTTAGTTACATATGTACATACATACACACATACAAACATACATATCTTTGGTTTTCTTGAGTAAGCGCAGATGTCTATTTTGAGTTATTGATTCCAAATTACATTATTTTATAGCTGACCTGCCCAAAGTAGCATCAGAGTTGCCGGAACTAGTTTATAGACATTAGAAAATTTGTATAGGCATAACAATAGCACATAATTGTTCTTCAGGGCGAGCGGACAAAGTCCAAATTTTTTATATTGTATTGACATGACGTCGACAAATACGAGTAGTTACAGAATAAGGTGGATTAATTCACTGAAGTACTTGCAAGATCCACTACTGTCGCCATTTTATTATAGCATCATCGCATTCATAAAGTAAAATGGGAGTTCGAAAAAAAATTCCGCGAATTCCCGCACAAATTTTCCGGGATTTCTTTTCGTCAAAAAAATTCCCAGGCAACTCCCGCACAAAAACACTATTTAATACTCAAAGTTATGCCTCAGCAAAAGCTTTTTTATAGCAACTAGGGTTAGCGGAATTGTGAACACCCGTAATCTCCTAACTGATCACCTTGCGGGAAAAGAAGATGAAGCCATCCCACGTTGCGTACTTGGTGGCGTCACCTGGCCAATGAGTTTCACAAATTCCCAAGAATAAAAATTTGTAGCTTCACATTTCTCTGTAGACTTTTACTAGACATGATGTTTCCAAAAGCGTCCATTCATTACACCATTTAAATTATAGTCTTGACGACTTATACGTTTTGTTAATTTAAATTATTAGCGATTTCGTTAATTGTTAATTTCTGGATGAGGAAATGATTAATATGCTGGTGGATCCCATTTTGATGATGGGGCTGCCATCTAAGCTTTCAAACTGATTTTTTGCAAGCATTTTTACAGCGGAACGTTTAATATAAGTACAGGGGGTCTACCGTGTAATTCGCAAGCATTTTCTTACGTTTTGAATTACAGGGTGGACCTCTAGACATAGACATAGGCGTATAAAGGCCATTCTGGGGGTGTATTGTCCCCACAAGAATTGCTGCCCTCCCACCCTCAATTATAAAAAATTTTATGTAATTATTTACTTTAATATTACTCATAAAAATCACCAATCCTAATGCCCCCGGCCTATAAAAAATTTATAGCTACGCCAATGCCCATAGGCGTAGAAAGGCCATTCTCGAGGGGTGGATTGCCGCCGAATAATTGCTGTTGATTTATTGAAAATTGCTTGTAATTATTGATTTTAATATTACTCATGAAAATCGCCAGTCATAATGCCTTCCCCCTGAAAATTTTTTTGCCCCCATATGTTTCCTTGCGGCTTCTCCAAAAAACTGTGCTGTAAACGGGGTAACGTTTGGTGGGCACAATTTGAAAGGTGGTACCCGCTCTCTTTATCAATGTTTATCATATGACAAACATCCGCTGATTGTCAGGGACTTCTTATTTATGGAAATGCACTTATTCTCAGCAAATTCCTTTCAACATCTACAACCTGTGACCCATGCAGTTGCCTACAGCTCGCCAAGTTGGAAAACCCCATTCCAAGGAAACCGAAGAAGGCTAAGAAAATAGGACACAAAACATTGCGGGTAGAATTTCACCTAAAAGTGCTGAACACTTTCATGCAAAAGACCTAAAATTTGGCCCCTTTTTATAAGGCCTCGGTGCAGGTATATATTTTGGCTTCCTGTGGCAGAAATAGTAGATCGAAGCTTTCTATTTGGACAAAGTTTTGATTTAGTTCTACAGTTGCTTGTACAAAAATAATTTTGACAAAGAAAAACCTACTTCAATGCAAAGATTTGATAAAACATTTTCGAAAATGGAAGTAACTCTTAAAAGAATTTTTTTTTAATCTGTTGGTTAAGAAGAAGTTCGTGAAATATAAAATTTAATTTTAATGGGCGTACCTCCGCCCATTCTTTAAATGCAAGATTGTGTGTGTTTTTCAGAGCTCAGGGTGTATGTCAAGTTTTATAAAAATTGGTTAAGTAGAACCACTTGAAATAAAATATTAAATTTTAATGGGCGTGACTCCACCCATTTTTTCAACTTGAAAATTGTGTCATTACAAGAACCAAAGGTGTTTGTTAGGTTTCGCAGCAATCAAATAAATAAAAAAAAAAATTGTGGGCGTATCCCTGCCCACTTGTTTTACAATGGTAACAATTGGAAGCTATACCCTCTCTCAGACAAAAAAAAAAGAGTTTTTACAATCGTTCTAAAATGAGCCCTAATGAATTAACAATGTGTAATGAAGTAACAATGTTAAAAATAAAATACAAACGAATCGATAAACTCCTCCTTTTTTTTTTTGAAATCCTTTAAAAATATGTTTCTTCAATCAAATGCCTTTAATTAAAAAAATATAAAAATTCAATTAAAAATTTAATTTTTCCAATTAAACCTTTTCATTAATTACATTTTTGAATAAAAGTTCAATTGACTCAGTTAAATTTTTAATTCAATTTAACTTAATGTAGACACAAAAA
This sequence comes from Tachina lurida, assembly GCA_944452675.1. Taxonomy (NCBI): domain Eukaryota; kingdom Metazoa; phylum Arthropoda; class Insecta; order Diptera; family Tachinidae; genus Tachina; species Tachina lurida. Next base: position 30,366,332 of record OX101756.1, on the reverse strand, counting down.
ATATGTTTCTTTTTAAATTTTCATTGCTTAAATTTTTAAATAATGTTATTTGTTGTTTTTGTTAAAGTTTCTTAGCCTACTGTGATTGTAGTTGATTGTAATTCTCAATAGTTTATTGAAAGTTTTTCACTTAATGGATGGATAGGGGTTTTGTTCTAAGCTTTTTAGAATTATGGTTGAAATCTAGTGAAGTTGCAACATATAGGTTAGGTTAGGTTAGGTAAGGGTGGCAGTCAGAATCCCGGACTCACTTAGACATCAATATAAACCTACTAAGACGTTGCAGTTCAAAACTGGCATCGTCAGAAAGTTCCCTGAGCTCAAGAGCGCCCATTGTGGTCATTCTCTTTCCATCAAGTCCAGGACAGTGATACAGAAAATATTCTACACTCTCCTCTTTATCGATATCTTGGCACCAGCAAACAAAATGTTTTCAATTGGAGAAATTTTTTTGCTGTGTCAATAATTCAATATTTCAATAATTCTCGAGCTTTCCTTCCATTCATTAATTACTCTTATAATATTTACTTAAACAACTCTTTTTCTGTTTGTTGCTTTTTCAACTTGGAACAAGCTAAAAAGAAATTCGCTGAATATAATTTATGATGATTACACCTTTAGTTATTGTAATATTAACTGACATTTCTTTATGCAAAATATATCTTTTTGTCTTCATATTTTCCTAAGAAGTCGCCTTGTTAAGCATTTGTATTATATCCTGCAATTTTTTTGTTTTAACCAATAAGAAAGTGATTAATTATGGACAAGATGCTGGTAGTACGAGTAGATATTATAAAAATAGTAAAAGTTGTAAAATCTCTTAATTATTATAATAAAACTTGGGTAATTATAGTTTCTCACAAGAAACGGCATTAAGGAAAAAGACACAAGCAAAAAAAATAATTACATAAAAATTTTTTTTATGCTTTTTGTATTTTTAGCCTGGCACTTAGCAAATTTTATAGTAGTTACCTTTATTTTGTTAATTAATGGCAACTGGAAACTTTTGCCTTGTCATTCACTATTCAAGTCGTTCTTAGTGCTAAATAATGGCCATCAGCTTTTAATAGGATATCTTAAGGCTATAATTTAAACTATATCCTGTCACCACACAAAAGTGTCTAATAAACCCAAACTTAATTTCCACTTCAATTTAGATGTCAAATTCAATTTGGTCATAATAATGGTTTAAACACACTCGAACACGTAGACTAACACATACACACACACACACACTCATACGTATGTGTGAAACACACTTACATGTATACAATTAGATAAGTTTCAACGTTAAACACAAACACCTAACACTTGCACATTTTGCCTTTCGCTTATTTTACACTCACACTCACTCACGCTAAGGATTCTCATATATGTATGAAGAAGTTCAGTTATATTCAATTCAATTCTATTTAAAGTTTGATTTGATACGTTTGAGTGCGTGTTGTGTCTACCAGTATAATTGTGTATGTTTGTTCAATGAATTATAAAATTTCATTACTTTATATTGGATAGTGCATACATAGTTAATATAGCTACATTGAATTACCAACCAATTTTCCCACAATTGTGTCTTCGGCAACAATAAGACGTTAATAAATAGTTTGACTCAGCTTGTTGAGAGCATGTATTCATTACAGCTCAACTTATTTGGAATTCATGAAGCATAATGGCAAATGATAAGTGAATAATAATTATTATTCGGAATTTCAGTAACAAAACTATTGCTAACTATAAAGAGAATATAGAATGAATGATAACATAAAAAAACATTGCTATTGCAGTGTAAAAGCTTACTCCAAACAAACGATATTACAATATATATACAATAAATAGCCAAATATAAACGTAGCTTGCAAGCACTATTAGAATTTTGCTGCAGGATATGCTTATCCTTCATAAATCCTTAAGAAACAACAATTATCACTAAAATCTGGCAAAAAAAATGTTGTAACAAGTCGTAGAATTTTACAATTAATCTCTGTAATAAATTAGTTTACCAAACAGTGCAATAAAATGCCTGCTTGCTGAATGTCCTTTATTTTAAAAATGTAAATCAGCTACAATTATTGTTAGAATTCAGTGAATGCTTGTAACTATTTGTAGTATAATGCCCTTAAAGCAAATTTCATGACAATCGGTGCAAATATAAAGTGTCCTTCCATATATCCTTTATTTCAAAAATAATAATTTTAGCCCTAATTACAATAATAATACAAAAAAAATGTATTCTTAAAAAAACAAACGTTAAGTGAAGCCAGGACATGTCCAATTTCCATATATGCTTAATTTAAAAAAAAATTACAGTCTAGCTATAATTATAATTGGAATGCAGTAAAAACTCATAACTATTTATAGAATATCACAAACAGGCTTTAAGGAAATTTTAAGTTCAATCGCTGCCAGGACATGGCTATCTTCCATATATCCTTTATTTTAAAAAAATTTAAACTTTACTTACAATCACAATTTTAATGGAGTGAAAGTGTGTTATTATTTAAAAAATTATGCCTTTAAGATTCCTGGGAAATTTCATTTAAATATCTGCTCAAGTGCTGCCAGAACAAGCCCAGTCAACACATGTCCTTAATGTAAAAAAATTAAACTACAGCTAGAAATACAATCCGAATACAATTAAAACGCTAAGAAACTTACAAAAGCATATACCTAAGCACTATGCTGAGTTTGGAGGCAAACGATGCAAGGAAGTAACCACCTTCCATATATCCTTTATTTGAAAAAATTATATAACAACTAACTTTGCTATCAGTATGCAAAAAACATTCGTAAATATTTATTAAATTATATACATATATAAGCAATGTGTTGAATTACAAAGCAATCAGTGCAAGAACATCTCTGCCTCCCACATAGCCTTTTTGTTAAAAATATAATTTTAACTATAATTACAAGTTGAATGAAATGAGAGCTTGCGATTATTTTGAAAATAATATGCTAAGAGTTCCATAAAAAAAAAATTTAGTATAGCCCGGCAAAGGACATGTCCCTCACATTCTTTTTTTTAATGTGTAATTTTAACTAGAATTACAAGTTGAACGCCATGATAGTTTGTTTTTTTTTATTTTATAATTACCATTATTATAATTAAATGCTTAGGCTTACCTAGAAAGTTGCAATGTAATCTGTTCAAGGATTAACCTACATCCTTAATATCTTTTTTTTAACATTTAATTCTAGTAGAAGTTATAATAAAGACCCAATGAATAGTTCGCTATATTTTCAAAATTATAACATTAATTTTTCAATCAAAAATTTATATTCAATTTCTGCAAGGACTAGTCCAACTAACATACATATGTATGTATATTCTTATTGTAAGAAACAAATCGGGCTGCAGTTAGAAATACTATCAAAATACAGTAAAAATTCTTAGAAACTTATAAATTTATACTATTAAGTACTGCGTTCAGTTCTGAGACAAATGATGCAAGAACGTGCCTGCCTCCCATTTATGCTTAGTTTTTAAATTTGAATTCCAACTTCAATTACAAGCTGGGATTAAAAAATATTTGCTTATTTATTTGTTTAAGCTTTGTGGTAAATTTCAATGCAATCCGTTAAATAATATATCCTTAATTTTAAAAATTAAAAAAAAATTAAAGCTATTTAATAAATTATATATATACATTCACCTTGTGGTGAATTTCAAGACAATCAGTGCAAGGATACTGCCACCTCCCATATATCCTTAATTTTAAAAATGTAATATCATCTTAAATTTTGATCAGAAAGCAGTGAAAAATAAATAGTTATCAATAAAAGTATATAACAAATAACTTTATCTAATCCATATCGTGGATCGCGTGATCCATATCCTGGATCGCGTGGTCCATATTTTGGATCGCGTGAACCAAATCTTCGATCGCGTAATCCAAATCTTGGGTCGAGTGATCCACATTCTGGATCGCGTAATCTATATTTTGGATCGCGTGATCCAATTCTTGGTTCGTTGATCCATATCCCGGATCGAGTGATCCATATTTTGGATTGCGTGTTCAAAGTCCTAATTTTACTACAAAGTGCGTACCAAAGAAAAGAAGAAGAAAAATATCGCATGCGATGAATTTATCTTCACACACATCTAACAATAAACAAACACATTCAGCCTGACTGACTGTTTGCTTTAAATAAAAATAATTTCATTAATTTAGTACATGTACGCACAATACAAGAGCAAAAAAAATTAAAATCATATAAAATAAATGAATTATACTGTATGTTTATTATAAATATATAAAATAAAAATAAAATCTCTACCGTATGTTCACAGCATGTAATTTTTCTGTATGAATTTATAATTTACTTTTTACACTTTCCATTTGTAAACAAAAAAGAAATTCACAAGCCCACATTCATATACATATGTATGTATGTATAAACAAGGCAGCATCAGTGTTGCCAGTTTTTTTTTTTGATAGACCTTATCCCCAATATTTTTTTTTTTATAAATAACAAACACCACCCGCAAAGCGATTAGCTTGTCTGCGGAAAACACCCAGGGTCTATGGTGGGAATCGAACCCACGACCTCTGGACTGAGAGGCTAGCATCGCTACCACTCAGCCACATGGGCTGATTTGTCATCCCCAAAAATCCCCAAATTGAGTTTTTTGATTGAAATGTTTTCTTTTGTGAAAGAAATAAAATTTTTGTAAACATTTTTATCCAAAGTTTACCATTTCAAAAACTTCACAATAAACATCTTCTGTTTCATCAGCCTCATAAACTTTGTTGTACATAGTACATGTATTAAAAAGTTTTAGCATTTCAGCAGAAGTATTTATCACAACAATTTGAATTATTTTTAAAGTGTGTGTATATACCAAGAAGTGCTTCCAACAAGTCGTTGCGTATTTTTGTTTTTTGGTAGTGTTCATTATTGGTTAATCTGGCTTGATACTTCTTCTTTATTAGAAACCATTTACTATAAATAGTAACACACATCTTTAGACTTACCAGACACATATTTCTTAGTTCAAAAATCATTCTCATTGACATCAATTATAAAAAAAAATCTCCATAAATCCCCTCAAATTTGATTACCATCCACCAAAAAATCCCCAGATCCCACATACGAAATTTTCATCTCCAATTGCGAAAAAAAATCCCCAATTTGGGGACAAATCCCCTAAACTGGCATCACTGGGCAGCATTAATGTTTGTATAAAAATTATTATAATTTTACTCATTACACACACTAATGCATGTAAGTGTATGCATTTGTGTAACAGATGCTGCATTTCTCACTCCCTCTCTCTCCCTCTCTCACCGACTGTTATTATTTACTTAATATTAAACACACATGCATGATGAATAAAAAGATTTGTAACACTCCTTTTAGACACTCAAAGTTTACTTTGCAAAGTCTTAATTCAGCTGGGAGACAGACAGAAAGAGAAAGTAATTCTCTCTCTCTCTCTATCTTTCACACAGCTGAATTAAGATTTTCCAAAGTAAACTTTGCGTGTCTAAATGGGGTATAATATTACTCAATTGTTCTGTACAATAAAACTTTTAAAAAAAAAAATTAAACCGACTTCAAAAATAAGCACTAAAAAGCAACAAATAATATAGATCTAGTTAAATAAAAGATTTTTATATATGTTACCTACAGTGCCGTTTGAAGTTGGTGCCAGCAACATTGGTAACTAAGCACATACATATGTACATAAAAATTACTTGCAGTTTTTTACCGGGCATGTTCCTATGTGCTTAGTACCAGTATTACTGGCACCAACTTCAAACGGCACTGTAGGTAACATATATAAAAATCTTTTATTTAACTAGATCTGTATTATTTGTTGCTTTTTAGTGCTTATTTTTGAAGTCGGTTTAATTTTTTTTTTAAAAAGTTTTATTTTTACCTTTTTAGTGAATACTTTTAAACTCTGGTCAATTCAAAAAAAATTTATTTGTAAGTATCTTTCTTTATTTGGAAATATGGTCCAGTTTCGTAAAAATCGATGAAGTAAAAGCACGTGAAATTAAGTGTTAAATTTTATGGGGCGTGGCTACGCCCCTTTTTTTAAAACAAGATTGTGTATTTTTAAGAGTTCAAGGTGTGTGCTAAGTTTCGTAAAAATCGGTTAAGTAGAACCACGTGTAATGTTATAATACATTTTAATGGGCGTAGCCCCACCCATTTTTTTAACTTAAAAATTTTGTAATTACAAAAACCAAAGATGTTTGCTAGGTTTCCCAGCAATCAAATGAGTAGAAGATTACAAAATCAAATTTAAAAAATTGTAGGCGTGACCCCGCCCACTTTTTTAACGCAATTTTTTGGCTTTATTAAAGCTTAGGGTGTGTGCCAAGTTTCGTCAATATTGGTTAAATACAAGCACATGAAATATTATACTAAAGTTTAATAGGCGTGCCCCGCCCACTTTTTTAACGCAATTTTGTGCGTTGATTAAAGTTTAGGGTGTGTGCCAAGTTTCGTAAAAATCGGTGAAATAGAACCCTGTGAAATATAATATAAAATTTTAGTGGGCGTAACCCCGCCCATTTTTTTAAAAGAAAATTTTGTCTATTTTAGAGTTCAAGGTGTGTGCTAAGTTTTGTAAAAATCGGTTAAGTAGAACCACGTGTAATGTTATAATACATTTGAATGGGCGTAGCCCCGCCCATTTTTTCAACTCAAGAATTTTCTAATTACAAGAACCAAAGATGTTTGCTAGGTTTCGCAGCAATCAAATGAGTAGAAGATCACAAAATCAAATTTTAAAAATTGTGGGCGTGACCCCGCCCACTTTTTTCAAATGGGACCAATGGGAAGCTATACCCTCTCAGACAACAAAAAAATTTTTACAATCGGTCTAAAATGCACCGAGTTATGGACCTACATACCTAAAAAAAAATAGTGACGAATTGTTAACCTCCTTCTTTTTTTGAAGTCGGTTAAAAACAATTGCACTTGTTGTATGTCAAGTAGCAACAAAACGGAAAGTTCTATAAAATTACTTTTTGTTACACATACACACGCATTGATACATATGCACATAATACGTATGTATGTATAGGTATATTAGATTGAGAATTCACTTACACATGTTTCCTTATTTCGTTTTACTCTAACTTAATGCTACCATGTACATATATTTTTTGGTGATTTTCTTGAGGGCATAAAAAAAGCTTGGATACATACCAATTGAATTTTTAATTAATTTTTTTTTAATTTTTAAACTTGAAATTTTTTTTGTGAACAAGTCCCAGTGTGCATACCAGGCATTTGTATGTATGTGCAAATTTAATGATAAAAAAATAAAATACCAAAATAGTACCAGGAAAATGTTTTCTTTTGTAATGATTAAAATTGTATGCTAAACTTTATACTTTCTATTAAACATAAAAACACTTGTATATTTGTACATGCATAAGTAGAATCATATCTAAGCATTTGTAAAGCAAGTGATGTTCATAGCCAATCCCCACACACTCTGAGATAAACATAATTTAATTTATAGCAATCTACAGATTCATCAAAATTAGCCAAGAGCCATCATAATCATAATCATCATCATCATCATCATAAACAAATTGCATCAGAGTTTCTTGACGCATAAGTGCCATCAGCAGCAACAGCATCATTTTCATTTGCTGCACCACCATCCACATCAAACTCATTAGCATCAGCAACAGTGTCGCCATCATCATCATCATCATCATGTTCATTATCAATTTAATACATAATAATATTTAGGTATATGTAATTATCCATTTTGTTCATTTTCATTCACGATTGTATTATCGTGTCACAAATTAAAATATAAAATATAAAAAATTGTATTAACTGAAAGTGGTTTTAAATGCCACATATTCTGCTGGCAAATGAACTCGTAAGCTGCTCATAATTATTTTTAATGGTACTTTTTATACATCCACTTGCAACAGTTAATAAATTTGCAACAAAAAAAAATTGATAATATAATTAACTTATTTGACCGGGCGTTAATTATTAAGAATGTTAAATGTAGTCAAACGATTGAATAAAAAATACATCATGACTAGATACAAAAATTTTCTTCTATGCACAAAAATCTGCATTAATACTCGCCACGAATTGGGGGGAAATACGAGTAACTATACATACTAAGGTCGTGCACAGTTTGCACTTGATTGCATCAGTTTAGGTATTCTTAGGTGGCCTGCAGACGATCAAATAAACTCATCAATCACATAGTTGTGTCGTATTTTTTGCCTTAACTTTGTTACATTCTTTTCATAAATATATTGTGTGTGTGTGAGTGTCTGTGTGTGTGTGTGTGTGTGTGTGTGTGTGTGTGTGTGTGTGTGTGTGAAAATAAAAGCCGATAACATTTATTACACTTATTCAAATAGTTAGTATGTGTTCGGCATTTCACTGTTTTAGTAATACTTTATTTTCTACTCTTGCACGTGTTTATTAATCCGCACTGTAAAATACTGAAAGATTTTCTTCATTCATATATTTAAATTTTTCTGGCAACAAGAGGGAGAGCACTAAAGTCAAGCAATTTCCAAAACAAAAAACTACTTGAGGGCAAATGACATTAAAATGTTTCAGAGAAATAATTGATAATTTTTTGATGCTGCGTTGTAATCATTTGTATAGCTGTGCTATTTATGGCGCGATACAGGAGACAGGACGTAATTTTCGTAACAAAATCACGTAACAATGAGAACGATTGCTCAATTTGTTTTTGTATTGTTTTTGCACATGAGCACAAACCAGAGAAGCCACACGATCGGTTGTAAGCCGGCTAACAGCGGCCACCGGTCACAAACAATACATTAATTTAATCGTGCGCCTCTAGAAAAGAAAATAATGGAAACGTTTTGAAATATTAGAAATCATAGAAATTTATTATTAACATTATATTATTTATAACATTATAAAGTTATTTAACACATAAAGTTTTTTTTGTATAGCTAAGCAGCATAGCTATAACCGGGTGTCCTAGGACACCTCTCTTCTTTTTTTATTACTTTACTTTCCCCCTAAAATATATTAGCAAATTTCTTTGTTAAACTTTTATGTCTAATAATTTCTTATTTCCTTTAAAATTACAGAAAGATTTTGTATTAACAAATTCTAAATTTGTCGCATTTTAATGAAGTTAGAAATAAATTTTACAAAATGCACCGGTTCCAATAAATCAATTAAGCATTTATGCCAATGATTTTGGTTTTACAAATGTCTATATTACAAAGAGAAAATAACAAAAATCTCAATACAAATTCTGGCAGAGGAGTCGAAACAAAAAACAGACCTGTACCTTGAGAACATATATGATTACTGAAGTAATATCCAACTACATTCTGATAGGAGAAATAGGAGACTATTCATACAATTCTACAAATAGTTATAGATTTTTTCCACGATCTGATCGTAATTGCAGCTAAATTTTAATTTTTAATGTCAAAGGATATATGAGAGATAGATATTTCCCAGTCTTGCTTGAAATAATAGTTAACATAAAGCTTAATTGCATATTTTCCATATAATTGTGGCTGAAAATTAGATTTTGAAATTAAGGATTTAAAGGAGGTAGAAATATCCTTGCACCAAGGATAATTTGACAGAAGACCATGTACACATTTTGTATGCCTTGATATTATGTTGAAATTCAATTTTCAAAATAAAGGATATGTGGGAGCTAAGCATATCCTTACACGTATTGTGCTGATATTTTGTATGAGACCAATTCATTTAACTCTACAAATAGTTACACATTTTTTCCATGATCTGATCACAATATCAGGTAGATTTTAATTTTTAATGTCCAAGGATATACACATATAAGAGATAAGCATTTCTCATCCTTTATTGAAATAATATATAACATAAAGCTTAATTACATATTTTCTATTGATTTTTATGGTAAATGTGGTTGAAATTAAACTTTTAAAATTAAGGATATAAAGTAGGTAGGAATATCCTTGGTATTCAATAGAATTTTGTTGAAATTCAATTCTCAAAATAAAGGATATTAGGGAGGTGGACATATCATTGAACGGTTTGAGCTGAAATTTTTTAGCAAGCTTACTCTTATATATATAATAGTTACAAAAGTTTTCCACGATCTGATAACAATTGCAGGTAAATTTTAATTTTTAGTGTCCAAGGATATGTGAGAGATACCATATTCTATCCCTGATTGAAATTAAAGTTAACATAAAGCTTAATTGTGTATTTTGTATTTATTTTATGACAATTTTGGCAGAAAATTAACTTTTAAAATTAAGGATATATAGGGGAGGTAGGAATATCCTTGAAGCGATTAGGGTAATATCTTAAAGGAAAACATGTACATATTTGGTATTCAATGGAATTGTGTTGAAATTCAATTTTCAAAATATAGGATATTTGGGAGGTAAACGTAAAAAAGGATGTGTGAGAGATAGCATATTCTGATGGAAATTAAAGTTAACATAAAGCTTAATTGTGTATTTTGTATTTATTTTATGATAATTGTGGCCGAAAATTAACTTTTAAAATGAAGGCTATATAGGGGAGGTAGGAATATCCTTGGAGCGATTAGGGTAAAATCTTAATGGAAACCATGTACATATTTGGTATTCAATGGAATTATGTTGAAATTCAATTTTAAAAATAAAGGATATTAGGGAGGTGGACATATCATTGAACGGTTTGAGCTGAAATTTTTTAGCAAGCTTACTCTTATTAATCCACAAATAGTTACAAAAGTTTTCCACGATCTGATAACAATTGCAGGTAAATTTTAATTTTTAGTGTCCAAGGATATGTGAGAGATACCATATTCTATCCCTGATTGAAATTAAAGTTAACATAAAGCTTAATTGTGTATTTTGTATTTATTTTATGACAATTTTGGCAGAAAATTAACTTTTAAAATTAAGGATATATAGGGGAGGTAGGAATATCCTTGAAGCGATTAGGGTAAAATCTTCCAGGAAACCATGTACATATTTGGTATTCAATGGAATTTCTTTGAAATTCAATTTTAAAAATAAAGGATATATGGTAGGTAGGCATATCCTTGCATCGTTTGAGTTTAAATTTTTTTTAGGAAGCTTACTCTCATTGATCTGCAAATAGTTACAAAGTTCTTGTGACATTTCTGATTAGAAGTACAACCAAAACTTAACTTTTAACGTCAATGTTATATGTGATTAGTAAGCATATACTTTTGTTTCAGTTCTCACTGAAACAGTTTATTCATAAACATATTTCTCATATTAACATTACCCATCTCTGATATGATTAATTTTAATCAAAAGCTTTACTTCATACTTCATAATCTTTTTGGCACATGATTTATTCAATTGAAAAGGGCGTTAACAAGTACATTAATTATGATACTACAACACCCCAACAAATCACTTACAATACGTGTAGGTTACACATAAAACATAAAAAATATTTTGGCGTAAAAAAATCACAGTAATGAAATACATACATACATATACAAACATGAAACAAAAAGCGACATTAATATGTAAATTCAAAAAAAAATTCATTTTATACCCTGGTCATAAAATATTCAGCTACTTTCGTTATAAATACAGCCTGTGTAACTACAAGTACTTCAGCCACCTGCAGTTTTGCTGCCGCCTTTGCCAAATAAATATAAACAACAACAAAAAATAAACTTATTCCTCTACAAACCCACTAAAACAAACAGTGGCAAAGCATATCAACTTTGTTGTGCAACCAAATCTAACAAAATTTTTTATGCACGCTACTGCTGTTACGAGCGGTAGTGTTTCTTCGAAGGATCAATATGGGTATATCCACCGAAAGGTCCACCTACACAAAAAAAATTAAAAGGTCATGTTTTATTATATTTTCTTAAAGAAGCAATCAAATTTAATTAATGTAAAAAAAAATTTACATTTATACATACGCATTGCCATATATTCGCCTGGAAAGTCACAATAGCTTAACTTTTCTCATTTGGATATTTCCTTTACAAGTTTATTTTAGATTAACGCTTTTAAAGTGATGCATTACCCATTAACTGCTCTGTAAAAGTTTTTTCAGGGTACAGAGAATCAAAAAAGAATGCATAAGAAAGTATGCAATTGCAAAATAAAATAAAAATCGCTCTTTCTGCTGTCAAGTGCGACATTGAAACACATTATTTGTTATCAGTGTGTCGAAAGTACGTTAAAACCCCCTTTAAAATATTCAAATAAAAAAAGCTGGAAACCATAATGATTTGTGATCGTGATACCTTTAAAATAAATTGTCACGTGCAACATCATAAGCGTAAAATTTAGAAGAAAAATGTTTATATAAAAAATGTTATATAAACTTGCTGAAATATATAAATGTTTTTGATAGTGGTATTTAGAAAAATATGGTCACGTGCGCCATCGTAAGTGTTAAATTAACGAAAAATTACGTGAAAAATCTTTACGCATTGCGAGATATTAACTTAACTTTTTTTTTTCATTTGGATGTTTCCTTTGCTCGTTTGGTTCTGAGGGTACAAGAATAAAAAAAAATATCATAATAACCATGCAATTGCAAATAACTGTAAAACTGCATATTTTATGTCACGTGCGACAATTAAAAATAATAATTGCTATCAATGCTTCAAAAGTACATAACATATTCTGTACAAAGAGAGATATTTAATACAATTCAAATGAAATTAAAAAATTGCTGATAATAATAAAGAGTAACTTCATAGATGCGTACTTCGAGTGCCCGAAAAAAAATTAAAAAAAAATAATTTACTGATGACATGTCTAGTTTTGTTTGCCAGCTCCTCAAAACTATATGAACTATGCGATTGCAAATAACTGCAAATTTTTGCTTTGCAAAATCACTTATTCTGCAGTCACGTGCGACATTGAAAAAAAATATTTGTTAACAGTGCGTCGAAAGTGCATTCAGAAAGCTCAGAGATATTTAATACAATTAAAATATGAGATCGTGATATCTACATAAAGTTGGTCACAAGCGACATCGTAAGTGTAAAATTTAAAAGAGAAATTGTACATGAAGTTGCTGAAAAAGTGCATTCAGAAAGCTTAGAGATATTTAATGCTTGGTCACGTGCGACATCGTAAGTGTGAACATTTTTAAAAAAAAAGTTTACATCCTTTTAAGTTATTTAAATCTAGATGAGCAAAAGTGGCGAAAAAAAAAATAAATAGAGTTACAATCGGTGCAGTGAAAAAGTGAAGGAAGATGAAATATTATTACAAAAGCGTAAATTAAATTAAATTAATTGAAGCCAAAAATCGAATGATTGAAGAGAGAAGGCGGAAAGACCACATACGTAAGAGGCAAAGTCGGCAGGAGCTTACGCAATTGCTAAAAGCCGAATAATAACACAACAAGCCTTAACGATGCAACCAAATGTTTCCAAAAGCTGTAAAAAAAGTTTATAATTTAGACGAAAAATTTAAATCGTTAAGAAGAAACATAGATTTCTTCTTAACGATTTAACAACGCAGTTGCTCCTTCTTTTCCTGTGATGATCAAGAAGTAAAAGCTGCTCTGAACTGCCTATTCTGCCAAAAAAAAAAACTACGGTTGAGTATTACTGATACTATATTCATTTAAATTTCTTTTAATTTATTAATCATACTACTTTATTCATACTACATATTTTTTTTGCTAATCTTGTGGTTGTTATGTTAAAATAAATACTTTGAATACTTCTGTTAAATTAAAAACATTTTTACTAAGATTTTTTTTGATTTAAATTTCGTAAAAAGAGCAACAGAGACAATATAAATGTCATGGTGAAAAATGTCACGTGCGACTGTGATTAAAATATAATTTTAAAAAATATAAGTAATTTCTGGGTGAAATCAAAATCATTATAAAAGTAGTCACATTAAAATATAAATTCAAGTTTATCTGAAATCAGCATTTTAATCGTTGGTCACAAACAACATCTTCTATTTTTCTCACATGCGAGTCCCTTGGTTTTTTTTCAGTTATCTTAAAAACGAAAAATTGCTTAAAATCATACTTAGCACCAATTATAGCCATAATTTAAAATAAAAATCCGTTTGTATTGATTTTTTTTTCAATTTAATGGTATATGACTGTCACGTGCGACATCATGAAAATTCCCTCTTTTTGATTTTAGTTTTGTTCCTAATAAATTTTAAAAGTCCAAAGCTTGGCATAAATCATAAAAGTTGTTCCCCAAAAAATATAATATATGACCCGTTCATTTTGAAAATAGGACAAGTCCAATAAAAAAAATTTAATAATGAATGGCACAGTGTGTTTCAAAAGAAAGTTTATATTTAGTGGTTCCTTTAAAAAAGAAGCAAGTCCTTTATCGAAATAATGTACATGTATTACTGATTTAATTACATATACAAATTGGGAATTTATTTCTTAAAAAAAAATAAGCAATATTTTCTAAATGTAAAGAATCGCTTTGGCGGCTCTCATTTAAATGAGTTGTAGAATTTCTTATGTCACCATATAGCGGTTAAGCCGCGACTGGGTGGAGTCCAATTTATGCCACCATTTCTGGAGATAAATTTGCCAGGAAAGTCAAGTTTCTGGCTGATGCAGCTTTAGTGCTTGTTATAAGATACATTAAAGAACTTGTACGCATCATTTTTGAATTATTAGGATCGTTATGATTAAACAATATTTTCCATATTGTCTACCGTTTGTTCTTGATGATCTTGATCCTCACGATTTTCGCTTTGTTGTAAATGTTCTGCTGGCCGGTGTCTTCAAAGAGTGTCCCTCGTTCGTTTTGGAAATTCTATAAAGCTTTTTTAACATTTGGCTCCCAAAACTCTTTGCTTAGAATTTGTTGCATAAAAGTTGCTTACAAAAAAGATCAAAAGCCAAACACAAAACAAAACAGCACAAGTGCTTCAGCAATGTGTTTATGTATTAAATTCATGTTTGAACATGCACAATATTAAAGTTTTTAAGTGTGAAGTTATGATCAGACTAGACAAATATTTGACAATAAACTTAAAAGTGTAAAATAATTGTCCTGCCTCCTTTAACAAGGAAGATATTTTCTCGCTTAGTGAACATTTGCCTAAACTGACGCTTATTTGATCAAATATTCGTCCTATTTGACTGGGTCGGGCTAGAGTGGTAATTTTCTAAAGGATTTTGTAAATTATTTATTATCACACATTCATCCCGAAAAAAATAACGTTTGACCTCAACTCCACTTTTCGCTTAAAAATAACAAGCAAAAAAAATAAACAAAACGAAAGCATGCAGTCAGGCAGTTATTTAAGGACTTGCATGCATAAGCTAGTGTAAATAATTAAGTTTGATTCATTACGTACAAATAAATTATATGCTAAGAGTAGAGCAAATATGGAAGTAAATTAAAAAAAAAAAAGAATATGGAAAGTGGTTGACCTTACTGATCATCCAAAAAGTTAATTGAACATTTGAAAATCGAATGGACAAGTGCATTCGAAATTGAACAAAATTTAAAAAGTTTAATTTTAAAAAGAGTTTTGGCTTACAGAAGCTTTACAAAACGAACGAAATATTTTTACAAAACATTTTATAAACCTAAACTATTTTTTATGAATACAGCAGTTCACTTTTTTAACTTTTTTCGATTTCGAGTGCCGTAATAAAAACCCGTCTTCATGTAAAAGAAATTTCGAGGTCTGTAAAAATGTTTTAATAAATCTGCAGTAAAACTGTTAATTTATTTTTTTTTATCGAATAACTATTTAAAAAAAAAATTCGTTGGATTTCTTGTACTTGTATTTAATTTTTATTTCTATTTTGCTTTTATATTCAAGTAAATGTTTGTATTCGTTTTTAATCGAATAAAGTTTGTTCGGTTACTCGATTAAAATTTTAATAATAAAATATCAAGCGAATTCCCATTTTTATTTCATTATTTGTTTTACGTAAATATTTTATTCGAATAAAACCCAAAATGTATTCGAATAAATTAACTATTTTTTAATTGGTAGTTTATTTTGTAATTATTTCTAACATAAATATTTAATCCGAATAAAATCCAAAATTTATTCGAATAAAATAATTAATCGAATGAAAACTCGTATAAACAGTTAATAATTTTTTTTTTTATATTTTGCTAGTTAATTCTTATTTCTATTTTACTTTTACATATATTCAAGTAAATGTTTGCATTCGTTTTTAATCGAATAAAGTTTTTTCAGTTACTCGATTAAAATAATTAATAATAGAATAACAAGCGAACTCCCATTTTGAATTTGTAATTTACTTCGTTATTATTTTTTAGCGTAAATGATTTATTCGAATAAAATCCAAAATTTATTCGAATAAATTAATTAATCGAATAAAAACTCATATAAACGGTTAATTAATTTTTTATATTCGGGTAGTTAATTTTTATTTTTATATTACTTTTTTATTAATGTAAATGTTTGTATTCGTTTTTGAATCGAATAAACTTTTTTCGGTTACTCGGTTATGGGTAATTTACTTCGTTATTTTTTTTTTCGATGTAAATATTTTATACGAATAACACCCAAAAATTTATTCGAATAAATTAATTAATCGAATAAAAAGTCATATAAACGGTTAATTAATTTTTTATATTCTGGTAGTTAATTTTTACTTCTATATTACTTTTATATTGTTCAAGTAAATGTCTGTATTCGTTTTTAATCAAATAAAGTTTATTCGGTTACTCGAATAAAATATTTCATAATAATATATCAAGCGACTTCCCTTTCCTAATTATTAATTTACTTTGTTATTTTTTTGTAACGCAAATATTTTATCCGAATAAAACCCAAAATGTATTCGAATAAAATATTTAATCGAATGAAAACTCGTATAAACGGTTAATTTATTTTTTTATATTCTGGTAGTTAATTTCTATTTCTATTTTACTTTTGCATATACATATGTATGTACATATCCAAGTAAATGTTTGTAATCGTTTTTAATCGAATAAATTTTATTCAGTTACTCGAATCAAATATTTAATAATAAAATAACAAGCAAATTCCCATTTTTAATTTACTTCATTATTATTTTTTACGTAAATTATTTATCCGAATAAAATCCAAAATTTATTCGAATAAATTAACTAATCGAATAAAAACTCATATAAACGGTTAATTAATTTTATATTACTTTGTTATTAATAAATAATAAAGTTTATTCGAATAAATTAATTAATCGAATAAAAGCTCATGTATAGAAAAATTCATAAAAAGTTAAAATAGTTTTAAATTTTTATTTCTATGTGGCTTAAATACCATTTTATATTCGTTGCTCAATGGAAAAATCGAATAAAACTGAAATTTAAATCGGTTACTCGAATCAAAAATTTAAATAACCAAACATCAAACTTGTTCTCGGTTTTAATTTAAAATTTTTTTTGGCCTTGTAGTAAAAACCATTCTAATGCATTATTTTTTGGAATTAAACTCAAGGTACTCGAATAAAAAAATGGGTTACAAGCCTTAACTAATATTTCTTTTTTATTTATATGTATATTAATCTTCTATTCGAATGACAATTAATCGAATAATTTTTTTTCTAACGACAACTGGATAATTTACTTTTTTATTTTTTTACGTTTATTTTTTTCCGCATAAAACCCAAAATTTATTCGAATAAACTAATTAATCGAATAAAAACGCATGTATAGAAAAATTCATAAAAAGTTAAATTAATATTTCATTTTTATTCCTTTGATGCTTAAATAGCAGTTTCTTATGTCTTGCTCAAAGGAAAAATCGAATTAAATCGCTTACTCAAATAAAAAATTTAAATAACCGTTTTTAATTGAAAATTTTTTCTGATTTTGCAGTAAATATAATGCATATGTGTTATTTTTTTAAATAAAACTTAAGTTATTCGAATATGTATGTATATAAATCTGACATTCGAATGAAGATTAATCGAATAATTTTTTTTTTTGTAAGAATAACTGAACTTGGTACCTAAAAATATTTCTGTTCATCTGAAGGATTACTGAGAACAAGTGGTTGGTGGAAAAAGTAAGAGTGAAATAGTATAAAAACACATTTTATGAAACAGACTAAGCATGAGAATGCATTTTTCTATTTAAATATTTCATAATAAGAAACTATGTATTGTATTTGTTATATATTTGCGAAAATTATACGTAATTCTTGAAAAAAAAGAAGAACTGCTTAATAATCAAGACCTCTTGTAAATAAAGTCCTTTACTTTATTACAAGATATACTTCAACTTAAAGCTGACATTCCGTTTTCCAATTATTCAGCAACATCCTTTTTAATCTTCATTAATTTTTTGGCTTAACGTCCTTAAGCTCATTTTCTGTGCAGCAGGCTCCAACAGCAAAGACTTCAATCAAGATAATTCATGAATTTTCAGGAATGTATACGCTTGAAAATATTTACATTTGCTACGCATAATGGTGACATTCATGATGGCGTGGATGTCATTTGTACTCGTAAACGTTGTCATCACATTTCCTTACTTCAGTTTAAAATGAAATTATATCTTTAAATGTCACAAGGATAATACGAGTAACGATGACTCGTTTATGCTTAAGAGTACTTGTCAATGAAATTCCTTTTGCCAGTCCCTCACTTATTACTTAATTATATTTTTCACATACATATTTATATTATAATGACAATTTTTCTTACCGAGATGACAAATAATCGCATATTATAATGAATGCAAATAAAGAAAGTAATTATAGATTTAAACATAAGTGTATTTACTTACCTTTCTTTTTTTTGTGTTAAAACCTCAGATGCAGACAATGAAATAAGAAAGGAGTTCTAAGCTAAGTAACTTTAAAAAAACTGCTTATGATTTAATCTTAACACAAGCAGAAAGTCTTAGTAACCAGGCTATTACAACAAAATTCATTGGATTACAATTAGATTTATTACAATTTAGATTTCCGGGTTATATAGAGCTTAGACTGACACTTTATATATTAGAATTATAATCCAAGCAACATCAAAGCAATTTCCCTAGAAATTCAATCGTCCATTAATAAAGTAAAAATGTTCAAAAATGCTAAAATTGTTGAAGGTAAAAATCCAATAGCGCCAAAGAAAAAAAACTGAAATGCATCTTGGACAGTTATTCGAATCAGCTTGTCCAATTTATTCCAATAATCGAATAAACTCAAAATTTATTCTATATACTTGTGGAATAAAATAATGTCTTAGTAAAACTTTTCCAAGTATTCTCTTTATACAGGTACTAGCTTCCTATTTTATTATCGTTACATTATTCGAAAGCAAAATTATATTCATTACTCAAACGAATAAAACTAAAAGCTTAAACTTATTCCAGGGTCCCGTTTCTCAAAAATACAAATTACAAATCTACAAGTAAAGTACACACAAAACAACAACACTTTTACAAATTTTATTGTTGTTTTGTGTGTATTTTACTTGTAGATTTGTAATTTGTAGTTTTGAGAAACGGGCCCCAGTACTCGCATAAACATTTGTTTTATTTAATTATAATTTTTGATTGCTTTATTCCAAAAATTATGTTATTCATTCATCAATCGAAAAAACTGAAAATATTTTTTTGTAACAAAATTCAATATTCATAATTCGCCTTTTAAAATAATCGAATAAAATATATTCGGTTACTCACAAGAAAAGACCTTAGCAATAAGCTTAACTAATATACAAATATTTTTGTAGCCTTCAACAAAAATGCTTTGTGATTCTACTATGATTCCAGGGTTGGGAAAAGTACACTTTTTGGGATATATAAAAGTAATTAAATAAAACTAATTATTTCCTTGGTAATTAAACTTTTTCTATATTTTAGAGAGAAATAATATATTCTTAAAGTATTAAAAACCAGAAAAATTAAAATTATGGTTCCAAGGGGGTTATTATATAATCCGAATCGAACGGAAATGTGTTCGAATTGCAATGTTAATAACATACAAATTCGAACAGTTTTCGTTTCGAATCGAATTACATAATAACCCCCAGGTTTGGAAATTGAAAAAAAAAATTTGGGAAAAAAATAAACAAAAATAATTTTTTTTCAGTTAAACATATTTCATGTTTTAGGAAGATATTTACTCAAGATTTATTTAATATTTGCTGAATTTTTATATGGATTAGAGACTTGCGTAAATAGTCTTGAAATGTAAATACGTCTTGTTTTTTAAATGTATTCTCGTGGCTGTAGAATGCTAAACCAATAATAAATGCTGTCGTATTATAAGCAAAGCACGATTAGAGATGCTAAACGGGAAATCCCGAGCCCGTAAATCCCGGGATTTTCGGGACTATTCAAATCCTGGAGCCCGGGATTTTTTAATTTTAAAGCCCGGTATTTTCGGGATTATTTGAATCCCGTTTTTTGCATAAATAATGTTTTTGACTGTCATCTTTTACATCAAAAATTATTAGAAACTCCCTGTTATAAAAAGTTAAAATAAAAACTTTGCTTTGAATAAATATTTTAGTAGATAATATTATATGGTATATACATAATATATCTTATGGCCTTTTCTTTTCTAGGAAAACTTTTGCATACAATGCAGTTTTCAAGGAAAATTTGCAATTAAATGTCTGAATTGTATAAGTACCCTTTAAATATGCAAAAAAAAAATATTTTGTAAAATTAAAATATTATTTTTCATATAAAGACGCACATTTGTGCACAATGTTTTCGGGACTTTGTAAGTCCCGAAAATCCCGGGGTCCCGGTTCGGGATTTCGAGACTCCATCACTAAATCCCGAAGCGCGGGATTTCAAAAAACCTGTCCCGATTAGCATCTCTAATCACGATAGATGCATTTGTGTGCGTGTCTATGAGTGCTAACAAGCAATGTCGTGAAGACTTCTTGTTATGAACAAACAATCAACAAAGTAGTGTTGATACGTGTATGCTTGTTATTTTCCATATTGTACGTTTGAGTGTGTGTGTAATATGTACCTATATATGGTAAGCTATTATGTGTTTAAGGGAGGTTTTTTAAAGCAAGCGCACACAATTAATGTCAATGCATGTGTGTGTTTGTGTGTGCGCAGAAAAATAAAAGAGCATACACACAACGCTTGTGTGTATGTACGTACCTGCATGACGCTTGTATACGCGCCCATGCGTAGAAAGAAGCAAGCATCAAAAATTTTTTTTCTGTCACGAAGTATTTTCTTCTTTATTCTTATACCTGCAATAGCTGAAACAAATTATTGCAAACAGTGTTGTTTAGCGTTTGTTTTAGAAGATTTCTCTGTAGTAAAGCATTTGAAAACTCCCTCATGTCTTGAAAGTTCTTATAAATGGTCTTGTGCAGGACTTTAATATGGATATCTAATTTAAGTATAAACGATGGTTTGTGACATGTTGTTTATTATCCTCTCAGTACAGTTATGTTTCAAATCGATGGTCTTTCGTTGACAGCTTGTAACGAGTTCTTATTAATGTTTAGTAAATGGAAATATAAGAATCGCTAAAAAAAACAGTCACAGCTAAATATAAAATTCATGGAGGGCATGTTCCATTTCATTTCCCTGAAGCAATTCATTTCTGCTGAACAAAATCGAAAAAATTATTTAGGAATGAATAAACCATTTACATAATCGCGATATATGTACATATACCATATGCAATGGGATGGAGGTTCAAATTGAGACACTAAAGAGTTTTGGTATGGAGCAGAGATTGGCAATGAAGCATGTTTTCGCTATTCATACTGACTCATAAAATTTTAAATATAAGTGAGTAGACATCATTTAAAATCAACTACTCTGATTTACGCATACACACGATGACATTTATTTATTTATTAGAGGTTGAAATAAATATGAATGCGACGTCAACATCAAAGTCATACCACACTCACACTCATAAATCACCTCAGTTTGATTTATAATTTCAGGAAAATACTTATACTACTCATATTGATTCAGCTCACTCAACTCATGCATGTATGTTGATTTAAAGTTTTATGTTTTTCAATTCCTGCAAAAAAATAAAAAATAAAAAAAGCAAGCTAATAATGAGAATTTTAATGTTCGTATGCGAAGTTAGCATTGTGAATCATACTTATTTTGCATCGTCCATAGGCATTGAGTTAAGGAGAGTCGAAAACAACAACGTCATAAATATTGCTAAGTATGAGTTCGATGCGCACTTCAAACTTTCGAATGAATATGATTCATAGAAAACATTGCAATAAATATGACTGCGCATAAGTACAAGAAAATATAGGTCATGATTGAACTCTACTCACTTTTTCACTACTCATTGCGCTTCTCTGGTATGGAAGTACAATGCTAAGACGATTTTAGTGTTATTAAATAGTAGAACGCTTTTTGAATATCTTGAGAGCGAGTAAACAAACCCCAATTTTTTGATATTGCATAGATCGATGTTGACAACTGGAATAAGGGTGAATGTAAAATCTATTTTAAATACAGAGTATAGAATAATATATTCAACTATTGCTAATATCGAAAATATAATATTTGAATCAAATTCTTTGGTGGAAAAATTCCAAGAGACCCACTATAAAAAAATTATAAATTTTATCACAAAACAAATATGTATGAATTTCCTTCTGTATGTATCTGTATACTACTTACATATGTACGTTGGTGAAGGGCATATAAGATTCGGCACAGCCGAATATAGCACTCTTGCTTGTTTAAATATTTTTTGATAAGTGTTGCCAGAAATACTAGTTTGTAGTTGTTGAGGTACTCAATTCAATAAAACTGTTTTACCCACACACACACACTCTTCGCAGTTCTTCAATTAAAAAAAAAATTGGCGCTCGGTTGCAAGTGATTTTTTTTTTTGCCAAATATTGGCTTTTTACCATTTTACCTTCTACATATCTAGATGTTAGCAAATTTTCGTCACTTTGGCATTCCTTAGCTCTTTAGGTATTTATAAGTTATTTTAGGGCAATTGATCGCGAATTTTTTCTTGCAAATTTTTCCAAGTTTTTTGACAATCGTTACAATTTTGGCGTTTTTTTTTAAATAAATTTTAAGGATTTTTTCAATAAAAAATTATTGGCGAATTTTCGCAATATTTTGTACATGAGATTGTTTTTGACATACAAGCCAACAATTTAAAAATGAAAGCACAGAGGGTTTTTTATTTTTTTTTTAAGGACGAAAGTGTTAACGTCCTTGAAGAGGCGTGATCTCAATCGCATGTTTGTTTTTTTATAAGTAAAAGTTCGTATTTAAGTTTAAAGTTTTTATCAGAGCATTGATGCTCTGTATGTTTTTGTCATATCACATTGCGAAATATGTGCAATTAAATACCATGCAGGAAATGTCACGTGACCGGTCCCCAAGTGATAGGGACCAGTCCGAGTTCTAACACTTCCTATGAAGCGGACCAGTCACTTTTACATAGGGATGGCCTAGGACGGGGTTAATTGATACTTTGTGTGCACCTTGCGACTTGTCACTGAACTATCCCATAGGGACATATATAAATATAAATTATTTTTAAATGTAATTTCGACATTTAACTGTAAGAATTAACGCTAACAATTTTTTTTTGTTACAAATGCAATGACATTTTATTTTTAATCTGAACATTTTTTGAGATTCGAACCGACAAGCTCGTGCATGACAGGCTGGCACACTACCCACTCGACCACAGGGCCACTCATATTCCAAAAGTATAAATACCAGTTAAGCTTAGGTTAATATTTAAGTATAGTTACGGGACTGGTTCCAGAGTCACATTGAAGGGAGCAATTAACATTATATTTACACTATTTGATAGGTCCTGTATTCGACCACATCGAACACGTTCAGTGCCGCTTACTATAATACTAGACCTAGTCCGAATTAAATTGGCTCAAGATCAAGACGATATATCACGAAAATGGTCAATATGTCACCATTTAAACGATATGACTTTTTTCACCATACACTACTCCACACACTTTCGCGAAGGTGGCCAAAAATAAAAAAAATATAGTTTTAAATTAAAACGAACAAATTACTTTGTTGCATGTGCAATATTCTAATTAAGTAAAATAAAAAGGAATTTTTTAAAAAAGGTTTATTTTTAAAGAGTTTTGACGATTCAAATGCAACGGTTTTAAGCCAGTATTCAACTATTTGAAAATATGGTACGCACACATGCCAACTTTAATAAGTTAATTAAGATTTTATTTAGCTATTGCACTACAACTTCCAAAAAAACATAAGAGGAATATTGTTATAATATGGTTACAATATATTTTATCTATATTTTGTAACTCATATGCTATGTGACGTTGCTTATAATGTAAATGGAAAGAAAAACATCTGTGGATGAAAAAAGTAGGAGTTAAGTGGTCTATAGAAAAAAAAATATATAAAAATATATTTTTCATAATTTCACATTATATTTCTACAAGTAACTAGATTGCTAATTTTTTGTATTCTTGTCCACCTCTTGCCCCCTTACAATTTATTTTTACAATATTTTTCAAGCTATAATTTGTTTATTTTCAGTATATTATTTACTTCCAGGACATTTGGGAAGGCCATTAGTCTTTTAAATTTAAATGGCCAAATCGTAGGTGTCTATTGTCTATATTGCGTCTAGTTAAACATTTAACTCACTATAAGTGAAGACAATTTTTTTGTTTCACATTTTTGAAAAAGGACACTTTTGAGGTATGCGTATCCTTTCTCTGAATTGACCGAAATTTTTACGAAGCATTATATATGTTAAAATTAGTGTCTATACACAATTTCATTGAGTTACAATTATTTTTCTCTCTGTTATAGTAATTTTTTATTTCAGGATATGTGGGAAGGACACGAATCCTTGAAAATTAAATGGCCAAATTTTATGTGTGATTATATTTTACCAATTAAAGTGTGTGTTTCAAATTTCATTTCTTTACCATAACCCCTCAATTTTTGGCCGCCCGTTATATGAACTCACGACACTGTGCTCCGTACTTTTGATAACACCCACATTTTCTCCAGTTATAGGACGAGTACGTTTTGACCAATTGTCACCAAATTTTCTGCAGGCTAATTTACTTTCTATCGAGTACGTTTAGGTTATTTTAGAAAAAAAGATGTTATGTGATTTTTGCCCACAGATACTAAGTATTTATTCAAACTTTTTATTCTTCACTTATTCTTACAAAATGTTTATTCGTTATTTATTCGAATAAAAATACATATATATTTTTTTTTGTTCAAACAAAGATGTTAGATGGGAGTTGTAAAAAAGTGTGTGTTGGCATAGAAGTCACAGCAGGTTCCCAGTCAGATTTAATAAAAAAAATTAAATAAAATTAATTTCTAGTTTTTTCTTGCTTTTTATTCAAAAAAAAATCTTTCATAATGCAATTGAATAAACAAATAAATAAAACTGCTAATGTAATTAAATATTTAATTATTCAATAATATACATTTGATTATTCGAACAAATTGAAGTTAAAGATCGTCTACACAAGATTTGACAAAATTTTTCTATACGAATCGAATATTTGCAATTATTCGAGAAAAAAATTATTTTAATCTTGACATAAAATAAGCAAACATTTTTAATTAATTCAATTAATTTTTAACTTTCAAATAAATTGATTTTTAAATTTGTCAAAGTACGTACAGATTAAATTTAAAATTCTGAAAGATTTTCATGATCAAGAAATATTTTTTTTAAAGCTGTATAAATGATTATTGTATGAAATATTGCAAAAAAAAAAATAGGAAGTTAATCGTCATCGTTATCATCATCATGATCATCATCGTCATGAGTACAATCAATGGCTTCATCATCATCAGTGTAATCAATGGTGTCATCATCATCATCATGATAATCATAATGATCAGTATCAATATTGTCCTCAATATCAACATAATCATCATCGTCAAGGTCATCATCACTAGCATCATCGCCATGAGCATTCTCATATGAATTGCCATTCTCATCAAGATGTTCATACGGATGGACAGTATCATTATCCACATCCAAATCAGCCATCATTAAGGATAAGTGGCTATTGTCCATAGTTCTGGCAGCATGTATCCTGTTCAGATCAATTTGTGCTACGTCATTATTGTTTTCCATGTCAATGTCTGAAATTGGAAAATGTAAACATCTTGCTGCCGAACTGGATGTACTAGGTGTTTCGTTGGGGCCTTCCCCCTCCTCATTCTCCTCTTCTTTAGTTGCATTTAAAAGCCTGCAACTGTTGGTAAGAGGAGTGAAACAGTGTTCCGAAGTCCTGGGTGGTTCAAAGAATATGGAATTCTGCCTAACTAGGTAGTGATTGAATGTCTCAACGAATAATCCATCATCATTTTCGTACTTTATTGGGGACCACTCCATAGTTTAGTTTTATTTTAAATTTTTCTTTTTTTTAACTTTGGAAAAAAAATCTAATTTACTATATCAATTAATTTGAAGTTATTTTCACTTAAACGTATTGCTTGTTTGTAGGAAATACTGAAACTGTAGAGTCAAAGCAAATTGTTGCGTTATTTATAGACTGCGAATTTGTTCCTTGAGTGGGAGGAGATAAGGTACTCTATGTAGGATTTTGAGAGAGAGAGAGAGAGTCTTACGCATTTGCATTCCTTTTTAATATCGTTAAAACTTAAAGATATTAATTTGCCCAATAATAATATATTTTCATTTATGAGAGAAAAATTTAATAGTTTTAATCTCATTTAAAAAAAATATATGCTCTCTTTTGAAAGCAAACCAATCAAATTTACAACTCTCTCTCTCAACATTTTAATTAACTGCACTCATGAATCAATCCAATCAACCAATCTTGTTTTCTTGTTTCATTACCTGTACTCAATACAAATAATTGTTTTATAATTACTTTACACACACTCACCCACAGTTATACACACACACACACACACAATTATTTTGTTTTTGAGTGTGTGCGAATGACTTTGTGCGTGGAATTAGATAATCTTGTGTGCGATTTTCTAGGCGAGTTTTATGGCTCTTGCAGCTTTTGTTGTTTCGAGAAGGTTATTATAAGAAATCAGTTAGCATAACTGCTGGTTATAAAATATCTGAGAATTTGTTAATTTCTTAGAAGAAAGGTGTTGATTAAACTTTTTGCCGAATTATATGCATACAGCTGCTGGTTTTCTTTTAAAAATGCTGAAGTCCCTTTACGAGTTAATTGTTTTCTAATGACGCTATAATTACCTTAATAAAATACCTGAAAATCTCTGAAAGATTGAATTGAAAGATTTTTTTTCCAAATATACGATATGTATTCATGTCCTTGCATCAATTGTAATAAAATTTAGTAAAATTAAATCTTAGATTAAGTTGTAGTTGAAACTCAATTCAAGGATATATGACAAAGACTTATATCCTTGTCCTAGCACCTATTAAAATAAAATTTTGCGCAAAACTTAACTGTACAATTATATTACCAATAGACAAGATCATAATTTTAGTAAAAGTAAAATTGTTAAAATTAAGGATATACATACATACATATGTATGCGATGTAGGAGAGTCTTTGTTCATATTGTAATGAAATTTATAAAAACAGAGCTCAAGTGTATTGTTTTGAAAATATTTATCAAAAAAATTACTTTAGCATTTGTACTTTCAAATTAAGGATATATGGCATGTCCTTGTACCTATTTAAAATAAATTTATTAGACTCCTTTACTTCTCAATGCTGGAAATTTTTACAAGTATTTCTTTCACTTCAGTCTGGGCATAATTTTGAGTTGAAACTAAATTTTTCAATTTAAGGATATATGGGAGGTAGGCATGTCCTTGCGCCTATTTAAAAGAAATTTATCAGACTCTTTTACCGCTTAATGCTAAAAAATTTTAACAAGTATTTCACTTCAGTCTAATTACAATTTTAGCTGAAATTCAATTTCTCAATTCAAGGATATATGGCATCGATAAAAATAAAACTTGCTTTATATACCTTGCCTGTGTAACTTTACAAGGACTTACCAATGTTGGCCGTTTTCTGTTTATTATTTTAGCGAAAATTTAACTTTTTAAAATTAAGGATATGTGGCAGACTGGCATTTCCTTGCAGCAATTGAAATGAAATTCCCCGGAGACCCCAAATGCTTACTTTAAAAAAGGTTGGGAGGTATTCAGCTTCATGGATTTTTGAGTTGAAATTAATTTTTAAAAATTATAAAAATAAAATAAAATAAAGGACATATGGGAGGCAGGCACATTCCTCCACAGATTGCAGTGAAATTTAACACAGAGCTTAAATGCATAATTCTAGAAGTAGTTACAAGAATTTCGTAAAATTTTACTCATAATTATGTGTTATGAAATTAAGGACAATTGCGATGCAGGAGAGTTCTTGTATAGATTTTAATGAAATTTATAAAAAAAGATCTAAAGCATATTGTAAAAAATTATCTAAGCATTCTGTAAAAATTTGTGTGTTTTTAAATTAAGGATATATGGCATATAGGCATATCCTTGCACCTATTTAATGATATTTTTTCAGACTCCTTTACTGCTTAATGCTAAAAATGTTTACAAGTATTTCAGTCTCATCAAAATCTGAGCTGAAAATGATTTTTTAAATAAAGGATATATGTCAGATAGGCATGTCCTTGCACCCATATAAAAGAAATTTATCAGACTCCTTTACTACTTAATGCTAGAAATTTTTACTAGTATTTCGTTTCACTCTGATCATAAATATAGCTGAAATTAAATTTTTCAATTTAAACATCTGCCATACATCCTTAAACTGCAAAAATTGAATTTCAGAAAAATTTAATAGGCATGTCCTTGCATCGTCTTTTTAGCTTTATCAATGTTGACTGTATTGTGCTCATTATTTAAGCGAAAATTAATTTTTTTTAATTAAGGACATGTGAGAGACAGGCATGTCCTTGCAGCAATTGAAATGGAATTCTCCAGAAATCCTAGCTACTTACCTTAAAAAAAATTTTTTGGGTTTTCCCTGCCTTTTGAAAGATTTTGTAGCTGAAATTAATTTTTAAAAATTAAATAAAATAAAGGACATATGGAAGGCAGGCACATTCCAGCACGCATTGCAGTCAAATTAAGCAGAGAGCTTAAGTGCATACTTCTAGAAATAGTTACGGGAATTTTGTAAATTTTTAGTTATCATACTGTGAAATAAAATTAAGCATATATACATATGTATATGAAAGGACGCATGTCCTTGCGAGAATAGCAGCGAGATTTCACAGATATGTATAGTTTTATAAATATGTATTTAAAAGTATTTACAGCATTTTTGTGATAATTATAGCTGAATTAAAATTTTTTTTAAATAAGGATATATGGAGGGTGGGCATATTTTTGCACTTATTATAGCAAAAAATACCAAGGATTTTTACCGCTTAGCTCTAGAAGGACTTTTAGTTGCATTCTGAGCATTAATGAGTTAAATACTAACTTTTTTTAATAAAGGATATATGGGAGGAAGTTATGTCCTTGCACCGATTGAACTGAAATTTTTCAAAGAGTAAGAGTGATTAATTCTACAAAAAGTTACTGAATTATTTATGTGAGTTCTGACCATATTTTTTTAATAAAGGATATATGGGAAGAAGTTATATCCTTGCACCGATTGAACTGAAATTTTTCAAAGAGTGAGAGTGATTAATTCTACAAATAGTTACTGAACTATTTATGTCAGTTCTGACCATAATTTTTTTTAATAAAGGATATATGGGAGGAAGTTATGTCCTTGCACCGATTGAACTGAAATTTTTCAAAGAGTAAGAGTGATTAATTCAACAAATAGTTACTCAATTATTTATGTGAGTTCTGACCATAATTCCAGCAAAATGGTTCAAATAAATAATGCATGGTATACAGACAGTTGCTCGTATGAGAGAGCTTAGTTGTTCCTTTCTGTATATGTATAGCTTAAATTTTATTAGCATTTTTTTGTTAATTAATATTTTAAAATTAAGGATATATGGCAAGTAGTAGTGTATCCTTAGACATATTTCCTTCAAAACTTAACATCATACCCCATCCTCTGAATTTCTAACTATATAAACGATAACTCATTTAATATTGTAGATATTCGTTGTATGGAAATGGAGTGGGTGAAATTAATAGTCGTTATAAAATAATTGAATATACATACATAAATGGACTTATATGTATATAGCTTTGAATTTTATTATCCTTTATATTAATAGTACTTAAATAAATTTTATTATCTTTTACATTAATATTGCTTAAAACATTTTCATGAGCAGATTTTTACCGTTTGCGAAATTCATACTGATCTTTATGATATCTGCTGTTGTCTTATTTCATTGCTGCCATAATATAAAATTTGGGTCTCTGTATTTAATTTTATAGGATGTTCACTTCATTAATTTGTTGGAATTAATCGTTTTTTTTTTCTTTTTATTCTTTCGTAGTCTTTTTGTTTTCCCCCCGCGAGTTATAAGAATTTATTCCTTTTAGCACTCTTGAGTTGGTGTTGGCATGAATTTTTTCCTTTTTGTCCCATTATTTACAAGGTCTTAAAAAAGTCATTTATTTGGCTTGAAATTAAAATGCATTAACGTTTTTTTTTATTCTTTTCCTTGTCATTCGTGATTGAGTTTTCATTAAGTTTATTCATTTTTTTTTGGTTTGGTCTTTTTTTTTTTTTGTTTATTTAATAATTCATTAAATTTAGTTTCTAGAAAGAAAAAAGTAAAAAGTTATTGCATTAAATCAACTCGATTAAAAGATTTTCGCACTTAATGAAAGCAATTCTAGTTGATTTGTTTAATTAAAAGTTAAGCCTTTTGACGATAAGTGGAATTATGCTGCATGGCATTGTAATTCAAGGAAAAAAATATTTAAAAAATTAACTATTGTTAATCGTTTATACGATTCGGTCATTGGTTAGAATATTAAATAGAATATTGTATTGAATGATAGAAGAAAAAAAACGATTATATGATACTTGATTTACCTTGGAGGAAATAAATATTTGAGTAACCGAATAAATATTTTATGCGATTATTCGTTTTCAAAACAAGTTTTTTTAAGTACTGGAATTTAAAACAATGTCAACAATAAAAAAAACTAGTTCTTTTATTCATAAAGTTTGTTTCGACTACTCGAATAAATTTCCAGTCGCATTCTATTGTCCGATTAATTGGCGAATACAACCATTTTATTTATTAGGGGCCAAAAACCAATTCATGCTATGAAAACAAAATTTATACAAGTAACCGAATAAACATTTTATTCGTATATAAAACGAATTTATAAATTCAATTACCGGAATTTAAAACAATATCAACAATAACCGAAAATTAGTTTTTTTTTTCATAAAGTTTATTTCGGGTACTCGTAAAAGTGTTCAGTCTCATTCGGTTATTCGATTATATATTGCATATATTTTATTAAATAAAGGCCATAAACTTATATATTTATATAAATCTGTGGTCCTATGTTCCTTTTAGGAATCTTAAGAACAAGTATTTAATTAACTTATATATGCTGTTTTTTATAAAACAAAAGTTACTCGAATAACCGAATAAATATGTTTAGTTTTATTCTATTATTGTGTTTCAAACTTATTGAATTTTGCTAATGATGGAATTAAATGCCAATATAATGTTTAGCTTGCCATATTATTTGTCACATATTTTATTCGCCTATTCGAATTAATTTTTATTGTTATTCGATTAAATATTGAATAAAAAAAATGTTAATGAACTATTGTAAAAATTATTACATATAAAATCAACTATTTATTTTAATATTTTATTTTTATTCGAGTAGCTAATTACATGTTGTTAATTTTTATTCGATTAATCGTTAACAAAACGAGTTTCCAATTTTAAATTAGAGTTAAAATAAAACGAATAATGAATAACAAAATTGTATTGAATAATGGAAAGTACTATTAAATGTTAGTTTATATAACAATAAAAAAATTATTCGAGTAACCGAATAAATGCAAAACAGTTTTCATTATTTTTATTCGGTTATTTGAAAAAAAAATGTGTAATATTCGGTTATTCGATTAAATAGTGAACAAAAAAATATTATTGAACTTTTGCAAAAAATTATTAAATATAAAACCGTTTAACATTTTAATGAAAATACTTTATTCGAGCAATGGATTAAATATTTTTTAATATTATTCGATTATTCGTTTACAAAAGCAGTGAATTTTTCGTTTTGAATAATCAAATAGATATTAAATAAAAAACGATTAATTGATAAAATACTTATTTAATAGTGGAAAATACTATTACATATTATTTTATACATTCATGAAAAAAATTTATTCGAGTAACCGAATAAATGCTAAATTTTATTTTCCATTATTCATGTACAAAACTAAAAAAAAAATTCAAATAATGGAATTTAATGTGAAAGAAAACATAAATCAGTCCACTGTTTTGTTCATATAACTTTTTATTCGGTTATTTTGATAATTTTTTTTTTCAATATTCGGTTATTCGTTGAAATAGTGAAAAAAAATATTAATGAACTTTTGCAAAAATTATGACATATAAAATCATTTAACATTTTAATAAAACTACATTATTCCAGTAAATATTTGTTAATATTATTCGATTATTCGTTTACAAAAGAAGTTAGTTTCTCGTTTTGAATAATAAAATAGAGTTGAAATAAGAAACGATGAATTAATACAAAATTTGTTTAATAATGGAAAATACTATAACATGTTATTTTATACACTAATAAAAAAAATTATTCGAGTAATCGAATAAATTTTATTCGATTGTTCAGCTCCAAAACTAAAAGAAAAACGAATAATAGAATTTATTGTGAATAGAAAACAAAAATTATTTTGAATGCTAAACATTCATTAAATTTTTTATTCGATCACTCGAATATTCGATTAAATATTGAACAAAAAAATGTTATTGAACTATTGTAAAAAAACTATTACATATAAAATCAACTAGTTATTTGAATATTTTATTTTTATTTAACGCAAGTCAACTACTATCTGTTATAAAAATACTTTACTCGAGTAACTGACTACACGTTGTTTAGTTTTATTCGGTGATTTCGTTTGCAAAAGGAGTGAATTTTACGTTTTGAATAACAAACTAGAGTTTAAATAAAGAAAGAATATTAAATAACAAATTTTATTGAATAATGGAAAATACTATTACATATTAATTTAGAGAAAAATGGGAAAAAAATTACTAGAGTAACCGAATAAATGCTAAATTTTATTCTATTCTTTGCTATAAAACTAAAAAAAAAAATTTTTGAATAATATAATTCAATGTGGACAAAAGACAAACATTTGTTAACTGTTTTGTTCATAAAAATTTTTATTCGAATAAATTTTTTGTGTTAATCGGTTATGCGATTAAATAGTTAATAAAAATATGTTTAGATAAATGGCAAAAATAGTTAATGTTAACATGTTAATTTATCTTTTTATAAAAATAATTTAATCGAGTAACCGAATAATTTTTCAGGTTTTATCATTTATATGCTTGCTTAACAAGAATATATTTTTTTTAATTATGTAATAAAAAAGTAAAATTAATTTACTCTTTTATAAAGAAAAATTTTTATTCGCATAATCGAATCAATTTTGAATATTATTCGGTTATTGGATTGAATAAAGAAATGTTTATTTGACTATTCGATTCAATAGCCAAAAAGCATTAATCGAATAACGAAAAAAAACCAAGCACCACTTTTTTGCAATAAACTAAAAAAAGAATTCGAGTAATCGAATACATTTGCATTTTTTTTAGTTACATTGTTGCCTAGCAAATTTGATGTTTTTGAATAAAGGAACAAATTATAAAGGTAAACCAAAACTGCTTTAGTATTTGAATAAAAAAATTATTCTAGCCATCAAATACATTTGATGATTTTACATCATTAAAAGAAACCCCTTATTTACTTACACTTACTCCTAGATCTGTCTCATATAACACATAAAATAAGTAGTAAAATAAACTCAAATTACCATAAGTATCGTGCAGGAAATTCCATACAAAATTACCCACATAAATGCCGTAAATCTGGCATGGGAAATCCCTTACGAAATTTTCCAACTACATGCCCAAAGTCACTTACACACCCTCAAGAAAATATAAGGACTTAAGGCTCAGTTAGCCGACTGTAATGGAATGTAACTGCAACGTTAGGAAACACATTATCGATATTGTTATGTGAAAAGTAATGTACAGATTCTTACATTCCATTTACATCTCTATAACCATTTCATGAACTTTTCACATAACAATATCGATCAGCTGTTTCCTGCCGTTGCAGTTACATTCCATTACAGTTAGTTAAAGCCTCAAGGCTCAGTTACCCGACTGTAATGTAAAGTAACTGCAACAGTAGGAAACAGCTGATCGATATTGTTATGTGAAAAGCAATGAAAATGATTATAGAGATGTAATGTAACGTAACCTACTTTTCATATAAAAATATCGATCAGCTGTTTCCTACGTTGCAGTTACATTACATTAGAGTCGGTTAACTGAGCCTTCAGTTAGCCTACTGCAACGGTAGGAAACAGCTGATAGATATTGTTATGTGAAAAGTAATGAACAGATTCTTACATTCCATTTACATCTCTATAACCATTTTATGAACTTTTCACATAACAATATCGATCAGCTGTTTCCTGCCGTTGCAGTTACATTCCATTACAGTTAGTTAAAGCCTCAAGGCTCAGTTACCCGACGTTGCAGTTACATTACATTAGAGTCGGTTAACTGAGCCTTCAGTTAGCCTACTGCAACGGTAGGAAACAGCTGATAGATATTGTTATGTGAAAAGTAATGAACAGATTCTTACATTCCGGTTACATTTGTATATCAGCTGTTTCCAAAAGTTGCAGTTACATTCCATTACAGTCGGCTAACTGAGCCTTGACTGAGCCTTTAGGAGTGCACGCAACTATTGTGTATTGTGCGTGTGTGTGTATATGTGCGTTTGCGTACGTGTGTGCATAAGTAATTATAAAACGATTAACAGTGCTAAGTACAACTTATTAAATTATAAAGAGAGAATTGCAAAAGAGAGCACACAATCACTTCTCACTCGAACAAGAAAAAATCCCGCTCAATATCTCTCAAGTACCTGCTACAGGTAATTTGTGCCCACTGCGGAAAAATATCCCTATTAAACACCTGAACAATTTTTTTTAAACCAACAGTTTAATTATTTAAATCAAACGGTCAAGACGTTGAATATTGAACTTAAATCAAAGTTCAAGGCATCTTAAAAACAAAACTAAAAAAAATGGACTCTCCCCCCATCAAGTATGAAAATGATGGTGGATTTGTGGAAATGTTAAATCATATGCAAATGCGGCGTCTAAATAATTTTCTTTTTGAGCCTAGCATGACTTCAAAGTTTTGTTTAACTGCCCTCACCAGCAGTCCACGTTTGAAAAAATCAACAGAGCAGGAAGGTAACCCCAGAAACATTTATAGATCCACTTCGGCCAAGAGGAGTTTAAAATTTTCAAATCAAGACGTTAATATGGAAAATAATACTGCGGCAGAAGAGCTTCATACTAACAGGACTATGGGTCAACAAGGATTGTCAATGGTGACTGACTTGGACAGCGATGAGGAGATGTAACTTCTTGTTTTTGGTGCAATATGTATTCCCTATAATACTTATTTACATAGCTTTAATTAAAATAAAATAATATTTACCTGACCCCAGAAATCCTTTAAAATTTGAAACTTAATGGCGCATAGTCATAGTCATAGTCAAAACAAAGTACACTTTAAGAAATTAAAACCAGTATTTTGTATGGTAATACTGGTTGTAACTTCTTAAAGTGTACTTTGTTTTGACTATGACTACGCGCCAATGTATTCGCCTTTGCCATATTTTATAAACAGTTCCTTTGTAATGTGTCTTATGTAGCTTTAACAAAAATAAATAATAAAAATAACAAATTTACCATGAAAAGTTTTTCATGGTAAATCTGTTATTTTTCAAATTTAATATGTTTGCTTACAAACAGTTGAGGTCGGCTTTGCCGAATTGTCGCTTGCATGTAAATAATTGTATTAAGAAGTAAGAAGTTTTCTTGTTAATGTTTTATTATTTGATTAAAACAACAATTTTATACGAATAATCGAGTGAACTTTAATTGATTAATCAAATAAATTTTATTCGATTAAAAAATTTCTTTAATTTTTTCTAAACAGTTTAACTAACTTTACTTAATTAAAACAACAATTTTATACGAATAATTGAGTAAACTTTATTTGATTAATCGAATAAATTTTATTCGATTAAAAAATTTCTCTAATTTTTTCCAAACAGTTTAATTTAATCTTATAATCAATTATGAAATAGTCCCCTATTCGAATAAAAAATTTTATTATTTTATCATTCAAATAATTTAAACTCGAGTATATAATTAACAAACTGAATCCAATCGAGTGAAAAAAAATTTTCAATTTCCAACTAAACAATTTTTGACAAAAATTATTCGATTAAACGAATAAAAAATGTTTTTCGTTTTTTCGAAAATTCTTAATTGGCAAGGATGCACTTGCTTAAGTGCAAAAAAAAATTCATCTCGAATAATCAAGTAAACTCTATTAAAACGAAAATTTTAGTTTAGTGTTTTCTGAACGATTTCAGACTCTATTAAATAATAAACTTAAATTTATACTTTTAATCAGCAATAATCCTTAATCGGACTTAAGTTCAGTATTTTCAATTCTTATTGAATGAATTATTTTTATTAATTAATATGATTTTTTAAGGAAGTGAAGACAAATTGAACTAGATGTTTTAGCTGGGGGAAATACCGGCATTTTTCTAAGCAGCCGCACACTTCATCAGCACCCACGTCTATCTGCTGGGCTAGAGATTGTTAATAACATCAGCTATTTAATGTAAATTTTTAATGAAATGGATTATGAGTAATTATTATGTTGTGTCTCACTTAAATTTATACGATTAATATCATTGTAGTTGAACTTGAAATTTAAATTTATTCGATTAAATTAATTAATGAAATGTTTGCTCCTTCTTCGAATATCCATTTAATATTATCATAATTATCAATTCTCTCTCAATTATTAGCTACTGGAGAAAAAAATTTATTTCGAAAAATTTAATTTTCATAATTTGAAAAAAAAAATTTTCAAAAATTTCTATTCGAGTAATCGATTATTCGAATAACAAAAAATTTGTCAACATAAACATACATACATACCCAAACGATTATGATTACTCGACTAATAAGTTAGGCGAATTAAATTTGTGCGATTAATCGAATAAATTTTAATCGTATAAATAATTAATCGAATAAAAAATTTTAAAATTTTATTTTTAAAACTTTCTTCCAAATAATAGAATTCTTACTATTCGATAAAAAAATATTTATCGTTTATTCGAATATTCAACCATCATAATGAGCAGGCTTAAAAGTTAGATGTAAGACATTAGATTAAAAAATGCATTTCAAATAATCGAGTAAAATCTATGAAAATAAAAAAAATCTAAGTCTTGCCTTTTTTGAACAATTTCAGACTCGAACACACGAGAAACTTCAATTTATTCAAACAATCTATTAATCGAAATGGAAATATTTATCCACTTTTATTTATATGATTTCATATTCGAATAAACGCTAAGCTGAATTCTGACTAATCAAAAAATTCGAATAATCTATTAATCGAATAAGAGTTTTTGCTAAAAATCTATTATTTCAATAGAAAAAGGTAAATCAGTTTCTATGTAAACATTTTTGAACTCGAATACAGTGGAATCTCTCTTGAGCGGACACTGAAGGGACCATTGAAATGTGTGCGTACAAGGGGACTCTGCGGTCAAGAGAAAACTAAACATTTAAATGGAGCGCTGCCGGGACCTCTCAAAAGTGTCCGTCTAAAGGGGGTGTCCGCCAATAGGAAGTGTCCGTTAAGGGAGATTCCACTGTATATGTCAAACTTGAATATACTCTATACTCGTATTGTATTAAATGAATAAAATATGTTTCTTCCTCCCTGTTCGAATATCTATTCAACTCGATTAGTGGACAAAGCTAAGAGCAACAATTATCAAATAATTATAATGATAATTATCAAAAGAAAAAATTTCATTTCCAATAATCGAATTTTTATAATTCGAATAATTTTTTTTGCAATAATTTATATTCGTGTAACCAATTGTTCGAATAAAAAATTTTTATCAAGATTTATATAAAGGATTATTTATGATTATTGGATTAATTAGTTATGCGAATTAAATCGAATAAATTTTAGACGATTAAAAAGATGTTTATCAAAAATTAAAAAATTTAATTTGTTAAACCATATAATATTTTTTTTCTAACCATCTAATAAATAATAATCGCACGATCGAATAAATTTTATTCGCTTAATCGAATAAATTTTGTTCAGTTAATGCAATCGAATAAAGCAAATTTT
Source organism: Tachina lurida (assembly GCA_944452675.1). Classification (NCBI taxonomy): domain Eukaryota; kingdom Metazoa; phylum Arthropoda; class Insecta; order Diptera; family Tachinidae; genus Tachina; species Tachina lurida. The sequence continues at coordinate 30,328,012 of OX101756.1, read as the reverse complement.
AATTTCTATCCTAATAATTTTTATTTCGAATAAATAATAAATCTAAAGTTATTCGATTAATCAAATGAGTTCTATTCGATTAAAAAAAAATTTACCAACTTTCATTTAAATAACAATCTAAATCAAAATAATTGAGAAACTTAAATTTTTGCGATTATTCGAATAAAATTTTGTTTATTTGTGTTCGGACAAGTTTAACTCGAACAAATGATAAACCTAAATTTATTCGATTCAATTAAGAAAATTTGTATCACATTTTATTTCAATAATTTTGAATTGAGATAATCTATAATTGATTCCATTATTCGAATAAAAACTTTTAGCCAACATTTATCTAAATGATTATGATTATTCGATTAATTAGTTATGCAAATAAAATTTATGTTCTCAATCGAATAAATTTTAGTTGTATAAGTAATTAATTGTATAAAAAATTTCGACAAATGGCAAAATGGAATTTATTCGAACCATCTAATATGTTTTTTTCTAACCATCTAATAAATAATAATCGAACGATCGAATAAATTTTATGCGCTTAATCGAATAAATTTTGTTCAGTTAATTCAATTGAATAAAGACAATTTTAATTTCTATCCTAATAATTTTTAACTCGAATAAATAATAAATTTAGTTATTCGATTAATCGAATGAGTTCTATTCGATTAAAAAAAATTTCAAAGCTCATATAAATAAAAATGTAAATCATAATAATTGACAAACTTAAATTTATGCGATTATTCGAATAAAATTTTGTTTTATTTGTGTTCGGGCAATTTTAACTCGAATAAATGATAAACCTAAATTTATACGATTAATCTAATGAACTCTATTCAATTAATAAATCGTTTACCATTAAATAGTTTTGAATTGAGATAATTTATAATTCATCCTATTATTCGAATAAAAACTTTTAGCCAACATTTATCTAAATGATTATGATTATTCGATTAATAAGTTATGCAAGTAAAATTTATGTTCTCAATCGAATAAATTTTAGTCGTATAAGTAATTAATCATGTAAAAAAAGTTCGTCAAACGGCAAAATGGAATTTATTCTAACCATATAATATGTTTTTTTCTAACCATCTAGTAAATAATAATCGAACGATCGAATAAATTTTATTTGCTTAATCGAATAAATTTTGTTCAATTAATTCAATCGAATAAGGAAAATTTTAATTTCTATCCTAATAGTTATTCGACTAATCGAATGATAAAATGAAAATAGAAATGATAAAATAAAAATAATTGAGAAACTTAAATTTATGCGATATATGAATAAAAATTTTGTTTTATTTTTTTGAATTTGTAACTCCGAAAACGCATTTTTTGAGATATAACTTTGTTGCAATAAATAAGCGATAGGTATGTTTATTTCAAATTAGTAAAAAAAACACATTCATTCCATTTATAAGTTCCACAATATTCATATGTGACACCATAAAGTTTATATTTATATTCTGGGCCTTAGGGATAGGCAAGTTGAATAATTGATGTCCGTCTGTCAGTACGTGACATCGACTTTCCGAAATCGCCAGAAAGATTAAGGACTTCGCTGGTAGACTGATGTGTCAGAATTTTTCTTAGATCGATTGTTATTGAAAATCAGCAAAAACAGAAAAGCGGTTCCCGACTTTGACTTTGTTTTTTTTTTATAAGCCAGGGCTGGAAAATCTGTTTTGTTCTTGTAGAAATTTGTTTCAATTGCTTAATTTTTTTCCACAGTTTTACTTGTTAATGCTCAAAACAAAATATACTGATGTTTATTATGGACATACATATGTATTTTTTCCCCAATTTTTCTTAGTTAGAAGCTACAAAAAGACATACAAAGCCTCAAAATCATACACATTTACATAAATATTAATGTAGGTGTGTATGTATTTTTTTTATTTAATCTTGAGTGCACAGACAAATTTTTGCTAAATAAAAGTAAATTACGAAGATTACACACAATACACAGCAGAGCTTCAATTGTACAAACTTCCAAAAACAAAAATCAGACAAATAAATACTCGTATGTACAAAAAAAAAGTTAAAAATGCACTTTATCATATTGTCAATAGAACACTTAAGGTAAAACTCTAACCAAATAATAAAAACTATTTATTTTGTAGAAAAGTGAAAAGAGAAAAAAACGCCGAGAAAATAATCTATTTGAGAAACTTTATTACTCGTTACTCAAACACAACAAAAAATAGTAATAGAAAATAATAATAAAAAAAAATAAGAAATACTAAATAAAGTAGCATGTGAACAGCAGCAGGACATGCCAGTCAGTCAGGCAGCCAACAGTGCTTTAGAAAACTAAAATAAAACTGTCGATTTGAACTTAATTCACACTTAATTCCCACAATACCACAGACTACAGTAGGAAAAAAAACTAAAGAACAACATGAATGAACTATTAACATACACACGCACTTATACGAGAGTTTAAAAGTGTTTACTTACACACGCACACACAATCAGGCAATCACATTAATACGTACAGTATCCAGCGGTAAATATAAGGAGTAAATTGGCTTTCTATAAGGCCTTATTTAGCAGACACAAGGCCTGCTAGTCCCATTGCGTAATCATTTTTTTTTTACGCGCAATGTCATTGGCGAAAAAGGCCTTCTACGCCTCCTTACTCAAGAGGCATAATTGAAGGCCTACTTTAGTTGGCCTACTTTAGTAGACGGACTTTATGGTTTTAATGCAGCTTAGTAATTGTTGCTGTGATCATAAATTATAAAAGAAATAACTTCTATTCCCCTTCCAAAAGAAGGAAATGGAGAATGTGTATCGAATTTTTAGAAGGGAGTATGGAGGCCTTATAGAAGGCCTTCCTTAGAAGGCAGGGAAGAATGGGTATCGAATCTTAAAGAAGGTATAAGAAGGCCTTTAGAAAGCCCTGTTTGGAGCAGGTCTCGTGAATTTTACCACTGGGTACTTTTTATTGAACAAGGAGCACATACACACATACATTTAAACACACCCAAGCACACACACGCACACAGTAGCAATAAAAACATTTAGAACTTAGTTTTAGTTGCATTGAAACCATCATTAATTTATTACTCTTCCTCACACATTTTAACTATTTTTAATTGAATCAGCAACAAAATATTAAATTTGATAGAGATTTCATTTTAATTGAAGTATTCAAAATATTTGCAATTTTTTTTTTGACATACTCATCCTGTAAAGCATATAATTTTACACTATGGCAAAGGAGGCAAAAAAAAAGGTTTACATGTGAACCTTATTCGAAGGAGGGTTATAGTGTTTTCACACAGACATGGTTTTAATAAAAGTTAATTTTAACGTTAAAACCAAATCGAACCAAAAATTGCACTATAACAAAAAATTATAAATTTTATCACAAAACAAATATGTATGTATGTACTTATTATGTATGTATCTGTATACTACATATACATACATACATTGGTAAGAGGTGTATAAGTATTTTTGGAAAAAGGTACTTTTTTTTAAAAAGCACTCTTTCGAAAAAGGTACTTTTATGGGAAAAGTACTTTTTTAGACAAATATACTTTATTAAGAAAGTACTTTTTAGGAAAAGGTTCTTTTTGTAGAAAGTACTTTTTGGAAAAGGTACTTTTTTTTGCGAATTAAAAATAATAATTCTTTACAATATGGAAAATAAAATTCGTTCGAATTAAATTCGTTTGCGAAAGAAACTAATTTGAGCACTCTTCCTATCCTGGTTTTGAAACTTCGCTGATGTTAAAAGTTGCATTTGCTAAACAAAAGTATTTAATTTTCGGAGGTGGGATTAGTTCCTCTGAGGGGAAATTTTTTTAACAGCCTACAACTATGAGACATATTTCTGCCAAGTTTCATTGATCTAGGGGACTCAATAACTTTTCACTAGCAATCTAAACTAAAAAAAACAGTATTGGCTAGCTTTTTGGCATAAATACTCCTCTGTGCGGCTGTATGTAAATTGTCGAAATTACATTAACTGATGGAATATCCTTTAATTTTGTTTTTTTTTTAATTTATGTAGTCTGCTTAAAAATACACTAAGTTTGCTAATTTCAATTGTCCATATATAATTGTATGTATGTATGGGATTTTAAAATTTTTCGTTTCTCGTTTTGGAACACCCTTTAATTTTTAACTGTCATATATATGTTGTTGTAGCGGCTGAAATTTTACATATTCTGTGAAAATTTCAGGTCGGTACCTCATACAGTCTGTGACGGACAGACGGACAGACGGACATCGTAGTGAAAACAATAGGGTTCCTTGTCACCTTTGATCTACGGAACCCTAAAAACAGATTAAAATGATCTACAAAAATTTTACATTTTCTTTGCGAATGCCCAGCTTTGCATCTCTCGAAACTCAAATTTTTAGGAAGTCATGTACTAGACGATCTTTCAGATTTATCTGAGATTGGGTTGAGTGACCTTATCAGATATCTAAACGCGACAGGTTGGATCTAGTAACGATCATCGTATCAGAATACTTAGATACGGTTCTACATAGGTTGACACCGGTGAGTGTAGTGGTCCTTCCAAAAAGGAATCATTTAGACTCTACTTGAATGCCTGCGTAAATTGTAAAACATTTTAGCCCTCTAACCTGTTTCCGCGTGGGCCTTTTTTGTGCCTTTCCAAGAAGGGGTCAAATAAACGCCTGAAAATGGGAATAAAATGGGTTGAAATGTCCAACAAAAATATTTGCCATAAAATTGTGCTATAAGTCTCTCAATAGAACAAACTTAAATATGTATCAGAAATGATTAAAAACTTACAATACGTTTAAGGGTTAATTTCACCCTCATTTACACTTGCATTTTCGGTCCCAGATGTCTTCAGCATTTCTGTATAAAAACCCACAACGAAAATTTTTGTAAAACATTTAATCCTCTAAAACTTTTCAGCATGGATTTTTTATATCCCTCCTCTCCAATAAGGGGTAAAATAAATACCCTTAAACGGGGATAAAACGGGTTAAAATGTTCCACAAAAATGTTTGCCATAAAATTTTACTAAAAGTTTTTGAATACAGCAAAGCTTGAAGTTAAACTCAAACAGCAGAAATTACTAAATGTTAAAAATGCTTTTTAGGGTTAATTTCGCACTTATTTACACTTGTCAGTCGTCTTCTTTGACTGGTTCATTTTTATCCCTTTCGAAGAAGTGGCATACAAACGGAGGATATTTTAACACAAATGTTTGCCATTAAATTTAACTCGAGTATAAGTCTCTGATAAGTCATAATTAAATTCAAGCTTCCGAAATAAGCCAAAACTGAAAATGCGTACTAGGGTGAGATCTATTTACAGTTACATGTTCTGATCGCCACTGTAAATTGTCAACCAAAATAAGAGAAGTATGTAATCATACTCATTTGCTCACTGCCATAAGTAGGTACACACACATACACACACATACTCTTATCCCTTTACAAAACACATAACACATAACATAGTTATAACAGCACAAACAATCGCAGTACAACAATGCTTTATTGTTGTAATTTCTATCATGTCTATTGCGAAAGCTTGCTTGCTGTATGTGTTACTTCAGTCGCAGCTTAAGTTGTCGTTAAGTAATAAAAAATGCGTATTGGTAGCTCTTGTATTGTTGGATAATCAAGTACCTGTGTGGCAAAGAGATTTCCCAGTTATTTTCAATTTAATGCGCTGAGTGCGTGTGACTATCCAGAGAATTTATTTCTTAAGTTCTTTAACTTCTTTTTTTTTTTTTTTGCTGTAAATTTCTTTTTATGATTTTGCTATTTTTTTTTTCTTTAAGTTAACAAGTAGAAAGACACAACAACAAAATGTTATAATAATTATTAAATTAAACCATTAAAGTTATGACTTGTAATAAATTCTGTAATAATAAATAAAGAAATAATATAAAATGACATTGCAATTTTTAAGCTCCATAATGTGAAGGTGTCACTTAAGCAATTAATAACAAATATTTTGTAAAAGTTTTATGGCAGCTGGCATTAAGAAGTTATTAAAACACAAAAAAAAAACAGAAGAAAAATATATACTCGTATTAATAGAAGGAAGGAAAGAAATCATGAAATACATATTGCTCATTTACTAAAACAACGTCGTAAATTAAACAAAAATTAGTTGGCCAGAAAACGAAATTAAAGTTAATGGCAAAGAAAATATTATTTTTCTCTCACGATGTGAGTAAACCAAATATTTGTAGGAAATTTTTACACAATATGAATAACGATAAAAGGATTAATTTTGCATCATTAATTTAAAAAGCCCATTTTTGAGTTATGACGTTGTTTCAGTAAATGAGCAATACGTATGTATGTATTTTTTAAGATTTTATAACTCAACATACTGAACTATTTTTTTGTAAGCCCATGTAGGCTGCGAAGGTAGGGAGATATCTATTCCTAGACGAAAAAAACATTTGCAATTGAAATTTAATTTTAGAGCAATATATAATGAAATAAAACTTCAAACTAATAAAATGAAAGCTGTATAAAGTCACTAATGCGTGCAAGAAATTTCAATCACATATGTTGGATATTAACAGAGCTCTAAGAATATCCTTTATTTAACACCATTGAAAACTTGTGTAAAACTGAAAAATTTGCTTAAAAAAAATAGTATCAGGAAAAAGCGAAAATCATTCAGTATAAATGCGTTTAATATTTGGATTCGATTCTATATTAAATTTTGAATTTAACAAAAGCTTTAAATTTTAGTCAAATATTAATTTAAACTAAATCTGTAACTGATTATTTTACTTGTAACTTGCGAAGATCATTCAGTATAAATGCGTTTAATATTTGGATTCGATTCTATATTAAATTTTGAATTTAACAAAAGCTTTAAATTTTAGTCAAATATTAATTTAAACTAAATTTATAACTTGTTATTTTACTTGTAACTTCTAAAATGAATGTCTTTTAGTATTATTAAGATATTTACAAAAATGCAATGCAATTGGTAGGATATTAAGAAGGCTCTGAGAATATCCTTTATATCGCAAAACGCCACATATTCGAATTATTTTGCTTTTTGAGCATTCCTTATAACCTCTATAACCCCTAATATAAAAATAATTTTTAAAATATACAAAAAAAAGCACAAAAAATGCAACAAACTTATGAAAATAAACCTATTTTTATTAATAAATTAATACATACATAATTTGAACTTGGATTAAAGTTAATTACAACTTGCAACTTGTGAAATAAACTCTCTTATGTACCTGCCAATTTTCAACCATATCAGCTGTCTATTAACAGAGCTCAACGAATATCCTTTATTTTGAATAAGCATAAAAATAATTTATAAAAGCTACCAAATCTATGACATTTATCAGCAAAATATGAAATTAAACCGTTAGTTACTTATTCGTCTATGTATTATCTTTTGCTGATGTAATATAAGCTAAAATTACAAAATAAAAATTATATTACCCAAGTTTATAAATGATTAAGACTTGAAACTTACAAAACGAACGTCTCATAAGATCACCAATGTATCCATAAAATGTTAAGCATATAGGCCGAATATTAACAAAGCTCTACTAATATCCTTTATTTTCAATTAAACAAAAAATGCTTTATTTTGATATTTGCTATTTTTAAATAATTCCTATGCTCTTTCGTATAAAAATAGTTTCCAAATTTAAAAAAAATTTACACTTAAATACCAAGAAAATAGGGAAATGAAGCCTTATTTACCCGAACAATATTTAATATTGAGCTTTAAATAAAAAATAATATCTAGCAAGATGCATATTAATGTGTGTACGTTTATTAGCCAGACTCTAATTTAAAAATTGCTTTAATTAAACGTTCCTCATGGCATAAAATTACAGAAGTTTTTGTAAGGATTAATTAGTATTTATATCACACATTGTTTAAATTAAAATTTCATGAACTTGATCTTGTGTTTTCAAATATATTACACGCATTTGCCATTTATTAAATACCAATGTGGGTAAAAACCTGTGAACTGTACAACATATGCAACAATTCCCAAATATGTATGTCAGCAATATATTTTAACTATTGTTCATTTTTATTATTACTTTTGTGTCTTGTTTTTTTTTGTTCTTCTTTTCGCTGATGCTGCTAACGATAAATGCCAGTAAAACTAACATAAATGTATGTTACAACTATGAATAAAATTATATTTACTTTTTAATTAACTAATCATTGTAACCTTAAGGATAAAAATAACACATGAGCATGTCGATAATACGTGTAATTAATGAGATGTTTTTTATATAATGCATGGAGAAATGAGAAAGCAGTTCTAGCAAAATTTTCATATACATGTAAAAAAATTTATATAGTACATTTAATTTAAGCATGTTTCTGTTTTTCGATTAAAAAAGGATAAATGCTGAAATTTTGTTGTAATCCGTTAAATAAATTGAATTAAATTAAATTTAAGCAAATCAGTCTTATTTACAAACTTTTAAATAATAACAATGTAATTCTCATAGGGAAAGGATATAAAGATTAATGTATTCATCTAGTTCTTGTTTTAATATTTGTTTAAAAAAATATGAAATTATAAAAACCAATTTTAAAATGTTTTTTCATGCAAAGTGGCACAAAAAGAAGAAGTGAAGGAAGTCAACCAAAAGCATAGTAAACTAATAAACTACAAATAATATATTGCATGCAGGGAATTGATCATTTCTTTTAAACTTTTTTCTAATTTTTATTCTATTAAAGAGATATTTATTTTTTACAAAAAATTATATTTTATCTAAAAATGTATATAAATTTTACATAGGTAGTTAAAATATATTAAAACTTTGTAACGGAATGTGTGTTGCTATGTTCTAATTTCGGTTTAAATTTTATCGGATTTCATCTTTTAGCAAAAAAGTTCGCCATATATCCTTTTTTTATCTACTTAAATATTTTTGAATACAAAATTAAAAAATTGTATTCTTAAAAAGTACAATAGAAAAATTTATTATTATTAAAATTTACCAAAAATATTATAGAAAAGAAAGATTATACATTATTCTACATTAACATATTTTTGTTCATTTACTTTTGCTATTACATATTTGATATTTGAAATTTATTTCTAGTTTATATGACCGATTTCGAAAATAATAATAAAAATTTCAGCTTAGTTCTGCACGATTTTTTAATTTTCTTTATTCAAAGAAAAAAAGGATATATGGCGAACTTTAAGATTTGTGTGTCTAATTAATAGAAATTTGATACTGACCCTTAGCACATTATTCTGCATTCATTTTCAAAGTTTCATAAGAAATCTTCAAAAATTTTTAATTTTATTAAAATATTTTTAATACACACATACCTAGTTTTTTTAAGCACACACATAATGTGTATGGCGTGGTTTGAAAAAATTTAAGCCAAATTTAAAATAATTTTTGCAGCAGCTATAAGATGGGATTTATTTTAAACTACATATAATTTTACTTAATTTAAAAAAAAGGATATATGATGAACTTTAAAGTCTGTAAACCAAATTAAACGATATTTTATACATGCACTATTTACGTGTTTTAACATTCATTTATGGAGTTTCATTACTATTTTGCAGAAATTGAAAATTTTGCAAACAAGTATGTAAAAGGATTTAAGGCGAACTTTAAAAATTGTATACCAAATAAAAAAATTTTTCACATATCTAATTAAATATTACTGTGTTCATAAAAAAGGCATAAGGCGAACATCTAAAAAAATACGAACAAGAGATAAACGCATTTTTTTTTTTCTTATACTGAACATATTATTTTACATTATAGTTCATTAGTTATTTTTAGTAATTAAAATTTTTCTTTATTAAATAATTCATATTACATAATGATAAGTTCAGGTTTTTTTATATTAACAACTTACATATTTAAATGCAAAAACATATTAGAAAATAAAAAAAATCCTTTGCAAGGACTGTGAACCATAAAATTATTATTAAATTTGGAATTTGAAATAACGACTAATGATTATCAGAGTCGTATAATTTATATTATATTTAATTATCCTTTTTGCTATAAAATTTTATTTGTTGTAGAAATATATATTAAAATCAAATTCTTCCCAGACTATGAACACATAGTTTCATACAAAATATATTAACCCCAAAGTCAGAAAATTTCTATAAATGTGTATAAATTAAAATTAAATTTAAAGACATACGAGTGATGATATTCCACTTTAGTTAATTGACTGTAGAAAAAATGTGTATCTGTAAAAAGAACATACATACTTGCCTCCCATATATCCTTTATTTAAAAACAGCGAGAACTAGCAATTGTTTCATAAACTGAATAATTCGGCAGTCCGCAAAAATAAATTCATTGCAATCCTCTCAATGGCATACTAATTATAGCAAAAAATTAAAAAAACTAGTTTTAGCTTCAAATAGCTACAAAATACAATGTAACTACTTGAAGTATCAAGCACTAAGGCTACTAAGAAAATTTTGTGGCGATCCCTACAAGGATATACTTGCCTCCCATATATCCTTTATTTAAAAAATGTATTTAAAGCTGCGACAAAGCGCAGCTGCTTCTTAAACTGTATAAGTGGGACCTCCGTAAAAAAAACATTGCAACCCGCTCAAGGACATACCAACTTCCTTTATATTATTTATAGCAAAAAATTTAAAATATATATATTTTTAGTTACAAATACCTATAAAATATAATGTAACTACGTGAAGTATCAAGCACTAAGGGCAGTGAGAAAATTTTTTATCGATCCCTGCAACGATATACTTGCCTCCTATATATCCTTTATTTTAAACATATATTTTAAGCAGCGATAAATGGCAGGTGCTTCCTAAACTTCATAATTGGGCTCTCTGCAAACAAATCATTGCAATCATCGCAAGGACATGCATATTTCCTGTATATTACTTATAGCAAAAAAAAATCTAGAAAATGTTTTCGCTACAAATAGCCACAAAATATAATGTAACTATTTGAAGTATGAAGCATTTAGGCTACTGGGAAAATTTTATATGGATCCGTGCAAGAATATACTTGCTTGCCATATATCCTTTATTTTAAAAATTAATTTTAACCAGCGATCACTAGCGGGTGCTTCATAAGCTGAAAAATTGAGCTCTATGCATTGCAATCCTCGCAAGGACATGCCTATCTTCTATCTTACTGTACCTACTACAAATTAAAAAAAATTATTTCATCTAAATTATTAATCAGAATGAAACGAAAATTGTTTAACAATTTGAAGTATCAAATACTTAAGCTCTCAGCGAAATTTTATTTCAACCGGTTTAAGGAAATATGTGCATTCATTTCAAAAACTTTAATTTAAGCAGTAAAAACTAGCAATTAATAGCTAGTGCTTCCGAATCTTAAGCACTACGCTAAATTTCTTTGCAATACATTCAAGGACATGCCTTTCTTCTTCACATCCTTTAAACGTTAAACAAGATTTTAGCTAAAATTATGATTTAGGTGCTCTCTGGAGAGTGATTTTGCAGTGAGTACAGGAATGTGTCTACTTCTTATTAAAACATTTAATATCAGCTACATACATTATTAAATAGAATCTAACGAAAATTTTTTACTATTTGCGGTATGAAAGTTTTAATCTGTTGGGTAAATTTTATTGCAATAGGTGCAAGTACATAAGTGACTCCCATATATCCTTTATTTCACAAATAAAATTTTAGATATAATTATGATTAAAAAACTCATAAGTTACTTGGTAAATTTAATTTAATGGGCTAAGGACATGTTGTGTATCCTTAATTTTAAGAAATATAATATCAGCTGCAATTAGGATTATGCAATTGTGTGACAAATTTCTTTGCAATTTTTTTCTGTTTATTTTTTTGTTTTTCAGAAATATTTAAATAAAAACTATTACAGCATTAAAATGTATAGACTTTTGCCTCGATTAAAATATATATTTCGCCTTTAGTTGTGTAAGAGTAATATTTCGATTTTTTGTTTACTGAGAAAGTGTGATTTTTAAATACTTTTCGGTTAAAGAAAAAAAATTAAATTAGCTGCTAAACAAAAAAATACTTACCGAGAGAGGTTTGAGACAAAAGGTTTTCAATGTGATTAAAAGCCAAAAATATTTATATATTATTTATTAAATGTTTAAATTTTTTTTTATTAATTTTCTTAAAGCTGTATACATAAATTTATATTGTATGAAAAATAGAAAGTTAATCTGTATCATCAGCCAAGGCTTCCAACATTAAGCCTAGTTGGCTTTCACTCATGGTTTTATCGGTGTACGTGCCGTTTAAATCGATTTGTTCAGCCACATTGCTTTTTTCCTTGTCACTCTGGCCCGGTTCTCGGAAATTTAAATTCCTTATGGAACAACCGGCTAGAAGTTTTTCCGTGCTTTCGCCCTCCTCCTTTGTTGATTTAATGAAACTTGGTGAATTGGTGAGGGCAGTGAAGCAATACTCTGAAGTCTTCGGAGGATCAAAGAATGTAGACTTTTGTCGTCTGGTTTGCACGAGATTAAAACTATCCACGCATACATTATCCTTTTTGAATTTAACTGGTGAAGAACCCATTTTTATTTTCACGTTTTGTTTTATGAAAATTTATATTTATTTAAATTATTTTGAAATAATTTTTCAATTCAAAGTGTTGAGTGTTTGAAGTGAATAGTGAAACTGTTGAATTAAAAGAAATTCTTGAGGTATTTATAGACAGCGAATATTTATTTCTGAGTCTGTGCAAATTACTTTGAGCAGGTATTTGAGAGTTTTGTGAGCGGTGCTTTCTGCGTGCGATTATGCATACATAACTTTAATAATTAATAATTAAATAGCTTTAATTTGCTAGTAATCGTTTTTAAATTACTTTTTTTATTACACAAATATACGCATGCTACTTGTGTGTGTGCGTGTGTGTGTGTGTGTGTGTATTTTTCTTTTAAGCAGACAATTGAATAATCCTTGCGAGAGATTTTATTTACTCTCTTACCTGAGTCTGATTTAGAGCAAAGTATTTAGATCGAAAGGAAGTTAATTATCATAGCTGAAGTGTGATTGGTGATGAATTTCTCTTAATGTTTTCTTTCTAAGTTTCCTTAAATATTATACTAAGCTCATATTGCGAAAATTTCATTAACTTGAAAGTTTTAGTTTCATTTTAAATAAATGATTGCGTGCTCTCACTGTTAAATTGAGTCAAACCAACTTATTTTATAGTTCTTTGGCAATATTTTAGTAACTTGTACTTAATACTAAAGCAATCGTTTTATAACTATTTTCATATACATACATACATAACCACATATATACCCGCACACATTTTCTAAATATTTGTGTGTACGAATTTCACACATACATACATAAACGTTTACGGTGGCCTATAAAATATTTTTGTGTTTTATTAGTAGAAAATCGCATTTGTATTTTATGATTTATAAACTTTATAGAATTTTATTCCTATGCTATGGCTGTCAGTAATATTATCATAGAAATTTGCTTGGCTGTTTGTTAGACATTCATAGTAATATGTGCATGTTAGCATTAAGATATTCATATAGTTCTTGTTAAAATATTTGTAAAAAAAATATGAGATTATAAAAATTAATTTTAAAATGATTTTTCATACAAAGTAGAACAAAAACATAAAATTAAACTCATAATGAACTAATAAACTGTCAAGAATATATTGCATGCAGAGAACTGAAAAGATCTTTTGAATTTCTTTTACATTTTTTTCTATTACACTTATCCGTTGCAATCCCATTTACATATGTACTTTTGAATATAACAATTAAAGAAATTTTTATTGTTTTACAAAATTATTTTTCTAAAAATGTATATAAATTTTACATAAGTCGTTAAAATCTTCTCAAATTATGTAAAAGAATGTGTCTTCCTATACTCTAGTTTCAATTTAAATTTTAACACTTTTTGTGTATTAGAAAAAAAGTTCGCCTTATATCCTTTTTTATCTAAAAAAAATATTTTTGTATAAAAACAAATTATTTTTGAAAAGAACAATAGAAAAATTTATTTTGTTTTAAATTTATAAAAAAGACGTGATATATATTTAACTTTAATCAGAAATAATTTCTTAATCGGTTTCAAGTACCTGATTAAAATTTAAATTATACATATGTTATTTAAGTCATCTGAAATTTTGCAAAATCGTGTGTATTGGGTAAAGTCTTATGCCAGTTTAAATTTTATTACTTTTGGTATATTAAAAAAACTAATTCGCCATATATCCTTTTTTATCTAAAAAAATATGTTTGTATACAAAAATTAATTTTTTTAAGAACAACAGAAAAATATACATATTTTGATTCAAATTTATACAAAAAAATACGTGATACATACATACATATTTAAATAATATATAACATATAATGAATTTTAATCAGAAATAATATCTTAATCGGGCGGGCTCTAGTGCCTGATTAAATTTTATTTTAAAAAATATATATGTTATTTAAAGCATCTGAAATTTTATAAAGGGGCGTGTATTGTTAAGCTTTTATGATTTTTTTTTTATAAATTTTATTCCTTTTGGTCGAATAAAAAACGGTTTCGCCATATATCCTTTTTTGTAAAAAGAGGAAAAAAACTTTTTTATATAAATTCAACTTTTAACCAATTACTGTCATTAAAAAAGAGCTGAAGGAATCAAAAAAATACAAAAATTTGCTATTAAATTAAAAAATCACGCCACGAGAACGGTGCAAATTCGACTAATCTGAAGTTATTTTATTTCGCTATATATCCCTTTCTTCCAGAATTTATAGCAATTACACATAAAAGCAAATCATACATACATACATAGAAATTTTTCTTAAAAAATATTTTTCATGTATACAAAAGTAATGAAAATCATTTGAATTAATGTTAAAAGGACGTCAATTAGTGTATTTAAATTTCGGTTTAAATATTACCACTTTTGGCTTACACAAAAAAAAGTATTTCATATATCCTTTTTTTTTAACTGATGAAGAAAAGTAGTTTTTATGCTTAAAAATACATATAACTACTACTTTAAAAACTAGGCAAAATTGTAAAATATGTTCAGATATGTACATTAGTGATTCATAAAAATATATACATATATCTGTGGTCACAAGTGACAACAGCTTAAGTCAATAAATATACCTTGGAAAAAAAAACGTTTCTTTTTAAATAATGAAAATTTTTTCGAATTAAAACAATTTTGTTGTAAAGTAAAGATTACTGTATTGACGAATACTACCAAGATTTTATGAAAATGTAGTTTTTAGTATAATTAGACGCTTATTACAAATTTTATTAGAACTTTTTAAGGCTTATCTCAATATTGTTTTCTTTATATCTTTATAATAAAGTTTTTTAGAGTCAGAATATATACTGTAGAATTTTTCAGTAGATATAACAGTATTTTGTCTTAAGTCGTCTTATGCTGTTATCCCTTTTAAGCACAGATATAACATTCGCAGGAATTTTTAAATTCTTCTGGGACTTGTATGTCCTTTAATTTCGCCTTAAATATTATTTATCCCTTTTTCGTTAGAAATAGAATTTACAACAGCATATACTTTTTTAATTTATAAAGGAAAAATTTTTCCTCCAAAATTAAATGTGTTCAAGCACAAATAAAACAAAAGACGTATTTATGTAAGCACAGTTCTAAAAATATTTATGCATATAAAGTGTTCGAAATAAATATTTACGAAAACATAAAAAATATGTTTAATACATATCTACAAAAGTATTAATATCTAAAAGAACGTGTTTAGATGCCCTTTAATGTCGGTTTAAATTTTATTAGTTTTGGCTCATTATTGGAAGAGCTCTTCGTATATCCTTTTTTAACTAGTACAAGAAAAATAAGTTATGTGTATAAAAATAAATTTTATCGTAATTATAGATACAAAAAAAACAGTTTAAGACATGCATATGAATATATAAATATATGTACATACACACATGTGCATACATACATACATATGTATAGATATTACAAAAATTTCTAAATAATTTTTATTACGGAAATATTTTGAAACTTTGTAAAAGAACATGTGAAAGCATGCTTCGATTTCAGTTTAATTATTATTAGTTTTTGTTCACTAGAAAAAATTTTCAATATACATATATCCTTTTTTTCTATAATAAGAAGAGTCAATTGAATTTAGATTTAATTTCAGGTGTAAATAAAAACCCGTTTAAAACGTATGAATGTTGCTTACAAAAATAAATAAATAAAATGTACACAAGTCATTGAAATCTTATGAAACTTTGTTAAAGGACGTGTATTGGTATATCTTAGTTTCGGTTTAAATTTTATTGATTTTTACTCTTTAGAAAAAAAGCTTCCCATATAACCTTTATATATACTAACGCAAAAAAATATATTTAAATCGCGTGTATGGGTATATCAAAATTTCGGTTTAAATTTTATTGATTTTAGGTCCTACAAAAATAGTTTGCCATGTATCCTTTTCTCATCAGAGCACAAAAAAATACATTTAAAAGATGTGTATTGGTATATCTTAATTTTGATTTGAGTTTTATTGATTTTACGCCTCAGAAAAAAAGTTTGCCATATGTCCTTTTTTTTGGTAGAGCAAACAAAAAATTATTTAAATGACGTGTATTGTTAAATCTAAATTTTGCTTTAAATGTCTTTGATTTTTGCGCCTTAGAAAAAAAGTTTGCCATATATCCTTTTTTATTAGAGCAAAAAAAATATATTTAAAGGACGTGTATTGGTATATCTAAATTTCGGTTTAAATATAATTGATTTAATGTCCTTAGAAAAAGAGTTTGTCATATGTCCTTTTTTGATAAAGCAAAAAAAAAATTATTTTTATACAGAAAATTAAGTCATTTATAAGCAAAAACAAAATTAATCAATTTTAAATTATTTAAAAAATACTATTGCACCTTATGTGTTAAATTAAAATATTGAAAAAAAAATCAACTTGAAATTCTGAAATTTGCCACTTTTGACTAGCAGCGAAATAGGCAAAAGGAAATAAACCTCTGTTTGAAATTTGTGAGCTGGTTTATTCAACTATTACTCTAACAAAAAATGTTCATTTAATCCTTGTGAATTCATGTTTGACAATTTTTATTATTATCAATTGTAGTATAATCAATTTCATTGATATTATTTTAATAAATATGAAAATTCCATATAGACATTATTTTTTTTTTAATAAAATAGTAGCTTTAAAATCACAGCATACAATAGATTCGATAGAAAAATATCAAGCCGCTTTATTCGAAAAATAAGTAGATGCCATAAAAATTTTACAGAAGGATGTCTTTCCATATTTGTCATGCGCTTGTTAACTAGTTTTGTTGCTTGGTAACAGCGTTTCATTTGTGTACTTTTTATGAAATAAAAATTGCTATTATTTAGGGGTTTTCATTATATCAATAGGTGTGTTTAATAATCCTGTATAACTTTAAACTAAAAATTTATTTAAATTACAGCTTTAAGAGGACATAATTAAAATATATTTCTGTACTCATATGTACATTGTTTGGACATGTCAGTGTTAAACAATATATAGAATATGGATTAAAGCAAATGTCTAAAATCGATACAAAGTCATGAAATAACTTTCACAATGCGTATTGTATTTGCCACAAAAGTATTTTATGACTTTGTTTCGATTTTAGAAAATTGCTTTAATCCATATTCTATTGTTCAACACTTACATGTCCAAACAATGTACATATGAATGAGTATAGGAATGTCTACATATTGCTGTCAGTATATCTGTCTGTCTATCTATCTGACTGTCTGTCTGTTATTTGTTTTCAAAATTTTCATTAGATTTAGACACGTAGTAAATATATAAACCTATTATTGTTCTTTTTATATCTATTTCGATGTGCTTTTATTGTTGATTGTTGCCATTATTATTACTTTTGGCCAATTTCTATTTATGCTCCTCTTTCCTATTTGCAATTGGCTACTCGTATTATTGCTTAACAAAAAAAAAAGAACTCGCCGCCTTAACAAAAGTTTTCCTTGTGCTACCATACCTATGAAAACAGGATATTGGGAAAGTATTCAGACCATTGAGCAAGGAATGAAATGTATTTGTATACTAAAAAGTATCCAATTATTTAATATACTTCTTCTATATTTATTTTACAAATTGAACATCCTTAACACATAAAACAACTTGACACTAAATAAAATTAAAACGAAAACATAACATTGTCTATAATATGTATGCATGTGATTGTTCCAATTAACAAACTCAAAAAAAATTTTAACCCCTTCAGCAATTGCAATTTTTCTATTGAGTTATAAAATTTCAGTTTGCATGCATTTGATCACCTATTTTTTTTAATAGCAAAAGAAAACAAAATATATAAGGTTTTAATAGTTTTTATTAATATAAATGTGCTAAATGCCAACTTTTTGTTGCTTGTTACCGGCAGGACATTTAATTAATGAAAGCTTTAAAGTACATATTGCAATTTTTTGTCTTTGAAAGGCTTAGCTTATATTGAGTATGTTCATGAGCATATCATAATCACAGATGTAGTGATAACCAGCTGTCAATTCATGGCTCCATGAGAAACCCATTGGGGCTAGAACGGAACTACTTCAGCGTTTCATCAAGGTAGTTATATTTTATATAGTTTAGCCTCTAGTCTAGTTTAGTCTCATCTAGTCTAGTCTGATCTAGCCTAATCTAGTATAGTCTAGCCCAGTCTAGTCTAGCCCAGTCTAGTCTAGCCCAGTCTAGTCTAGCCCAGTCTAGTCTAGCCCAGTCTAGTCTAGCCCAGTCTAGTCTAGCGTAGTCTAGCCCAGCCTAGTCTATCCCAGTATAGTCTAGCCTATTCTAGCCCAGTCTAGCCTAGTCTAGCTCAGTCTAGTCTAGTCTATCCCAGTCTAGTCTAGCCCAGTCTAGTGTAGTCTAGTCTAGCCCAGTCTAGTCTAGTCTAGTCTAGCCCAGTCTAGTCTAGCCCAGTCTAGTCTAGTCTAGTCTAGCGCAGTCTAGTCTACCCCGTCTTGTCTAGTCTAGCCTATTCTAGCCCAGTCTAGCCTAATCTAGCCCAGTCTAGTCTAGTCTACCCCAGTCTAGTCTAGCCTAGTCTAGCCCAGTCTAGTCTAGTCTAGTCTACCCCAGTCTAGTCTAGCCAAGTCTAGTCTAGTCTAGCCCAGTCTAGTCTAGTCCAGTCTAGTCTAGCGCAGTCTAGTCTAGTCTAGTCTAGTCTAGTCCAGTCTAGTCTAGTCCAGCCCAGTCTAGTCTAGTCTAGCCCTAGTCTAGTCTACCCCGTCTTGTCTAGTATAGCCTATTCTAGCCCAGTCTAGCCTATTCTAGCCCAGTCTAGCCTAGTCTAGCCCAGTCTAGTCTAGTCTAGTCTACCCCAGTCTAGTCTAGCCTAGTCTAGCCCAGTCTTGTCTAGTCTAGTCTAGCCCAGTTTAGTCTATTCTAACCCAGTCTAGTCTAGTCTAGCCCAGTCTAGTCTAGCATAGTCTAGCCCATTCTCTAGTCTAGCCTAGTCTAGCTCAGTCTAGTCTAGTCCAGTCTAGCCCGGTCTAGTCTAGCCTAGTCTAGCCCAGTCTAGTCTAGTCCAGTCTAGCCCGGTCTAGTCTAGCCTAGTCTAGCCCAGTCTAGTCTAGTCTAGTCTAGCCCAGTCTAGTCTAGTCTAGCCCAGTCTAGTCTAGTCTAGTCTAGCCCGGTCTAGTCTAGCCTAGTCTAGCCCAGTCTAGTCTAGTCTAGCCCAATCTATTCTAGTCTAGTCTAGCCTAGTCTATTTTAGTCTAACATTAACATTTAATTTACCATTATAATAATAATATTTTTTTTTATTTTTGTATTGAATTTATATATTAATTAATTAAATTTTAAAGTTCTTAATACTTTTCGCTTCAAAGCAGAAATCGTTTAGAATATTTCGAATGTTATTGCATTAAGTTCTTGAAACTTTGAAGTAATTGTGAGTTGTTCGCTTTTTATACATATGTATTTGCTTATACTTGATATCTCAATAAATTCATTTAGTTATTTGTTTAACTTTTGATAATAGAAACTTAACATTAAACACAAATTAAACTCAAATTTGAAAACAAAACCACAACAAATATTTTGTATTTATTTACTGATGGAGTAGATGAAAATTTCTCAGATACAAACAATATAATAACGTTTAGAAGGAAATAGTTTCCACACTTAAAATGATAAGGAAGCATACAAATGTAGATTTGTGTGTGCGTGTGTGTATGCTGCAGGTTGGGGGGGTGGGGGAGTGTTTTTGAGTGTTTGTGCGTGTGTGTTGGAGTGTGGAAACTTTTGGTATTATTTTTTGTGACTTGTGACGCTACATTAATGTAATTAAATGTTGATTGTAAATGGAAACTAAAAATATATATATGTACTGATATTTTTTATTCTCTAATAATAAGAAAATGTGGGGAGATGTGTATGTATGTATGTATGTATGTATGTAAATTTATAGATGTGTGCAATATTATTTTAAGAATAATCTGGTTATGAATATAAGCAGGAAGCCACACTCTTAGTTCATGTAGTATTTCATTTTTGCTTGGTATTTTAATTTGGAAATACAATTTCTAATAATGTAAATGTTTTTTTCTTGGTAGCACCACTTTTGAATAAAAATGCTATTCATTAATTAAACTGGTAAAATTAATTTCATTTTTAGAACTGCTACGCTTATACACTCTGGATCTTTTCGTCAAAAAAAATTAATTTATTCATATAAATCGGCCACGCCCACTGCCCATGCCAGTCAAATGGATTTAGCAGCCAAGCAGAAGTCTTCAAAAGTTGGTAAGTGCACTTTCTAGAATAAAAAAGTAAATAAAAATATTTTAGAGCTTAAAATTTTTAAAAATGAACGCAGCGAAATCTCTAAATTTCATGGTTTGAATTTCTTTGATCATGCTCTGCAACCAAGGAAAGTGTACGAATGTCCTTTTTATTACTTTAGTAAAAGCCGCTGTATATATTAATTTTAGTTTTGTTACTTTTGTTGTTGTTATTTTTTTAGTTTTATAATTTGCGCTTAACAATACTATAGCCGCTGAAAGTGAAAAGTTCTTAACTCTGGCAAAAATTATTTTGAAGCTTGCAGATTTTCGAAATGGAAGCAAAATAAAGTTATTGTTTCCCCATTTAAATTTCTTTAAATATGCCTTGTAAATACAGAACCTCCACTAATGTCCTTTTTTTGGCTTTTGGTAAAAATCGACCACGCCTACCGCCTATGAAACTCATATAAATTATAAATGATTTTTTTAAGGCATTTTCTTGAAAGAACAGCTTGGGGAAAGTGGGACTGCATAATTATTGCCATTGAAAATCAAAAATCATTAAATTTTTAAGACTTCTAGATTCTAGATGTGGGCTTGTCTGCTCAACGATTTAAGACATCCCCATTATTTTTTTTTATTTATGGAAAAAAGGTATAGTTTTCAGGCATTGAGCCATAACCTCGTTTTTTAGGGTTCCGTACACCAAAGGTGAAAAGGAAATTTGAAATTTTCAAAAACGGTAAAACAAAAAAAAAATCCCAAAATTAAAAAATCGCCAAAACGAAAAAAATCGCCAAAATAAAAAAAAAATCTAAAACAAAAATAAATCGCAAAAAACGGAAAATCGCCAAAATAAAAAAAAATCGCCAAAATGAAAAAAATCGACAAAATGAAAAAAAATCGCCAGAATGGAAAAAACGTCAAAATCTGAAAAAAATCGCCAAAACGAGAAAAAAATCATTTCAGCTGAAAAAACGCAAAAACACGCCATATTAAAAAAATGCTCAAAGCCCAACGTACGGAACCCTTCGTGCGCGAGTCAAAGTCGCACTTTGCTGAATTTATTTTTTTTTACGAAAATCAATTATTTACGATCGCAAATAGTCGCTTTTGGTAAAAAAATTCAATTCGAAAATTATGTGGCTTAAGGCTTTTTGGCGGCTATTGCATGATATATTAACTGCACATCTGAATTGAAGTTTTATTGTTTAAAGAAAAATAACCAATCCCTATTATGATTTTATGATGTCATTTTTAAAATGTTTGCACAGCCGTCACATTATGTTTTTTGTTTGGAATGCAATGCCACACAACGAAAAATATCGTAAATGACAAATTTTGCCACCAGTACTCACTATTGCGATGTCACAAAATGCCATAATGTGTAGTCAGCATAATGCTTTTTGATCGCTAGATCATTGTCTTCTGGCAACCTACAATTTTTCATTGCTATGCATTACATATATCCTGTCATTTCAGTGTAGAAAATATTGTACTTGCAATTTTTTTCAGTGTACTATGAATTTTCATGTCCACACACATGTGTAATGAGACATACTACATATTTGTATTTGTGATTATTAAGGCAGGTGTAAAAATCATATTATACTCTGTTTGATTGTGCAAAATGTGTTACATTATTTTTCTCTTCTTGTTACTTTTTATTATCCTTCTGTTTGTTGTATTTTGTATTTTTGTTGTATTTTATACAATTCTATATTGCAATCAGGTAACTCGAATTTTCTTTTTTTTTTTGTGTTTCATTCCTCTATATGTATTAAGTCACATAAAAGTATGAAAACAAGTTGCTGGGTACAAAAGAAGCAACTTGTTAAAGTGTGTATATGTATGTATATGTGTGTGTGTGTGTGTGTGTGCATAATAATAACAGCATAACAGCAGGTTAGACTGTATTATATTCCATATATACAAGAGAAAAGTAAATAAAGCATACTGTAAAATATTTGAGAGTGAGTGTGAGAGTTGTAGGGTTTACAAAATAATAAGATATCATCAGCAACCTGGCGATATTTGTTCATGAGTTGCTGAGACGGAGCAGGAGATTGCAAGTGTCAGATTGTAACAAATTACAATTTTTCATACTAGAAAAGAAAACATGAAAACTTTCAAAGATCTATTAGTTTTTTAAATTTGATTTAAGCGATTGCTTGGCTCAAACATTTTTATATTTAGCACTAAAAATTTTGTGCCAGAACTATTTTTTTTAACAAAAATAGGTTTATATTAAATTTCTATATGTGCTGAGGCTAAAATTCTTAACTACACTATTATCCTGGCACATACATACATATACACATATACATACTTTATAATCATCTGTATAAGCTTTTCGTTATTATTAGAAGGTATGGCATGTGCTGTGCGATAAAGGTTTCTGTTAACACACAATCAAGTTGTTTCTATTTTTTTTCTCTTTTTGTATATGACCTGCAGTGATTTCTATAAATTTGAGCCATTGAACCAAAGAATGTATAAATTTTAGTGCAAAGAAAATAAATGTGTGCAGTTGTAGCAGAAATTGCAACATACATATTTTGTTAAGGTAAATTACTTCAAATGGATAAATTTGAACAAATAGTTTTGCAGTCAACTTCAATGCCAAAGGGTGTCTGCAAGTGCTGGGGTATTTTACAAATACTTACACACCAATATCTACTTTCTAAACGATTTCTGTTAGGTATTTTTAGATTAAGGTTTTGAATTAAATAATTTATTTAATCCAAAATAGTTTCAATGAAGCTAAAAGTATTTAAGTCTAAAGGAAAAGTGGCCGATGTTGACAGTTTTTGAACTTGTTTTTTTATAAAAAAACATACAAAAGAAGGCGTCAAACATTTGGATGTCAAAAACCAATATTCACCATGACTTTTACCAAAATCTAAAAAAAGGACATTAGTGGAGGTTCTGTATTTACAAGGCATATTTAAAGAAATTTAAATGCGGAAACAATAACTTTATTTATCTTCCATTTCGAAAATCTGCAAGCTTCAAAATAATTTTTGCCAGAGTTAAGAGCTTTTCAGTTTCAGCCGCTATAGTATTATTAAGCCCAAATTATAAAACTAAAAAAGTAACAGCAAAAGTAAGAAAACTAAAAGTAATATATACGGCGGCTTTCACTAAAGTCATAAAAAGGACATTCGTACACTTTTCTTGGTTGCAGAGCATTTTTAAAGAAATTAAAACCATGAAACTTAGAGATTTCGCTGCGTTCATTTTAATATTTTACTAAGCTAAAAGCTTTATATTCATAACTCTTGGCTTTTAAACTAAAAATAATATTCCTGTAGCTTTTAAGCTATCAAAGCAGTCTTAAGAAAATTGGAACCATGAAATTAAAATATTCTTCTGTGTTCATTTCTAAAATCAGCCGGTCGTAAATATTATTTTTTTAATATTATAGGAATTTTTAGTATATCGATGCTGTTACATTTGTACATTCGAAGTCTGCTAAGACAAATTAACAGCGTTTATAGCATTTTTTACTAAAACTTAATAAAGGACATTCGTGGAACTCTTTAAATTGCACAGCATTTTTGAGAAAATTTTATCCACCAAATTATAACAATCAACTACGTTCATTTCTAAAATTTTCAAGCATGAACATAATTTTTGCAAAAGTTATAAAAAAAATTTTCATATCGAGTCTGCAAGACTTAAAATAATTTTAACAAATATTATAGGTATTTAAGTATTTTTGTGCAATGAAATTTATATACCGAAAATTATTAAGGTTTCCATTAAATTCTTAAAAAAAGGACATTTGTGGAACTATTTTAAAGGAAATAGAAATCATTAAATTGTAATTTTCTTCACTGTTCATTTCAAAAATCTTCAGGCCTTAAAATATTTTTTTAGTGTTGGCAGTATTTTTTACTTAAGTTTAAAAAAAGGACATTCGTGAGGCCTCTTGGTTTCTGGAGCATATTTAAAGAAATCGAAACCCTTAATTTGTAACATTATTCTGCATTCATTTACAAAATCTGCTGGCTTTAAATTAGTTTTGTACAAGCTATAAGATTTTTACTTTTTTTTGTATTTATAAACCAAAAATTCTTAAACTAATAATAACCCCTGTTATTGTGAATGGCGTCCTCGACGTCATATCAAGACAACAGTAAAAATTTTCACTTATCTACTCATTGTCGACAACAATTAACTACTACTAACATGCTCCATTAATTTGCAAAGCCTTAGCGATTAGTTAGATTGTCAATAAAAGCCAATTGTTGCCGTTAAAGAGTAGACAAGTGACAATATATACTGTCGTCTTGATGTGACGTCGACGACGCCATTCACAATAGGGGGGAATATTTATAATATATACTTTCCTTAGTATTAAAAAAGGATATTTGTGCAGTTCTTAAGTTTGCTAATAATTTTAAAAGATATTGTACCCAATAAAGAACAAATTTTTCTAACGTTCATTTCTAAGACTCCCAGCCGGAAAATCATTTTTGTAACAGTAACGCGCTTTTAAATTTTAAGGTGTTTTGATCATTTTTTGCTGAAGTTTTAAAAAAGGATATTCGTTGAGCTTCTCTGTCTTCTACACATTTTTAAAGAAATTTAAACCATAAAATGTTAACTTTCTTATGCGTTCAATTTTAAAACTTGCACGCTTGAAAACTATTTTTGTGAAAGTTATAAGGTTTTCAATTATTTGCTGTTGTACATACATACATATGTACATACATATGTTCAAAATTTTACTTAAATAAATAACTTGAAATATTAGAACCATGAAATAACAAGTTTGTCTTGTGTTTATTTCTTGAATGCCCACCCCAGCTTTAAAATAATCTTTGCAACAGCAATGAATTTTTAAATTTTGTGTACTATGAGATTTATATACATGTGCTTAACAAAAATTACTAAGCTAAAAACGATTCACAGCGTTTTTCACTAAATTTAAAAAAAGGACATTCGTACAACTTCTGTGTTTACGGAGCATTTTCGAGGAAAACTGAACTTTAGAATTCCAACTTTATATTGCGTTCATTTCTCAAATCTACCAGCTTTAAAATAATTTTTGTAAAACTTATGAGCTTTTTGATTATTTTTACTAAAAGGTTAAAAAGGACATTCGTGGAACTTTTTTGCTTATAGAGCATTTTAACGCACATTTTAAACATGAATTAACAAATTTTTTAGGCATTCATTTCTCAAATTTGTAAGCCTTAAAACCATTTTTGAAAAATGTATACGATTTTTTACATAGAAGAATACAAAAATTTATTTATAAATACAGCTTGATTAATATTTCAAGTAAATTTTTTTATTTTTTTTTTCTTTTGAATTAAAAGAATTATAGATTCTTAAATCGCCCACCGTCAACAAAATACATATGTATATCTAAGGACATAGAAATAATTTATATATTTACCAATTTTTTTTCCTATTAGGTTGCCAAGTCACTTGAAAAATATCCTATTTAAGGCTCTCAATACATTTAATTTTATACAAAATTTTCTATCTCCAAAATAATGAAACCTATTTAAATTCCTATATTTGTATAAAAACTTTTTATCACTTTTTTATATAAAAAGAACAACTAAAAGTTAACAATCCAATTACAGCAATTGTGCTTTCATTTGAATATTAACAGCAAAACAAAAAACAAAAATATCAGCCCAATCAGCCAAATTCAAATTAAATGATCCTTTTTTGATTTCAATTACATCTTGGTTGATTATAAAACCAAAAAAAAAAATCCCATTTTATTGAAATCGACTGCACGCACTTTCAAACTTAACCCAACACACAGACCAACAATATAATTTAAGTGCGTGCGCAAAAAATCAAATCGCCAACAATAAGAAAACACTATATAAACCCACAAGCGAAACAAAATATATACATATTTAAATCGCGTTATCCTTACAACAGTTACAAATAATAAAACGAAGGATACGACAATTTCATAACAAAAAAAAAACTGCACTTAACAAAAAAATTCAGTTATTTTATACAGTCAACAAAAAACTACATGAAGCATTTCATTATTGCATGTAAAGAGCAGTCAGGCATAAATTTAATTTTCTCCTCAGTTTGAGACACTTGCTTGCGGTCTCCCCCTTTCTCACTCTCTCTCTCTCTCTACCACCCTCTCCGACTCTCTAACACATAACCTCTTAAACTTGTATTTTGACAGAATGTTAAATGATTGTTTGGTGGGGGGAAAACAAGCAAAACGCAAATTCGGCCTCAGCAACAACAGCGGCAGTGACACTGATTAAAATTTTATGAAAAAGACGGCAATTGGCAACAGCAACAGAGCAACAAAGCAACATTGACAATAAAAATCAAAAATACTAAAAGCAAAAGGGAAAAGAAACTTATTAAAAAAGCAATATTATAAGCAAAATTTCACAACACAAAATAGGCAATTTTCAGGCAGGAAAATGCTGTCGCAGTTTTGAAAAACTATTGTGTAAATGTGGTAACTGCTAACCAAACCGGAATGTGTGGCTTAACGTATGTATGCACGAGTATGTGTCCTTCAATACAGGTGAAAGGATAGTGCTACACTATTCAGCCTAAGCTTTTGTCATGCATTTGGGAATAAAATTTTTGAGTACAGAATAAAAATTGTGCGACTTTTACTACCCCGCAAGCTTATATTCACTTCTACCCAACAAACACGAGTCGCAGGCGACTTGTCGCAGCTATATCAAGAACAGAGCGGTATCTTAGGACACCCATTTATAGCTATGCTGCTTAGCTATACCTATATACAAACTTAATGTGTTAAATAACAATGCAATAAAATTATATTATATGATGATGTCAAATTCTCCTCAAATATTTCAAAACGTTTCCATTTATTTCCCATTGGTTTCTTTTCTAGCAGCGCCCGATTAAGTTAATGTATTGTTTGTGGATGGTGGCGGCTGTTAGCCGGCTTGCAGCCCATCGGCTGTGTTCTCTGGTTTGCGCTAATATGCAAAAACAATACAAAAACAATACAAAAACAAATTGAGCAATCGTTCTCATTGTTTTTGTTTGGTTTTTGTTTCACTCACTTCAAAGAACGAAACGAAAGCAAATGCTTTCGAAATGCAATGTTAATATTTAGCATACAAATTCGAAAGCATTTTTTTTTCATTTCGATATACAGAGTAGACCCCCTGCTTATAAGTACATACAAAGGAAATCAAAACGAAAATAAATTTATAACTGCAATAGTGTCGATTATTTTTCTTACGAAAATCACGTCCTAACTCCTGTATCGCGCAATAAATAGCATAGCTATAAATAGCCTCAGAAATCTTGTTGTACATATTACTTGTATTAAAAATTTTAGGATTTCAGCAGAAGGATTAAATTTGTCACAACAAATTGAATTATTTTTAAAGTGTGTGTTTATTCTAAGAAGTGCTTCCAACAAGTTGTATTTCATTTTGTTGTGTATTTTTGTTTTGGTAGTGCTCATTATTGGTTAATCTGCCTTGATACTTCTTCTTGATTAGAAACCATACACTATGAATAGTAACACACATTTTTAGACTTGCCAGGCGCATATTTCTTAGTTCAAAAATCATTCTTGTTTGACCATCAGTTACAAAAAAAAAATCTCCCAAAAATCCCCTCAAAATTTGGTTACATCACCAACAAATCCCCAGATCCCCAATACGAAATTTTCATCCCCGATCACGAAAAAAAAAAACCCCAAATTTGGGGAGAAATCCCCTAAACTGGGAACACTGAGTTGTCGTGCTAAAGTGTTTTAGTGGAACGCAAAACAGCTGTTTGTCGTTTAAAATGCTTGCGAACGAAAATGAGTCACATCCTAGAACAGGCAGATTTTAAATCGACTAGCTTACGCAGTAACAAACATTAAAAATTTAAACAAAATAATACAAACAAAAATACAAACCAATGGAGAATACTTTTCTCTTTTAATGCCTGTAAAGATATCTATCGTGTAAGTCAAATTTTATAAGGCAAACACGTAGGTAAAAAGATTAGGTAAATTACCTGTGTGTAGAAATTGCGGGCATAAGATCCAAAAAAAGGCAGGATTTCTTTTAAAAAAAATTCTTAATTGTTAAATTTTGATAGCTTTTTACGTTTTTCATGCCTAAAATAATTTGATTTGAAAGTATTAATACTAGACTAATGAGCAGTACTATAGCAATATTAGAAACAACTTTATACGTTATCAAAACAGCTGATTGTAGAGCAAAGCTGCTTGTACATGACTTAACACTCTCCAACTCTACTTCAATTGATTTTAGGCTGATACTGGTAATTTAACAAACGAATAACTTCAAAAAAAAAACCTAGAATACAATTAGAGCTAACATTGAGTTGATTTTGAGGTAAAATTTAATTTTTACATACACACACACACACAAATACACATACACGCATAAATTCTCACCCAACAACCATCCTTAACCATTCATAGTAACTTGTGTGTTAACGTTTAGGTATTAAATTTTATTTTAACACATACTCAATCATACTCCTCTAATTTTAATTTTCAAATATGTAACAGTTTTAGCAAAAGAAATGGGAGATGGAAAAGGTTTTATTACAAAACTTTTTATATATATTGCAACATATGCGTAACCATGTTTGCCTTGCTCTTCCAGCTCTTCCTGCTGAATAATGCTAGCAACACAACTGGGACGAACGACGAATTTTTCGTCGTGCGTGACGAATTCTGAGATAGATTTATTTCTAAAGGCCGGGGCACAATGAATCCGTCTTGTATATATTTCGTTTATTCCTTTTGTTTAATTTTATTTTTGCTGCCACAAAACACAAAAATCTAAATCGCTTTCGATAACGAGCTGATTCGATCACGTTTTTTCAGTTTCAGATTATGTCATTCCATATCGAACCATATTATTACATTGCTCGATAGCGAATGCCATAATCTCAAACTGAAAAACGAGATCGAATCAGCACGTTATCGAAAGCGACGATTAGGCCCCAGAACATACCAAAAAACCAACCAATATCTGTCAAACTACTTAACGTGAGCAAAAAGTTAAAAGTTGACCAAATTTTGTACTTTGCGTTGACGGACACGTACTGAATGTAACCGACCTCATAAGAAACCATACATTTCAACTTAGCTGTCAGTTGAAAAATGCAAAGTTTAACGCATGACGGATTCATTGTGCCCCGGCCTTAAATTGTACGCCCAGGGCTGTCAGATGTGGCGATTTCTCGCCAAACGTGGCGATTTTTAAAATTGTTTGGCGTCTAAATTTTTGGTTTGGCGACATGGCGATTTTTCTGGCGGTAAATAAATTTGTTGGCGATTTTGTGGCTAACAAAATTGAAATTCAACATTTTTGTAATTCAGCAAAATTAGTTTGCGGAAGGGGATTAGTTTAAAAAAAATAAATCCTTCCAAAAGTCGTCTGCAAAATTTTAAATCAACTTGATTTTGATGATTTTTCATATATTATTTATTTTAATTAACACATTTTGAATTTGGATGAGAAAAATTTGAAAAAAAATATTTTTGGCGACTTTAATTCTACTTTTGGCGATTTTCTGTTAAATTTCTGTACGACTATTTTATAAAAATTTATATTAAAAAAAGTTGTATATAAAATAAAATTTCTTATCAAATATTTATTAAGAAAAACTACATAAAATTGATTTTGGCGACTTTTGGCGATTTTTAAAATCAATTTGGCGAAATAGGTCAGAAAAAATCTGACAACCCTGTGTACGCCGACAAACGACAAAGAAACAATTCTCTCTCTCTCTCTCTCTCTCTCTCTATCTGTCTTTGTACAAACAACAACAACCATTATCAAATATAAGAGACAGCGATGCCAACTATTTATAACCCAAACGCGCTATACCCCTTCTCAAAACTAGAACGCGCTAAGTTGCAGCATTATCAACAATTTATAGTCAAAACGCGCTAGTTTCCTACGCGCTAAATTAAATTTTAATAAAGGTGGATGTATGTATTAGTAAATACGAGTACAATTAATTTTTTAGTAACTTATTTTCAGATTATAGCTTCTTCGAAATTATATTCGAAATATTCGAAATTCTTAGTTTTGATTTTATTTGTCAAACTTTGTAACAACTCGTATAAATTGTCGTATAGTTGCGATTCAAATGCTTTTTGAAGTACAAAAAGAATAGATGCTTAATAAGTTATGTACATTTTTTGGGTCACGAGTACGAGTACATATTTTTAACTGCGAAATTTCGAAATATTTGTCATTTACAATATTAAAATGCGTTTTTAATTCTAACCACAGTCAAGGGAATTTTATTTGCAATATCTGAATTATTAACGAATTTAAACAAAAAAGTAAAAAGATATTGAACTGAAATGAAATTTTTGACTTTAATCAAAACGCGCTAATTTAGCGCTTTTTTTATTAAACGCGCTAAAACGAAAAAAGCGCGTTTGGCATAGTTAAAACGTGCTAAAACTAGCGCGAAAGGCGCTAAATTGGCAGCGCTGATAAGAGACGAATTTGCTGAGTAAATTCGTTGTTGTTGTGCTTCACACGACGAATTTACGCAGCGAACTCTTATCGACGAATTCGTCGACGTGGACGAAATTCTTCGTTCGTCCCAGTTGTGTTCCTAGCATAACATATCCCCAACTGTCGTTTAAACTCAACATATTTTTCTGATTTATACATACTTTGAACAACATGTATGAAACTTGTGCCCCACGGCCTTTAACTGCCAGTCAAACTTATTTTGAAATCCAAATCATATAACTTTTTTTGTTTCATTTATTTTTTGCACAATGAGAGGCAACTATGTAAATACAAATTTTGATGTGTCTACCTTTAGTTGAGAGTATCGTGCGGCAAAGAGTTTGAACTAAACCCTTGCAACTATGATAAATAATAAATGGAAGAAGAATCTATTGTGCTTGGCATAATTAATGAATGTTTATAACAAACGTTCAAGTGATGAAACACAACTCCAACCCAAATATCAGCTTTGTCGTTGTAATGTTCTGGTTTACTCCGAGGCAAACAAAAAAAAAATTTCAAAAGTTATAATTTTCTTTATTTCATACAAACACAAAATTTCTTAATCGATGGTGTGAAAGCTACTCATAACCATTGAATTTTTTTTTTTTGTTAATTTACAATGTTAAACTCAACGTTACAGTTGTTAATTGCTGCTCAAACTCTTACGTTGCTTTTATGTTAACAACCTCGAAAATTTTCGGGGTTAAATTAGAAAAAAAATACCTCTTTTAAAATGTCATAAAATTCATTTATTTGCTAAGCTATAATTGGGTCTTTTGGATAATTAAAAAGGGATTCATATTAACAAACAAACAAAAAAATAAGGCATGACAATGATGGTAATAAAGTTTATATTTTTACCTGCTTGAAAAGTTAATTAAAACATTTTTACTTAATTTACAGGCACCAATTTTATTAGTTAGTTTGCTTATAGCAAATATGTATATTTATGCTGAAAATTAATATAAAAAAAAGACCTTGCAACATTTATCTCCTAAATGTTCTAACGCATAAAATCGAATCACTGTACGCGTCAAATGAAACCTTAAAACACACAAAAATAGAAAAACATAATTTTAAGCAGAAATTGAACATACGAGTACATATGGGCAATTCCAAGGTGACGGACGCGACATTCGTACACTTTTAGTTGAGCAAAAAACAAGCAAGGAATGGAAAGATCCAATATATGTATATCTTAAGTGTTTTAAAACAATGAAGGAGTAGGTATGTAGTACACAGAGAAAACAGTGCCTACTAAATACCTAAATACATAAAATAGAACAAAATTAATAAGAAATCTCTATGGTTATTTTTCAATAAGGAAATCTTATTAATTTCATAGGGAAAACCTTTTTGAAAAAATCAAGAAGAAATCTTCTAGTTTTTATTAGGTTATCTTATTGATTTTTTCAATAAGGTTTTCTTCTTGTTTTTATTAGGCGACCTCATAAAAAATATAAAAAAATGCGTCTTTATTCTCTGTACTGATGTATTTTCATTTAAATTATATACCATATACATACATATGTATGTATGTATGTAGTATATAAAGCTTTTTGTTTAAAATAAAAAATTATAGAAAATGATTGGTATGAAAAAAAAAGAAATTATAGAAAAGTTTTTCTTTACACATAAAAAAATTTTTAGTTTAAAAAAGAATTATAGAATACTATTATTGAAAAAAAAAAATTATAAAAAATTTTTTGTGTGAAGAAAATACTATACAAAATTTTTTGTTAAAAAAAATTGCGTATAAAATATTTTTTGGTTTAAAAAAAAATATAGAAAACTTTTTGTTGAAAAAAAGATTTAAAGAAAATTTTTATTTTGAAAAAAATTATAGACAGTGTTTTGTTTGAAAACAATTAAAGAATATTTTTGTTTAAAAAAAATTCCCAAAAAATTTTTTCTAAAAAAAGTCTGTAGAATATATAAAAAATAAATTCTATAGAAACTAAAGAATTTTAAATGGAATTTTTTTGTTTTAAGCTAAAGATTAGGTTAGGTTAGGAAGGGTGGTGCTATACCGCACCTCCACTCGGAGACCAATTGGGTCCATTGTGATTCCCTTCTATTGCCCATTAAAAAAATAATCACCCTTATTCCATTTGTCGACATCGACGTCACTTTAACACAATACTAAAAAATTGGGGCTTGTATACCCGTTCTCGAAAACAACTGACTCCTGTTGACAGGCGAATGCTATTTACTAAAATTAAGGGAACGGAAATATATTGCCATTATCACAAAATTATTCTCGAGAGCGAGTAAACAGGCCCCAATTTTTTGGTATTGTGTTAACGTGACGTCGATGTCGACAAATGGAATAAGGGTGAATAATAGTAATATTTATCTCCCATTTAACCAAAAAGTTTTGTTTCAAAAAAACTCTATACTAAACTTTTTCTTTGAAAAATATTTCTTTAAAAAGTTTGCCCAAAAAAATTTCTATGGAAAATTTTTTTGTCTAAAACAAAAATTTCCGTAAAAAATTTTTTGTTTCAAGAAAAATTTCTATAGAAAATATTTTGCTTCATGCAAAAATTTTTTGAAAGAAAATATTTTGTCTCAAACAAAAATTTCTATAGAAAATTTTTTGTCTCAAACAAAAATTTTTAAAGAAAATTTTTTGTGTCAAGCAAAAATTTTTAAAGAAAATTTTTTTGTGGGAATCAAAAATGTCTTCAGCACCAGAGTATTTTTGATTGTAAAAATTATATACACTATCCTTGGACTGATAGCCCAGCATTGAAATATACTTCTACTGCACTTAGTTGTTATATACTTATTATCCTTTTAAAAAACATGGCAGATATGTGATTTAATGTTTAATTTCATTATTTCACCTCATTTTAAACTATTATTCAATTATAACTTTCCAAAAACATTTTTTATATCCAATCAATTTAATGCAATCTGATTTGCATATAAATATGTTTTGAAAACAAACTTCAAAGGACTTGTTGAATTTTCATACACAAGCAATGTTTGCAGTAATAGTAATAATAAGTAATTAATATTAATTGAATAAATGTATAAAATTATTAAAGTAATATTGATGTATGTATTCTTTTTGTTATGCAATTTATAATTAAACACTTAAAGAGATGCTGCTAAAAGATTTGACACTGTGCAACAGTTGAAGTTAAATTTGCAACTATTGAATTGTTTGTTTGTATTGATAAAAATAATTAAAAATCCAAAGCTCTAAAGCTAAAAGATGCAATTGAAAGCATGAAAATCTTCCGACTTAAAAAAATTAATTTTCATTTCGTGTCACTGCTGGAAAAAAAATATTATTAATTTTTCAATCGAGTAACCGAATAAAATTGAATTATTTCATTGTGCGTCAGTCCATGGAAGTACTTTATTGGATTACTCGAATGAAAACTTTTTTAATCAAATATTCTATCTTTTTCGCATTTTATTCAATTACTCGAATACATTTTTTTATATCAATATTCAAGTAATCGAATAAAACTGTAGATTTATTAGATTATTTAAATCTATTTTATAAAGAGTTCAACTTATATTTCGCTTTTGCTTGATTTCGGTTCAATTATTCAAATAAAATTCAATTATTTGAATAAAAGTTTCTTATTCGAAAATGTATTCGAGTTAACGAATATAAGTGAAAGTTTATTCGACTGGTCAGTTAATAAAATTTTTATAAAACTTTTTTCTAATGTTCGTTTGCTTTGTACTGTGTTCCATTCTATTCGAGAGAAATTAATTGAATAATATATCATTGAATATTATTCCAGCAAAGTTTTATCTTCAACTTTTTATATTCTGTTATACTCGTATTCTGTTCGTAAAAGTATATAAAATCAGAGAGGGAGAGAGAAAATTAGTGGGCGTGTTCGCGTGGGAAAATAATAAATTAATAAATCAAATAATTTTAATTTTTTAATTAAAAATTCCAGGAAGTGCTTAGTGCTTCTTTCTTTTATTTTTTAAATTTGAAATGTCTTTTGTTCGATATAAATTTATCGCAAATTTTGAGACACTCTTTACTAATGCTAACCTCAGGGAAAGTTATCTACAATGTGTCTTTTGACTTTTGTGTTTTAATTATTTTATCTTAAGTTATTTAATTTTAAATCAATTTAAAGTTTGTTGACTTGTGAGACTTTCTTAATATTTATTATGCATATTTTTATTTTTGCTACTAACGATGACTGGCTAATTGACTTAGTGTCTGGAGTATTATATGCTGCTGAGTTGAGGTGTAGAGAAATATTTTAATAAGTTCTTTATAATAGTAAAGGGTTGCAGAAACGAAACATGCAAAATAAATTTATCGTGCAACATAGAAATTTACATTCGATTTAGGGTTGGGGGGAGGGGACAACATCTATCTGCTCACGTCTATGAACTTGAAAAGGTTGATTTGAGGTATACTTGTCCAATCCAGGGAAACTCGAAGTTGTAAGAAATCCGACTGAACGGTTATTATTATGACCATACTCGTATTTATGATCAATTACATACGAGTACACTCTGCATTTTATAAGAGAGTCAGACGTATGATCAATGTTAAAAGTATCTTAAATAATAAGTATACGTTACTGAGACAAATCATTTTCTATATACATACATACATACATATGTGACCATCTCCGAGAAAATGGGCCTAGTGTGTGAAAATGAAGTTTTGAGAAAATTTAAAACCAAAAGATCCAAAAATATTTTAATGTTTTTCTCATTTTTATCGATTTTCCCAAGTTCGTTTTGTACGTTTTTATGGGGTAAATTCATTTTTATCACAAATCTAACTCATTTCATCTTATTCTACACCCTTTTAGGTACCAGAATCCACTCTTAAGACCAAACCCGTTTTTTGACACACTAGGTCCCTTTTCTCGGAGAAGGTCACATATATTAATTTTGCTCGAGCCAAAAAATTTTCTATAAAAATGTTTGTTTCAGACAAAAAATTTTCTATAGAAATATTTGCTTCAGACAAAAAATTTTCTATAGAAATTTTTGCTTCAGACAAAAAATTTTCTATAGAAATATTTGGTTCAGACATAAAATTTGCTATAGAAACTTTTACTTCAGACAACAGATTTTCTATAAAAAATTTTTGCTTCAGACAAAAAATTTTCTATAGAAATGTTTGCTTTATACAAAAAAAAGAAGAAGAGAGGTGTCTTTGGACACCCTTTTGTAGCTATGCTGCTTAGCTATATAAAACAAACTTAGTGTGTTAAATAACAATGCAAAAAATTATATTATTATATGATGATGTCGAAGTCGCCGCAAATATTTCAAAACGTTTCCATTTATTTCCCATTATTTTCTTTTCTAACAGCGTACGATTAAATAAATTTATTGTTTGTGGCCGGCGACGGCTGTTGGCCGGCTCACATAATAGCATAGCATAGCATAAATAGTATAGCTATAAAAATTTCTATAGAAATTTTTGCTTCAGACAAAAAATTTTCTTTCGAAATGTTTGATTCAGTCAAAAATTTTCTATAGAACTTTTTACTTTAGACAAAATATTTTCTAAAGAAATTTATGCTTCAGAGAAAAATTTTTTTAGAAATTTTTGCTTCAGACAAAAAATTTTCTATAGAAATTTTTAGTCCAGAAATATACATACATATATACATATTTATAGAAATGTTTGCTTCAAACAAAAAAAAAATTCTATATTTTTGCTTTAGACAAAAAATTTTCTATAGAAATTTTTACTCCAGACATAAACTTTTCTATAGAAATTTTGCTTCAGAAAAAAAATTTCTATAGAAATTTTTGCTTTAGACAACAAATTTTCTTTAAAAATTTTTTGCTTCAAACAAAAAATTATCTATAGAAATTTTTTACTTCAGACAAAAAATTTTCTATATAAATTTTTACTTCAGGCAACAAATTTTCTATAGAAGTTTTTGCTTCAGACAAAAAATTTTTTATAGAAATGTTTGTTTCAGACAAAAATTTTTTATATAGAAATTGCTTAGGCAAAATATTTTTCAGAGAAAAAATTTCGTGCAGGATTTTTCCTGAAACAAATAATTTTCTATATAAATTTTAACTTAAAACAAAAAATTTTCTGTTGATAACTCTTTAGACATAACATTTTTTATTTTGTTTTTTAAGTATTCTATAGATTTGAAAATTTTGCTTCTTTTTATGGTCTATATACTCGTACATTTCAGTAGACTTTAACCCAAAAAATTTTTGAATTTATCTTACGAACTTCGTATATTTATAGTACACCCAGAGAAAAAACAGCCTTAAATCAATAAAAACTATATTGAATTAATAAGAAAGATCAACGAAAGTCTATTGAAAGATATTAATTTACAGTATTAATTTATTACATTTATTTATTTTTAAGTATCTGAATATACATTTTATATTATATTGAAAGCTATTGAATTAATATAACGCGTTCTTATTTTAAAGTTGCATATTTTCCCTGAGTGTAAGACTCTTAATACTATATTGAGAATCACAACATACAAACATAACAAGTTTGAAAGCCTCAAACAAAAATCTTTATTCGATTATGCATCTATTTTATTTTTCAGCAAAATTTTTAAGTTAAATAAATAAAGACTTGTTTTCAAATAAATATACTTCGGTATTTCATGTATTCTATAGATTTTTTTTTATATTTTCGGGATTTTTTTTCAAACAAAATAAAAAATTTTCTATTTCTTTTTAATTTTCTGTGTAATTTTTTTTTAACAAAACAGTTTCTGCAATTTATTTTAAACAAAAAATTTTCTTTAAATTTTTATCTGAAACAAAAAACTTTCCATAATTTTTTTTTACACAAAAAATTTTTTAAGAAAAAAATTTGTTAAATAGAGATTTTTTCGTACTAAAATTTTATATAGAATTTTTTTTGAACAAGGATATTTTTCTAGAAATATCTTTACAGTCAAAAATTTTTCGAAAGAAATATTTTTTCAGACCAATAACACAGGCCAACAATCAATTTGCTTCTTTGAATTTATCAACTGATTCTAGTTAATTTGGGCGCGCTGAATCTGTAATCAGTTTGTCTCTATCAGGTCTAGTTTTCATTATATAGCTTTTTTAAGTATTTAAAAAGTAAAACTTTTCCATAGGAATTTAAAAAAAAACAAAGAAGTAAAACTGTTTCATACAGATTTATTAAAATAAAAAAAATTCTCACAAAGCATTAAAAACATAATATAAATATAATTCTTTTAAGAGACAATCTAGAATGAACAGCCGGATTAGAGTCTCTTTGCAAATTCCAACAGTAGTCTGCCATCATAGGTGTATCCCACCTTCCCTGGTACCGATTCTCCATAATTTTGATATATTGGTGAAACCTTTCTTCTTGTTCTTCGCTTAAATTACCCAAATTTTCGGGAAATCGGTCCAAGTGACTGTGCAAATAATGGATTTTAATACTCATGTTGCAGCCAAGGTCTCTGAACTTATCCAGCATATTCTCCACTAATTGAACATAATTTGGAGCTTTATTATTTCCCAAGAAATTTTTTGTAACTTGCACGAATGATGTCCACGCATTTCGTTCAGTTTCGGTCATTGACTTACAAAATCGTTGTCATTCATAAACTGCCTTATTTGGGGACCGTCAAAAACTCCTGCTCTAATCTTATCTCTACTTAGATTAGGCATTTTGCTGCAAATATATGCAAAACATTTCCCATCGTGATTCACAAATAAAATTCCCGTTAAGCAGCTAGCAATTACACAAAAAATAATATTTTCGGAAAAAACGGAATGACAAACTGATATATACCCTCCTCAATTACAGTGGAGGGTATAAAAAAGCTATATCATGAAAACTAGAGCTGATAGAGACAAACTGAGTACAGATTTGAATTCAGCTCACCCAAATTAACTATAATCAGTTGATAAATTCAAAAAAGCAAAAATCTTTTTTAATTTTGTCGGGCTGTGTAATCTTCGATAGTTAGATGATGAAGTTGGTAGGTACAGTTTAACCATTTCTGGTACAATTCAAGCTTAAGTATGTATGATGGTACTGTAGAGACTGATTAGATACTAATTAAACAAATATCGCACCGGGTTGTCTGTAATAATAGTGAGAATTAGTTTTTGAACTCACTGGATCAAAAAAAAAAATTTTATCAACCTGTGTGAGCTACATATATTCTTTAAAAAATTCTTTAGTAAACAATAAATTTAGTACAATTTTAGAAGATGTTTGGTACGAAATTGATATTCTTATTTATCATCCCTGATGTGTGTGTGTAGCACAGTGATGCCCATTTCATATCTCACTCAGACAGTGTTACCGTTCGTCGACGACAGTCGCAATTTAGCAGACTTTTAACAAGAAGCGACTTTTTGTGTGAATTTTTCAAACGCCCCATAAGTTTTGCTGCTGTTAAAATTATTTGGAAAAATATTTTAAATAAAAAATATTTTAAAACCGATAAAAGAAAATCGAAACTATTAAGAATAACCCTACTCTATGGTTAAGGATCCCATTAAAGAAATACACTTTCAAAAAGTCATAAAAATGTTCTCTCTCTCTCTCTCTCTCTAATAATTTTTACATAAGCCTGCCATGCAGGGTGACCGATGACATTTTTCAAAAAGTGGCACCAAATAGGGGATTTATCAAAAAAAGGGGCAAAATTAAAAAAAAAACGAGAAAACTACACTAAACTCTTTATTTTTAATGTATGTTTATATAACTTACCCTAAAAAAGGAGGAAAAAAAGTGGCAAGGAAGCCGGATAAGTGGAAAAGTGGAATCGATATATCGAAAAAGTGGCAATTTGCCACTTTAGTCGGTCAAACGGTCACGCTGCTGCCATGGCAAGAATTTCTCTTTTACGATTTCTAATCACCGAATTGGAAGCGACTTTGAGAATTTCTTTTTTAGCGTTCTATAATGATATGTTGCTTTACACAAAAATTTAAAAAAAAAATTCCCATTTTCGCAACTCGTTTCATAAATTTTTTAAAAAGAATCGATTTTTTTGAAAGTAACGAGAGTTTTTTTTTATAACTATAAATGGAATTACAAATTTTTGTATGACTAATATAACTTTGTGTATTTTTAATATAGATTCTTCGGTAGCAGTGAAAATGTACACAGTTCCTTAAAAATGTCTATAAATTTTTTTACTTAGATGTCCTAGGCTCTAATCTTTTTTTTTAATATTTAAAACAAAGAATGAAGCACTTTGTTATAATTATATCCATTGTATCTTTTGCTATTATCCTAAATTTACTATATTTATGATATTTTATTTTCACTTTTTCTATTATCTGATTGATATGTCTACTTATGTACATGTAACATATTTCATGTCATCAATACGTTCAAATCAAATATTCAAATTCAAATCATATAAAATTTATCAGACGAATGCAAAAAAATACGAGAGTCATATAACACATACGAGTATTTATAAAAACAACAATAAACGAAATAATCAGACGCATTATAAACATCAACATCATGGAAGTTGTTTAAAGGGTTTCCACTTCCAGAGAAAATTAAAAACAAAAATGAATAACTCGATTATGAATGGCAACCGAACTTCAGTTGAAGTGTTAAGTGGCAACGCAGCTGAAATTAAAATTGGTATTATGCATGGCAACTTAATCGAGTTGACAAAAAGTTATGAGAGATTGACAATTGAAAATGATGTAAACAAACCTTCAAACTATGCTTATCATTTTACGATGAAGAGAAGGTAGTAAAAAATATAGCAACTATTATAAAGCCCCTAAGCGACAATTCAAACCCTTTAGAACTATCTACTGCATTTGCTCGTAGTAAGAGTTATTGCTTGAAATAATTTTTAACTTTTTTTCTTTTTTAAGTTCAACATTTGCTAACGCACTAATAATACCAAATTTATTATTTTACCTATTCAGTAAAATATTTTTTTTTAAATATATTGAAATGGATTATTAAGGGGTTTAACTGGAGCATATGCGCATTTCTCTATTGCCAATACAGATTATCAGGGAAGCTTTACCCAAACATTTTTTAGAACAACTAGAGCTATTATGTTAAACTTTCATTTAAACAAATGAGAAGCTCAACAGGCGACACGTCGCACAGTGTCGTGAGTTCATACAACGAGCGGCCAAAAATAGAAGGAGTTATCGTAAAGAAATGAAATTTGGAACACACGCTTTAATTGTTAAAATATAATCACACATAAAATTGGGTCATTTAATTTTCAAGGATTCGTGTCCTTCCCATATATCCTGAAATAAAAAATTACCATAACAGAGAGAAAAATAATTGTAACTCAATGAAATTGTGTATAGACACTAATTTTAACATATTTAATGCTTCGTAAAAATTTCGGTCAATTTATAGAAAGGATACGCATAACTCAAAAGTGTCCTTTTTCAAAAATGTGAAACAAAAAAATTGTCTTCACTTATAGTGAGTTAAATGTTTAACTAGACGCAATATAGACAATAGACACCTACGATTTGGCCATTTAAATTTAAAGGACTAATGGCCTTCCCAAATGTCCTGGAAGTAAATAAAATACTGAAAATATACAAATTATAACTTGAAAAATATTGTAAAAATAAATTGTAAGGGGGCAAGAGGTGGACAAGAATACAAAAAATTAGCAATCTAGTTACTTGTAGAAATATAATGTGAAATTATGAAAAATATATTTTTATATATTTTTTTTCTTTAGTCCACTTAACTCCTAATTTTTTCATCCACAGATGTTTTTCTTTCCATTTTCATTATAAGCAACGTCACATAGCATATGAGTTACAAAATATAGAAAAAATATATTGTAACCATATTATAAGAATATTCCCCTTATGTTTTATTGGAAGTTGTAGTGCAATATCTAAAAAAAATTTTAATTAACTAAAGTACCATATTTTCAAATAGTTGAATACTGGCTCAAAACCGTTGCATTTGAATCGTCAAAACTATTTAAAAATAAACCTTTTTTAAAAAATTCCTTTTTATTTTACTTAATTAGAATATTGCACATGCAACAAAGTAATTTGTTCGTTTTAATTTAAATTAAATTTTTTTCATTTTTGGCCACCTTAGCGACAGTGTGCGTCGCCTGCGAGTCGTGTTGGTAGGCGTGAAGTGAAGAGAAGCTTGCGTGGTAGCAAAAGCCGAACGTTATAAGAATTGAAGCGACAAAATTAAATTAAGACATATTTCTTTCTCTCGTATTTTTGTTATGGTGTGCAGGGCTGTCAGATAGGGCGATTTCTCGCCAAACGTGGCGATTTTTCAACTTATTTGGCGTCCCAATTTTTGGTTTGGCGACATGGTAATTTTTTTTTTAACAAAATTGAACTTCAAAATTTTTGTAATTCAAGAAATTAGTTTCTTGCAGGAGTAGTTTAAAAAACTCGTCTGCAAACTCGTTCTACCCGCTACTACAATTTGATTTTCATGATTTTTCTCATATTAATTATATTGATTAATGCGTTTTGAAATTGGATGAGAAAAATTTTGAATAAATAATTTTTGGCAATT
This sequence comes from Tachina lurida, assembly GCA_944452675.1. Taxonomy (NCBI): domain Eukaryota; kingdom Metazoa; phylum Arthropoda; class Insecta; order Diptera; family Tachinidae; genus Tachina; species Tachina lurida. The sequence goes on along the minus strand of OX101756.1, from coordinate 30,285,305 downwards.
TTATTTCTGCTTTTGGCGATTTTCTGCTAAATTGTTATAAGATTATTTTATAAAAATTTATCCTGAAAATAAGTTGTATAAAAAAAGAAATTTTTTATCAAATATACATATATTAAGAAAAACTACATAAAACTGATTTTGACGACGTTTGGCGATTTTTAAAATCAATTTGGCGAAATAGTTTTGAAAACATCTGACAACCCTGATAATAAGTACAAGCAGTGTTGCCAGCAGAGTAGCAGGCCGATCAAAATATGTATTTCGGAGGCGGCTGTAAGGCAAGTATTTTTGGCAACGGCGGCTGAACGGCTTAACGCCGATTTTTTAAGCATTTTAAAAGTTTTTTTGTTCCCAATCTGGTTCTGGGAAATTATATGAATTATTTGCTTTGCAATAGTTTAAGTATTGCAGTAATTCTTGTCCCAAATGCCAAGAAAAGTACCTTCGTAAATTATTTGATAAACCATAGAACAGCGATGCCAACTATTTATAATACAAACGCGCTAGAACGCGCTAAGTTACAGCATTATCAACAATTTATAGTCAAAGCGCGCTATTTTCCTACGCGCTAAATTAAATTTTAATAAAGGTCGATGCATGTATTAATTTAATTAATTTTTTTAGTAACTCTTTTCCAGATTTTGCAATATTGCTTCTTCGAAATTATATCCTAAATAACTAAAATCATTTAATACAGAATCAGACTCGTCTTCCAAATATTAGAAATTCATCGTTATTGTTTTAATTTTATTTGTCAAACTTTATAACAACACCCAGAGAAAAAAACTGCTTAAAATCTATGAAAACCATATTGAATTAATAACAAACATTAACGAAAGTCTAGTCATGTTGAAATTTCTTATTTCAAAATGGAAAAATTTTAATTTACAGTATTAATTTATTAATTTTATTTATTTTTGAGTATCTCAACATACATTTTCTGTTATATTGAATTAATGTTACGTGTTCTTATTTTTAAGTTGTAGCTTTTCCCTGAGTAAACTTATATAAATTGTCGAATAGTGATGCGATTCAAATGCTTTTTAAAGTACAAAAAGAATAGATGCTTAATAAGTTACATAAATTTTTTGGGTCACGAGTAACGAGTACATATTTTTAGCTGTGAAAATATTTGACATTTACAATATTAAAATGCGTTTTTAGTGCTTACCACAGTCAACGAATTTAAAGAAAAAATTAAATTTTGGATATTAAAAAATTGTTAAATTTATACAAAAAAAGGTAAAAAGATATTGAACTGAAATGATATTTTTGACTTTAATCAAAACGCGCTAATTTAGCGCTTTTTTTATATAATGCGCTAAGACGAAAAAAAGCGCGTTTGACATATTTAAAACGGGCTAAAACTAGCGCGAAAGGCGCTAAATTGGCATCGCTGCCGTAGAAACATATTCTAGACTATATATAAATAAAGTTTATTTAAGCTTTCCGATTTCCTAAACTTTATAGCAACACTGCTACGGATGAACGAATATGAAGCATTCATCAAATCATTATCAAAATCGCCTGAATGCTGCGACAAAAACTTTTTGTGTAAACGTGCATGTGTTTTAGCAGCGACTCCAAGAGAGAACGTAGGCGTTATCGCAGCTATTTCTAAGTGGTTTACTGTCTAAGATCTAGGTAACACAACAACAAAAGCGAAAACAACTATCTTTCAATGACGCTCACTATCTTAGTCACAAAATCAAAAATAATTCAAAAATTATAAAAAGTAAAAGCAGATAAAAAAACAGCATAGCGGCTAGCCGCCAGCCGCGCCGATACGGCTTGCTATTCTGGTTGCCAATTAGGTCAGACCAAAACAGTTACTGCCATATTCATAAAAAATATTTTAGGTTTATTACAGGTTTGTTTGACAAATTTCCCATAGAATATGCCAGTTAGAATATAAAAATTATAAACAAATAAAAAAAGGAGAGAAATGGAATTATTTTATTTTGGTAGTAAATTAAAAAAATAAAAATATATAAACATATTAATTCTACATTTCCCAAACTAACAATTAGTTCGTTTATGGCAACACTGCTACGAATGAACGAATAAAGGCTCAGTTACCCGACTGTAATGTAAAGTAACTGCAACAGTAGGAAACAGCTGATCGATAGTGTTATGTGAAAAGTAATTCAAATGATTATAGAGATGTAATGTAACGTAACCTACTTTTCATATAAAAATATCGATCAGCTGTTTCCTACGTTGCAGTTGCTTTACATTACAGTCGGGTAACTGAGCTTTTATAGAGATGTAATGTAACGTAACCTACTTTTCATATAAAAATATCGATCAGCTGTTTGCTACGTTGCAGTTACATTACATTACACTGTCGGGTAACTGAGCCGTAAAAAGCATTGATGATTTTAATATCAAAAAGTCCTCTGACTATTGCTACGATAAAGTCATCATGTAAACGCGCTTGGATTTCAAAATGGACTCCAAAAGAGAACGTAAGCGTTGTCGCAGCTAAGTCAGCCTTCATCTAAACGGGCTCTTATTAACATTGCAGTTTGGGGGGTGTTGTTGGCTGAAGTAGTTAGTGCGTCAACTACAAAGCAAATGACAGTGTTCGATGGGCTGAATTCAAACCCTGGCCAAACAGTAATCATATCAATATCATAGATTTGTCTGTACTCGTATATCGCAGTGCCCTCCTGCCTCGATATTTGTAGCAATTAATCGTCAGCGAAGTAAAATAGCATAGCATCTGCATAGCTTAAAGGCACTGCAGCGATGAAAGCTTTCTCACAAATTACAAAAACAAGTCACACTCATGTAAAATTCCTCAAATTTGTTAACTTTTAAAGGATGTAACAATCTTAACCCTGCATTTAATATATTTGTATATCTCACATTTAGGGGGATACCCTAAAGGAAATAGTTTTATGCCAGTGTTTATAGTATATGTAAAAAAAAATTACACGCATACATACATATGTATGTATGTATGTATGTATTTCCATTTTGATATTCCATTTTCTTGCTTTTATCCCATTTTCATGTTTATCTTGCTCTCCCCATCGGTTTTGCCAGCAAAGCCCGTTGCTGAAACAAAAACAAAGCTTTAAATTTAAATATAAAATATTTGTTTTTTTTTCATGCCAAGTATCTGTAAATGCTGATACAGCCATTTTTCTTATGTAAATAGATACATTTGTATCCAACAGATCCTTGTTATACACTTGCATCCTTATGGGCTTATGAGCATGTGTAAGAAATCTTATTAACACTATTACGAATTCTATTTACGCTTATTGAAGACATTGAATGATAATCAGCAAAACAATCGTAAAATTTATGTTAATTCGAGTCTACGGCCGGAAAATTTAAGAAAGAAAACTGCTTTCTTTCAATCAAACCATTATATCACATTGATTGCTAAGATGAAGATAGGAAATTGAGCAGAATACTACAAATAGTTGAAAATGTTTAATAAAAAGGGCCTCGTTGGAAACCTACAGATTCAGAGAACTACGGGCCGCATGAATAAATTAAAAAATAAGGAGATAAATGGAAGGTCCTTACACTGTAGTAACTATCTAGGGAATTTCAATGCATTCAAATTGAGTAGTCATCGTTTATGGAGACAAAATTAAGCAAAATGGTGGTTAAGAACAGTTTGTAGTTTGGGAAAAATTGTGCAAGGATCAGAGCATTTCCCATACATGGAGATGAGCAAGGACATTATTTCAACGTTCCGTATATCCCTAAAAATTCAATTTGACCTGCAATTCCGATGGTAATGCAGCCATAATTTGTAACTGTGCCCACAAACTATAAATCTCATTTCAGTCGCTGCAGGTACACGACTTCCGGTCATAAATACATACATACATATATGCTGGAGTAGCAATATTGACTTTGAGTTATATTTATAATCAAAATGCAGCGAAAATGTCTAACTACTTCTAGAATTACACAAACACACTAACTATTAAATTTTGTTTTAATCGGTGCAAGAAAACGTCTAACTCCCATATATCCTTTATTTTGAACATTTGAATTTCAGCTATAAATGAAGCAGAAGAGCAGCGAAATTTATTAACTATTTTCAAAATAATCCAGATAAGCTCTCTGTTAAATTTCACTTTAAAGTAAAGGGTAAAGAAACACGCCTGATTGTTGTATATCCTTGTTGAGTTTTAACTTTAAGTATGAACGAAATGCAGCAACAATTTACAGTTACTTCTAGCATTATATAGCAAAACTCTCTGATAAATTAAATTAAATTCGCTGAAAGGACATTTTAATTTGCCATAAGTGCTTAAAATTAAAAATGTATAGTCAGAATTAATTAAAAAAAACTCATAACAATTTCTAAGATCATTTACTTAAGCTTTTGGGTAAATTTCATACCAATCTGTGCAAGGACATGCCTGCCTCTTATATATCCTTTATTTTAAAAACTAAAATTTAAGCTGAAATTTTGAGTAGAATATAAAAAAATTGCTCATCATTACCAAAAACTATGAAGTAAAGGTTTTTGATAAATTTATTTTCAATCGCTACAAGGACATGCCTGGCCTAAATTATAAGCAAAATTCCTCGAAAGTTTTTGACTAGAATCACACAATTACGTGCCCTTTTAAATTTAACTGCAATTGGCGCAAAAATGCGGTACTCGCATCTCTTATAGTATATCCTTAAAATAAAAAAAATAAATTATTTCATTTACATATAATTATTTTCAAAGCGCAGCAAAAACTATACAGTTAATTAATCTAAAAAATCTTACTTCAATTTATGCAAGGATATACATATGTATGTACATACTTGCCTATCTCATATATGTATATCCTTTATTTTATACATTGTGGCCGATACCACAATTATAATTAGAACTCAGAAAAAAAAATTTAAATACTTCTAGGTTGCTACAATGAAAATCTCTAGTGAATTTCATCTCAATTGATTTAAGCATATATAAATCTCCCATATATCCTTAATTTTAAAAGTTAAACTTTCGCTACAAATGTGACCGAATTTCAGCGAAACTAAATAACTATTTCTAAAATTATATGCATGGTCTATGTTTAGTTTTATTTTAATAGGGGCAGATACATGCCGACCTCTCCCCATATATCCTTTATTTAGAAAAATTTAATTTGTTTAAAAATTATGATTGTGCAACGAAAACTTGTAACAATTTTTTAAACTATATAGATGAACTATCTGGTAAATATCATAGGATTTCCTGCAAGGATATGCCTATCTCGCAAATATCATTCATTTGAAACATTAAATTTTTGCTACAATAATGATCAAAAGGCTAGAAAAACTATGGATTGCTTGTAAAATTATGCTCTTAAACTCTCTTGAATATGTCATTTCATATATATGTATGTACATATGTACATACATATATCCTTTATCCTAAAAATTATATTTTAGCCACAATTATAATCGTAGTGTACTTATTATTTGAATGAGATAAATTTTATTTCATTCGTTGCAAGGACATGTTCACCTCTCATATATCCTTTACCTGAAGTATTGAATTTCAGCCAAAATTTAAATCAGAATTCCAAAAAACAGCTTATAACAATTTCGAGAATTGTATAATTAAGCTCTCTGATAAATTTCATCGCAGTCGCTGCAAGTATGTATTCATTCACCTTCCATATATCCTTTATTTGAAAAATTAAATTTTTAGGTACAATTATGATCAGTATACAGCGAAAATTAATATTGATTTCTAAGCCTATAGAATATACTTACCTCCCATACATCCTTTAACTTAAAAATTATACTTTAGCTACAATTATGAGCGGAGTGTAAAGAAACTAAGTACTTATTTATTGGTTTATGCAGTTTACGTCTGCGATAAATTTAATTTTAATCGGTGCAAGGACATGCCCATATCTCATCTATCCTTTACTTTAAATATTGAGTTTCGACCAAAATTAAAATCAGAATCCAAAAAAAGAACTTGTAACAATTTCGAGAATTGTATAATTAAGCTCTCGGGCAAATTTCATTGCAATCACTGTAAGGATGTATTCACCTTCAATATGTCCTTTATTTAAAAAATTCAATTTTTAGGTACAATTATGATCAGATGCCTGATTTGAAACCAATTCACTTTGAATAACAGTAAATTTTAAAACTTGGCACTACTTTTTTACTTTTCTGTTGAAAAAAAAAATGTGTCTGTCATAAAATTACACTTCTCTATTTACATTCTACGCCATGTTTTCCAAATTAAACTGTTACAAATTTCAAACAATTACCGATGATCGCAAGGAAAGCAAATTTCAAAAATATTTAAGAGAAAGAAATGAAAAACTTGTGGAGAAATGTTTTTATATTAAAATTGAGAAAACGGTTGATAAGAACAGTGAGTCCAAGCAGCAACTGCAGGAAACAAATAACGAAAAATTGCCATCACAATGCAATGAGAAACAGTCCTGCCAACAGACATGTGAAAATATTTCAATTACATCAGCAAATCCTCGAGCAGTAATTTCACAACAGGATGCCATTAAACCATTAACTGCAACAGAGACTTCACAAAACAAGAGAGGAAAAACAATTAACTCTCATTCTTCGCAGGTTACTCAATCTGTAGAAAGTTCAAACAAAAAGCATTCTACTGCTGCTCGATGCTTAAGCAGTTGTAATCGTTCTTCGAACTCAAAACATTTAGGCGATATACCATCGCAACGACGTTCAGCTACCTCGTCTAACTGGAAATCACCTTTCAACTCCTTTACCACCAGCGGGGTACGTAATCGTTTGCAGCGTAGTCAGCAATCTTCCGAATTCTCTTATGATCTCTCACGTGATGAACTAAAATTTTCAGGGCACTTTCGTGGTCCCATGAGACCAGCACCAGAAGCTGAACGTCAGCTGCTCAATAGTGGTCAAAGGAGGGAGTATTTAGTGCAAAGATATGAACATGCTCCAGTGGTTAAATACAATTATCCGGAGGCCACATCCTGGCGTATTGGTTGGCTGCAGCAAAAGCAATAATTTTGTCTGCGAAAATTAAAAAAAAAAATAAAAATATTTGAAATTTTGAAGCATGAGAAATTAATCATCTAGGCACGAACGATATTTTTTTATTATTATTTTTAGTTCCCAATCCATTGGAGAAAGTTGCCATACATGTTAGTTTTAAATTCAGTTGCGTTGCCAGTTGCCACCTCAACTGAAATTCCGTTAACATCCATAATCAAGCCATAAAAGAATTTTTGTATGAAAAACTGTTTTATAATCCTTTTATAAATCGAAAAAATTTATAGTTTTTTTAAGCGCGAACTTAAATATTACAGAGTTTAGCGAAAAACAAGAGATTTTAATTTATTTTTAAAATATATGAGAAACAATATTTTGAAATTTAATTGACATGATAAATCTGTGTTTTAATTCGAAAATGCATTAGATATGTTCGAAAGCTCAGAATTTTGAATAAATTTTGAACTTTACGGGAATACCAATTCAGAATGTTTTTCTTTTGGAAAAAAAATAATGTATGCGAAAACAAAAAAAATTCATAATTAATTTCGAGAATATGCACAAATAAATACGCAAAAAATTTTTAAAAAATATAGTACAACTTCGAAAAACTCGAATATATGACATATTAAAAATAAAAAAAAAAACACAAAAAAAATTATTTTCAAAATTTCGAACCTAACTTCGAAACTTACTTAAAGAGGGCAATCATGAATAAAATTTCGCGAGAAATTTTTCCCGGGGAACAAATTCAAACAACAGCAAGTACATAATAGGGAAAACAAAAAATTCTAATTGTGAAATGGAGAAATTTCTTGCGGAATTTTATTCATGATTGCCCAAACGCCTTACTGCTGCGTAATCGAAGACAATCAAAAATTTCTGTGATTTCGAATCTAAGGTTAAATATTAATAAATTTTTTTCTTTTAATTCTGCAATTTTTTTTATTTTTTATTTTAATTCGAGCAAGTTTTCAATTTAGAATGTATATTAAAAATATTTAAAAAAAAATTAAATGCTTTAAATTATCAGAAGTATTTTTTTATGTTATAACTTTTAATGCAAAAATTAGAATTTACCAAACTTTTCGAACATGAATTTGGAAATCGTTTTTGAACTTTTATAAGAGATAAATAGACAAATTTACAAAATAAAAAAAATATTTACAAATTAAGGCAGTTTTTTATTATTTATTTATTAATTTTTTTAAAGCTATCTATTATATCAGAAAGTGACAATTAATATATCAAAAGAGAAAATTTGCTGAAAATGTGTTTCTGTTTCTAATATTAATTTGTTGGCCACAAGCTTATTTACGATATTATAAGTTTATTGAACTAAATAAATACACAGCGAATTTTCTTCGTAATCGATTTATATCAAATTTTTATATTATTTTCATTTTATTTAAGTTAATTCATATCAAGGTACAATTAAGTAGTTGTGATTCCTACATACACAAAATATTAAGAGAAATTTACTAAAACAGACAAATATTTAAAGGATTTAAAAGGCAGACAAAGGTACTGCTTTAATAATAAAAGGATTGATTTTTTATAGCCTTTATTATATTAAAAAAAATCTGAATAAATATGCCTTCAATCACACCCATACAGACCGAAGTAGTTATAAACCAACAATCTTAAGGATTTATTTTACAAGCTTTATAACAACATATTAGTTTCGTTGGTGGCTTTTACTCTTATTAAAATTTCGCTTTCTTAAATGGGGAATTACAGTTATTGTCATGTATTTTAACAATAATAAGGTTTAATTCTTTTAATTATTTTTTAAAATTAGAGCAGGTGTTTTTATTGACTCATATCATTTTATCTTTAGTATTGACTGGATTTGTTTTGGCAGCAGGTGGTATTGTTGTGGCTGGTGTTTTTTGTATAATATCAGCTGCTTTAGGCAAAATTTTATCCTTTTGCTTTTCCACTGCCTCTAAAAGCACACTTTCCGGTGTTGTCTATAAAATGTATATTTATTTATGTATTTATTATTCAACAAAAATAAAAAATAAAAATATAAAAGATAAAACTTACATCAGTTTTAAGCACATTTTTCTTATCGATTTCATCTAGATCTAGGGCATTTTCTTTAATAACTTTAGCACAATCTTTAAGATCATCCGCATAGTTGATTGATGATATTTGCTGTTGCTGTTGCTTACTACTGTTCAACTCATTGCTTTGTATTTTTTCGGCTACTTTTTTAGCTTCATCGGCTTCTTTAATACTTTTAGCTATAGCTTTTTCAATTTTTTCCTCAGCTTCAATAATTTGTTCCTTGTCGAGCAGAGTAATCAGTTCTTCTAATTGTTTTTCACTCAATTTAACATTTTCACGACCAATGGCTTCGACGACCTTTAGAGAGAGAGAGAGAGAGAGAGAGAGGGAGAATATTTCTTTAAATAGTCACCATAGTTGGGTAAAACTTGTAACACAATTTAAAGTTACATATAAAAAATTAAGGAACAGTATCAAAGTTATACACAGAAAGAAACGTTTCCAAATTAAATTTTGTAGCACAAAGTGTTTCCATATTAATATTTTAACATTTATTGTCAAACAAAGAAACTTTACTACTTCCCGACGTATTTCGGCATGTTTAGTATCAAAACAGGTTGTTTTAAGTGCTTTGCACAATACAAGTGTTTTGGACCAAAATACGTACATATATACATACATATATGGAAACTTACTTTTAGTTGTCAAACATTTTTGACAATATCCTTTCTGCTGCACAACACATTTTTTTGTCCACATTTTTTGACGGAAATCGATTATTTACGATAGCAAATAATCGATTTTGATATTCAAACCTTCAGAATTATATTTTTACTTAAGTTCGAAAATTCGAAATTATATTCGAATTTTCGAACATGGTTAAAAATCGATATTGCTATATTTTTTCTACAAAAAAGTTGCCTTTATGTCTTTGTTTAAATAAAAATGCATTTTTTCAATATTATACTTAATATGGGCATTACTCCGAGAAATTTAACTTTTTTGTAGCGTGCGACAGCAAGCAATTAACCTTGTATTTCTAAACAACGTGACTCGATTTTTCTTAAAATTTCACCTAACGTAGAGCTGCTGACGGCCTACACAAATAAATATACATATGTATATGAAGAAGTAAAAAAGTTTCGTTTTCTTGAAAAAAACAAGCATTTTGTTTCGTGTCGCACTTTTAAACCTGAAATTCGAATCTTCGAAATTACATAGAAATTTCGAACATGTGTGCATCAAAATCAATATTATTAAATTTTTTGTATGCAAAAATATATTAAGTTTAGGAATTTACATAAAATTCGAAACTTCGAACTTATATCGAAATTTCGAACACACAAAATATTAATTTTAGGAACTTTAAGACCTATAATGACATTTTTAGCTGAAATTCTAAACTTCGAAATTACATAGAAATATCGCACTTGTGCACATCAAAATCAATACTATTAAATTTTTTTTTGTATGCAAAAAAAATATAAAATGAAATCATAAGATCTCTTTAAAATGGAAATTATGTTTTACTCCGAAATACAATTTCGACTTTTCGAACATGATTAGGAAATTATAAACACAGTCTGCAGTCCTTTTGTAATTAAAACGTTCGAAATTGCCATAGAATTGTTATTGGAAATATGTATTTAACAATACTATGACAATTTCGAACCTTTTAATTTCACATGGAATACAGAACATACCCGTATATTTTTAATTTAGAACCCATTTTTCACTCATTAATTTGCTCTGAAATTTAAACCATATCTTTTTCGTTTTGTTGGTCAAATTTTCTATTTGAGTTCGAAAATTATAAATTATTTTCGAAATTTCAATAATTCAAATTAAAGACATTTTCAGACAAACGTTCTTTCTAAGTCAAGACCATTCTCCTTAGAAAATGTTTTGGTATTGTATGGACGTGACGTCGTCAAAAAGTTACAGAATAGAGCATGTTTAAAATTTAGAAATTATTTTCGAATTTTTTTTTACGAAATGTTAACTTTTTTTTTAACTTAATTTCAATATTCTTCAAAATATATTTTGCTCGAAGTGCCATATTATTTCAAAATTTAAGTAAAGGTTGTATAAAATTTTTATAAAATTTGTAAATTTGCAAATATTTAAACGAAAATTCCAATTTTATTCGAACTTGCGAAATATATTAAATTTGTTACCGATATGGGCTGTTACGCATATTGTTATTCATTATTTTTTTACCCGATGCAAATCGACAAAGCAAAATTTTTATTATTGTTTAACAGATGTAATAGTTTTTTTAAGCCACATTAACAAATAAAAGTGATGATTTAAAAAAAAATAATTGAAGAAAATGCTGAACCCGAATCTGATTAAGAAATTGCTCCATAAATAAAATTTATTTATTTATTTATTATGCTGTAGGTTACACGTAAATTTTTTTTTTGTTAACAAATAACTACTTACCTTAAGTACTTCATCCACTGATATCGCACCATCTTTATCAGCATCCAATTTACTTAAAACATTTTCAATTTGTTTAAGTCTTGACTCGTCTGAGGTTTGTTTCAGCTAAAAGTAAGAACATAAAAAGTGTTTAGCTTTTCCAATTTCAATAGAAAATATACTTTATAAATACCTTCTTAATGATCTGCACCAAATCATCGATTTGTACAATATCCTCCTGACGCTGTTTCGCTTCCTCTTGTTCTTTGGCCAGTGGTACGTCTGTTAAGTCTTGAGACTTAACTTCCTGCTGCTTTTGCTCCAAATCTGTTAACACTTTATCCAATTGGCCAATCATACTATTAACTTTTTTGAATAGCAATTTGGCAGCACGACTTTCATGGACGGGCTCCTGCACAATTTGGCGTACTTCGCGCAACTCTTCCAAATCTTCTTTGTATTCCTCCAATTCGGTTTTCAGATCTTTAATAGTTTCCTTCTCGACCACCATCTTCTTATCCGACGACAGATTTTTCAGAGCTTCCGATAGAAGTTCAACATCTTTAGAAGAAATTGATTTTTCTTCTGCGTCCTTGGCCTTGGCGGTTTCAACCTCCTTGGCTGTTTCAGACTCACTGAGAACGGTTGATACTATGGGCCTTACTCTTTCCAAGGGCGGTACTTTATCGGTAACATCCTTCGCGCGATCTATTAGTTCAATGCTAACATCTTCAATAAGTTTGGCCTTGTCCAATAGATCTTCCTTTTGAGCCATTGCTTTGGCTTCTGCTCTCTCTTCTTCCCGCTCTTCTTGGATTTTACGCACTTCTTCTTTGATAATTTCCAATTTAACTTTATTATCAATTTTGCCTTCACGTTCTCCAATAGCCGCTTTGGTTTGATTAGCCAAAGAGTCAGGTAATTTTCTAAGGGTTTCCTTAAGCTTATCGGTGGTAATAGAGTCATCCGAAATCGATATGGCTCTCGAAAGTAAAAGTAAAGTGGGAGGAACCTTTTCGTTTAAGGATAAGTCTATCCATTCTTGTAGTTGATTTTGCATACGTTTCTTGGTCAAACCGTAGGCGCGCATGCCACGAGCCTTGCAGGCCTGTTGCAGTTCCCACAAATCTAAAGAGTTTACACCTTCACGCTCTATAACGCGGTCATCCGCAGCCAAGGAACGTAACTTCAAACGTAGCTGAAACCTTAACAAATTCGATGTACCCACCGTATTAAGTTCTACTAATCTACACAGGGCTGACAATTGATCTCTACTCAAGGAGTCCAAAGTAATTTCATCCTCAAAACGTTTGGCAAATTTTATAATTTCATCATTGGACACGCGCTCATTGGGATCCCTGATCTTTTGGAAGAACAATTCAAATTGTTTCGCCTCGTCACTTTTGTGCTCCTCGTGTTGCACAGTCATTTCATCCAGGGTCTTTTGCAAGAACTTGGCCATTTCCAAGCGCATTTGCAAGGCCTGCTTCAGTTTATCCTCCCTATCTTTGCTAGTTTGGAATGTGGATGGCAGCATGCCGGGGAAAAATTTTATAAACAAAGGCAGTGCCAGTTCCATAAAGGGAACTATTATGAACACCGAAAAGGGTATTAAACGAAAAAGATCCGAAGTTGTGCGTACCAACAGTTTGCTTTCTCTTCTGTTCAAAGTCTTGCCATTTAGTACACGCCACAGCAATTTACGACAAATGTTTATATCAATGAATAGTAGCCGAAAGCCATGATAATAGTGTAGCACTTCTTCCCAAATGCGTGTTTTTAAAGGCTTCTTTATGGCAACCTGTTTTTGTTCTGCTTCAACCACTTTCTTGTCACCAGTTGCTCTAGCAGCAGCTTCCTTTATAATTTCTTCCACTTTTTCCTTTTGTTTGTTTTTCATATTTTGTACGGTCACCTCCACCTTGGACGAGGGCTGTTCGCAGAGACCTTGTCCTAAACGAAAATATCGCCGGGCATTATAACTATTGCATGAGCTTATTATTACATGATTTTGTGTTTGTTGAAGGGTGTGGTAATCACATTGAGCGGCTACTGTGACAGGCGGCAGATATTGATAGTTTGATAAGAAATTGTGGCGGCTGACATAAAACTTGGATCCATGATGATCTAGGCGATACTTTAAAGCGAAATGCGAACCATAATGTGCTGATGAATCTAGAAATAGTTATCAATAGAAAAAAGAAGAGTAAAATTAATTTTCTCATCTGGGAAAATTTTATAGATAACAATATCTTTCAATATGTATACATATGTATGTATGTGCTTGTAAAGCTATTATTAAAGAAAACATAATAAACATGAGCCCTGTTGTCGTTCTCAACTCAACTCACTTTAGTTGCATTGGCATTGGTATTGTCATACACAACTTATATATTCATAGATTGAAAAGTCAAAACACAGTCAAACAAGCATTGGATAACATGTGTATGAAAATTGTTGGATTTTGTAATAATGTGTGTAATGGACAGGGAGGGATTCAGAAATTTTTGCATACATCTCACTCATTTACTCAAAGAACGTCATAACTCAAAAAATGGAATTTTTGAATTAATCCTCATATCGTTATTCATATTGTGTACAATCTTCACACAATTATTTTTTTTTTTTTTTGGTTACTCAACTCTTGAGAGAAAATAAAATTTTCTTTTTCCATTGTGTGTAAATTAAAAACTTCAAACTCGTATTCTGGGAAACTGGTTTTTTTGAGTTATGACGTTGTTTGAGTAAATGAGAGAGATGTACTATGCTCTAGATTTGTTAGCTTTTCAATATGTGATGTATGTATTAGATATAATTAAGTATAATCTATAAGTTTTTTCACGAGTGTAACAATCAGCCTTGATTTAGAACAAAAACATACATATGAGATAAAGTTTATGTTAATTGATGAATGAAAAAAAAAGATTTACCCACAATAGATAAACTGTACATTTGCCAAATAAAAATAAAAAATAAAAGTATTTTGCAATAAAGAAGAAGAATTTGTACTACAAAAATTTGATGTATGTACCTTATTAACATTATGCATTTTTTTTCAAGAAATTAATTGCATGGAATTTTTTATTTGTTTATAGGAGTCCTGTAGAAGAGGGTCAGATGAAAAAGTTTTGATTACGATTACTAATAATGGAAAAGTAATCTGAAATACTTAAAATTACTAAAAATAATCAAAAAGAATCAAAAGTAATCAAAAAATAATTCGATTTCTTCTAAGGATTACTTTTGATTCTTTTCGATTATTTATTAAGAATCAAAAATAATCTTTGAAAGTATTCGGATTACTTTTTGATTACTTTTGATTCTTCTTGATTATTTTTAGTAATTTTAAGTAATTCAGATTACTTTTCGATTATTAGTAATCGTAATCAATTTTGATAAATAAATAAATTCTTTTAAAGGCAATTATATAATCATTACAATTCTTTTTAAAATGTAATCTAATTGATTACTAATCGTAATCGAAATTTAACAGCTCTGCTTGCATTTAAATATATGTAAATAAATGTTTACACGTTTCATTTCATAATATATTTATTTTATATTTAATATCTGTATATTTTATTTTATATTTAATATCTGTTCCTTATGAATCTAAGTGCCTTTTTATTGGCCTACGTACTTTAGAAGGACGTAGAAAACTTCAATCCGCCCTTCTGGTGTACGATATTATTAACAGATACATTGACTGTTCGGATTTGCTTCATGCTGTGCCATTTTTTATACCTCCTAGAAATTTCAGGTTAACTAAGCTGTTTGATGTTCCTTTTCATCGGACTAATTATGCTCGTAATGGCACACTCACCCGTGCTTTCGTGTTTCTTAATGAAATTAACTTTAAATTGCAGAGAGAATCAAAGTCTTATATAGAGTTCAGCACTGAGAAAAATTATTGTAAACTTGTTCTTCTAAAGGTACGGTCACACTTGACAAACATTTGCCCAAAAAAGCGTAACCAGCAAATACTAATGAGAAATCTTTTGCTGCAAACACGTGTTTATTAAGTTAATTAGTTTCGTATTTAACAAATACGCAAAGTTATAGAATACAATATTATTGGAAACTATTGAACTTAATAAACACGCGTCTGAATCAAAAAATTTCTCATTAGTATTTGCTGGTTACGCTTTTTTGGGCGAATGCTTGTCAAGTGTGACCACACCTTAAGTGTAATTAAATAATCAGCCTTACTACGGTTCTCGAAAATGTTCTTCGACTGTTGTCGTATTGGTTCTCGAATTTGTTTCTTTGTGGTACATACTACGTAAAATTTTCGACTGCAAGGAATTTGTAACAGAATAAAAAAGAAGAGAGTGACACAAAATGTTAAAATTAGTTGAATATTATGAAGCAGTCTATTGCGAACTGTCAAAAATAATAACAATAATAAAAATAAATTGGTGCTAACCGTACGTCTACACCTGATATCTTTTTATCATAACAAACGTCAAACTTTGTATTGAAAAATAATTGTTTTTATGTTAGCTCTTTTTCCTATATGGAATTTGACATTTGTCATGATAAAAATATATCAGGTGTAGACGTAGGGTAACAAAAGTGAAAAAGTTTAATTTTTTTTTTTATAAATAAATTTAAATTAAATTATGTATATTAAAATGTTGATTTGTGCCTTATTTTCATCCTCTGGTGATGAAGATGAGTATCTCTTTAACGGTGTCAACATATAGTAGATATATAAATATATGGGTTGTTTAAACCTCCAGCCGTTGCACGCCATTCAGTTTTGTTATGAAGAAGTTCTTTTAATTATATTTATAGTGCGCCCTCACTTTCATAGATTCAGGCCCCGTACAAGATGGTGCTCTAAAGTATTTCTACCCATTCTGAGTTTGTGTCCACACTGCGTATGTTATTGCGGTACGATTGTGCCAGTTATATATTTTTTTAAGCATTTTTTTAACTGCTTCCTTGTGGTTGTTTTTAATCTAAGATTATTATCATTACATAGAAGCAGTTTCTATAAAGTTTATTAACAAAAATATTTACCCCCTTATGCAAAAACGATTGTTAAATTTAAAGTTGGTTTAACAAAGGAATTTGGTATGGCAAAACCGCTTTTAAAGCATGCTTTAACTTTAACAATCGTTTTTGCATAAGGGCATTACTCCTTTGATGTTTTAATAACTTGTAAATTGAGTTTTCTTCTTTGTCGAATGAAATAAAATTAACGACTATTTTTGCAACTTTTTACGTTTGATTTCGAGAATCGTAGTACAAAAATTGTAAAATAATTGTTAACAGCGATGTATTTTTAAGACTTTCGAGGAACGTAGTTCGATAGTGTAAAAACGAGAAGTTTAAAGCTCGAATACGAGAATCGTAATAAGGCTGAATATTGCTATTTGAAATTTTGATATAATTTCATAACTGTGTATATATGTACATTCATTAAGAATTTAGATCTCTATTTTTTGTTGATCTTTTACTGTTTTATATATATATATATATGTTTTATATACATACATATATAAGTTATTCAATCTTAGTTTTAAAAAATGTACCTTTATATCGTAGTCTAAAAGGACTTTATATCCATAGACTGAAATAAATAAATAAATAAACTCTTTTCAAAAATATTAAGATCTGAGTAAGAGCTCTCATATTAGTCGGTTATCGTTTAGCGATTCTTTTTTTTTTAAATAAGCCCAAAAATTTTCAATCAGGTTTAAGGACGAACTCTTGTCAGGTGTATCTATGACTTTACAGGGGTTATAAACTAACCACATTCTTACCATATGCGACCCATTATTGGAGTCGCGGTAGAAATATTATTATAAAAACTTTACCACCCAAAAATTATATCTCAATTAATAGTCTTCAGCATCTGCTAGACAATATCTGTTCCCTATCCTATAGTAATTATTTATTAAATTCCATTTCAGGAAACAAACAAAAATTAATAGTATAGTTCAAAGAGAGAAAACATACTATACATTTAACCCTGTTTAAATGTGTTTTTCTTTTATATAACTAGTTAATTAACTCCCATGTCGTTACGTCATAGCATATTTATCTTCACACCTAAATATGTTGTAACTTAAGTCTTTACGTCGAAACATATTTAACTCGGCATATTTATCTTCACACACATTATTTTTGAAGCTAGTTAATACAAATTAAAAATTCCCCATACAATACCCGTGCCTGTTTCTCAATGCTTGTAAGTTTTGGAACTGGCGTATGCTCTGAGAACTCTAACTGTAAAATATTCAAACTGCCTGGCTCACGAATTTTATTTTATTTTTGTTTTCAATATAAATAAACGAACGAAAATTTCTTATCGACATCGTGAGCTAGGCAGAAAATAGAAAAGACGGCTTTCGTACTACATACAAAGTTGTATATATACTTCGTTAGCATGATACGCGCTATCAATTTTATACTTATGCGATTTGCAGTAACGTGTGTACTCTGCATAAAAGGCAGCGAGTACCATAATTCCATATTGGAGTCATTACTTGCTCGTGAGAGATCTAAGATAACGATAAATGTGAAAATAATGTAACCTAATTTTTTTTAATTTTACAACATCCACAATCTGGTAACATCCGACCTTGAAGTTGCTGAAAGAAACAATAACAATTAGAAAACAAACAATAACAAAACAAGAAACACAAACACGTCATTCCTCACATTCTACTTTTTGTCAATTCTTATATTGTGGAAAGTTTTTAAACATATGTACCTGCCTACATACAGACATACATAAAAGTATATTACAAAAACTAAATCGAAAATAACGTATGTTCATAAATATGTACATATAGAAAACCATACTAAAAGAAATACTTGGTACTTACATTTCTTTGATGGTAAAATCATATGTGAATTAATTCCGCTTTTTCGGTAGCTCTTGAGGAAGGTATTCATTGTTTATTTTTGTAATTTCCCAATTCTATCCGAAATGATTAATTTGTTTTCTTAACAATAGTTGTCTATTTGCTGAAACACATAACAGAAAATAAATACATAAACCAAGGTCCAGATGTAAATATGTACTATGTACGAAATTACTAAAAAAATGTCCACATAAGCACTGCTTGTGTATGAGAAATAAAGGCTCAAATCTAGTTTAGGGGCACCTCCCAAAAATGAAAAAAAAGTATCCTATCCTATAGTAAATTAAAAAATAATAAATAAAAATTAAATAAAAATATTGGCGGCGAGGCTTAGTTTCCGAGTTATAGGCCTCTGAAATTCTAGTACAATATTGTGATTATACGGTGTTTTTCAACGAATATGACCAATATTGGTATTTCAAAAATTAAAAAAAGGTATGCTATCCTATAGAAAATTCAAAAAACAACTATGCAATCCAGAAAATCATTACTAGGCTGCGCCGTCTCGGGAAACACCATGGTGGAGAAAATACTTAAGCCCGGCCAAAGGCCGGCAATTCAGAAAACTGTTATTAAGCAGGAAAACTTTTTAATCCAGAAAATCATTACTAGGCTGAGCCGTCTCGGGAAACACCATGGTGGAGAAAATCGTTAAGCCCGGCCGAAGGCCGGCAGTGCAGGAACACATTATTGGCAAGAAAACTTTGCAAGGCAGAAAATCATTACTAGGCTACGTCGTCTCGGGAAACACCATGGTGGTAAAAATCCTTAAGCCCGGCCGAAGGCCAGCAGCGCAGAAATAAGCTATTAGGCATGAAAACTTTGCATTATAGGATAGCAATTTTTTTTTTAATTTTTGAAATACCAACAATATTGGTCATATTCGTTGAAAAACACCGTATAATCTAAATATTGTACTAGAATTTCAGAGGCACATAACTCGGAAACTAAGCCTCGCCGCCAATATTTTTATTTAATTTTTTTTCCTTATTTTTCAATTTACTATAGGATGGGATACTTTTTTTTAATTTTGGGGAGGTGCCCCTAAACTAGATTTGTTCCGAAATAAACACTTTTAGGTTTTTATTTATATACATAGTAATACATATTGTAATTTATTTAACACCTCACTTGTTTTTATTTATTATTACACAATCGTGCTTCAAAATTGCAAAAAGTATGACTCGTCGCATTTCTCTTGTGACAGACAGGTATACATAGTTCGTTTGTTTGATTTCTTTTTGTGCACCCTGTATACGGTTTTCGTTTTTCATTTATTTCTTCCTTCACTTACAATTGCTGAAATTTTAACTTTTCATTTGTTACCTTATTATTAATTGAAATTTTAAAATTTATTATTTGCATTACTTTTTATGTAATTTCGTTTACACTTTTATTTCTCAATTTTTAAGTCGTTTTCGTGATTTTTCTATTACTTTACAAGAGGTTGCCTTTTCAAAAACTTTTCTCCGAATAAAAGTTATGATAATCTGTTCTCTGACTTTCTTAATTCCTTCTATTCTTATTAGATACATAACCAGTGTTGCCAGACTCAGGGTACCAGTCGCCCTAAAGCAAATATACAACATGGATTTCTATTGGTAGTTACGTTAAAATGTCAAAAATTTTTGCATATTATGTCTGGTGGTCAGTGTGACCAGATTTTAAAATAATATTAAGCTAAATCACGTTTGAAAAAAAGCTAAAATAAGCTAAAAAGTTACATTTTAGGCTAGAAAATAAAGCTAAACTTTTTTCCACTTCTTTGATCACTTTTCAATAGTTTCTTATTGCTAAACTAACGTTAAATATTACACAAACATATTTTTTTATTATACATATAGAATATTTGCTTAATGAAATTATTTATTAATTATTATATTTTAGATTCAATGAAGAACAAAACAAAAACTTCCCCCAAATAATCTTAAAAAGTTTTTAAAAATGTAAAAACATTTATACTAAAATACGAAAAGTTTTTAAGTGAATTAATGCTATTGCAGGTAAAGCATGGATCACACTATCTGCACAATGTACCGAGTTTCGTCAGATCAGTGAAATAAAGTCATAAGTAAAGATTTTGCTCTAATTTATCGATTACTTGAAATACAAGGACACAATTGCGCCACACTGCATTAGTAATAAGCCCATATAGACTTATTCCAGAATTAATTGAGTAATAATGCCATTTTGGCTTATTACTTATGACTTTATTGAGGTGGCTCGACGAAAATCGGTACATAGTGTTATCCAGGCTTAAGGCTATTTCAGGTTTTTGTTTTAAGTTAATTGATGCCGCTGAATGAACGTTCAACTCAAGTCAAATAATTTTATACCCAAAAAACTCAAAAAGTGTTTTGGCCACTAATATGAATTTAACTTTTTCCATTGGAATTCTAACCATTCTGCCATTATCTACTATTTTTCTTCTTTCCATTTATGTTATAAAATTGTCGTATAATTTACATTTTGTATTTTTTGTAAACTATTTTACAATGCTAAAAAATTATAATTTTTATGAGTTGTTTATGTTTTTAATATATTTTTAGAGAACACGCAATTTAGACTAAAAAAAGGCTAAAAAAGCTAAATGAGTTTTTAAAAAAAGCTAAAAAATAAGCTAAGAGCTAAATGAAAATTTTAAGGCTAAATCTGAAACAAATAAGCTAAATTTAGCTCAAAATAAGCTAATATGGTCACGCTGCTGGTGGTTAATGCAATCCTCCTGATGAATTGTTGAGTTTTAATTTTTGAATTGTCAAAAGTTGATAACTTTTTGGACATCATTCACTTTAGTTTATGTTTGTGTGTGCTTCTGACATTTTGAACATGTTGTTGTTTTTGTATTGGTGTACTTTTGTAGAGTTGCGTACGAGGCAAATTCATATAAGGTTTACTTAGGCCCCTTTCAGATTAGGCAACTTTACTTGCGCAAGTCTTGTGTTTATGGGTGTGAGAGTAAAGGTCGGTTTGAAGGGAAAAGAATTGCTGAGATTTGAGTACAGACTTGCTTGTACTTGGCAATTCTTTACTTGTACTTCGCAATTATGTATATTCAAGTATATATTTAACTAAATTATTTTTTTCTTCAAATTCCATTGTATACATCAAATTTCAAATCACTTTCACAATTACAATCAATACAGAAATGAAACAAAACGTCAATAAATTAAGAAAATTCGAGCATAAGAAAATTAAACTTGCTCAACAAAGTTGCTGAATGTGAACATAAAAGCAAGTTCAAAAGAAAATAAATAAAAATTAAAATTATACTTGCGCAGTTGCCTAATCTGAAAGGGGCCTTAGCTCGAGGGCCTATGCTCCTTATAGGATCCAATAGAAAATATGTATGTATATATATATATATATATATATATATATATATATATATATATATATATATATACATATATATATATATATATATACATATATATATACTTTAATTGTCAAAAAATGTACTGAAAAATGTGATTTGACATCCAAAGTATATTCAAATTACAAGCGCCGAAAATAAACTTGGTTGCGAAGACCCTGCTGGGCTCAATTCGTTTTGAACAATTTATACTTATGATCAAGGAAAATTCATATAAGATATACTCCGCTCAATTCGCTTTGAGAAATTTATACTTATATCGTCGGTTGGTTTCTGGTTTGCTGCAGACATAATGTATTTTGAATATACTGTGCCGCAATCCAGTAACAAACCGATGATATGTCAAAAAATTTTACTAAAAAATGTGTGTTGGCATCTAACGTATATTCATCCCGAAATATTTTTAGATTCAGGAATTTTTCGGTACTCTGGGCTTTTGAACAGTATAGGTATTTATTAAAAATAACGTCTTTGAAAGTGGTTCACAAACAAAAGTTTTATAATTCATTTCATATTACATAGTTAATTAGTATTATAATAATTTATTCCATCTTTTTTAATTATATATAAATTTTATTAAATATTATAATAATAATTTTATTTCCTGAAGAATCTACACAAAGTTGAAGCGAAATATCGGATAAAAATAAATAAAATTGTAAACTTATTACAAAAGACCTATAGCTTTAATAAAATTTATATATAGTCAATTAGTATTATCTTATATATTTGAACTAGCTTTTACCCGTGCCTCCACTCGTGTTCGTGTGTTTAAAAAATACATAAAAAACTGTTTAAACCGTTTACCAATCTTAGCAAACAAACGAACATACTTTCACTTACACTAGGTCTTCACGTAGCAATATCGATTGAGGCAATTGTCAAATTTGATTGCGTCCATGAAATTTCCTACGTATAGACAGCAATTGTCATAAGTGTCAATCCATTGAGCAATGATTGCTGTGCTGATTGCTCGAGCAATTATTGCCAAGCAATATGCTGTCACTTTTGTTGTATTTTTCATTAATTTTTGCAAAACAGTGAAATGGAGGAAAATATATACATATGTACATCATCCGAAAACATAAACATTTTCGGGATTGACTGAATCCCTCGATTAAGAAATTGAAATCCCGGGATTCGGGACTGGCATCCCTAGTTTTGAAGCTGCTTGACTGTTAATATAATGTCATCATCCTAAGTTGAGTGTTTTCACATTAATTTTTTACATTACGGCGCTATTGTTCTACATAAGCAAAATGTTTAGAAATAGTTAAAAAAAGTTAATATAGGGATTCAAACTTTAACAAATTCAATATTGTATCTTATATAAAACAAAAATGGATGATTTAAATCCTTTAGCTGGCACAGCACATCTTTTAGAAGAAGTTGATAGTAAGTACATAACTCATTATGTGCGAACAAAAAATTTTAGTTACCAATATAAATTTTTGATAGAAAAATTGATGGTATTGTTAAGAGACGGTCGGACTTTAATTGGATATTTGCGGTCAGTCGATCAATTTGCTAATCTGGTGTTACATCGTACTATCGAACGTATACACGTTGGCAATGAGTATGGAGACATACCCCGTGGAGTTTTCATAATACGTGGAGAGAATGTCGTACTATTGGGAGAAATAGTAAGTTCAACATTTTCTACCCTCAATGATAATATAACATTTATTTTAAATAATGGTAGGATCAGGAAAGGGAGTTAAAATTATCTTTAAAGGAAATATCTGTGGATGAAATTTTAGATGCACAGAGAAGAGAACATGAACAACGTCAGGAGAAACATCGGTTAATATCTAAAGCTTTAAAAGAACGTGGTTTAGCAGTAAATACTGATATAATAAATGAAGATTTTTGTTGAGTATAGGTACATATGTTTAAACTACTAAATTTTTTCGCAGAACTAAAGTAAAATTTTATACTTACATTTTTATTTTCTAGGTAGGATGGTATAAAATAGTTTTTAATATACAAGCTTAATACATAGTTATATCTAAACTGAAAAAGTAAGATGTTGCTCATTGCCATCCGTTTAAGATTTTGTTTCTTCTAAATCTATATACTTTTCAATTATCTGCATTATTTCTACTTTTGCCTTAATTTTATGACGTGGGGAGAGTTGTCTCAAGTATAATGCTATGGTTTTGGAGAAATACTCTTCTATGTCCAACGACGGACTGGGTGATGCACTTTCTGTGCACACGCTTGTTATAATGGGTCTCTGTTGCAATTGCGGTAGTGTCGATAGTTCATTCTCTTCTACCGTTGCAACAGAAAAATTATCGGCTACTTTCGAACTTTCAGGTTTTATTATTATATTTCTATTATTATCTGAAGACAACATAAAGTTTTCAGAATCAGTGTGTGTAAGAATTTCATGATCTTCGCCAACAGCTTCATATGCGACGGAAGAATCTGAAACAATAAAAATTTGTTTCAAGAAAGCAAGCATTATGTATGTACATGCATATATATGAATCATGCAAAAAGTTTACCTTCTACATAGTCGTTATAGTCCTGTTCGTCACATTGGTGGCGTATACTATCAACGCTTTTATGCCGCCCACTTTGTTCAATATGTTCCTGTGATATTTGTTCAACATAACTAAACTTGCCGACGGATGAAGACTGGCTGTCATCAATTATATAGGCTTCTTCCTGCTGTGACACTTGATTGTCGTCCGACTGGGTACTAATGGTGTCACATTCAAATGTATACCTTTTCAAAGGCCTTGCTCTTCTGTTACCTTTGCTTTCATCACCCTGGCAATATACACGCTTTCGTTTTACTTCACGTTTCTTTACAAAATTTCTTATAAAATCCATGCGAAGAAAAAAATCATTTCGACCATACTCTGTGCTCTCTGGATGCAGTATTAATTGCTTCAATTCACGAGCATATCGATCTCTTAACACCGTCCAACGTTTGCGCGCTTCCCAATCTGGCATGGAAAGACTTTCGGCGATTGATTGCCATTCTTGTTCCTTTTTATAGACCAAACGAAAATTGGGATCCTTCGTATCATACAGACATGGTGTAGAGCGAACACGATCAATTAGTTCGATGTCACCTTCTTCCAAGGGCCTATGGTTAGCTGTCATGCTCGCTTTGAAAAATTTCAAATATTTTTAACAAAACAGTACTTTTCTACGTGTCGTATGATATATTTACGTATTATTTTATAGAACCAAAAATTTACGTCATTCCATCAGAAAAATGGCGTTAAATTTTTTTTCGGGGTTGCCACAGGCAAAAAGTCAACGGGTTAAGTTTTGTCAGGGGAAATTGATGACTGAATGGGACTCCACACACGAGAACAATCAGGGCAATTATGTAAAAAATTCCGCAAGAAATTTCTCCCAGGGAACAATTCCAACTAATAGCAAATGATAGGGAAAACAAAAAATTCTAATTGGAAAAGGGAGAAATTTCCTGCGGAATTTTTTACATAATTGACCTGAATAGTTCTGGCATAACATGACAGTTTGTTGGCGTTAAGTTTCAACCATCTTAAACCTCGTATTATCAGCAAAAAACCAATACATAAACAAGTTATTAAAAAAAAACAAGAATACACAAAAATCTGAAATGTTAAAATTTTGTTTTATAAACTTTGACAAATGTAGTTTCGTCCCTTACCTTATGTCTCTATACCTGATATATTTTTATCATGACACAAGTCAAACTTTATATTGAAAAATAATTTTCTTTATGATAGCTGTTTTTGCTTTATGGAATTTGATATCTGTGACGATAAAAATTTATCAAGTGTAGATTACATCTTGCGAACGAATAAATTTATTCAGTGACTTACGATTACAAACCAGTATCCCATCATAACGTAATAAAATATCAGCTAGGATGTAACTGCTTTATTTCAATCAAGGGGGTCGATATAATCTGTCTGAACGTTAATTCGCAAATAGTACTATTTAGGTGCGTACTTTTCGTACCTGTTAGTGCAACCATGTAAAATTTATACAACATTTTTACAACGCAGTTAGAAATCGCCATTTTGCCTATTCTTCCACTCTTCCTTTTTGTGTGTGCTTTAAAAGAAAAAATTCACACGGTTGAAGGAAAAAGAATCTTTCGCAGAAAGTTTTCTTAAAAAAAATATTTAATAGTGAACAGAAATTTGCTAAACTTTGTAAAAACATAAACCTGAAGTGCATATTTAATGAAAATATATACAATAATAAAGTGTATATCAAAATATGTAAGATAAATGCAAGACAAGATTGTTCTAGTGTGAAAAAAATTACTGAATTGTGACTACTTGCAAGATTTTCTTGACGAAAGATAGATTCAAGGAAAATAATTAAAGAAACTTAAAAATGGAAAACGTAGTGGCGTTTAACAATGAGGTAAGTTGTGTTTGCTCAAATAATTGTGCAAAATTCATTTCCAGTTTGATTTCAATGCTATTTATTACATAAATATCTATATCAAAAAAAGTAGTCGGCGCTTGTGAAAATTTTGTAAAACAGGCCACGTTCGTCGGTGTGTTTTTCGTTTTCCTTACATTCTCTGTGAAACAGTGTAATGAAAAAATCATTTTCCTTAATGCGATACCTAATTTTAAAATGTACCCCTTTTTACATTTATTCTTTAATTCAGTAATTATTAATGATGTATTGAAAATGCAGTTTATTTTTGTTCAGACAAGGCGTGATTATTATGTTCTTATTGTACATTTTATTTAGTGGGATTTAGTTTATAGCAAAATTAATAGTATAAAATTAGGCGCTTTATGATTCAACATTCCCAACAAGCATTTTTTTAACTTACATGTACCTACGTATAGTAGTTATATAAAAATATATTGGAACATTCGATATTGGTTTTTTACAATTTGAAACTTTCTGACACTTAATTTTTTTTTTCCTTATATATTTGTATGTGCCAAATTGAATAATGAATAAAATCGGTATTTTTGAACATATATGAGTAAAATTTCAAGGAAAGATGTATTTTGGTTAATCACATCATAATCAATCAAAAAGTATATTTGGAATTTTTTGGTTGTTACGGCCTTTTGGATTTTAGGTGACGATATGTAAATGTATGTAAATCTTCGATAATTGATCATTGAAGTGTGTAAAACTTTTTTAATTTTCAGTTGCTTATTTTAAAAATTATCAAGTGTGCAAGTTCTGCGAGTTATCTGCTTGCTTTAATTTTTATTGTATTCTGTATAGTTTTAATAACATTTGCTTAATTTTTTTGTATTTTTTATACTTTCAGCTATCCGGGCTTTATGAAACTAAACCCCCCATTTCGAAGGCAAAAATGGCTGCCATAACAAGGGCCGCTATGAGAGCGATTAAATTTTATAAGCATGTTGTACAGAGCGTTGAGAAATTTATACTAAAGTGTAAACCGGAGTACAAAGTGCCAGGTCTTTATGTTATCGACTCTATCGTGCGACAATCTCGTCATCAATACGGTCCAGAGAAGGACGTATTTGCACCCCGTTTCGCTCGCAATATGAAAGAAACGTTTGCAAATTTATTTCGATGTGCTCCAGAAGATAAAAGTCGGATCATACGTGTACTGAATTTGTGGCAGAAAAACAATGTCTTCGCTCCTGATGTTATACAACCAATATTTGATTTAGCCGATCCTAATCACCCGATTTACTCAATGCCACCTCCTGGAGCCACAGTCAGCACAGCTGCTCCTCCCACTGTTTCTAGCAATCTTAATATATCTGATATGTCAGCCTCACAACCGAACGGTGGCTTAAATACCTCAAGTAGTTCCATGGACATAAGCTTAGGTCCAGTCGGCGGTGTCTCACAGCCAGATGATAAGTTACCGGCAAGTGGTTTGGCCGATTTATCGGTAAGCTAAAACTACTTACGTATGCAAAAATATATAACAAAGTCATACATTTTTATTCATAACTAACCAGAGTCATATTCACTTGTCTTGTGTTTTCTTCCGTTTCTTTTAAATTTGTCTATTTTAATAATGCTAACGAAACAATTACATATGTAATGGGCTTTGTTTTAAACAAACTGTTTGCATATTTTGTTTTTATTTTTAACAACTGTGTGTTTACACTTTGTTTGTTCTTAATTGAAGTCCTTGAGCCCACACGAAAGATCGCGTAACACTAATAACTCAATGAGACAATTAGAACATAAGCAACATAGCAAACGTTCAAATAATAATGCCTCCAACATGGCATCAACTTCGAAAGCACGCGAACATTCTTCAAAATCAACTTTGGAATCAATTAAAATTCATCATCCCGAAACGTATAGCAAGTATCAACGTAGCTCTCATGATTATGAGTATGCTGATGGTGGTGGCCATCATATTGCCGACCGCGATGCCAGCAGTGACGAATGCGCTGGCTCTCCTAAGAACTCCAATAATCTTTTGGATGTAAATAATAAGCACTATTCTATTAATATTCCCTACATTATTATTTTTGATTTTCTTATACATATCGCAAACTAAATCATAAACAGTCACAACTCAGAAAAATCCCACATTTTAAATACTGGCAAGATACTGTTGATACTGCACAAATGACGCAAGTATAAGTATACATTTATATTGCTTAAAAAGTCTGACGTCGTTGGAGATCTACTCAGTGAACTGGTTTATGAAAAAATAAAACCATTTTGATAATTTTAATTTGTGACTGTTTATGATTTAGTGTGCGATATGTTTGTACTATGTTTACTTAAAATTCGTTGCTTTAATTTTTGCGTTTTCTTTGCAATTTTTTTTTTTTGTTTTCCATGTGGGAATTTTATTTGTCAGTGAAAAGTATAGTAATTGTGCTTGTAGTAGAGATGAGTGTTATTTTTAAACATGTTACTTAATCACAGTAACGTCCCTTTTCACAATGTATGATTAAGAGTTAACGTAAACTTTAACTGAAAGTTCTTCATACAAAACTTGCCGTTAAAGTCTCTGTTAGCTTTTAGTTGTACATTGTAAAAAAAGGTCCGTAATTTAGAAATTATTAGTCCCCACAATTATATGTATTATATGGATGCATTTTGATTTGTACCGGCCAATGCATTTTTTTAATCTATAATCTGGAAATTTTAGGGAAAAATCGTAAAAATGTTTGTAAATTGTTAAACTATTACATGAAATTCAATCAGTATAACAAATGTTCTCCAACAAAACAAGTTTTTTTTTAACGTAAATATGTAAAACGAAATTTTAAAACGTCAATATGATAGTCACTGTTTGGCAGAGCGGACAGATTTTTAATCTTCAGCTGATTGGAAAATATTTAAATATTGAATCTGGCATTGAACGAATTTCCATTTGGTATTGTGACGCACAGTGGAACATAAATAAAAGAATTGTGAAATAAATATACAGTTTCTAAACGGGGCTTAAGACTTTGTAGATTTCACATGGGACCAGAGTTTGTTTTTTTTTTTTTGATATTTTTTAAAGGGAGAAAGCGCAAACATTTTCCAAATTTTAACGATATTTTTTCCCTACACAACATATTTTGCGATTTTAGTTAGTTTTTATATATCTTTTTACTAGATTAATTTTTTAAAATTATTTTGCTCGAACTTGTTTGTTTCTCTGTTTAAGGGATAAATTACACTAAAGGCAAATTGGTGGGTTGTCTGTAAATCCCGCGTTTTGAAATCGGGTACTTTCCCGGAAAGAGATCAATTAAAAAGGTGACTTATTGCAGCTTTTTAACAGAACACTGTTTTTCGTTTTTAGAAATCGCATGATTTAAAAACGTGTGATTTATATAACACTCGCAATTGTGAATTATTCAGCGTTATCATGAATTCCATATGTGAAAATTTCTGAATCAAATTTTTCATTCACATGGATTTTAATTTCGTGTTATCAATTTGATTAAAATTAAACATATTTCCTCTATTTCCAACAAACAAATCTTTGTCATTGATTTTTTCGAGATGTTGTTTTCTACAGTTTGGCCTTATTTTCCGTATTTCCCGGTCTTTTCCTGCGATTTGTTCAATGTAAACGAATTTTGTTACAACTTTGACAATATTTTTCCATGGAAAATTTTCTTTTCGTATTCGGCGACATGTTTTCCTTCTAATTGAAAAATTTCACGATCCTTTCCTATTTTGGGGATTCTGCCTGTTTGTGCGATTTTTTGTTGGAGATGTTTCCATTTCAATAATTTGTTTCGGTTTTTATCATGGGCGATTATTTCGTGCTGGAGACTTTGAATTTTTTAACGGTTGGTGTTTTGTTTCTGATGACGATTTAGTACTTAGTATTATAGTTTTCTATAGTATATAGTTTTCCCGGAATTAGATTAGATTAGATTATTCCCGGAGAAATTTTCTCAAAACGTTGGCTGAAGTAATTGGCACGTTTACTACAGGTCCAGGGTTCGAGCCCGGTCACCGAGAAAGTCATTAAATAATTTTCAGTAGATAGTCCTTGAGTTGTATGATGTGACCGACTAAAATGAATAAATGAAAATGAAATTTATAAATAAGAACACCACACATTTTTCTGATGTGCATTAGTGTCCCTTTGTGTCAGTTGTTGTGGAAACGTTCAAGTGATGAAGGCATATACACAAGTCACTGACCTACACCGTCTTCAGCGGATACTAATCCTAATGAAACATCAGAGCGCCCTCCTTCGTCGGTATTGTGTAGCAAAATCATGGTCGAAGTAAAATAACCAATAAAATGGCTACTAAACACACCTTTGGAGATTTAATACGCCTCATTGACACCAGAGGCGCTGAAACTAAGTCTTATTAAAAAAAACGTGAAAAAAGTTGAATTGTAAAAGAATGAAGATTTCTTCTATCCCTTCCTTCACCACTTGTCTTCTCTATCACTTTCCCTTTCCTAAATAAGGTAGCACCTAGTAATAGTACTAGACAGTATTTGTCTGAGTGTTACTTCTCTTTAAAATAAAAAAATAGAATCCTCCTATTCTTTATAAAAATATTGGAGCAGAATAAGAATGGAGGGGAACTTTCGAACTTTCAAAGTTTAGGTTAGCAGGATGAAAATGAAGAGTCAGTCCAACCCACTTATGTGCAATGTTATTACCCCTTGTGCAATGTTATTACCCCTTGTGCTAGGAAGTCATGTACTAGACGATCTTTCAGATTTATCAGATATCTCAACGCGACAGGTTGGATCTAGTAACTATCACTGTATCAGAATACTTACATATGGTTACACATAGGTTGACACCGATGAGTGTAGTGGTAATTTCAAAAAGGAATCATCTAGATTCTACTTGAATGCCTGCGTGTGGTAGACAGCCACGTAATCCAACCAACCCCTTGTGCTACCTTTATGTAGAAAGAAAAGAGTGATGAAAGGAGTGGAAGGGGGAGAGGTGAAAAAATGTATATAGAGTGGAGTGTGTTATCAGAGAAAATATATGCTAGAGGAGAGGAGAGGAGAGAATGGGTCATGTGTGTGAACACGCTGTACCAGCCGCTGCTTCTATTATAAAAACTTAAGTTAATCTGCTGAAAGATAATCTGCAAAGGAAGTGCTGACCGCGTACCTCCACAACGTGACACGAGGCAGAGAATATGCATAATGCTTTCCTCCTACTCGTCCTCATTGTAACTGTTAATTGCTTCATACATATAGCATGAGTTCCGAAAGCGCAGTGTCCAGGAGATTTCTCAAGTGCTTCTGAGTGAAGTTAATTAGGTTTTTAGTTTAATGAGGGTTATCGCTGCCACGCAGTTGGGCTCATTGCGCCATATGTCCGGAGCTGATTCAAGAAGATCGGAGCGTCTCCAGCAGGATGAGAGTGGGTAGCCCACAGAGATTATTGATATGGCCCTCCCTGAGTAGGGCTCCCTAAAATAGACCCATGTCCACGCATGCATTTTATCGCTTTGCGACATTCTTGGACACCTGTGAGGAACTTAATTGCATACTGACTGTCAGTTATGATATGTATAACTCTGGCATACAACAGGCAGATATCTCTGCTACATTCGTCCGAGAGTTTGAAGAAAATTTAGGTTACGCCTCCACCAACTCTCTCTCTCCCCGTCTTGAGCCGTCCTTGAACACCTGTACAACAGCTTCATGCAGTGGGAAAAACACTTCTGTCAATGAAATTCGATAATTCCTATTGAGGTAGGGTTTCGGAGTGCAGTAGTCTATAAGATCAGCCCCCGCATTCTGTAACTCGCTACAACTAAATCTCTATCGCTAAAGTCGATTTATCGATTTTCGGCTACGAATGCAATCGTTTGAAAAGTATATGAAAAAATATGTGTCGTATATAATGTTTGGAACAAAATCATAAAGCAAATACACGAATCTTCTAGCATAGACAATAAATAATAATTTTTTTAAAGAATCACAACTGTGGCTTTTTTTCGTCAATAGGCAAGACGATATAATCGTCGAATAGAATTAGGGCATTCGTAGTGTATAAATTAAAAACTCATTTTCTGGCAAACTATTTTTTTTAATTAATTTTATTTTGTGTTCCTTCTTGTTTTTTATATTTCATTATCCCTTAAGTTTTTTATTGCTTTTAATTTATAAGAATTTTTTTTCTATTTTCTAGAATAATAATCTAAAGCAATTACTAAATGATCCCAATGTTTTACGCCAATTACAAACATTGCAAAATTTTACCAAATTCAACAAACAGGAAGAGAAACAACATAACTTACGCATGCAGGAGGAGGCTTTCGAAAAACATTTACAAAATGTTTTAAAGGTAATCAGTGCTTACTTTTCACTTGTTTGAAGTCTACAAGATGATATTCATTAATTATTCGCAAAATATTTTTATTAAAAAGTGTACTAAATATGTATGTGTGTTTTTTTGCATATTCTCTTTGTTGTTTTTTTTTTTCAATATCTTTTGTAGAACTCAGCCTCCGGCTCCTCTGCTAATCAAGAAGTCACTGAATTTCATAAAGAAGTTGAATTTGTGTCGGAGGAACAAAAAATTGAGGTATCAATTTTTATATATTTCATATTTTACTTTTTATTATTTATTGCAAAAAAGAAGAAACAAAACGATAAGTTTTTTTTTATATGATACAAAAACAAAAAAGCAGAAAAAGTATAGAATTGCATAGACAAATGATTTTTGAAATTCCCTTATTGTAGAGCAATGAAACGAAAAAAAAAATTAAAACTGCAATATATCGTAAATTTTACAAAGAATCGCAATTTTTGGAGCAGAAATAATTGTTATTTTGTAACTTATTTGTCCGACAGAAAATAAACCAGAAACTGATTTTTTCGAACAGAAATAATTGTTATTTTCTGATTTTATTTTTTCGAGCAGAAATAAAAATCAATTATGATTTCTATACATATGTATGTATATCGTTACCTTAATATGGAAGGACCCTAACTCAATATTTTTTAAAATTCAAATTTTCGCATTTTTCGATACATTAGATAGATGTTTTTCTATCGAATTATACAAAAAACTCGATTTAAAAAAAATAATAAGTTAACGATATGTACTACTCCTTTTTTCCAATTCAGACAGCGTCAATTGTATTTAGATTTGTCAACTTAAATTCAGAAAGCCTCAATTGTAATTTAGATTTATCAATTGAAATTCAGAAAACATCAATTGTAATTAAAATTCATCAATTTAAATTCAGAAAGTGTCAATTGTAATTCAGAAAATAATAAATATTATTAAGAAAAATCAATACATAAAAATGTTATGGCCAAAAATTATATTCGGCCAGGCTCAGAAAACCATTTCGATTTGAAATCGCTAAGTTACAAAAACGGAATACTGTGTTCTCTTTATCAGATAATTTAGTGCATTCGGAATAAAAAGCTGCAATAAGTGAGCTTTCTTTTTGATTTTTTTTTTAATGATATTTGAGAGGAAAAAAATTGTTTTTTTTTTGCTATATCTAATAAAATTAAAATAAATTCATAGTTAATAAAATTTTTTTCTTTTTCTGAGTTACAATTGATAGTTTCTGAATTACAATTGATGCTTTCTGAATTTAAATTCATAAATCTAAATTACAATTGACGCTTTCTGTTTCATAATTGACGCTTTCTGAATTATAACTGTAGAGGTCAGCGCAAGACATTAAAAACGCAGTATTTATATATAAATTGACTTACAAACCGATACGAACTTTAGCTTGATCAAATTGTAAAAATATTTCATTTCATTTGACACTATTGGGCGCATTCATAAGACGTAGCTGTTGAGCTCAACAGTTGTGAAATTGTTGGAAACTGTTGGGCCCTTAGAAACGGCTTGATGTATATGATTTAATTTATATCTTTATTTCGTTATTGTCAACAACAATTCTATGGCAATTCCACACATTTTAATTTAATACCCGATAAACTGGTTTTTATTTCTGTTCGGAAAAATAAAAATTCGGAAAATATCAATTGTTTCTGTTTAATAAAATAAAGGTATTCATTCCAGTTTTTTTTTTTTTTTTTTTGGAGAAATGTAATTTTTTTTACAACAAACATAGGTAAAAAAATTCACCAAAAGTTGAAATTTTAAATTCAACTTTTGGTGGAATTCTTTTTCCTGTGTTTCTTGTAAAAAAAATTACATTTTTCCATTTTTCCAACAGAAAAAAACTGAAATGAATACCTTTAATAAAAACAATAAATTTCATTAAGAGTTCAGAAAAATCTAGTTGAAAACTATTAAAATCGTGTGATTGACAGTCCGTTGTTTATTTGTACTTGCTTTTTTTTTGTGTTCAAATAATTATTTTCGGTCACTGGCTAAAATATCTAGCTAAATTTTCAAGTACATACTGCAAAAATATCTACGAAACCTTATCAATACTGACAAACCAATTGCATTTAGGTTACTACTATGTATTGTTTCTAAATGGTTCTATATATATATGTAAATAGTTTCCTAAATTTGATTCGTTTTGAATCATTAGGCAGTGTCTTAAAAGCTTATCCTATAATATTGTGTAAAAATGTGACTGCTTAAATGAGGTTTACTCAATAATTTTTTTTTGTGAAATTTGTCACATATCTAGATGATTTATAGCTGGGACTAAAACTGGATTTACCCATTGTTTTGGCACTAAATTTTTGTCCGGAGTTACATGCAGTTTGAGTTGCTCTTCTTGAGAGAGAGAGAAAGATATATCTAATTTAAAATTGAAATTGTGCCAAAGTTGAACTGACCTGTTGCATCATGTTGCAGAAAAAATTTTTCATTTATTGTTTTTTCACAATTTTTATTAAAGGTATTCATTTCAGTTTTTTTGGTTGGAAAAATGGAAAAATGTAATTTTTTTTACAACAAACACAGGTAAAAAGATTCACCAAAAGTTGAAATTTTAAATTCAACTTTTGGTGGAATTTTTTTTTCCTGTGTTTGTTGTAAAAAAATTACATTTTTCCATTTTTCCAACAGAAAAAACTGAAATTAATAAAGGTATTCATTTCAGTTTTTTTCTGTTGGAAAAATGGAAAAATGTAATCTGTTTTACAAAAAACACAGGAAAAACAATTCCACCAAAAGTTGAATTTATAAACTCAACTTTTGGTGAATTTTTTTTCCTGTGTTTGTTGTAAAAAAATTAAATTTTTCCATTTTTCCAACCAAAAAAAAACTGAAATGAATACCTTTAATACCTTTTATAATTTGTTTATTAAAAAAAAAAAAAAAAAATGTGTGTGACACCAAGAAAACAGCTCAGTTCTCCGGACAAAAATTTTGTTCCGAAACAATTGGTGAATTCAGCTTAACATATCTGCATTCACATTTGCATTTTAAGTGTATGATGTGTTCAACTTTTTTATGTAAAATCCTACAAGCAATATTTTTGTGGAACTTTTAAACACTTTTCGTCCAAAAGTTTAAATTAGCACTCTTATGAGTTAAGGTTCACACTAGAGATGGGCGTGTGCCATGTTTTTTTCGTGACACGAACTCGCACGAGTCAAGACAGAAGTGTTCGTGGCAAAAAATCTGATTTTGTGCGTGTTCGAGTCGTTTCGTGTTGAGCTAAATTGACACGAAAAACACGAAAATATGTATGAATGAATTTCCAGTACAGAAAAAATTTAATATTTTGTATCGTCAATCAGACAACACCAGCATATTTGTTGGTATTGTATGGGCCTGAAGCTTAAAGTTCTGTACGTAAACCGATGGTATTAGCTGTGGTGGCAGATAGTATCAGCTGGCAGTGCCAACTTGCTGCCATATTTTGAAAGCGACTCTTGAAAAAAATCAATTAAATTTTCTGATTTTAAAATATCATATTAATAACATTTCGTGCGAGTTGTGCAGTATCGTGTTGACAAAATTTTTCGCGTGTGTGTTTCGTACGTGTTGAGCGTCTTGATATTCGTGTTCGTGTCGAGTCATGTTGGAAAAATTCGGCACGCGCCCATCTCTACTTCACACATTAATGTATGTACTTGGAAATTCCCTCTTGATTTCTAATTTAACAGCCTTATAAAAATTATTGGCTTTATAAAGGGGGTTTAAAACTAATTTTCCTAAAAAAAATTTTCTTATTAAGCCTTTATAAAGCCTTAATAATTTTTTTTATAAATAAGTCTGTATGTTTTAATTGAACTTTAACTCATGTTTGTTTACAAATTCTTTTTTTGACTCATGTTTGTTTTTGTTTTGGGAATGTCAGAAAAATAAAAACAAGGTTGAAAAAAAAAAAATTTTTCTTGGTGTGAACCGTTGCTAACGGTTTAAAAAATTCTACAAAAATATTTGCCAAAAAATTCGAAGTCAAAATTTACGATTTTACATAAAACTGCGAAACGCAATTTTTAAAATGCCGACCTGGGTGTCTACTCTGTATTACGAAACGAAAGAAAATTTTTTCGAATTTGTATGCTATTAAAATGACATTTCGAAAGCCTTTGCTTTCGTTTCGAATTACAGGGTAGAACCCTTGATCTCCGTCAAAAACAAATGTGTTTATAACCTCGGTATTTAATTTAAAGAGTTTATTTGTTGTTTGTTAAGCACGTCTAGACGGCCAACAAATAAAGTTTTGAAATACGTATTCACTTTGACACGCGTTAAATAAAAATAAAATATTTAAACTCGATATTTAATTTTATTTTCTTCTTATATACAATGAAATCGATGAACTCTGTTTACAAGAAATCAAAACCACTTTATAAAAACTTTTTATGCTTTTTTGCCATAAACTTATACATATTACTTTTTATATACATAAATAATTAACACAATTTAAAGAGAAATTATAGGCAAAATTTTTTCAAAACTAGTTCTACTAATGAAAAAAAAACATTAGCCGAATTCACGGTTGGCCTTATAGACCTTTTACATCTTGCAGCTTAGGTAAGTTGTTGGTGCTTTGCTTTAAATTTAACCAAAT
Organism: Tachina lurida; assembly: GCA_944452675.1. Taxonomy (NCBI): domain Eukaryota; kingdom Metazoa; phylum Arthropoda; class Insecta; order Diptera; family Tachinidae; genus Tachina; species Tachina lurida. The sequence continues at coordinate 30,248,286 of OX101756.1, read as the reverse complement.
TTACCAAAGCTAGAATATGTAAAAGATCTACAAGTCCAACCGTGAATTCCGCTATTTTTTTATAATTTTAATTCCAAAGAAAATGAATGAATGAAAATGAATAAATATCTTATAATTTCTGTTTATTTGTGCTGGCGTGCAGCAGTTGTCGAAAAAATATGTTAACTAATATTTAAAATCCAGTATTAAAAGAAAATCAGCATTAATACCTTATGTTGTTATACGTTTAAATTCAAACAAATCATTTTTACTTCATTAAGTAAAAAAAATTAAAAAAAAGTGAAATCACTTAAGAAATATTAAATGAAGACAAGAAACTCTTATAGAAAGTTTAACTTACAATCAGCATAACAAATGCAATTTTAAGAGATCAATTGAAAAAAAATAGAAAATGTAATTTATTTTGACAGAAACTAAGAGCGCCACAAAACAACTAAAAGAAAGGAAGATACATAACAAAGCAGGAATTTTTAATGTGTTATCCATGTGTTTCGATTTTATTTGAAATGTGTGTATATGTACATATGGATATGATTTTTTTTATTATCTATATTTTACCAACCGTTTTGTAATTCTTCTGAAAGTTGAATTGTACAAAAAAATTTATATTTTTATATTCGAAATTTCAAACATAACATCGAATCTTCGGAATTAAATCAATCATCAAATTTTAAGCCTTAATTTTTTACAATTATTATTTTTGTAATAAAGGTATTAAAGGTATTCATTACAGTACATACCTTTATTCATTTCAGTTTTTTTTGGTTAGAAAAATGGAAAAATGTAATTTTTTTTACAACAAACACAAGAAAAAAAAATTCACCAAAAGTTGAAATTTTAAATTCAACTTTTGGTGGAATTTTTTTCCTGTGTTTGTTGTAAAAAAATTACATTTTTCCATTTTTCCAACAGAAAAAAACTGAAATGAATACTTTTAATAAAGGTATTCATTTCAGTTTTTTGGTTGGAAAAATGTAATTTTTTACAACAAACAGGTAAAAAAAAATTCACCAAAAGTTGAATTTAAAATTTCAACTTTTGGTGGAATTTTTTTCCTGTGTTTGTTGTAAAAAAATTACATTTTTTCCATTTTTCCAACAGAAAAAAAACTGAAATGAATACCTTTAATATTTTATTGTAATCGTAATTCCAAAAAAAACAAGTCTTTCAAATTAATTTCAGTATTTACTTTTGTTGTAAAACTTATATCCTTTAAATATGTGCGAAAATATTAAAATAATTTTGAAAATTTCGAAAAAAAAGCAACATAGAAAATTTAAATTGTCTGTGTTCGAAATTTCGAACATAAAGCCGTATTATAGAAATTTCGAACTTAATACCGGATCATGGAAATTGAGCAAAATATTCCCCATTGTCTTGCTGTATTAAGGCTTCGACTAACACGTTCCTGCAACAGATTAAATAATAATGCAAAATTGTTTATTTAATTTGGGACCAACATTTTGTAGTCGAATTCGAAATATTATTAACCATTATTAAGCCGTAGTTTTGCATGATCTTTTAATTATGTTCGAAAATTCGAAGAATGGTAAAACCTTGTAATAGTAAAAAAGAATAGTTGATGTCTCTTAACGATGATTTTTTTTTATCATTATAAATATCCGTTTATAGGAAGATGTATTGATAATGTATAAATGGTAGAGAAATTAATTATGTTCGAAAATATTCCCTCAACTCAAGTTAGCTTCGAAGTTGATATAGTCATAAAATATATGTATACGAGTATTATGTGGCCGTTTTCTTTGATTTCTTATATTCTCTCCCCCCCCCCCCCAATCGGTTCAGTTTTACGTAAAAAAAAATTAAAAAAAAAAATTCATGGCGATAAGTTGTGTTTTAGGTGGTGCGTCCGTCCCTCAAAGTTGGCCTTCAATCCCATTTATTCAATGTAATTTGTTTGCATATGACTATCTTTTTAAAAAATCATTTTACAAGAATATATATGGTAATATTTTAGCTCTTCTAATCCAACAACATTAGCCTCAAAGAAAGTTTTTTTGCATAAATTAATATTTTGGAAAATAATGAAGAAAATAACCATCAAAATACCAAATGTAAAATAAGATCTTATGTCTATAAAATTATTTCATACATACATATCTTACGTATAGTCAAAAGAAAACTAAACAAAAAAAATTACATTGAATAAATGGGTTTGAGGGGCGGACGCACCCACTAAAACACTACTTATAGCTATGATTTTTTTTTTGTATTTTTTTTTTACATAAAACAACCGATTTGGAGGAGAGAATATAAGAAATAAAAAAAATCTCCATACAACTAACGGCCAATCTAATGTATATTTTTGTAAGGGCCGGTTTGTCAATGTCTACAACGTTCTACTTGTACCACATTTTACATTTGAAACAAAAACAAAATTTTAAAATTTGTTTTGAATATATGTATGTATGTAATTGTGCTAGAATTTAAACCTTGTGGACATTGACAAACCGACCTTAAATAAATGAAATGAAATGAAAAACGTCATTATCTTATGTGCGAAAATTCGAACCTTGGTAATTGCTCATGAGGTCATATTTATTTCGAAAATGGTTTCAAAAATAAACTTTGAACTAGTTCGACCCAAGTCTATTAGAAAATGAGGATAACGTCCCTTTTCACAATGCACGATTAAGAGTTAACGTGAACTTTAACTGACAGTTCTTAATACAAAACTTGCCGTTAAAGTCCCTGTTAGCTTTTAATTCTACATTGTGAAAAGAGCCGTGAAAGGGGTTTTAGAGTTATCATTCGTCAAAAAACATACACAAATACATAAATATTCGAATCAAATATATCACTCAAGTCGAATTGATACCAGGTGGTCTCGATTTGCAACTCTGCATATTTGCCTTGTATATTTGTTAGTGTAAAATTTCCTGCTGTCAGAAAATTTCGAAAAGTTTTTCTTTGATTTGACAGCAGATCATCAGCTGCTGAGTTGATATCAGCTGTAGTGCGATTCAGTAACTTTTAACGATCCAACAATCGTAATTTTTGTCTATAAATTTTATCGATTGCAATAACGATTGTGTGATTCTGTAACTTCTTTTTAACGATACTCCGCAGCTGATATTTTCTGTTGATTTTTGCCGATAAAATTAACAGCACATAATTATTGTCGCTTAAATAACGACATAGCTGACATTAACCTACAGCGAATATCGTTAAAAATGTTACTGAATAGCAAATTCGATAAATTTTCGTTATAATTATTTTAACGATGCGATTATCGTTAAAAAAAAGTTAGTGAATCGTACTACTGATATAAAAATGACGAGGAGGAATCCATTAATTTAATTACTGTCACTGCACATATTTATAATGGATGCGGCAATATCCATATTTTTATTATTTTATTCATTATTTTCTTTCAAAAAGTTTAATGGCGTTTTCTTTTCTAGGAAAAAGTTACATTTACTGCACTTTTCAGTGAAAATAAAATGATTTTCTGAAATAGAGATTTTATTAGAAATTGTTGTATCGCCTCTTAAGTCTGGATCACACTATCGGCACAATGTACCGATTTTCGTCGGGTCACTGAAATAAAGTCATAAATTTTAAGCCAAAATAGAATTATTACTCAATTAATTCTGGAATAAGTCTATATGGCTTTATTACCAATGCAGTGTGGTGCAATTATTTCCTTATATTTCAACTAGTTGCGAAATAAGGCAAATTTAGCTTATTACTTATGACTTTATTTCAGTGAGCCGACGGAAATCGGTACACTTTGCCGATAGTGTGATCCAGGTTTAAAGAGCGTAAATTTTTACTTTAAACGAACGCTTAATACTCGTATCATTTTTCTTTTCTAGAAAAGAGAATGCCATAAGAAAGCATAACATTTTTTTTTCTATGAAATACATATCGCTCATTTACTAGGACAACGTCATAACTAAAAAATGGGATCTTTGATAATAATAATTCGGAATTAATACTCATCGATATTGACAATAGGGGATTTTCATGAGAACTCTTAAAATGGACATTTGTGCAGTTGCGCAAACTTACGAGACTTGTTTCATGAAGTTCCTTTTCAACTTTTGCGCAAAAGGCCATTCACATATTACGTAACGCTATTTTCGGAGTTTTTATAAACTACCGTTGCACTTACATTTCATTACGGTCGGCTAACTGAGCCTTTAGCCGACTGTAATGGAATGTAACTGCAACGGTAGGAAACAGCTGCTCGATATTGTTATGTGAAAAGTAATGGAAATGGTTATAGAGATGTAACCGGGATGTAAGAATCTGTACATTACTTTTCACATAACAGTATCGATCAGCTATTTGCTACCGTTGCAGTTACAGTCGGTTAACTGAGTCTTAAGTGAGGGTGATTCTTTTATAATAGAACATACTACTCTTTTAGAGAGCAAAGCATTTTTTTAGAAACGAACATCCAATTGCACTTTTTAGATGGATTTTTTTTTGTAGAAAAAAAAACCATTAGTTACAAAGGAATTATTTCTAATACTTTTAAACAATACGAAACTTTATTTTGTTACATAAATTTTGAGAATTCATATTTGCATTACAAAAACACAATTCAAATGAAATCAGACATGAATGTATAACATTTAAAAGGATTTAGTTTAGGAAGAATCCAAATGAAAATTGCCTAACATTAAAAAGCATACATAGTACAAAATAGTACAAAATTTTGCCTCAAATAAATGGCGTCAAATAGCCTTTATTGCGAGTAATTACAAAATTGAACAAACGAAAAAATTAAATCAATTTTAAAATAAAAATAAAAATATATGAAAACCACAAAAGGTAAGGTTAATGAAAAAAGAAATTCCATGCGGATCTGAAGGTATAACAACGTTTGAGTAGCCAGCTGGTAAGTTTTAAATTAGTTATTGTTTTAAATTGTTAAAATATATTTGCTCAACTAAGTCAACGAAAACAAGAATTCTAATAAATAATCAAACGATGAAAATTTGCTCAAATTATTAAATTTATTATGAACACCACATATATTTCAAAGTGTGATAAAAATCGAGGTCACCAAAACGAAAATGCCAAAAAATTGTAAATGAATTAGAAGTTAGTTTTTTTTTTTGTTCTAAAGTAAATAAAATTAAAAGAAATCAAGCACACACACGTCAACACGTCTTCTCTGCGTCTTTCCAAGAGCATAGCTACTCTGATTGTTAACTCTTTTAGATTGCAATTTTATCATAAATATTTAAGAAACATTTTCCATAAAATCATAAAAAAAGATATCATAAAAAGGGCTCATACTACGTAAACATAAAAAAAGCTTCCTTTCATCTTATTTTCCTTAAACTTATGCTCTCCGTACCTATATTTCCTTTCCTATATATTTCCTCTATCGCTGTCCTTTCCCTTTTTACTCTCCCCATTATAATTATACTTTAAAAAAATGGTTTTAAATTTTTTATATTTTTCTTTTGTTTTTTTATTTTTTGCAATCTATTTTAAATTTCTCTTTAAAAATATATAGGTTATCAATTTGGATGGCAATGATTCTCGTAGCCCCACACCCGATCGTGAACGCTATAAAAGACGTCGCAGCCGCAGTCGTTCCCGTTCACGTGATCGTGGCGGTCGCAATCGTCGGGGACGCAGCCGTTCTCGCTCTCGCACCCGTTCACCACGCCCCAATCGTCGTCGCACTTCAAGGGAACGTGAGCGTAATAATCGTGACAAGGAAAGAGATCGTGAACATGAACGTGAGCGCCGTAAAAAGGGTCTCCCAGAAATTAAAAAGGATCATTTAAGTGGTAAAGTTGTCGTAATTTGAAATTTCAACATGCAAAAAACTGAAGGATTGATTGCATGCAGCATATTTGCTTTAAATCAATCTCTCATTTTGTTGCAGAACTATTAATTTTGCATTTCAGATTTTTTTTCAAATTAGCATATTTAAACTCTTTATTAATGTGCTTGGGTTTTGCATTTCAAGCGTTAAAATCTTATAGAAAATTGCACAGAAATCATTCTAATACGGATTTGAACGTTTGAAATCCGATAACGTAAAATTTTCTGAACAAACTTTTATAAAATTGTATTAAAACTAATTTTTTTTTTTAATTTGAAATTTATTTGCTGGTGGTTCAGCAAATAAATGTCAAATTAAAATAAACTTCTGACAATCTGTCGAATAATAAATTTCTTAAATGCTAATTTTTTTTTGATTTCGAAATATATCAATTTACTTGCATTTAACACCATTCACGTTTTTATAATTTTATTTTGGACATTTTCAATACATATAGGAAATTGCAATGTTTCACTCCTTTTGTATATTTTTCGAAATTTAATAATGTTTCTTCGCTCCTTTTCACTATATAAAATTTTTTTAAAATTAATGTTTTTTGTTACTCTCTTCCACTTGATTTTACATGTTTATAGACTTATTTTGCAAATTTAAAATTTCACTCTTTTCGCCATTATTTAAAATTTTCGAAACTGAATAATATTTTTTTTAATTGCTTTCAACGACACAATTCGTGTTTTACGTTTTTATTTATAAAATTTTAAATTTTTGAAACTGAATACAATTTAATTCCTTTTTTATTTGGAAAATTTAAAATTTTTGTTTTTGGAAATTTTTGCAATTGTTTAAAATTTTTGAAATTTAATATTTTATTACTCTCTTTCATTTGCATTAAACACTCTTTGTTTGCATTTGGCTTTTATGTGGAAATTTTGTAATTTTGCAAATTTAATATTTTTTGCTCTCTCTCTCAATTCGATTATTTAGCTTTTATCTTAGAAAATCTTAAATGTTCAAAGTCAAATTTTCGAAATTCTATTTTTTGTTTGTTTTTAGGATTTTATTTTAAAACTTTTTTCAAAATTCAATATTTTCGCAAATTTGACAAATTGTTTTTACACTTATTTTACTTGCATTGATTATTTATTATTGGTTTCAAAACTTTTCGAAATAGAATCATGTAGTATTTCGCTCTTTTAATTGCATTAAATAGGTTTATTTATATTTTATTTTTTTATATTTTATATCGAAAGTTTTTAAATTTTGGAAAATGAATAATATGTATTTAATACACATTTTTTCATTATTTTAAATTTTCGAAATTGACTTGTATTTAGTTTCTGCCTTTTAATTGAATAACCCTATTTCGAATTTTCGAAATTCCAATGTTGTTTTTTTTTTGCCGTTCAAGCCGAATTGAGTATCAGGTGGCCTCTTCCCCGCAAGAAAACAACTACACAAAAAGCAACATATAATTTGCTGTGCTACAAAACCAATCTGTCAGAAGATGTTTAAGCAAATTTTGACAATTTGGTTCAAATTGCTCAATTTGGTATCAACAGCTGATTATCAGCTGGGGCGGAAAAGGCCACTTGATACTGAATTCGCCTTGATGGAGACTTAATTACGGGTATTCAAACAGAAGCAAATGAAGTTGCTGTAGAAATGTTTCTCCAGAAAATGAATATTTAAAAGTTTCTAAAGCGGTTCCCATTATTTCTTGTTTTATTAAAACTAATTATGCGTATCTTTGTTTCAGAAATAGACGTTCCAATAAAGTACGCTTGTTTGGATAATTCCGAATAATTTCAGTTGTAAAACTGGAACGTTCTACTCGGGTCTGTTCCATAGCTTACGAATATTTTTTTTCGAATTGAATATTTTACACGAAAAGTTTGTAAATTTTCAATGATGTCATTGACCGTGAGTTTTGCAATAAAACTGAATATTTAGAGATTTATCTTCAGGAGGCTCTCTCAAACACATCTTTCTTTTTTATAATTTTGTGTTAGAAAATGTTTGGTTTATAATGCAAGTAAAACAATTTATTTTAAAATATAAGAAATATTTCATTAAACATTTTATTAATATTAATTTTCTCTTTTTTCTATTACAGAGAAGTGGCTCTTTGGAATGACGTTGTGTGTTGATGTGATCGTGTTTTTTTTTAACGTGAATCGTGAAATGTTAAGAGTAGTAGTGCTTCAAACTCGAATAATTCTTAGCCATTTTTTTTACAAAATTTCAGTCCGGTACAGAATTTTTCTTTATGCGTGACAGTAATGGTGAAAGTAACCACACAGAAATGAGTCCGAAATGTAATTTATATAAAGTTTTTGAGCAAATTTTTATACAGTAACAGGGAAAACGTTTCCATGAGTGGTTTTCTTTAACTTTGTACCTTGAGAAGACTATTCGATTTGTTTTATATTGCAAGACTTATTCTACTGCTAGCAAATAGTGTATTTAAGTTGATAAATTTATTTATTACGGGTGAACGGTAACAAATTCGATATTGAAAGCTAGTGCTAGTAAAATACCGCTTATGCATGTTTTTGTAAGCCACGGATTTATAATGTGGCAAGTTATCATGCAATTCGATTCGTACGAAGAGAATATTTTCCATTTTTAATGTGAAGCCACGGATTTATAATGTGGCAAGTTACCATGCAATTCGATTCGTACGAAGAGAATATTTTCCATTTTTAATGTGAAAACCTGTTTTATTTGTGTTCTTTAATATGGAGTAACTCCTATGAGCAATTAGTTTGTATTAGATTCTAAATGTAAAAAAATAGATGTAAGAGCTTTATTGCCTTGTCTATAGAAATAGCCAGAATGTACGTCTGGTGATAATCGTAAGCCCAACTGCCGGGATGTATGATCGGTATCGGTTGTTTATAAAAGGCCTTTTGTCACTTTTTAACCTATCGACTTTTATCACTAAAATCGATAGGTTTTATGTTAATTAATCGTGAAGAAAACAAGAATCTCTGTTATTTTTAGAAATACTAATAAGAAGAGTAACAGTGACTTTAAACAGTGACCGTTATCACGGTTTAACAGATTTGAATACTTTTGCTTTAAAAGTATTTTGTTTGTAGCAGAGTTCTGTTATTTTGAGCAATACTAATAAGAAGAGTAAACAAATTTACGTTCTCCAAGGCATATGGGAGCATATACGTCCCAATATTACCAAAAACACATTCCATTCTATGAGAATAATCTATTATATGCTAGACGTCGCCACATTTAGTACTAATTCTTAGTGTATTAGTTATTTCATAGCTTCTTCCTGAAGGAAAAGTTAGTGTACAATTTGTTTGCTCTTGAAAACAGGGTTATTTTATGTTAGGTTATTTTTTAACATTAAAATAAATTTTGTTAATCACCCTTATTCCATTTGTCGACATCGACGTCACTTTAACACAATACTAAAAAATTGGGGCTTGTATACCCGTTCTCGAAAACAAATGACTCCTTTTGGCGGGTTTATGCTATTTTCTAGACCTTAGGGAACGGAAATAGATTGTCAGTAGCAGAAAATTGTTCTCGAGAGCGGGTAAACAAGCCCCAATTTTTTGGTATTGTGTTAAAGTGACGTCGATGTCGACAAATGGAATAAGGGTGAATAAAACGAAAGATTTTCATAGAAAGCTGCTAAAAATTTGCCTTGAAATGGCTTTTGGTTTGAGCTTAAAATCTTACAAAGCAACAGAGATATGTGGATTATATGCCTAAGTCTTTGGATACACCGAAGCTCGAAATTCAACTTGAACGCATACTGGGACTAACTTCGAATTCATTCTCAATTGATGCTAAAAGCTCCCACAAATCCAAATTGTACGCCCTTATGTTGGCGAATATTTTTCCAGAACAGTTTAATCCGTTATATCGCCGTGGCGTTGGCTGAAGTAGTTAGCACGTTGACTACAAAATCGAAGGTCCTGGGTTCGATCCCGGTCTCCCACAGTGATTAAAATAACAACACCACGCATTTTTCTGATGTGCATTAGTGTCCTTTGTATCAGTTGTTGTAGGAAAAGTTCTAGAGATGCAGGAATAAGGTACTGGTCACTAAACTACACCGGTTTCGGCGGATGCCTAATCCTAATATGCCAATAAAATGGCTACTACACACAGTTTCAAAATATAATACGCCTCATTGATACCAGAGGTGCTTCAGTATTGCATTAAAAACTAGCTAAAAAGCAGAGTTGTAAAAAAAGAATGAAGCTTTCCTCTATCTCTTCCTTCAACACCTGTCTTCTATATACCTATCCCTTCCCTATCACCCTCTCTCACTTCCCTTCTCTTCAAATCACAGGTAGCACCCAAGTGAGCTGGACTCTACCAGTAGCCTGCTAACCTAATCTATCCCCGTTTCAAATATTTTTTGTGTTAGAGAGCTAAAAATTTCCACAAAAATATTACTCGTATTAGTTTACGTTGCCAAAGGGGAAGGGATTTCAACTCCCTACCCATTTTTTCCTTTTATCATAGATTCCGAACCTTGTTGGCAAATTCGGTGAAGATAATGACTTTTGGTTGGTATAATTTTACAACCCCGCATTAGCAGCACAAAACTAATACATGCACAATTTTCAAAAATAAATAAAAATGCCAAGGCCTATTTAACAGGTCAATTCAATCGTCCTGATGATATTCTGTGTTTTCGTGTTTAAGCTGTCAAAAGTTATTTGCACCATATACTTTAGTTCATGTTTGTGTGTGTTTCTGACAACTTAAGCATAAAGTTGTTTTTTGTATTGCTGTGTTTTTGTAGAGTTGCATTGACCTGATAAATAGGCCTTGGAAAGTGCAAAAGACTCTAATACACGCACAGCTGTGTATACATACGTATACATTTTATACCAGATGAATTAGTCTCGTGTGTTTTCGAAAATAACAAAAATTGTGCGTCTTAAAAATTGTTCTCGTCTAAATACGAGGGCGGTTCGGAAACTTCTTAGCCTATCAATGAAAGAGAATAGTTAGTTTTTCAAAAACATTTTTATTTTCCAATATAATCTCCTGAAACTTCAATACACTTAGTCCAACGCTTTTCTAGCAATTCTATCCCTTGATTAAAATAGTTTTCCTCAAGGTCTTCAAAATAGTAGTTTACAACTGTAATTGCATCTTCATTTGAGGTAAAACGCTTGCCAGCAAGGAATTTTTTTTAGATTTGCGAACAGGTAAAAGTCACTGAGAGCCAAATCAGGAGAAAAGGGGGGAGGGTGGTCAAGCAAATCGTACTTTAATTCGTTGATTTTAGCCATTGTTAAAACACTATTGTGCGCTGGTGCGTTGTCTTGATGAAAAATTATTTTTTTGTGTTGTAAGCCAGGACGTTTTTATCGAATTTATACATTTAATTGATCCAAAAGGTTGCAATAGTACTCTGAATTTATTGTTTTACCCTTTTGCAGATAGTCAATCAATAAAATACCTTTGAAGTCCCAAAAAATCGTTGCCATAACCTTACCAGCCGATTGAATTGTTTTTGCCTTCTTTGGGGCACTTCCTCCAGCTTCAGTACATTGTTTGGATTGTTCTTTTGTCTCTGGAGTATAGTGGTGGATCCATTTTTCATCAACAGTTATGAAACGACGCTTAAAATCCATTTTATTTCGCTTAAAACGATCCAAACAAGCTTGAGAAATGTTCATTCTTATGTGTTTTTGGTCGACTGTTAACAAATGCGGCACCCATCTTGCAGAAAGCTTTTTCATCTGTAGTTCTTCATGCAAAATTAAATGGATTCGATCATTTGAGATGCCCATGATATTAGCTATTTCACGCACTTTTATTCGTCGATCATTTAATACCATATCATGCACTTTGGCTACAATTTCTGTTGTTGCTGTTTTTGGACGTCCACTACGTGGTTCATCTTCAATGCTTGTACGACCACGTTTAAATTCAGCAACCCAATTTTTTACTGTTGCATATGAAGGAGCACTTTCACCTAACACATTCACCATATCATTATGAATTTCTTGTCCCGATAAACTTTTTTTATGTAAATATTTTATGACACCACGCATTTCTAATTTTTCCCATTGTTAAAAAATCGCGGATGCGTCTTTTGTGAACACCTGTTTCTATATGAAGGAGTTGCCAGATCGAAACAAAATTTAACATGTGTTCATAGCAGAGATGGAAGTTTCCAAAACACTTAACTTTTTTCTATTTATACCGCGCTTTTTGTGCTAGGCCAAGAAGTTTCCGAACCGCCGTCGTATGATCACTGATATGCAAATACATGTTTTGTTGATGACCATTTGTTGACCCAAACTGCTCGAGAACGTTTGGGCATTGAGTCAACTGAATTTTAACAAACTGACTCAGTCATTGCATTCCACGAAGTCTGCAGAAGTTGCAAAGCGCATTAGAATTCGATGGCTAACTTCGCTTTATCGAGTTTTGATTAGATTCCACTAAGTTTGGATTGAATTTAAATCCGAGAATTGTGCTGGGGTGATCAATTAATTTGATTTGGTTGTCGTTAAACCATTTCTTTGTACACTTTGCGATATGTTTGGGATTATTATCTTGTTGGAAGGTCCATTTGAATGGCATGTTAATTAATCGTACTTTCAACATAATCTGTTGACTTCATTATATTCTGTAGTATAAAAATGCACCTATACCGAAGTGCAGTTTGTTTTGAAGAGTTTTATCAATAATAAACAGATTAAAGCAGAAACAATTGTTACATTTTATATACTTTCTGCTCCAATATCATCTTTGGGTAGGTTAGGTTAGGTTAGCAGGCTGCTGGTAAGGAAGGGTGAAATTTAGAGTCCAACTCATTTGGGTCCAATACAATGATCCCTTTGTGGTACCTGTCTGGTGAAGAGAAGATAGTGAGAGAGGGTGATAGGGAAGGGATAGTGATAGATAAGACAGGTGGTGAAGAAAGAGATAGAGGAAAGCTTCATTCTTTTTTAACTCTGCTTTTTTTCTTTGCACGCTTATTTGCAGTGTTGCAGCGCCTCTGGTGGTGCATGAGGCGTATTAAACTTTGAAGCTGTGTCTAGTAGCCATTTTATTGGTTATTTTACTTCGCCGATACCCATCTTTGGATATCACTGTCCCTATTATTTTTCACATAATAACTACATATTTTTTTTTGTCTCTGCCAAAATCAGTCGTTAGAATCTTGTTATTTTGGAAAAATAACAAGACAATATGAATTTATCAAGTGTTAACTTAAATCTAGAATGGACAGAACCAAAAAATATATGATAATGAGCTAAAGTTGTCGGCATTAGATTAATAGAGGAAACAGCTTTTAGACGGCGGTAAGGGACCCGTGCAAACAGAAGATAATAGTCTCCCTTATTTTGATTGGGCGAAAGTGAGGCGTTTTGTACTAGATTAAAGAAAAATGTAGGGCCAAACCCACGACGTCTGCAACCTTCGGCTTGTCGCACACTTACATTCAAAACAAAAACAAATTTAATATTTTGTTGTTTCAAATGTAAGTGTGCGACAACTCGAACGTTGTCGATATCGTGGGTCAGGTTGGTAGTTTCTTTTCTTGAATCAACTAAAAATAGTCGAACTTGAAGTCGAAAAACAGCAACCACGATAAAGTGGAGTATCAAAAAAAAGTTAAGAGATATACCTAAAAAGACTGTATTTTATCTAGCATGATGTAGATTTACCGACTTATCCAGTTGGCCTCATTGAGAAGTCAAGATATCCTTAATACAAGTACGCGTATTGTGACGTATTAGCGCGCTATATGTAGTTCTAACGAAAATAGATCAGGTGGTCTACTATGTAGTTGGAAACGAAAGAATATTCTTAAGAACTTGTATGTTAATACCTAACATGCTAATTCTAAAGGATTTTCTTTCCTTTCGAATTACCGAGAAGATCCCCAGGAATTTTATAACTGTCCATTTTAACTTTATCTGCAGCATTTATATGAGAAATTAGAATTTTAGGAAGGTGCACACTAACTGTCTTGTCACAAACTCTGTATTTACTATTCCAAAAGAATTTAAGTTCTTTAGCTTCCGTTCGTTTTCATCAAATCGAGAATTAATATTAAAACATTAGTTATGTATTAAATATCACGATATAACTAGTATATAACTACGTATTCGAGAATTTAGCTTCGTTTTCTAATCGATCCTGGGGGTCTACTCTGTAATTCGAAACGAAAGCAAATGCTTTCGAATTGTAATATTCAGCCTTATAGGGAATAAAAGTACACGTGAAAAGTGTTCCCTTTCCCTTAAATTGTGATCGCCAATGTTGGAGTGGTTGTTGTGTCGGTATACTATTTTCTAATTTTGTTCACGTTAACATAATTTTTGTCTGTTATTCCCGATAAGGGTGATTAATAACATAAAAATTCGAAAGCATTTCCTTTCGTTTTGAAATACAGAGTAGACCCCCCCCCACAAATTGATTCAATTCCGCTTTCAGACGAAATATTTTCTGTAATGTGTGTGTACGAATATTTTATAATTATTGAGCGTTCAAAGAAATTTTTGGCATTTTTGTTTTGTATTTTTTTTTTTTTTTTGTAAATGAGCAAATTCACATTTTCATCTCAAAAGTCTGCTGAGGAAATAATGAGCATATTTTGTAATAATAATTATTATAATAATAATAATAAATAACCCATTTTCCAAATTTTAATCAAATTTTGGATATTTTTGAAAATTATAATTTAATTCTCAACTTGAAGAAAATATGTACATATGTACACAACGAGCTTCTGCTGCAAGAAGGTCATAACTTGTTTTACAGAAAAATAATTTTAAGTTTTGAATTTACACACAACTCAATCGTAAAGCAATATATTATGGCCAATACAATAGATACGACCTTTATAATCAGTGAATATAAATATTTTTCGATTTTATGTAAACAAATTGTCTATCTTCGTTAATATTTATTGCCTGCAGCATTAGACTAAATAAAAATAACAATGAAAAAGAAACATTTTAAATTAATTAACATACTATGCGAAAAAAACACGAAATTCGCTTGGCTATAAAAATAGGCATGAAAAGTAGATCCTGAAAATAAAAGGATTTTTGAGAAAAACATCATTGAGACAGCTAAATTACATCAGTAGTCCACTCTTAATTTTAATGTAATTATCTAATTTGTTGGGCATAGAAGAGATAATCTTGTGACAGGTGTCAAGGGGGTATCATACCATATTTCCTGCACTTTTTGCCACAATTGCATCTTGTTTTGAATATATTCTTTTCCAATCCTTGTCGCTAATGGCTTGAGCCCCAAGCCAAGTACGGATGCAAAAATTGCCATGCTGGCTGAAATAAATAACCGAATTTCCGCAAGAACTGTTCGTCGTCGGTAGTGTGATGGAAATCTTCCCGTACGAATAGCTCGCAAAGTTCCCTTGTTTAATTTAACGAAGAGAAAAGACTTTGTGAATCGTCATAAGACATGGTGTGGTTCAGAGGGACTAAAACATGGCACAATATACTCTGGAGCGATGAAACAAAAATTAATTTATTTGAAAATGATGATGGGCAAAATGTTAGAATACCCAAGTTACACGAAAAAACCAAACATGGTGGCAGCAATATAATGGTTTGGGTATGTTTTTCTTGGAATGACGTCATCCTATTTCAGAGACAATGACGTTGGAGGTCTACAAAACTATTTTCGAAGATTTCATGTTGTCTTATGATGACGAGACAAAGCCACTAGGTTGGTGTTTCCAGCAATATAACGGTCCCAAACACTTTCCAAGTTAGTGAGTGGTTGATTTCAGCAAAATAAGGTTAGTCTTATCGAGTGGCCAAGCCAATCCACCGATCCTAAACCAATAAAGAATCTGTGGAGAGATCTAAAAACAAGCATTGTACAAGAAAATATTCAAAACAAGACTCAATTATTGCAAAAAGTGCAGGAAATATGGTATGCTACCCCTATTGATACCTTTTGCAAGATTATCTCTTCTATGCCCAACATATTAGATTATGACATTAAAATTAGTGGTGGGCATAATAGCTACTGCTGTAATTTAGCTGTTTCAATATTGTTTTTGCGCAAAAAGGCTCAATAATCCTTTTATTTCAGGATCTACTTTTCGTACCTATTTTTATAACCAAGCGAATTTGGTTTTTTTTAAAATAATTTAAAATGTCTCATGATGCACGAAATAAATATTAACGAAGATCGACAATATTAATTTTCACGGATTATAAAGGTCGTACATATTTTAGTGGCCATATGTGTACACCCAGAGAAAAAAACAGCTTAAAATCAATAAAAATCATATTGAATTAATAAGAAACATTAACGAAAGTCTAGTCATGTTGAAATTTCTTATTTCAATATGGAAAAATATAATGTACAGTATTAATTTATTTTATTTATTGTGAAGTATCTGAATAATAGCTCACCACAAATGTACCGAAATGAGTCAAAGTTCATGTGTGGCGTGACTGTCGTTTGCCAATTATCATTACAAATGTTAGGCAGCAATTTAATATTTATGTACGTCTAATAATTTCAAAACTAACGAAAAACAATTTATGTATACAATATGCAATGTATACTTGAAATTGTTAACAATAACGCAAAACCTTCAATTTTAATAAAAAAATAAAAAAAAAATTATTCGAAGGATCGCTTCTGTTCTCGACATCCAATTTTTGCCCACTTTTATTGTCATTACTGGCCGTATGTCACGAATAACACGAGCAATGTTAACTTCCAAAGCGTCAATTGTTGCACGACTTTGCATGCGAATTGGCAGTTACATTTCTCAAAATCAAACTATCGCCAGATTTTGATTTCTATAGGTCGATGGTTGGGGTTGCCGTATGGTACGTAGCGCCATCCTGTTGAAAACACATCCTGGCCAGATCAATATCATCCATATTTTCAAAGAAAAACTTATTAGTAATAGCGCGATAACGATCTCTATATGTGACGCGCAAAATAGAAAGGGACCTAAGGGTAAAAACCGGTTTTGTTTAGGAGAGCCATTTTAAAGATTTAAATACGTGTATCTTTGGTGTACCATCACTGACCGTGTTGGTATTGGTCTCATTTGAAAGCGACACATCTCATGACGTCAGGAACGTGTTGGTCAACCTTGAAAACGTGCGTAGGTCGTCCCTACCTCTTGTTTTGTGTAGTTGGTTTTTACTGTTTTCTACCTAGCGCGCTGTTTCCATGAGTTTGACATCAATTTTGCTCGCGTTTTTTCGAATCCAGGTTTATTTTCTGAAATTATTAATTGTGAATTATAATAAATACTCATTTATAATTCTTTTAAATCGTGAATATCACTCTGTTAGTACGAAAATTTTTTCACATAGCCTTAGAATCGTCGACTTCAATTTCATAAAACGCGCATATCTCTGGGAGGGAACACTTTTGGGGCATGGGATCGGTCTCATTCGATGCTCAGATGTTGTCCACATCAAAACAAAAAAAAAAAAAAAATAATAAAAATTGATTTTTTTTTACCCTTAGGTCCCTTTCTCTATGCGCTGTCACATATATTGAACGTAATGCGAATTCTGCCTTCATTTTTAAAGAAATAGTGTTCAGCGATTAAACCGCACCAAAAATTGCAATTTTCTGGATGCAACGGAGTCTTTATTGTTTATTGCGGATTGGTTTCACTCTATATGCAGCAAAATTTGTTTATTAAGAAATCCGTTAAGCCAAGAATTAGCTTCATCCAACTGCTCTAGAGCCCAATGGTCTCGTGGCTTAAATTTCCGCCTCAGCTGAATTTTAAAAAGGTGTAGGCCAAGAGCTTTGCGCAAAAGGCTAGACAAGTGTCAGGTTTTTGGTATAGCATTGACATGACGTCGACAAATAGTTACAGAATAAGGGGGAATATCTAAAAAAAACTAGGCCAAAAAACCGATAAATTCAAATCGCTCGTGAAAAACTGAAAAATGTGAATATGTCGTAACAAAAATGAAAATGGTTAGGAATGCTAAAAACAAAGTGGATCAAAGATTTTTTAAGCTTGTTTTTTTTTTATTTTGTTTCCGCCTTATTCATCTATTTTTGGAAAGCTCTAAATTAAATTACGATGATGGATGTGCGTGTGTGTGCATGTGAGAGACAGAGAGAGAGAGAGAGTATGTGCGAGTGTGTAAACCTTTCATAACTTAAAAACCGATCGGCAATCTAAAGACATTCACCTAAATTAGATTTCGTGATATAATGAAAAGATTCGATTAGTTAGATTTTTAGTATTTTCCGAAAAAAAATTTACAAATAAATTTTAATCGAATCTATAAAATCTAATCAGCTTGAAAACGACATCAATTGCTGCAAATTTGATTAAAAACGATTGATTCGCTCGTTCGTTTTATTTCAACAACTTAAAAAGGGTTTCCAGTGATGACCCTACCCTGCAAGGTCATACCATATCGTTTGAATAAAAATTAAAATTTATTCGAATATTCTAATACTTTCGTGATAGATCCGGCAGCTGCACGTCAATTCCAAAGAGACGATTATCTGTTTAGTAACTTTCTTAAAAATATGCATTAGTGAAAAAATAAAATATATGTATGTACATATATATAAATTTTCCTCGTTTACCTTCAGTTTGCAGTACCACGCTATGGGTTGGCCATTTATCAAAACTTGTATATCAGGAAGAATTATCAGATACGTTCGGTGAATATGGCGACATCGTGAGTATTGATCAAATTGTGCCACGTGGTTGCGCTTTTATAGTTATGAATCGTCGCCAAGACGCTCACAAGGCCATGCAAGGCTTAAAGAATCATAAACTGCAAGGCAGAGCTATCACCATATCATGGGCGGCCGGTAAGGGTGTGAAGAGCAAGGAATGGAAAGATTTTTGGGACTTGGAGCTGGGTGTCACCTATATACCATGGAATAAACTTGATGATACTACTGATCTCGATGTGCTCGAGGAAGGAGGTATGTTCGATGAAGATTCCATGCCGGATTGGATGAAAGAAAAAATAAACAAAATTAAAAGCTTGAAAGAAATCGCAGCGACCGAGCGCTCAGCCTTGGCAGATGCTGCCAGCATTTCGGGACCTCCACCAATTATACCGCCTCCTGGAAATCCAAATATGATATTTGGAATAGATACAACGCAGCCACCGCCTGGTCCACCACCCACTGGGGGACCACCACCAATATTACCAATGGTGCCGGGTCAGTTCTCAATGGCTCCGCCCATGGGCGCACCTCCAAGGATGATGGGGCCGCCTCACATGGGTATGCCATTGTCCGGCATGCATATGCCGCCTAATATGGTGGCTCCTCATGCAATGATGATGATGCCCGGATTTGGGATGCCTGGTCCAAGCGGAGGCCCACCCCATATGCCTCCTATTGGCGGGCCGCATGGTGCACATCCTGCTCAATTTCCGCCACCATCTGGAGGGCATTCAGCTTCAGTAATTTCTTCCAGTGTGCCCAGTGACGATCAAATGGACATTGAAATGGAGGACGAAGAGGGAGTTACAATGGCTTTAGCAAATAATCAAGTTTGTGGTGGTGGAAGCGGTCTGAATTTCTCGCATCCTCCACCATCCTTTGCAGGTGGAAATGTTGGTAACATCGAAAAACCTATACCCGCTTCCGGCGAACCATTTTCACGGGAACGAAATCGCAGTGGCGGTGGTCAAGGTTCTAGATGGGGAGGTCGTGATGGCAGCACTGGTCCAGATGAAGACGCCAATGAAAGTAGATGGCGTGAGAATGGCGGTCCCCTGCTGCAAGGTGGGCCACCAAATTTTTCTGATGGTGGGCAACGTAATGCAGGGGGTCCACCTCAGAGGCCTGATTTTATGAATGGTAAAAATATTTGAATAATTAATAAAGTGGGACGAATGTTTTGATGCTTATTTTCATTACAGATTTTGACAAAATAAGAGGAGGACCAGAACCTCGTGGAGGAAACGGTGGTCCAAATTTCAATGGGGGCGGAAATGATTTTCATCCCAACATGCAAAATCGCTTCAATCAACCTACAAACTTAATGCAGATGCGTATACCTCCACCAAACGCATTTAATCAAAGAGGAGGTCCAGGTGGAGGTGGACCGCCAATGTTTATGCGTGGTGGTCAGGGAGGTCCTGGCGGGGGAGGTGGCCGCCAACAAGGACCTGGTAAGTTTAAAAAGATCAAAAGACAATGTATTTGTGCTATTTCTAGATACTCAATTATCCACGCCTTATCTTTTTTATGTTATTTGCAGCATTTTTCAATAGAAATAATCCCTTTGATCGCGATATTAGTGAAGTATTTGGTGTTCGCGGTCGAGGACGAGGCGGTGGTCGTGGTCGAGGAGGTGGTCGTGGCGGTAGGGGAGGAGGATTTGGTGGAATTGGTCTACATGGTAGCAATTGGAGTGATGAAGAGGGAGAGGAAGGAGGCTTTAAAAGACGTGGTGGCAATCGTTTTCGGGATGGAAGTGGTGATCGCTTTAATATGCGCGATAACAATAAAAGAGGCGGCCGTCGGGGACCTAATGGTCCACCTCGTGATCGCAATGACAATGATCGTGACGTGCGAGGTGGACGAGGCATATCAGCTGAAGGTGGTGGTGGTGGTGGTGCCAATCGCCGCGTGTCACGAGATGACAACAATAAAAAGAAGCCAAGTATTCGCGATACGGAAGAAGATTGGGACCGCGAACTAGAGGATTATGACACCAAAAACGATAGCAAAGCACAAACGCATATTAGTGGCGACGCTAAAAATATTGCAATTGATAACATGGAAAAGCCGTTATTTCAGCTAAGCGATATAAAACCCCAAACTGCGGGGGCTATAAAATTGTCAATACCAAACATTATAGATACAACAGCAAGAGATGAGAGTGATAAGAGTGCAAAATCTGCCACTCCGCTTTATGACGAACTACCGCCTCTAAAGGCTAACGAGACGACGACACTACCCACTGTCGTTAAAATGCCGCCAACTGTAATAAGTGCGATTCCTAAAGCAGCAGCAGCAGAGACTCTAACTAAAATGGCCGACCAACCGTTACCCAATTCTAGCAACAAAACAATGGAAAATGCCACTGAAAGTAGTAGTGGATTTGTTGGTGGAAGTGCTGCTGGTAACAGCAAACCAGAAAATGCTGATCCCGTAAATGTGGCCACTGGTGCTTCTGCTGAGGCTTAAAAGAAATTGCTAAAGCCTGGATCTTTATGGCCATGGCAACACGTTTGAAAATAACATATAGAACAATTTAGTGACATAAATTCTCCAACAAGCAGAAAAAAGAGATTTAAAATGTATATTAATTTGAACATAAAAACTGAACAAAACATAGCACACACACACACACACACACCCACACAAATAACATGAAAAAGGGATATCTTATCGTTTTTATTCTCTCTACTTTAGTAATTTACTCATACAAAAAAAAAATAAAAATAAATAAACAATAATACAACAAGTAAACGGCTAAGATGAATTTTGCAAATGTTATTTTTCTAACAAACGAAAAATCCGTTTTTGATCAATTTTGAAATATATTTACATTAAATGTAGTATACACATTATACATACATATGTACATAGTTTTGTGTTTTCACATAATTTCTTATGTATGTATGTATTTGCATTATTTAAGTGTTATGAAATAATTTAATTTTAAAGAAACCACCCGAAATATGAAATTATGTGCTACATGAGGAAAGCAAATTGTTTTTTTAATACATAATTTGAAAAATTATAAAATTAATTTATAACCATGTTTAATTAGTTTTACCATAATTTTCTTTTTAATTTGTCGTCTTTAGTTTTATTTCGGTTTTTGCTATCAAACTTTTACAAACACACAAATCGTCACCTTAAATGCAAACGGCCGTAACTACACAAAAATTCAAAATCGAGTTTTTGATGATTGATTATGGTTCATTTTATCAAACTACATGTTCACGCAAATATTTAGAGCGACTTTATTAAAGAAATTCAAACTGACGTAATTACGAATCCATTTATTTTTTTTTATTGTAAGGAACGTAACTACCATAAATATATATATATATATATATATATATATATATATATATATATATATATATATATATATATATATATATATATATATATATATATATAAAGGAAAGGAATAAATATATATAAAAAGGAAATAAATGGTTAAAACATATAAGTATCCATACACAAGTAAATTTCGAAGAATACTTTATTATTATTGACTTTGTACCGTTTTTTGTTTCTCCTGTAAAAAAAAATATAAAAGTGTAGTTACGTCCGTTTGAATTTAAGGTGACGAACTACACGTTTGCTAAATATTTCGTTCATTTTCAAAAAAATAAAAATTGCAACAGTACATTTTTTTCAAACTGCTATAATAAACAAATTAAAGAGAAAAGCATAAATTATAAAAAATACTTAAGCATTAAATATTCACATATATAAAGAAAAAAAAAACTAATAAAAAAAGTACTTGAAAACAAAGTGTTGAACAAGGTGAATTCATATCAGGAGACCTCGACAGCCCAGATGATGTTTTCGCCGCTTGCAATTGAAAAATTTTTCTGTACATTTTTTGACATCCTAAAAACTAATTTTTCAAGGCGAATTGGGACGAGTATATCTGATATAAATATGCCTTCGAATATTGACATTATATCGGGTGCTTACTGGTTTGCCGCACAGTATATTAAAAATACATTAATTTAATTTTATAGGAATTTAATTTAGTTTAATGGACTACATTAATTCTTCCACTCAAGCTAGACACGTCGAAGCGAGTGAGATGAGTCTGCCTGTTATGAATATCCTCTGACTAAAAATATTTAAATGGAAATCACACCAGTTTTATGACAATTGACTATTCGCCTTGCTATCCACCTCTTAATGAATTATATCAACAATAATTCCAAAAATTTAGTGGGGAAAACGTATGTGAAAAACTTTAAATAGCAACTACTTTGGTTTTGTTTTTTCGCACGTTTTATTCTTCCCTGATATACAATGACACACCAGGAATATTCAACAAACTGAAACAAAATATATTTTGTTTATACGTATGTATGTCAATAATTTCGCAGGTATTTTTGTTATATGTTCCGCGTATATAATATTAAGCAAAAGTGTATGTGGAAATACGTACATATTTCAATATTGTTAAAAAGTTTTAATATACATAAACAAACATAAATAAAGGTTAGAATTTGATTCAAACTTTGACTTCAAATTTTCTTTCCAATTGTGTGCTCAAATTTTTACTTGGAGGCTACACGATCAATTTTTGTTTCAAAGTTCAATTCATTCACACTTTTACTACCACACTCATACATTTGGGAATTGAATACCAGGTGGACTTCAATTTTTCTTTCAACGCTTCATTAAATTTTCTTTCAATTTAACAGCTGTTTTAAAATAATTTTTGTGTTTGTAAAAAAGTTAAAACAAGTAATTTTCTTTGCTGAAATAAAATATGCATAAAACCAGTGCGGCGAAAATTTTTAATTATTTCCTCGACGACGGCATTTTGAACATAAAATTGGAAATCAAATTGCTTGCAGCCTACGTCACAACTTATGTTAGCAAATTTTGACAAACCATGTGTGAAAAATTGAAAGAAATTTATTTATTTATTGCACGTATAGGTTACGCTACATATACACGACCAAGATTTGCTTTCAAGTTTTTCACACATACTGGTTGTCAAAAAAAATTTAAATTGAAAGCTGTGACGTAGGCTGCACTCAATTTTCAAGCAGATTTATTTTTAATCTTTAGTTGATAAGAAAACAGCTTAAAACAACACAACTTCATGGCTTCTATTTAGGTCTATAAACCGCAACACATCCATCATAGAGTACTATGATGTCACTATTCTGTGACTATTCACTATGGATGTCACTATTCTGTGACATCCATGATACAATTATACAGGTAACCGCGAAGCGCCAGCTGTTTTGCTTGTTTCGTGGTGCACTCTGCCAAATGTTGTTTATGTTTTACAAACACACACACACGGTGTGTATCTTTCATTGCTCTATGACAGTTGGCACCAGAAACTAGCAACAAAAAGCCCTGTTGTTTTATTTGCTGTAAATTTGTTGTCGATTTGCGGTTACCTGTATAATTGTATCATGAACACATCATTACATTTTTTGCATATTTTTGTTCCTAAACATATTTATTTAAATTTAATTAAAATTTTTAGGTGGAATATAACATTATGAATATAACCATGTTATGGACAACTCTGCACCAAAAGGTAAACTTCAAGTTGCAAGACAGTCGTCCATTTGTGCGAAATTTTCGTTGATAATACGTACACAGAGCTTGCATGCAAGATACTTGCATATGTAAACGAAGGGTAAAATACCTTGGCAGTTGAGTTGGAAGTAGACTGCAAGTGCCCAAAGTGTTTGAGTGTATTGAGTTTTTCGAACTTTCAATTGCACGTGTAAACCCTAGGTTAATGTAAATGTGCGTGACTTCGAAGGGGACTTGAAAGGAAATTGTCGAAGCAAGACAGGCTAAAAATTCATAATGTGAATAACTTAGGAACAAAAATAAAACGTATAATGATGTGTTGCGGTTTATAGACCTATATAGAAGCCATGAAGTTGTGTTGTTTTAAACTGTTCTTATCAACGGTATATTGAAAGTAAATTTCAATCTAAATGACTTGACAACCAGTAGGCGTGAAAAACTTGAAAGCAAATTTTGGTCGTGTAACTGTAGCCTTAGTCAAAATGTCTGCAATAAAAATATCAAAATAATGATATTTTTGCAACCTCGAATGCACAAGAAATGAAACCATAAACAAGACCACACTATGGGCCCAACAACGATATTTTTATGGTTGCACAAACGACGCAAAGTGTGTACCTACCATAAAGAATATTCATTGCAGAGTCCGGCCTCTGCAAGTGATGTCGCCGCCGAGCAATATTTGCTATACCGCCGGCGCCGCGTAAAACATACTGACTTTGTTCACTTCTTGAATGTTGCGGAAAGGATTTCAAGGTACGCGGCGCATTTTTTCTACTTATATTGATATACATACATTCATACACACTTGCATGCATTGGAAAGGATTGTTGGACATTTATTAAATTAAAATTAAGGTGTATTTTATACGTTTGCATCATGTCTTATGCTTTTGGGAGGATTGGTAAGAATAAATTTTACAAAATTCAATGCACTTTGTACATATACATATGTATATCCTAATGTAAATAAATATATACTGATGGATGTTTATCTATAAATGAACTTTTTCAGCTGTTAGTTTTAAAGTTGTTGATGGACTTGCTTATACCGAAGATAACATTTTGATCCAGGATTTGTGTGTCTATAATTTGCCTACATATGTACGTGTGTATGTTAATGCCTGCTGCTATATATCCTAATATGCATATGTACATACTTTTCATTTCTTAGGTCCACAATCCTCAGAATATTAAGGAGTATTTTAAACAATTTGGAAAAGTGACGAAGTATCAGTTACACCGAAAAAGAGCTGAATATTATTTACATTTCCCGGATCCTAAAGAAGCTGCCATGTGAGTAGTTTTACGTTTGGATACCCGTTGTTTGACAACCAAAGGTGTATAAGGTACAATATGAAATGTTGGCGGTATTCGGTGTTTGATGCAAATGGCCATGCGTAACTTTAAATGCAAAATACATACTATAGCTTTGCTTAGAGTTATGTACATATGTATGTATTTTGTTGTTAGACTTTAAATAAAATCTACGATATTCCGCATTTACATTTACGCAAGATGATTTGCATCAAACGCCGAATGCCGCCATTGTGAATGCTCTGTGCAAATGTGCTATGTACCTACATACATACATACATGCACTTTTCTGTGGTTAGGTTAGGTTTTACAGGCTGCCAGGGTTTCTTGCGTCCTTATTAGTCTCGTTGTGCTGCCTGGGCTCGGTATTAAACCAATGTCAGTTATGTATGTATGTACTGTTGTATATATTCCTCTTGCAAAAATAGGAATCCAACGATACTCCCATGTTCTGAAAAACGCATATCGCTTAAATTTGGCGGCTTAAATGCAGTTTGGTGAAGCAGTTCCAAAAAAGAATAGGTTGGAAATTGAAAAATAATAAAAAAATATCAAATAAACTAGTTGGCGCGACCCAACTGCGAAGAATCCCGAAAACATAATTTTTTTTTAACAGCTTATCTGATGGACAATTTAAAAAATAAGGGGGGAAAATTTCATGCAAAATTCATATATCGCGATTAATGGGTCTTTTAAGTTTTGACAAAAAATTTTGAAAACCCATTGCATTGCTGAACGCAATGTGTCAAGATTTTTATCAATAAATAGCTGTGCAGAGAATTCTAACTATTTAGTGTAATTTCAGAAAATACCATGTTCGAGAAAATCCTTAAGACAGGCCGAAAGCCGGCTATCCCAAAAATCTTTACGGCCTTATATATAAGAAAAAATTGACATGAAGTTAGCATAAGTGACGAAATTGAATTAGGTGCTCCGAGTTCCTCCATATAATTTTATATTAAGAGGATGCATTACGTAGTTTTAACCTACTACTAAGTGGTTTTTAATGTGATGTTTTATTGAAAAACTCTTTAAAATCATGTTAAACTTTGCCAATTATGCTAACTTCATGCCAGTTTTTTCTTATACAAAAGGCCCTGAGTTACCAGCGCAGTTCCATGAATACCATGGTGGATAAAATTCTTAAGCCCGGCCAATTCCTGTTATTCCAGTTTCGAAAAATACCATGGTGGAAAAAAATACTGAAAACTTTTAAATTTTCTATCGCACAAAATATTAACTCTTATTCCAGTTGTCGAAATCGACTTCACTTCATTGGGGCTTGTTATGCTATTTTCTAATCTTTAGGGAACGGAAATAGATTGTCAGTAGCATAAAATTGTTATCGAGAGCGAGTAAACAAGACAACTGGAATAAGGGCGATATTTTTTTTAGACGATTCAAAATTTTCTATTAAAAGTTACAGCCATTTTTTTATTTAATTGTTTTTCTTATATTTCAATGTGCTATGAGATGAGCTATTTGAAAATATTTTTTTTTGTTGAGATATTTCGAAGTTGAAAAGTTCTGAGCCGCATAACTAGAAAAATATGGTACCCCACCAACTTTTTAATCTAATTTCATCTTATTTTTAAGTTTTCTATCACATAAGTTTTTTTTTGGGTTGCTTCACTAAATTGCATTTTCTATCAAAACTTTACTAAAGACCAATAACTCGGGAATTATTTATGGGTCGCAGCCAACTTATTTATTTAAATTTTTTTCTTATGCTTAAATTTTCTATCAGATAATAAATATACATTTTTTTTGGAGAATTTTCGTAGTTTCCTATTAAAAGTTCAGACCTCATAACTCGGAAAATATGAATCGTCGCCAATTTTTTTATTGAATTTGTTTCTTATTTATTAATTTTCTATCACATAGGCTATTATTTATTTATTTATTTATTTATTTCACATACTATGCAAAGTAAATTTGCATAATATGGTGTTGCACAAATATGGGCGGAGTTACTAAGACCATATGCCCAAGATGTTATTAACAGTAGTTTAAAAAGTTTTGTTACTAACTGTACACGACCTATGCCTGCACGTAGGAAGTAGCAACGTGATTGTTAAAGAAATTCCACACAAAACCGCAAGATTACACGGTTATCCGTGGCAGATAAGTCAACCAGTGCGAGAGAGACGAAAAACTCTCGAAGGCCAAACAACACACACAAGCCTGACCGCACTTAAGAAAAAATTATGATTACGCGAGGGATGTTCTCCAACCCAGAGCTGCTTAACGACTTATAGGCTATTTTTTATTTTTTGAAGATGCTTTACTAAACTGCATTTGTTCGACAAAATTGCATACATACACATATCTTAATTTGCCCATTTTGATTTAAAAAAAATGCTCTACGTTAAATGTAGTTTTTCTATTCCACGTAAAATTAAAACGTGCGCAATTGCCATAGATTTGTTGTTGGAAATATGTATGTATTTATAACAACGATTTAATTGCACATCGAATATAGAACTTACCCTACCGGGTATAGACTTGTTTATATATTTTATAAAAAGTTTTATTAAAGAATGCAATTTCATCTTGTAAGCTTTGGAAAAGTTACATGTATTCATCGCCGTTATGTAAGTAAAATTCATATTTTATTTGAATGCATACATATCGCTCCTTTATTGCAATATAGACATATTGGCATTTCCACAGGAACGTCACCTTTTTGCAGCATGCGATATCAAACAAATATGTTGGTATTTTCAAAGAAAACGAAACTTTTTGTTTTACTTCTTATATGTTTGTGTAGGCCGTCAGCAGCTCTACAAAAGGTAAGACAAATCGAGTCACATTGTTCTGAAATACAAGCTTAATTGCTTGCTGTCGCACGCGACAGAAAAGTGAACTTTATCGTGCAGAAAAAATTATTATATGATATCTAATCTTGTGAAACAATTTCATATAAAATTGTACACGCACATCTTGAGAAAAGAAAATATTTTAATGGAAATTTAAAACTTATAAAACTTGTTTTCTACAAAACTAGCTTTTTTGAATTATGTCTCTGTTGCAATAAAGGAGCGTGCATGCACATAACTATCTAACAACTAAGATTTCATTATTGTTTACTGCAAGAGAAATGCATTTTTAAAATTTGTTTTTTTCCATAGTGTCTTACAAAAGGATCGTCATATATATATGGATTGCTTCATTCGTGTGGAACCCCGTGACAGCATTTATCAACAAGGGGGTTTAAAATTTATTAATCAACTTGATAAAGCATTAAAAACTATTCCAACTAACACAAATCAAGAAGCATTAATTTTGAATTTAAATGACGATTGTCTCGATCTCATATGCCAGAAATTATGTATTGAAGATCAATTAAATTTTGCTCTTACCTGCCAACGTTTTCACAATGTTTTCGTAATGCGCTCTAAAGTCGATCATGCACATTTTCATACCGACTTTTTTCGAATGTTATCACTATACAAAGCCAGAATATTCATTCAAATTTTGGGACCACACATTCCGAATTTGGAGATAAATACAGCATGTGGAATTGAAGTGTGTAATTTTCTAGGCAAATTTTGTGATAATGTTAAAAAGCTTAAATTGAATGGATGTGTTCAAGCAAATGTCTTACACGGATTATTAAAAAAAAATCAGCTAATACAGGAACTGGAAATGCGGAACGTTTTGTTTAAAGATAAAGTTGTCAAACTCTTGAAAAATTTCAAGAATTTAAAGATGTTGTATATTGAATCGAATTATTTACTAAAAGGTCAGTATAAATATGTACATTAAGGCGGGTCGATTTAAAAATCGCACAAATTACAAGGAAAATCGTATTCTAGGGATCAAAATAAGAAACTTTGCCGAAGGAACCATACCTCTAAAATGTATTTTGATGTCCCGACTTTTGATCCGAAGGGTCAAATTTTATTGAAGGGTCAAATTTTTAAAAATATCACTTTGACCCATTTAGAGTTCCTCAATCGAGTCAAAATGTATGACCGACACCAACTAATTTTGGAGGGACGACCCACCTATGCCAGTGGCACACCCCCTGGAACCACCCGTGGGGTGTTCCCCATACAAATATTTAAAAAAATCACAAATGTTTGTATGGGGAACGCCCCAGGGGTGTGCCACTGGCATAGGTGGGTCGGCAATACAAAATTAATGAGGGTCGGTCATACATTTTGACTCGATTGAGGAACTCTAAATGGGTCAAAGTGAGATTTTTCAAAATTTGACCATTCAAGAAAATTTGACCTTTCGGATCAAAAGTCGGGACATCAAAATACATTTTAGAGGTATGGTTCCTTCGGCAAAGTTTCTTATTTTGATCCCTAGAATACGATTTTCCTTGTAATTTGAGCGACTTTTTTTGCCTCCATACAAATCGACCCGCCCTAATGTGTATACATATGTTTTGTAAGCGCAAAAAGAGCTTAAGCGATATGAGTATTGTTTTATTTCTTGAGAACCGATTATAGCACATTTCAAGTCGGAAAACATTTTGCTTAATACATATTGACGAAATAGACGTAAAATGGCATGAATATATTTACAACCATAAGAAGCAAGGAACAAGTTAGTGTTAGTTAGTTAAGCTCAACGCTAAAGCGATCCGATGTTTATAAATTCTGCATCGGTTTAGCTTTTGGATACATGATTTTTCAAGTGCAAGCTCTTGTATACACTGGCCCTTATTATGAGCAACTTTCGATATTCGACTGTAGTCGAAAGCACTGATTGAACTAATTTTCATTTGGTATTATTCACTGTGATATTTAAAATTTGCAACAATTTTAAGATTTTGTGGTCGAGAATCAGTCATAATACAGATTAATGAAAATTAAAACACTATTGCTCCTGCACATAAGTGAAAACTTTCGAATTGTTTAGTCCATACGTCGTTAAGTTTCAACTTTTTTAAGTACTCTGAGACTTCAGTAAGATTTTCATGTAGATATAAGTACTTTTGTGTAATTGCCATGTGCATTTATAAATGAAAGTTTCATTTATATTTTGAATAAATACATACATACATAAAATAAAATAAAATAAAAACCCCCCGAATACATCTACGAAAATGTGATATCTTATAAACGGCTAGACCTATTTCTTTCAAACGGAGCTAATAACACTCGATCGACTCACCTTTCAAACGAAAAAAAAACTAAATCAAAATCGATCTAGTCGTTTAGTCTGTACGTGGACTTGTACAGACACACAGATATATACTACAAACTTATAACACCCCTTCTTTTAGTCGGGGGTTAAAAATTGTGATTAAAGCACTACTACTGCTAAAATCAATAAAGCAAAATTTTAAACATTTAAAAAAAAGGAGAGATATGATCAAAGATTTTTAATCTAAAAATGTATGTAGCAATTATGTATCATAAGCAAGAAAGTAGTTTTTTTAACAGAAATTAGTGTTCACAAACTTTGGCGCACGCTGGGAAGAGCAAAACTACAAGGATCGATCTCTAATATACAGCAGTAAAGTAATCACATAATAAAGATCTATCATATACCTACGTATGTATATGATAGAGGGAGCTTGAAGGTGCTGTTTCTGAAGTAGTTAGTGCGTTGACTACAAAGAAAATTAAAGAAAGCCCTAGTCAGATCCAGTAATTTCAAAATCATACATTTTTCCGATAGGCAGCGCCCTCCTCCGTAAAAATAATTAGATTCAAAACAATGCGTCTAGTTAACACCAGTGGCGCTGCAATGATGCTATAAAAAGAATGAACAAAACGCACAATAGCAGACTTGTAAACAAATAAATAAGAAATTAAGCTCGTCATTCATTCATTCTATGTATCTGTAACTTCGACATCTGTACTTGCACTTTTCCCTTTTCTACTCTCAGTTAACACAAAGGAACCTGTTATTTCGAGCCAAGTGAGCTGAAGACTTACTTTCTCTTCTCAGTAACCTGTGAAACCTAACCTTGCGTTCCGGTTATATACGAAAACTATTTTGCATGAAAAATCCTTGGAGAGTGTTCCATGAAAATGACCGCAATAAAAACTGGCCCCAGACTGAGAAAAATGAAAAATTATCCCAAAATATGTTGTTCTTGTTTTCATATGAAATTTTAGGAATATATTTCGAAAGTAGTGATGTAAAAAAAATTTAAAGTTTTATATTTGTCGCTTAAGCTTTTTTTTTGTCGCAAAAGGCATACATATGTACATGCACAGTGAAGTTCAGTTATAACGAACAGTTTCTCCGGTGTCAACAGTTTTGCATTAATATTACATAAACAATTTTGTATGCTTATGATTTATTTTTTAAAGATTTGCAAACAAAACTGCAGGAACATTCATTATATGAAAAAAAAAATTAATTTTTTATGAGTTTTTTTTTAAACTAATATCCGTTAAAAAAAACTCATAAATTAATAAGTGTCTGTTATTTTATATTGCTTTATAAAATTTAATGAAAGTATGTATGTTTCAAAGATATTTATTTAATGATATAATGCATTATGTATATAATTTGAAGTTAAAGAGTTCGTTATAACCTAACTCCATCGCATACATATGTATGTATGTATACATAACTATGTACACATACTTTAATAATATAGTTGGAAGCGAATCAAAATGTGTCTTCCCTATTCAGGACAAAATATCCACTTTTTGAAGGGCTTGGAAAAATTATCACTTAATGGTTCAGGCATAGAACCAAAATATTTTAAAAAAATCTGCAAAAACCTTAAAAATTTACAATACCTCGATATACGAGATTGCCACTCACTGAAGAATAAAGAGTGCTATGATCACATAACAAAGTATTTATCACAACTAGAAACTATCAAAATAAGCATCTTTAATGAAAACTGGAACTGGTTTCCTCAACTGCCACAACTGAAGAGATTGGAAATCATGTCATTTGATGGAAAAGAGCAAATTTTTATTGAAAACTTAGCAAAGCTTCAAGGCATTAAATTGGAAGAATTACATGTGGACTCGTCTCATTTGACTTTGGAGTTAGTATCAGCAGCGTCTGAATTGAGATCATTAAAAGTTTTACATTTTACTAATGGTCTTGTAAATGATGAACAATTGGCAAAAATTTCGCAGTTGACTAAATTAGAAAATCTTTCTTTACCAGAGAGCTCCAATGTCAGCAATGAAGCAATATTGGAACTTTTAAAAAATTGCTTAAAACTGAGACATCTTAGATTAGAATATGAAAGCCTTACACCTGAATTTATACGCACTGTAGAAAAATTGTTGGAAGAGCAAAGAGCACGTCGGCTTCGTGCAGATATTGTGCATATAGAATGCAAATGCAAAAGGACTATATGGAATGTGAGTACATATGTTGTATATGTGAACATATTGTAATAATATAAATATTCAAAATCAAAATATTTAACCATATTTTTTGAATTAAGCCATGTCTTAGGCTCGGCAGTTTTTCTTGAAGCAGTTCTCTTCAATTCTCTTTTAAAACTGAGGTCTAATCGTCGCTTTCGATAACGAGCTGCTGCGATCACGTTTTTTAGTTTGAGATTATGACATTCGCTATCGAACAATGTAATAATATGGTACGATATCGAATGCCATAGTCTCAAACTGGGGGCAAATCACGGCATTCGAAACGACTCGTAATTTAAAAATATTTCAATAGTTTATATGGAAATATTTTTAAATTACGAGTCGTATCGAATGCCGTGATTTGTCCGATTTGACGATTAGACAGACCCCTGCTCATTTGTTTACACACAGATGGTTTCTTGTTAAATTTTCCTATTGTTTTAATGCAGCGAACGAAATAATAAAAGAGAATTGAAGTAACTTTTCGGTACAATTTTTACATATTTATAAATTAAGAATCAACAATGTATTACAATAATTTATTCGATACGATTCGAATTTTTAAAATGTTTCCATATAAACTCTATTGAAATATTTCTTAATTTCATTCGATAACGAGTGCCGTAATTTGCCCCTTTTTGTCACTATTTTCATCGCTTGAATATACGTTGGATGTTAACACACATTTTGCTAGGAGCACAACTGGGACGAACGACGAATTTTTCGGTGCGAACTTTCGTTATAAAAAATAAAACACATTCGTGCATAAGAAAATGAACACAACACCGCCGTCGAACGAAATTCGTCGTTCTTGGCGAACTCTAAGATAGATTTATTTCTATTTTGTACGCCGATTTGTTTGACATTTAAAGTATAAATTTCTCAAAGCGAATTGAGCTTAATATACCTTGTATGAGTTTGCCTTGTTTATTACATATCAATTTTATTTCAGCTTTAGGTCTCTCTCTTTTTTTTTAATTATTGATATTTCGCTGAAATTGTGTAGATCTTCTTGAAATAATAAAATTATTTTAAAATTAAATTTCTCAAGAAGATAAAAAATCACATTAATTAATAAAAATATTTCATTCAACATATATGTAAGAATTTAAAATACTAGACTTAAACACGATTAAGAAATTATTCCTGATTAATTAAATCATATTTTGTAGTACTTGTATTTAAAAAAAAACACAAATAATGCCAAATACATCATTTGTAAATTGCTTTTAAATATATTTTTCAAGTTGTTGAATTTGAATAATTTTGTTCATGTTAACACGCAAAAAAAATGGGAAAAATAAAATTTCAACGAGAAAACAACTGGCTTCGAAATGCGGATATGTCACTAATTATTTATTTTTTTCGAGAAAATTATTTTCCGTGGGAAATAAATTAATGATTGTTGGGCTGTATAGATCTTATTCATAAATTTATTTAAAATTATTTTAAAGTCGAGTTTACACATACATATGTATTAAAAACAAATTTTTTTATTTTATGAATTACATTTTCTGTTCTTATTTGGTTAATAACAATAGACCTTCATGTATGTTCTCTTATTTTAGGCAACCTTGCAGGAAAATTTGCCGCATTTATTGAAAATTTCTATTACAGGTAAGTTAATTAATAACCTAAACTAGTACATTGTTTATATTCAGAATCTTGTGCGTTTGTGATTGCAAATTTGCGAATGTTAACGTGTCTCAGTCAATTATGCGCAGGACTTTAGTTTTCGTCAGCCTTTTACAAGAGTTAAAAAAATTTTTGAAATAGCATAGAATTCATTTCATAACGAAAAGCTTGTTTAATTCAAACTTTAAAACTACTCTCAAGTTAAATACATACATATAACTATAATTATAATTTTTTTTTTAATATCTAGGCTAGAAAAATTATTCATGCCTTGTTTTAAAGGTATTATAATGGTACTTTAACGGCTATAAAAATAAAAAAGGTTTTCACAATTATAGATAATTTTTTACAATCCGCGATTCATGATGCTGTAACTAAGAAAATGCTATTCTTAAAGTTAAATAAAATATACCTATTAATGTTTAACCCCTCCGCTATGTCGTCACCAAATCTCTATATGGGTACTCGTACAGGTTTCTGAGTTATACGGCCCTGTTCTGTAAATCAAAACTAATAGTGGTCTCGCAGACGTGTTTTTATATCATATACGATAATTTTCTTTTGAAACTTTATCTAATAGAAAAATTTTAAAAAAATCAGTAAAAATGCTACTATTATCGGAGTTAGTTTTAAAAAAATCGTGCGATTTGAAATCAACTCGATTTTACAGAACAGGACCGATACATAAAATGTTTAAACAAAGTAGAAAAATTTATTAAATTTTTAGTATATCGAGCCTTATTTTCGATTTCAGATTTCGGAGTTGATTATGTGTCGGATTCATCTTCATATGAGGACGATGCATCTTTTGACGATGAAGGTAAGTTTAAAGATGTATGTAGTCATATCGTAGCTATGGTAATTGATTATTTGAAATTTATGTACAATATGAAGTTAAAAACGAGCCTCGGCTTTCAAAGTTAAAAAACAAATGGTTAACCGGTTATTTTGATGTTGCCAAAAATGCAGCTGGTTAGTAATTTTGATATTTTACTCAGGTTAGGTTCGCATAGGTTGAAAAGAGGCACAATAAGTCCTCTTTCACACACGTCAGGCTTAACTCGTCTAGTCTTGAGTTTTTAAGAGAGAGAGGACAATAGAATGAAGGGGGTACAGACTTGACCCTACCAGTCAGGTTTTTTTTTGTTTGTTTTGTTTTGTCATTCGTAATACTCTATGACAATGCAAATTGACGAAACAAGCTTGATAGTGTGTATGAACGCAAATGCAGATTAAAAATTTTATTAGCTTACGGGCTTGCTCGGGGTTTTGAAGTGTTTCGTAACAGTACTTGCGGTGCCTTTTCTACTTCTTTTACATCACTTTTTTTACTTCGTTTTTATTTTAGAGAATAATAATAATATAATGGGTTATTTAATATTACTTTAGATAGGTATGTGTTTAAAAATAACTTCTTTAAACCAGAAAAAATATATAATTATTATATATTATTATATTATATGTTATTATTATAAATATATAATATAATAAAATATATACTTTGGAAGTAATTAAGAACTGGTTTCTAAAGAATTTTCTTTTGCTGGAATATATTGCAATTACCCCTAGTTTTTAACTTAATATTTAAGTACGTAGTTAGCTAATTATTACTTAAAATTAAGTTGTATTTAAATATGGTTTAATTTTTTCAGTGGTTAGTTCTTATTAAATTACGTTGAGAGTACGGCAGCCCTAAAAAATTTAATAGTATTATGGAAAGCTTTCCAATCAACAACTAAAAAAAAAAATTGGTTTATCAACATGTAGCAAACTAAAATTGCTTAAAAACGTATTTTATGAAACCAAACGAGCATCAGAATGCATTTTTCTATTTATTTATTCCATGATATGAAACAATATATTGTATATGTTATATATTTATGAAAATTAAACGAAATTCTTTTTAATACGACCACATGATGTTTTCAACACGACCACATGATGTTCATGTGATTGTTTGCAATAAACATACACACGCACAAAAACATATGGTATGCTCGTAAAACTTAAATATGATTTAAATACACTAGGTTGGGCATGTGAATACTATTTAAATATGCACTAAAAAATACAATTTCGTATTTAAATATAACTTATAAATAATTACAATTTGATTTCCAATTCAAAAATTAGTCCTTAGTGTCCGACCAAAGGTGCTTTTTAAATTAACGGCCTGTCCAATGATGTCGACAGCAAGCGTTCGTTCGATTACTTACATAGATTTTCAATACAAGTTGTCGATCAAACGTTTTCTGTCGACATCGAAGGTTGAGGCCGTAAAAGAAAGAAATTGCCCCATCAAATCCAATTCATCGTTCAGATACAACTTGAAGCAGTAAATTTTTTGTACAATCTTATAAAATTAATCATTTCAGATTACGAACTTGGGTATGAATCACCTTTCGACTCTGAACATCATGACTTTGATGGTAAATTTAATTTATTTTATTTATGTTTAACATTTATTAATGTACTAATAATCCCAAATTATTATTTTACTTATTCAGTGAAATATTTTTTTATTAAAAATACATTCAAATTGATTATTGAGGGGCTAGCTGGATCCTATGCGCATTTCACTGTTGCTAATGCAGATCATCAGTGAACCTTTACCAAAAAATTTCATAGAACAACTAGAGAAGTTATATTAAACTTCCATTTAAACAAATGACAATTTCAACTAACTAATATCATAGTTGAAACAAGAACTTAATAACCAAAATGTTTTTTATTTTCTTATTTTACCATTGCTACATGGCTGACTTTTTCAGCTCGAATTGTAGTTGTAAGAAGTATATAATGAAAGTAAATGTAAAAAACAACAATTACTATTCATTGTTTTAGCAAGAATCAATTTCAATGTACGAGATGCATATTTAGTAAAAAATGTTTTACTGAATAATTAAAATAATAATTTGGGTGATTTTTAAATAAAAAGAAAGAAATGGTCCATCGAACAAAATTAATCGTCCGGACACAAGTTGTAAGCAGTAAGTTTTATTACATAATCTTAATAATTTCAGATCAGATACTTGGATTTGATTGGGCTTTTGAAGGACTGTATGGCTTTTAAGGTAAATTTAAATATGTACGTATTCATATCGAGGTCGGAGCGATAAATTATCGTAAGCATCAGCTTTATCGACATTTTATAAAAACCAGTTTTCGTATATTTAAAGTTTGAAAACGGGTTTCGGGTTTCAAAATTATAAAGTTACAGTTATGGTTCGATTTTTTTTAATAAAGAAAAATATTTTACAATAAAAAATACTTCTACTTTATTCGATTCTTACGAAACTTGTAGAGAGACACTTGGGGGCTCTCAAAATGGCAAGATCTTCCATTTAGAAAAGTAGTCGTGGATTCTACCCAACTGATTCCTACGAAACGTGTCACATATTTCAAGCTTCAATGTATTTTTAACCGATATGGTGGAGGTTATCAATTCGTCTGTATTTTTTTTATGTGTGCCACTTCGGCAATTTTTAGATCGATTTTATAAATTATTTTTTATTTGAACTTTATGTACCCACACCTTGGCATTTTTTAATGATACAATCTTACAATATTATATTTTTAATGTTTCTACTTAAGCGATTCTTACGAAACTTGACACACACCCACGCTCATTAAATTTTAGTCTTATTATATACTTCTACTTATCTGATCCCCACGGAACTTGGCAAACATTTTGGGTTCTTACTAGTGTTGTTAATTATTCGTCTTATATATTTGTTCGAACGAAATTTAATGTTTTTTTTTCTTGTTCGAACAGACGAATAATTTTGAACTTTTGTTCGAATATTCGAATGAACAAAGAATAAAAAATGTATCCGAATAGTTTTAAAAAAGTTTTGCAAAAAGCGACCCTCATGTGTATTAGTTTATTTTTTTCTTATTAACAAGCGAAAAATAATTCATTACATAAGAAAACCAAATAATTTTCATAACAAACGTATAAATATTAATAAATAGAAGTTTTAATAACAAAAAGTTTAAATTGTATAAACCTTCCACGCAGTTGAAGCTGTAGCATAAGCTAAGAACTCTTATGTTCCACTAATATTATTGAGGTAACAGAACAGCAAATATAGACTACATAGTAGATAAACGATCACGTCACCTTTCAAATGAAAAATGCCAAATTAAAATCGATCAAGCCGCTTGCGAGTTACGGCGTCAAAGACACACAGATTTAACACTATCGATCAAGTCACCTTTCAAACAAAAAAAAAACTAAATCAAAGCATTTGGTCTATACGTGAACTCGCTCATAAAAACAGATACACAGGCACACACTACAAACTTATAAAACCACCTTGTTTTGGTCGGGGGTTAAAAACCGAAACGAAATTAGTTAAAAAGTATAGGTATTTATACACATTTACAAAAATTTTTTAATATGTCATTGATTTCTTTTAAAAAATCATTTAAAAACTCCAGATCCATCAACTTTTTACTCGTAACTTTCAGACGATTCTTTTTTACTTTTAATAAAAGAACAAGTAGAAAAGTTCTTTCGCAAATTGTTAATGTTACCTCGTTCAATAATTCGATTCCTAAGGCTTTTTATTAGAGAAAAGCAGTTGTTTTTTCTAACATACAAACAAGCTTACACAATAATGTCATGCACAAGACCATTTATAAGAACTTTCAAGACATGAGAGATTTTTCAAATGCTTTACTACAGCGAAATATTCTAAAACAAACGCTAAACAACACTGTTGGCAAGACAAACTGAAAAAATGTCTTGCCAACAGTGTTGTTTAGCGTATGTTTTAGAATATTTCGCTGTGGTAAAGCATTTGAAAAATCTTTCATGTCTTGAAAGTTCTTATAAATGGTCTTGTGCAGGACTTTATTACATAAGTATTTACAATTTGGAGTATTTTGATTACTTAAAAGGGCTATTAGACAGGCATACTTGTCTTAAGACATGTACGATGGCATACCAAGTCTCACTGTCTAATAGCATGTATACGAGTACGTTAGACATGTAAGTTGGTTTTCAACAATTTTTGATTTAATATGAAGTATGCCGTCAGCGTTCGATAGTGTAATAGCAAAACCCAAAGTATGCCATCGTACATGTCTTAAGACAAGTCTGCCTGTCTAATAGCCCTTTAACATCCTATTCTTAACAATTTAAAAAGTTATGAAATGTAAAATACTTTTTATACAAAGTAGTTAGGAAATTGTTCGAATATTCGACAAAAATGATTCGAATAATTTTTCATTCTAAATTGAAAATATTTGTTCGAATGACAACACTAGTTCTTACCCCTAGTTTTTAACTTAATAATTAACTAAGTACGTAATTAGCTAATTTTTATTTAAAATTAAGTTGCAATTAAATACGATTTAATTTTTTCAGTGGTTAATTAAAGTTCTTATTACTCGTAAATTACGTTGAAAGTACGGCAGCACTGCAAAATTTCCAAAGAACAGCTGTTTAACATAAACAAAAAAGTTAGGTTATCAACATGTAGAAAATTAAAATTGCATAAAAACTCATTTTATGAAATCAAACGAACATCACAATGCATTTTGCTATTACTTTATTCCATGATATGAAACTTTATATTGTATATGTTATATATTTATGAAATTTTAACGATTTTTTTTTAATACGATCACATGATGTTTTCAACCTGACCACATGATGTTCATGTGTACGTTTTTAATAAACACACACACGCACAAAAACATATGGTATGCTCGCAAAACTTAAGTATGATTTAGGGCTAATAAATCAGTCAATGATTATTTGTATTTTATTTTTAAATCTTATTTAAACACAAAAATTTGTTTCTCACTGCAGAATTAAATCAAACTTAAACAGCCAACACTGTAGATTTAAGTGTTGTTTAAATTTTACAAACACACCATATGTTTTGTGCATGTGTGTGTTTTTTGAAGGCACGTACATGAACATCATGTGGTCGTATTAAAATGAGTTTCGTTTAATTTTCGCAAATGTACAACAAATGTAACACATATTTTCATATCATGAAATATATAAATAGAAAAATGCATTCTGATGCTCTTTTTGTATCATAAAATGTGTTTTTGCTATTTCACTTTTCTGCAAATTGATAAATCAACTTTCTTATTTATATTGAACAGCTATTTTTTGGAAAGCTTTCCATAATATTTGGAAATATTGTAGTGCTACCGTACTTTCAACTTAATTTGATAATAACTTTAATTAACCACTGAAAAAATGAAAGTGTATTTAAACACATTTTAATTTTTAATGAAAATTAACTTAAACAATATTTAATTATTCATTGATTTATTAGCCATTAAATACACTAGGTTGGGCATTTAATTATTATTTAAATATGACCTAAAAACCACAATTTCGTATTTAAATAGAACTTATAAATAATTACAATTTGATTTCCAAGTAAAAAATTAGCACTTAGTGTCCGACCAAAGGTGGTTTTTAAATGAACGTCCTCTCCCACGATGTCGACAGCAAACGTTCGTTCGATTACTTATGTACATATATTTAAAACAAAAAAAAATCTCTTATTTTATTGTTGTTTTCAATACAAGTTGTCGATCGAACGTTTTCTGTCGACATCGAGGGTTGAGGCCGCAAGAGAAAGATATCGTTCAGATACAAGTGTAAGCAGTAAATTTTATTATACAATCTTATAAAATTAATCATTTCAGATTACGAACGTGGGTATATATCACCTACCGACTATGAACCTTATCAGTTTGATGGTAAATTTAATTTATTTTATTTATGTTTATAATTTGTTAACGCACTAATAATCCCAAATTATTATTTTACTTATTCAGTAAAATACGAGTATTTTTATTAAAAATACATTGAAATTGATTATTGAGGGGTTAGCTGGATCCTATGCGCATTTCACTCTTGTTAATGCAGATCATCAGTGAACTTTTACACAAAAATTTCTTAGAACAACTAGAGATGTTATGTTAAACTTCCATTTAAACAAATTTTCAAGTTCAACTAAGGCTGAGTTTATATCTGGCATTTCTACTGTGTCATTTGCCCAAAAAAGCGTAACCAATGAAAAACTGTTTGATTCAGACACGCATTTATTGATTTAAACAGTTTCCAATCATGTTGGATTTTATAAAATTGTCTATTAGTTATGGATAGAACTATTTAATTCAATAAATACATGTCTGAATCAAACAGTTTTTCATTAGTAATTAGTGGTTACGCTTTTTTTACGCTTGTGTGGCATTTGGCACACCAATCTAAACCCGGCCTAACTAATATCATAGATAAAACAAGAACTCAATAATCAACATGTTTTTTATTTTCTTATTTTACCATTGCTAAAGTAAATGTAAAAAGCAACAATTACTATCCATTGTTTTAGCAAGAATCAATTTCAATGTACGATGTATATTTAGTAAAAATTTTTACTGAATAAGTAAAATAATAATTTGGGTGATTTTTAAATAAAAAGAAAAAATGGTCCATCGAACCAAATTAATCGTTCGGACACAAGTTGTAAGCAGTAAGTTTTATTACATAATCTTAATAATTTCAGATCAGGAAATGGGACGTGATATGGCTTTTGATATCTATGGCTTTTAAGGTAAATTTAAATAATAACGTATTCATATCGAGGTCGCAGCGATAAATTATCGTAAGCATCAGCTTAATCGACATTTTATAAAAACCAGTTTTCGTATATTTAAAGTTTTCGGTTTTCAAAATTAAAAAGTTGCAGTTACGGTTCGATTTTTTTTTTTATAAAAAAATATTTTAATTGTAAAAAAAAGACTTCTACTAATTCGATTCTTACGAAACTTGTGGAGAGTTACTTGGGGTTTCTCAAAATGGCATGATCTTCCATTTAGAAAATTAGTCGTGGCTTCTACCCAACCGATTCCTACGAAACGTGGCGCATATTTCAAGGTTTTCTATTTCAATGTATTTTTAACCGAAATGGCAGAGGTTATAAATTCGTCTGTATTTTTTATGTTTGCCATTTAACTCGGCAATTTTTAGATCGATTTTGTAAATTATTTTTTACTTAAATTTTATGTACCCTTGTACCTTGGGCTTTTCTAATGATACAATCTTACTTACACTTAAAAATATTTAATATTATATTTTTAATGTTTCTACTTAACCAATTCGTACGAAACTTGACATTAAATTTTAGTCTTATTATATACTTCTACTTATCTGATCCCCACGGAACTTGGCAAACAGTTTGAGTTCTTAGAATGGCATAATCTTGTGCTTAAAAACTGGGCAGGGCCATGCCTATTAAATCTTTTACTTTAACGATTCTTACGAAATTTGATAAAAGTGAAAGTGGCGAAATCTTGCATTTAGTGGTTGGAATCACTAATATTTGCAAAAGTGGGCGTGATCACATCCCTGAAAATTTAAAAGTATAGCTAAAAAGTTAAAAATAAAGATTTTTAAAGAAAGTTTTACATACTTCAAAAATAAGTACAAAAAAATATAAATATTTATATACTCGTACATATAAAAATAGTTTATGTGTAATAAAGTCCTGCACAAAAGCATTTATAAGAACTTTCAAGACATGAGAGATTTTTCAAATGGTTTACTACAGCGAAATATTCTATAAGAAACACTAAACAACACTGTTGGCAAGACATTTTTTTCAGTTGTTTGTCTTGCCAACAGTGTTGTTTAGCGTTTGTTTTAGAATATTTCGCTGTAGTAAAGCATTTGAAAAATCTCTCATGTCTTGAAAGTTCTTATAAATGGTCGTGTGCAGGACTTTAATATATAAGTAAACTCATAAATATGTAAATATAGAATGTACTAACCTGATTGGCACCAACTTTGAATATCACTATAGGAAATGCATATAAAAATTTTTGATTTAACTGAGTCGAAACTATTTTTAACCTTTGTGCTTATTTTTAAAGTCGGTTTAATATTTTTTTTTAAAAGCTTTATTAAGAAACATTCAATATGTTAGTGAGCAAGTAAAATATTCCAGTATTCCACACGTTTTAAAAACGATCGGTTTGAAATCGTTTTGAAAACGATCGTTTTCCATCGCACACCTGATTCATTTTTGCTAAAAGTGCGATGAAAATATTCTAATAATTTCGAAAAGAAGCAAAAAGTAAAAAACATAATTTAGTTTCTCAGTTTTTCCAAGTCGAACGAGGGCTTAGTTAATAAAAAGAAAAAACTTACTATAATTTAGAGCTAAGGCAATCGATCCATTTGAAGGAATACACTTACATAAATTTATATAAACAGAAAAATAAAAAATGTATCTCTTTTTGTCACAGGTCTCAACTAATTCGTCCATTGGTAAAACAATAACTGAAAGTATTCTACTCAAATTTTAAACTTGAAACACCGATTAAAGGTTCACTAGTAATTAAAAGGTAAAAGATTAAATAACTAAAAGAAATAAATATAAGTATAATGTTAATATAATGTTTTTTACATAATATAAAACTTGAATTTTTTAATTATATATCTACATGTAGTCACCTTAAATGCAAACGGACGTACATAACTACACATAAATTCGGAATTGAGTTTTTGATGATTGATTATGGTTCATTTTATCAAAATACATGTTCACGCAAAAATTTAGAGCTCTGCGATCAAAAATGGCGAATTTATTAAAGAAATTCAAACTGATGTAATTACGAGTGCAACTATTTATTATTGTAAAGAACGTAACTAACATAAAAGCTTAAATATATACAAAAAAGGAAAGTATGCATACTACAAGTAAATTTCGAAGAACATTTTCAAGAATACTTTATTATTATTGATTTTGCAACGTTTATTTTTTTTGTTTCTCCTGTAAAAAATGTAAAAGTGTAGTTAAATCCGTTTGCATTTAAGGTGACTATATATTTTATTATTTATTTATTTAATTAGAGTAAGGTCCT
Organism: Tachina lurida; assembly: GCA_944452675.1. NCBI lineage: Eukaryota > Metazoa > Arthropoda > Insecta > Diptera > Tachinidae > Tachina > Tachina lurida. The sequence goes on along the minus strand of OX101756.1, from coordinate 30,204,112 downwards.
AATTGATTAAATCACATCACCAAAGGGACATTTATATGTTCACCTTCATTCCATTTGTCAACATCGATGGCAAGTCAATACAATAGCAAAACATTGGGGCTCGCCAACTCGCTCTCGGGAACAAAATTACAGTTGATGTCTGTTCTCTAAGGTCTAGAAAATAGCATGAGCCTGTCAATAGCAGTCAGTTGTTTTCGAAAACGGGTATACAGGCCCCAAATTTTTGGTATTGTCACGACGATGTTGACAACTGGAATAAGGGATTTTATCAGCCATGTCACAGAGTTCAATTTCTATCGGAAACGGAAATGCATCCACCTTAAGATGTCAAACCCTAGCCGGATCATTCCCGAGCATACCAGCGCCCCCAACGGTCTGGACACAGCTGATAAATTTCCATATTTTAGTTTTCTTTATAAGACACCATCTCCTACAAAAATTGGATGGATTGAATTCCGTTTCCGAACGCAATTGAACTCTGTGACATGGCCGTATGTTTAATTTTATTCCGAAAGGAAACAAATCCATGCTTTGTTCATAATTTTGATAATTTGTACGAAAAACAAATTTTCAAAAAAACATGTATGTAGTTGAATAGCAAGGGTACAACAATCTTGATCGCATTTAAATAATTGCGGTGTCGCGAGAGTTATTCTTCAGCTAAGATCTGCTTTACGCCGGTAGCTTTTTAATAAAAGAGTTCTGGGGAGCAATGTTGCCAAGTAAGCAGGTTATTCACAAAACATGACACTCTGAAAATAATAACTAGGATAGGCCTGTGGTCTAAATTAGACCACTTGACACGTATGTATGTATGTATGTGTTTATTTATTACAAAACATGTGAGTACATGTGTGTACAAAAGAAAAACCAAACAGATTTTTTTTTTCAAGTACATTTAAATCGCCTTTTTACCACTTTTATGCTAAGAAATTTATATTTTGCATATCCATGCAAAAATACATTTTGAATCATATCGAGTCTTATTTTCGATTTAATCGTAAGCGGTACAAATTATATTTTTCAGGAGGATTTTTTTTTATAATATTCAAATTAGTTTAACATACGTAAATAGTCGCTTACGATAAAATTTTTCAGCCCTTATCTTAAAAGTTATCAACAATTTTGGCACTTCGTTCTAAACTATGGGTAGGGCCATAAAATTTTAATTTCAATGAAAAAGGATATTTTCGATAACATTTCGCTTACGATAAAATCAAAAATACGGCTCGATATATGTATGTTTCACCAATATTCGTGGACGATACTTAAAAGTGTGCTACAAAAAACTGTATTATTATCTAGCCGTAACAACTAAAATAAATTCAGTAAAGTGCGACTTTGACTCGCGCACGAAGGGTTCCGTACGTTGGGCTTTGAGCATTTTTTAATACAGTGTTTTTTACGTTTTTTCAGCTGAAATAGTGTTTTTTTTATTATTTTTCTCTTTTTTCTCGTTTTAACGATTTTTTAAATTTTGGCGATTTTTTTTAATTTTGGCGATTTTTTTTTAATTTTGACAATTTTTTTCATTTTGGCGATTTTTTTTTCATTTTGGCGGTTTTTTTCATTTTGGCGATTTTTTTTCATTTTGGCGATTTTTTCATTTAGGCGATTTTTTTTCATTTTGGCGATTTTTTCATTTTGGCGATTTTTTCGGTTTTTCGCGATTTATTTTCGATTTAGAAATTTTTTTTAATTTGATGCTTTTTTTCGTTTTGGCGATTTGTTTTTTTGATTTTAACGATTTTTTTTCGGTTTGGCGATTTTATAATTTTGAGATTTTTTTGTTTTACCGTTTTTGAAAATTTCAGGAAGTTTGCTCTTACGGTTTCCAAAATACAGCAAGTTTTCAAAATTACATAGTCGAAATTACAATAACTGATGGTACACCCTTTAATTAAATTTTTTTAAATTTTAGTGTTAGTTGTTGTAGTCTGTATAAAAATACACGAACTTTACAAATTTCAAGTGCATATACATCCAATTGTGTGTATATTAGATGAAATTTTAAAATTTTTCGTTGCTCGTTTTGGCACACCCTTTAATTTCCAACTCTCATGTATTTGTTGTTGTAGCGGCCAAGGGTCCCATGTAATATACATACATACATACAATTGTATGTATATTACATGGGATTTTAAAATTTTTCGTTGCTCGTTTTGGCACACCCTTTAATTTCCAACTCTCATGTATTTGTTGTTGTAGCGGCCAAGGGTCTACACACTCTGTCCAAATTTCAGGTCCGTAGCTCTTACGCTTCTCGAGAAAATACCCTGTGACGGACAGACGGACAGACGGACAGACGGCCAGACGGACAGACGGACAGACGGACAGACGGCCAGACGGACAGACGGACAGCGTAGCGAAAACAATAGGGTTCCTTTTTCACCTTTGGTGTACGGAACCCTAAAAAGCTTAAGCGACCCATTTTTTGGACTACGTTTTTTTACGAAAATCGATTATTTACGATCGCAAATAATCGATTTTGGTCAAATAATTAAGTTTGAAAATTATGTCGCTAAAGCTTTTTTGGAGGTTATGGCCCGATATAAGATAATAATTTCGATGTCAGTACTTTTATGGGCCGAAGTTATTGTAAGTTATTTTGACATTTATATTTACCTGTTGCTTCACTTTCCGTTAGAATAAAACATTAGAGATTTTATTCTTTTCAACAATACTTATATTTTGTATACATATAATTGAAATTAACACAGAACAAAAATTAACAAATAAAGTAATATAGAATAGAATATAGATTTCAAAACCTAATTCGTTGTGTTTGTTTTTTTTTTTTTGTATTTCTTTTAATTATGAAGGATTTATTTTGTAATTATTATATAATTAAATTTGTTAGTAGGAATTTGAAATTGGAATAATTTTCTTTTAGGTTTTTAATTATAGCTGAATGCAATCATTTCTTTCAGGCAAAATGTTTGCCCTTACAATCTTATAGATATGTGATGGAAATCGATCGATTTGAAATCGCGCGATTTCACAAACCTAACAATCGACAAATTGTCAGTACAAATCGCATGATGCAGCGAAATCTAATTTTAAATTTGAGTACAATAAAAAAGTATCAATAAATAATTCACAGCTGAGTGGAATTTGTTTTTTGAAATCGATCTATTTCCATCACATACCAGAATATGTAGAAAAAAAAACTACGCACATATTTATAAGCATTTTTGTACAGGCAAAACTTTTGTCTAAAACATATAGTTTAAAAATTTAAATCTTAATAAATTTAGTATCGCATAAGCGAGTAATTTTATAATATATTTTATTGAAATTTAAAATTAAATTGACTGTTATAATTGCACTAGAAAAAGCTTAATATTTTATGATTCATAAAAAACACATTTATCGTGGTTGTTGGCATTTCTCGATTTCGGCTATGACAATTTTTTCTAATAGATTAAGGAACATCGCAATGTTTTTTTTCTTTAATCTAGCACCAAAATGTATTCGAAGTCGAAGTACGAGTACGTCAATCACGATAAGGCCCAATATTTTTCAATACATATTTATTTTAAAGTAAGTTTTTTAAATTAATATTTGCACTAAACTAAATTTTTATTTTGTTTTTTCTATATACATACATATGTATATGTATGTTATTTTTTGACTACATGATAAATTATTGTACTCGTAATAAGGTTTATATATGTACATATGTATATGTATATTATTTCGTGATTCATTTTTAACTAAATGTTAGCTCTTAAGTAATATTATACCAAAATATGCATACCCAATTTTATAATCTGTTAACATAATGTCTTAAAAAGATAAAGTAATAGTGAGACATTCAGCCTGATTACGGTGACGTACATATATCGACTACGCTTTGTACTAGATTAAATAACACAACAAAGTTTTGCTTTAATCTAGTACTAGGTATAAGCGATCGCCAAACGCGATCAGTCTAACTAATCTTCCGGAACTTTGTTAAGCAAAGAAGCTTTCTATAAAAGTAATTGTAATTGTAAATGAAATACCGAAGTATGTAAATTTGTTTGACATAAAGTCTTTATTAAATTTGAAAATTTTTGGTTAAGCATTTGGTGTATATTAGGGATGCCAATCCCGGGATTTCTTTTTCGGGATTCCTTAGCAATTTTTATATAAAAAACTTAATAGATTAATATTTTCGTTGATTTTATGGTATATTTTTATAATATTTAAAAGTTCCATACAATTTTATACGTGCAGTTTTAACAATTTAATGACTATTCGTGGCATATTTGTTATAAATTCACAACAAGTGCAAAATAAATTAACTACTTTCTCACGGTTATTTTCATCAATGGTGATACAATATACAACTAAGAATTATTTTGAAAACGAAAAGAAGCATATGAGCTTTGGAAGGAAAATAATTTATTTTTTATTGCGTCTTATTCTATATTATAAGGCCAATTATGAATAAAATGCCATGAGAAATTTTGCCCGGGGAATAATTTCAAACAGTAGCAAATAATAGGGAAAACAAAAAAAAGTTATGGAAAAGGGAGATATTTCTTGCGGAAATTTATTCATAATTGCAGTGTATAACTCTGTATATCGACTCTTCAACCCTTATCCACTTTTCGGTAACAATTGAGTACTATTGACAGCTCCTTACAATTGAAGTAGAAAATAAAAAGTCGGGTTGACGTAAAAGCGAGAAATATTTACAGAATAATGCGTACTATTTTGTCTAAAAAATTACTCTAGTGTAAATGTATGTTTTTTTACATTGCAGTTCAAAATTATTTTTGTTAGACCGTTTAGGTCGTTTTTGACACAAACCTATGACCTATTTAAATTACATGGGTTTGATCAAAGGTTTGTGTCAAAAATGACGGACTGAATGAGTTCGACTCAATTATAGTTTTATTCGAGTTGCAGAGTAGAAGGACAGCACACTAATAAACCATACTCCTCTTAGCGAACTTAGGACTACATATGTATCTGTTGAACTTGCAGAAAACAACTTATGTATGAATTTAAAATTTTTCAGTAGAACAAAAATACTGTTCAAACTTTTAGTGGCATATTCATAAAAAATATTTTAGGCTTATTAAGCGCTTATTTGACGTATTTCTGTGGGAAATTTGTCAAATAAACCTGTAATAAACCTAAATTTTTTTTTATGAATACGGCGGTTAATGTATGTGCCTACAAAAATGTGATCATTAGACGTAATTTATAGAATTTGATTATTATTATCGTTGTCATAGTAGTGACGAAATCGATTAAAAAAATAGGCAATGCCTGGTATATGTAACAACCGTAATGGCTACTTGTTGGTCAATCGCAATTAAAAAAACGTTAATAGATATATTTAAAAAAACAATAATGCTGCATCTAAAATTTTCGTAAATCAACTTAAGCGATAGTGCTAAAAGTCCACAGATATGTACATTCGTTTTGATTTAGATTATAGAAAAACATTTATATTGAAAGCAAAAACAAGTTTTCATATTTTCAGTATAAATTCTCTAACATCAACTTAAAATTGGTTGACAAAAATTCTTTCGATTTTTATTTCATACTAGTATTAAAATATTGTTAACTTTAAAGACAAATGTTTAATGAGATATTAGCAACATAAAAACTTTTAAAATGCATAAAATTTGTTATTAAAGTAATATTTATTAAAAAAAAAATTATTTATTTTACCAAAAAATTTTAGATCCCGAAATCTCGAAAATCCCGGAATCCCGAAAAATCCCGGGATCCCGAAAATCCCGCAATCCCGAATATCCCGGGATTTCCAAAAATCGATCCCGATTAGCATCGCTAGTGTATATGCATTTCAATACATTAAAATTATGCAGTTTCATTCTTTAATTCGTTAATCTGAAAATTAATTCAGCTCAAGATAAGTTGCGTTAGACGATTTTTATTGGTATCTTATACTTGTTAGCATTGCCCCACTGAACATCGAATATGGCAACGTTTCTTTTGTTTAATGTTATCAACCAAAACAGCATTATTTTCTTCAAAGAAGAAGAAGAAGTTTAATGCTTATAATTCATTTTGTGGTTGTTGGATAAGAATGTAGTATATTTTGTGAAGAAAGTGCGCGTAATTTTTTGTTTATATTTTCAACACCTGTGTGAATGTTATACTACATATGAGTGTGTTCAATACAATAAAAAGTGAAAACAAATAATCGACAATTTTCATCATAGTGCCTTGTCTACCTCACCACAATTCTTTTGGATGGAACTCGCAACATAACCCATTTAATGAACAAGTTCTACAACTACCACTCGCTGTAAGTGAATAAAATTTTTATGTTATTTTAAAATTAAACAAACTAGCTAGCTACCTTTCAAAACGTGTCTTTAAGATGCGTTAATTATTTGTTGAGCACGTACATAGGTAGGTGCAGTGAGCTTAGAAAAAGTCGAACTCGGCGAAATATCCTATAATGTCACTTTAAATAAGGTTAGGCTGAGTTTACATCTGGCATTTCTTGTGTGTCATTTGCCCAAAAAAGCGTAACCAACTAATTACTAATGAAAAACTGTTTGATTCAGACATTTATTTATTGATTTAAACAGTTTCCAATCATGTTGGATTCTATAAAATTGTATTTTAGTTATGTATGGAACTATTTAACTTAATAAATACATGTCTCAATCAAACAGTTTTTCATTAGTAATTAGTGGTTACGCTTTTTTTACGCTTGTGTGGCATTTGGCACACCGATGTAAACCCGGCCTTAAGGTTGTAATTATCGGAAATGCTAAAACGAAATTTATCGGCCATGTTCTGTAAACCGATTGCGAGTAAATTTCTCGTTTTTCAAAAATACATAAATAATGGCCTCATTGATGTGTTTTAAATCATACAAACTAAATTTATTTCAGGTATGATATTTCAAGCTCTAAAAAATAGAAAACTACAATAAAGTCTGAAAAAAATTCGCTATTAGTGGATTTAATTTTTCGAAATCGAGCGTTTTAAATTAGACTCGATTTACAGAACAGGCAGGTATAATAATGGTATTGTGTTAAATAAACCAATAACTAAAATTGGAAGTTTTCAAAGTTTTAAGAACTAAACTTAAAGTAGACAATTTTGAATAACCTAGGCAATGCAAGTCAAATATGAGCTGACCACTTCATTCAAATAAAAGGCATTTTTGTGAAGATTAATGTCCTTAAAATTTGGAGGATCGTTCGTGAATTATTGAGAGAACTATAAAAAAATTATGTTGATTATGGAAATATTAAATGTACATAACTATCGATTATATTGAAAATTTGCTCACATATTAGGGTTTCATACGGGCATTTTCTGCAAATCACAAATCATAGTAATTTCAAAAATATATTAAAATCTTATTTATCAAAGTCAATAGCGTATTATTAGGAATATTATGCGTATATGTATTACGAATATTTTATTTTTTTTATATAAGAAAAACTCAGCTGGCACCGTCTGTTCACTGGCAAGTTCAACGATGATTGAAAATTAACGATTGTGTTGAAACAGTTTTCATTTCGATGGGAATCTAAGAACTTAAACTCGAAAACTGGCCTAACATATTTTGCTGGAATAGAAAGTGAAACACTAGTCTGAATTTTAGTTGCATTTAAGACTGGGCAAGTTACTGAGCTTAAGAATAATACCAAAGTACATATGTACCTATTTATTTAACGCATTTAATCATACGTAGTACACATTTTTGAACTCAAAGCCTGCCTTGACGATAATTTGTTGCTTTGTTGCGCTTATATTGATCTCTGAAGCAAAAGTCAAAATTTTTACTTTGATTGAAGATAGGACTAAACCTATAAATCTACACTCTAGTCGCTAAAATTTCCAAACTCAGTCAAAAAATTACTCTGAATTCGAATAACTTGTTATTCTGATTTGAAAAATCTGCTTAAATGACGGTTCTAATCATAGCTGTTAAGCAATGATTAGTAATCGCAATGATTACTAATTCGATTACTTTTTTTTTTAAAGGTGAAGTAATTATTAAATTACGATTATATTCAGTTTCGCACGATTAGTAATTGATTACGATTACTAATAATGGAAAAGTAATCTGAATTACTTAAAATTACTAAAAATAATCAAAAGTAATAAAAAATAGTCCGATTACTTATAAGGGTTACTTTTGATTCTTTTTGATTATTAAGAATCAAAAGCAATCTTTGAAAGCAGTCGGATAACTTTTTGATTACTTTTGATTCTTTTTGGTTATTTTTAGAAATTTTAAGTAATTCAGATTACTTTTCGATTATTAGTAATCGTAATCAATTATTTATCAGCAATTCTTTTGAAGGCAATTATATAATCATTACAATTCCTTTCAAAATGTAATCTAATTGATTACTAATCGTAATCGAAATTTAACAGCTCTGGTCCTAATACAGATATATTTATGTACATATTTCATTTACATACATATCGATGGCTTAATATAAGAAAAGCGGAACTCGAATTTTTGACATTTTATAGGAGAAGCAAAAGACTTAAAAGAAACTAGAACGTTTACATGCAAAAATAATTTTTTAAGTGGCCATAAGTCCTTGATTTACAATTGTAACGTACCAAGATCTTCAAGGAGGATGCAAGTATACGTTGTCTCCCAGAAAACGTTAAAAACACGATTTCGAATAAAATTGAGATACGCCCTTTTTATATTAAGCCATCGATATGTAGTACGTAAGTAAATGTTTTGAAAATTTCTTCATAACCAATTGACTGCTTAGGTAATTTCCTATAATATACTTACAAACATACATATCTACTTTGTTAAAATACTGTCATAATACTTTAGTATAAAAAATTTAGTAATCGCTATCACCGCTTATAGCTTGATCATCATCATCGCCACCAACACCACCACCACCAGCTCTCTGCTCAGCATCATCATCATCATCATCAAGCATTTCGAGGAATGCTCGTGGTACCAAACCCTTTAATAAACCCTGTTTACCATACATGTAATCGGTATTTATAGGAGAACATTCAGCCACCAAAATAACCTTTGAAAAAATAAATAAATAACGGCTTAGGGCCTAATTCATAAAAAATATTTTATTAATCAAATTTCCATAGAAAATTTGTTTAATAAACCTCTTATAAAACAGAAATGTTTTTTATGATTAAGGCAGTTAGTTAGTAAATAAATGTTAAGGCCCACTGTTCTATATTCTAATATGCTTAATTAATGTCGTACTGTTTGTAAAAATAGACTCGCACAATTTGCACGCAATTTAAAAAATAACAGCCTTATGTATAATGAAAAACTGGCAAGAAGTTAACATAAATAAAGAAATCGAACTAGATGTTAACGAATTGCTCCACACAATTTGACTTTAAAAATCGACGAATAATGCGAGTATTAAGTCCCAGCGTGATTTTTAATATAAAATTGTGTGGCAAGACTCGTTAAGACCATGTTCCAGTTTGCCTCTTATGCTAACTTCAGGCCAGGTTTTCGTTATACATATTACATTAAAATTTTCAACACAATATTTATCTGAAAAAAATACATACAGTCGAACTTCTATAACTCGAAGCATCATTATCCCAAAAAAAACTTCGACTTACAGAGACTTCGAGTTACAGAAGAGTATGTGATTTGTTCTTTTAACGCTACTGCCAACCAAATTAGTTCGAGTTAGAGAAAATTCGAGTTAGAGAAGTTCGAGTTATGGAAGTTCGACTGTATGTACATATCTGTAAATCCGATTAGAGTTAATTTATTGATTTACCTCATTTGCGGTTAACGTTAGTTCCGTGTGATCTTTGGCATCGTAGTCACATAAAATTCTTGCTCTATTCATTCGATCTGCATTCACACTTATGGGTGCATTATTCATTGTTGTTTTATTATTAGATCTTGCAAAAGGATTCCCTCCTTGATCTACACCACCGGCTGACTGGCGTTGATCCATTTCAATTGGGTGATAAGGTGTAGGGCCTCCCAAACTTTATTGTTTCAGTTCGGTTAGTTCGTTTGTCGGATTGTAAGGATTTTCGTTTGAGTTTTTCATTGTGTCAAGTTTTGTTTATTTTGGGAAATTTTTGAGAATTTTTGTGTGTATGAAAAGGTAATGATTTTTTATGGGTTAATGTTTTATTTTATACAAAATGCTAGAAATATTTTGTTATTTCAATTTTAAACCATATTTAATCATTAATTAACAAAACATTTAATTTTTTTTATAAACTATAGAGAGTTCAACTCTGATGCTTAAAATATACATAGAAATAACAATTTTTATATGCTATATGTATATATTTTCTAAACTACTTTGCACACTGTTTTTTATATGTATAACTTGTATTAGACTTCTCATTAAGTTGTAATGAGCATCTGACACTTAAACTTTCTCTGAGAATCTGGCATTAGTACCAATGAAATTCCTTAATCAACGTCAATATACATATCGATGGCTTAATATAAAAAGGGCCTAACTCAATTTTTTCCGAAATCGCGTTTTTAATGTTTTCTGTGCGACAACGTATAATTGCATCCTCCTTGAAGATCTTAGTACGTTACAGTTCAAAATCAAGGACCTATGGCAACTTAAAAAACTATTTCTGCATGTAAATGCTTCGATTTTTTTCAGTTTTTTGCTTCTCCTGTAAAATATTGAAAATTCGAGTTAGGCCTTTTTTATATTAAGCCATCGATATGCTAAAAAGGACTTAAAATTAAAAATAAAAAAGTTACGTTCAGCTACATTTGTACAAATTTGTTATGGAAAATTTCATCTTATTTCCAATACAACCTTCGTCGGCCTTGGAATGCCATCGTTTTAAGGGTCAAAAAGACATTTCTTAAAGGTGTGTGTGTGTTGTTTGCCCTTCGAGAGTTTTTCCTCTCACTCCCACTTGCTAATGGTTGCTGTATCGCTTATACCTAGTAAAAAATTACACTCCAAAGAAGTCATGAAAATGTAGAGTTTGCGATTCGGAAGTAGTGCAAATTTGGATCAAATGTAATTATTTTTACATAAGTGTGTCATTGCAAGTTCTCTTTTTTAATGCCTAATCACCGAATTGCAGTCGATTTTAAGAAAAATTTCCTTTTTGGCGTTCTATAATAATATTTTGCTCTAGGAAAAATTGTAAAATGTTACCCATTTTTACAATTTCTTTCTTTTTATACGAATTTAAACACGAAAGAGTGTTATCATATAAATTTATATAAATAACTCTTCATTTTTAGACCAAAAACTTCTATCTATATACATACATATATATAAAACTCTCGACTCACGATGTTTGTAATTGAACTTCTTCTAAACGGCTTGACCGATTTTTATGATTTTTATGTGTGTGTACTCGGTAGGTCTGAGAATAGATCCTAATATATTTTTCATACCCCTTCAACGTCCATACGAACGAAATATCTCATATCTATTCAAATTTTCTATGGACTCTTTTGAGAGCAAGGTGCGAAGTAATTTAAAATATGTGTAGAATAGGACCGGAGGAAGGGGCTCCCCCATACAAAGTAATTAAAAAGAAGAGAGGTGTCTTAGGACACCCGGTTATAGCTATGCTGCTTAGTTATATAAAACACATTACATGTATGAAATAACAATGCAATAAAATTATATTATATGATGATGTCAAATTCTCTTACAGCCCATCGGCTGTGTTCTCTGGTTTGTGCTCATGTGCAAAAACCAAACAAAAACAAATTGAGCAATCGTTCTCATTGCTTTTGTCTTGTTTTTGTTTCACTCACTTCAAAAAACGAAACAAAAGAAATCAAAGCAAAAATAAATTTATAACTGTAATAGTGTCGATTATTTTTGTTACGAAAATCACGTCTTAACTCCTGCATCGCGCAATAAATAGCATAGCTATAATACTAATCTTATATCTTGAAAGCTATAAGAGCAAGAGTCTTCAAATTTGGTATGGACTATTTTGAGAGCAAGGTGTGAAGTAATTTAAAATACCTATTGGTAGAATACGAATGGGCACGTCCCCTTACACAGTAAGTAATAATAATCTTATATCTTGAAAGCTATAATAGCAAGAGTGTTCAAATTTGGTATCGACTCTTGAGAGCGAGGTGCAAAGTAATTCAAAATATCGGTAGAATAGGAATGGGGTAACGGGCTCCCCCCATACAAAGTAATTATAAAAATTTTATACATATGTATGTATCTTTAAAGCTATAATAGCAAGAGTCTTTAAATTTGGTACGAGTTAATTTGAAAACAATTTAAAATAATAAAATATTTGGTGTTTTTGTTATTTTTATATTCCATCATCGTTCCCAGCACTCGCTGCCTCTTATCGCTCATATACCACATCCTCACACACTTATATACAGTGAGTTAATTCTGATAATATCTTTAAAAAAATCGATATTTTAAAAAACATGGTGAGTGTTTTCTAAAACTATAGAGGAATTACAAAGTTCAGTATAACTGAAATAGACTTCCACTTCTGCTAATTATCAATTCGCCGAAAAATGTCGAAATTTTGGAAGCAATGAAACTATAGGTAGTTCCTTCAGAATGCCTTCAATTTTTTTTTACTGGGCAGTTACTAATTTTGTGGTATTTCCATTATCAAGTGCAAACGTTTTTAATAAGTTTAACTGGTGGATATACATATGTATGTCGATTGCGTCTTTGCCAATTTTTTTTTTCCATTCGGAACACAAATTAAAAAAAAATAATAATAATACATACTCGTAAAACAGTGTGCAATGATGTTCTATAACTATCTAAGTACTTAAAGGAAGATTCGATTCAAAGTTAAATAATATTAAAGTTATAATTTCAAAAACATCTTTAAAGCAAAATAATCTTAGCAGAAAGCAGTTCTTTCCTACTACGACAACATAAATTTAAATTTGTTTTAAAAAACTACAATTATACTTAAATAGATGTTATAGCTGTGGTATCATATTTCAAATCACATTCATCTAAAATTCTTGCGGGACTATTTTCACTTCTTGCAGTTGGTGGCATACTAAAGGGATTTGTTGTTATATCTATGGTCTCTAAATTATCTAAATCTACACTATCGTATTGACAATAGGAGGCCAACGATTTAGCATTGTTGGCAGGTTCAGTGGCTGCCACAGCAACTGTTACAATTTTCGTATTGCTAGATTGTGTAGTTTTAGAATTGTTCTTAGTAATAATAGTTGAATTTTGAATGTTTACGTTTTGGTTTGCATTGGGAGGCCCTGTATCTATATCTTCACTATTAATGCGTAGACGTGGCTTTTCTGGCTTAAGTCTGCAAACCAAGTTTGGAATTTGTTTTTTGTTTGTTTGTTTGTATGATCAACGTTCAAAATTTATTTTTTCGATATAATAAATTAAAATTTTGAATATATATACATAGTAACTTTAAATGCATATTCATTATTATTATTAGATATTATAAAGTGCATTTTTATGAATACAAACGCTACAGTGCTGTGGTTATATATATTTTGTTTAACTAATAGTATAACTTAACATACATACAAACATACATATGTATGTATATATATATGTATGTATGTACAAATATGGATTATATTATATTATATTAATGCGAAATGTTTCTCTCAACTACAGCAGCTAATAAAAATATTAACTTACTTGGCCAAATCCATCTGTAGTTGATCCATAACATCGGTACATTGTTTATAATAGCGTACTTGATTTTCAATGAAAGCATGCAAATGTCTTAAATGGGAAGCCTGAGAAGTACTTATACCCTCTAGCAAAGATTTTGTTATTTCCGACTGACGATCAAATTCTGATTGTGCAACACGTAGATCTCGCTCAGCCTAGAAGGCAATAATTTGAATTTAATATAATTTAAGCTTATACATAGTGGTCAATATAGAATATATTACCTGTTCCAAAACGGCCTCTGGTGTAACGCCCTCCTTCTGTGAAAGTATAAATTATTGTTTTTTTTTAGAGCAGCATTTGAAAGGATTTTAAAAGCATACTTACTGCTTGTTGGCCCAGCATACTGCGAGCCTTGGCTACACGCTTCTTACAAGAATCCAAATCAAGCCTTAAAAGAAAATAAATGTTTAAAAGAAATCATGACATTGGAGCAATAACTTGTACAGGTTCTTAGTCTTATATCCTGCGCAAGAAATATTTTCTCTTTTCCAGATTATAGCGAGTCTAACCGGCTCGTAGGTGGTAAAATCGCAAAAAATACCTACAGTATACAAAGTTCATATTCGAACACCCTCAACTTTAAAAAAAGAAAAACTCTTGTAATTAAATAAATAACTATAATATTTTTATTTTTGTTGTACGAATTTATAATAAATTCAGTAAAGTGCGAATATGACTCGCGCACGAGGGTTCCGTATGAACACTAGATATGTAATACTATACAAACTTTAGCCTATATAATATTAGTTTTGTAATTTTTTTCGTTTTTGGAATTTATTCGGTTTTTTTTTTGTTTTGGCGATTTGTTTCAGTTTTGGCGCTTTTTTCTCGTTTTGGCGATTTTTTTTCGCTTTTTGGCATTTTTTTCGGTTTGGCGAGATTGTAATTTTGGGATTTTTTAGTTTTATCGTTTTTGAAAATTTCAAGAGTTTTCCTCTTACGGTTTCCAAGATACAGCAAGTTGTCAAAATTACGTAGTCAATTACATTAACTGATAGAACACCTTTTAATTTAAATATTTTTTTTTTATTTTAGTGTTAACTGTTGTAGTCTGTATAAAAATATATAAACTTTTTGTCTATATATGTACATACAATTGTATGTATATTACATGGGATCTTAACGTTTTTTGTTGCTCGTTTTGGAACACCCTATAATTTTTATCTCTCATGTATTTGTTGTTGTAGCGGCCAAATTTCTTTTCACCTTTGGTGTACGGAACCCTAAAAAGAGGTTCTATTTACCAAATCAAAATGGCATTTCGATCAATAATTTAATTAGAAAATAGCTCAATTCACTACATATCCTTAAGGAGCAAAATTTACATTCATATATTAAAATATTTCTAAAAATATACTTTAAAAACTAGTTTTAGTATAAAAAAGGCTAAACTTTTATTTTATAATTGCATCTATTTCTAGTCTGATTTATAAAAAAAAAATTTTTGTGTACGAATATGAATTTTGTTTTTTTTTTTAATTAGTAAATTTTGCTTTTCTTCAACAAAATTTTAATTAAAAATATTTGTATTTAGATGTTTTATTAAATACATCCTCTATAAACAAAATCTTGCAAGAAATAAGTGAACAATCCTGTTTCTTTTTCTGGAAGAGATTGAAAGAAGAGGAAACAATTTTGGAACAAATGCAGCTTAGTGAAAAATAAGATTAAACATTTTAAAGAAATTATGAGGGGCGGCAACCCATATTTTCCGAGTTATGGGGCTCTGAAATTTTCAAATAAAAAAACCGTGATTATGCATTATATTTCTGAACTTAACAGGGGACAAATGACGGTATTCGATGTCGAAAAAATTATCATAAAATTTTAATTGTTTTTGCATGGAAACTTCGATCGATATCGAATGCCGTAATTTGCCTCAGGTCAATCAATATACGAGTATGTATTTTGTATACAGGTATTTTTTATTTTTTGAGAGGATTCTCGAAAGTAAATTTAAAACAAAATGTTTACTAAATTATAATTAGGATGTAAAAAAGGGAGATAGTGTAGTTAGGAGATAGAAATTCAGACGTCAGATAAATATTATTTCGATTTTTATAATTTCTGCAATATCTTTGCATTTATGTAAAGAAAATAAATGTAAATAACAACAACAGCAGCTATTCAAGAATAGGATGATCTGCATTAGCAGCAGTGAAATGCGCATAGGATCCAGCTAAACCCCTCAATAATCAATTTCAATGTATTTTTAATAAAAAAATATTTTACCGAATAATTAAAATAATAATCTGGGATTATTAGTGCGTTAATAAATGTGAAACTTGAATTTTATTCATGATTGACCTGTTATTCATGATTGCCCTGTATATCTATGTATATGAGTCAGGCCAAATCATGAATCAAAAAAGAGATTGTACATTTGTGTTCTATGATGACGTAGATGCACAGTAGAATTTTTTTGTTCGGCTGAGTGCGCAATCTTGTTTTTTTATTCACAAGGCCAAAGCCCTCATTCCAATTCTTGCAATTACAGTAAATTTTCTTTAATTCAAAGTAAATTTATGAACTATGTGCAATTCTACAACAAATAAGAAAATACAAATATAACAGGCGTTTTGTTTGTGTAATAAATCTGGCATTCTGTCAAAAATAAGCTGACTACAACAAGAAGAAAATGTGTGGTAATACAAAATCAAAGTAAATTTATTTATTGCTGGACCATTGTTCCGTGAAAATTGTACAAATTAAATAAGCACACATTTTATTAGTTTTCTTCTTAATCAGCTTGGTATAAATTCTAGACAATCGCAAACTTATAAAATCGGCGAAGTCACGCCCATTAAAATTTAATACATATATTTCACGTGCTTCTACTTAACAGAATCTTACAAAACTTGACACACCCAGAGCTCTGAAAATGACACGATCTTGCATTTAAAAAATTAAAGTTAAATATTAAATTGTAATTGTTTCTACTTGTCCAGTCCCTTCCAAGCTTGACAAACAGTTTGCGCTCTTGGAGTGGAGTGACCCCGCTATGTCCATTAAAGCTTAATATTCCCCCTTATTGTGAATGGCGTCGTCGACGTTTCATCAAGACGACAGTAAATATTGTCACTTGTCTACTCTTTATCGGCAACTTTTTAGTGCGTATTTTTAAGTCGTTTATTTTTTTTTTAATCTATGGTAAATTATTTTTTAAAATTAATTTTGACTAACACTTACCGTTTGGTTTCCAAAACTCCCCTCTCTTTAGTTATAGTCTTCATTTCACCATCCAAAAATTTACGTAAAGGTGTTGTAAAACATATACTAGATGAGGCAATAAAATCTCTTTCGCATTTGCCCAATCTTTGCTCGGCCTGGCCAACTTTTATCAGTGCTTGACCATAGGGTAAATCTTGGCCAAAATCTGCTCCAGCCTCTAGCATATCCAAAGCCAGATATTCTAGATTGCTCAAACGTTGAGGTTTGGTTTTATCAATTTTTTCAAATATAAAATCCTCTACACGATTTTGAGGATTTGGCACCAGTACAGCTTCAACGTCCTTAACAATTTTCTCTGTCCAAGTTTTGGTGACATCTGCACGTTCAGCCAAATTTTGAAATTCTGAATCATATTCTGTGCGTTCGGTTGTGCCAAAACGTTCCTCGGTAAGCTATAGTAAAAAAACCCCTCATTTAAAACACAATTTGGGAAAATCGATCAAGGATACAAATGCAAATAAAACTTATTTAATATACACATGTATAATTAAAAGAAAATTTCACCCTCCCAAATAAATCAAAACATTGCATACACAATGCCATACATACCTGTACAACTCTTGAAAATGTACTGCCAGCTTCTTTGACCAAGTTTTTCATATTAAAATTTGGTACATGAAAATTCATTTTGTTCGCTCAATTATTAAAATTTAAAGGATGGTTAATAACTTTTTTAATTTTTGGTGTAGTTAAAGAAAATGTTCAGTTGTATTTTTAACGATTAGATAATAAATAAGTAATTATTTAATAATATCTTAAAGAAAGTTGAACTGTTTCTAGCGGATGTAAGTAAATATTGAATTTCCAATAAGAAATTGTGAAAGGAAATAAAATATGTATTCGTAAGTGTATGAGTGTAAGTTAGTATGAACTAGTACTGCCAACAACATATTGGTGATGTCACAAATAAATGTTATTGAAAATGGTAATGCCCTAATAACATATGTTTGCTTGCTTACATCGGTAATGCACAACAGAGTGATAGCTTCAGTTCGGTTTTGTTTGGTGTTGTGAATTTTTGCTGTGTTTATTAGAAATGGGTAAGTTTTCTTTTTTTTAATTAAATATACTTTAATTATAATGTGCAATATAATATTAGTGATTTTAAGATATGTATGTATTATGCATGATGAAATACGCTTAAAAGTAAGCACAAAAATGAGTTTAAGAGGCTTGGGTCTACGCACGTATTTGAGTGCGTCCGGCATTAACCAAATTGTTGATGCCACAAAAGGTCGTTATTTTAAGCAAAAATATAATTTCACTTATGGCTTCTGGGGCTGTATATGCGCCTTTAATTATATAGTTAATTTCTCCACGATTCGATTAAATTGGTATGCACATACATACATATACGTATATATATTTATATGTACTACATATGTACTCGTATATGCCTGACTTAAAAAATTGTACTCTTTAATTTGCAGCTTACAATGTAAGCCTTACATACTTACATATGTACATATCGTCACCTTAAATGCAAGCGGACGTAACTTCACTTTTATATTTTTTACAGGAGAAACAAAAAACGTTTCAAAATCAATAATAATGAAGTGTTCTTGAAAATTTTCTTCGAAATTTAATTGTAGTATGGATACCTACTTCGTTACAAAAATTAAAAAAGTCAAGACAATGATTGATTCTAGTAGTTCTTCAGGAATTTTATAACAAGCAATATAGAGATTGTATCAATGCATGCTCTTTTTTATATTCTTTCATGAGAATTGAATTTCTTTAATAAAGTCGTAATTTTTGATCGCAGAGTTCTAAATATTTCCGTGAAGATGTAGTTTGATAAAATGAACCATAATCAATCAAAAACTCGATTTCGAATTTTTGTGTAGTTACATACGTCCATTTGCATTTAAGGTGACGATATGTAAGTATGCATTTTGAAACCTTTAAAGTTTAAACATTTTTATACAGAATATAATAAATGGCATCAAAGAATATGTACATCGAAGTGTAGAATATCAAGAATAAATTGTAGTTTATCTCTTAGACAAATTTAACTTTCATATTAGTAGGTATAACTAGAAAAGATAAAAACTACACATAAGCATAAGCAGAAAACAAACTTTTTTGAATGGGATGCAAAATAATGTGATTCTCTCTCTAGAGCTGAGCTGCCCAAAGAAGCACCGGAGTGCCGAACATCAAACGGATTCTTATACAAATAAATACACATAAGCGCATACATTTCTCTCGGTGGCCAGCTCTGCTCTAGAGCAACCAGGCTACGTCCCCTTCTTACAGTTGGAGCGTTTTTACAACTGATGTATTTCCAAAATATTTAGATCATGCACCACCACTGTATGATGTACCTTGTTAGAAATTACACTTTCCACTTTCATTTAACAAATAAACAGGTTTTTGATAAAGAATTTAATAAATAAATGATGAAAATTTCAAAAGCAAATTAATCTTTTTATTAAACCACAAAATTTTCAAAAGCAAGTTCATATTTTTATTAAACAACAAAGTTTAATGAACGAACCTTTATTTTATTTGCTTTTATTTTCTTGTTTTATTTTATGTGTTTTCTTATTTTATAAATAAATAAAAAAGTATTACAAATATTAATGTATGTATCTTAAACTAACTTTATAAAATGTAAACCTTTAATCAAACTACCACTATGTGCATCCAAATCTCTAAATTGTATCCCTTCTACCAGGGTTGAAAATAAACTGCAAGGATATTCTGCGCCCTGACTTTGCTCAGGTCTCCAAATCAATTTAATTTGATACTCTATATCGGGCGATAAGACTATACCCTTGGGCCATTTAATACTTAAATCACAATTGTATTTAGTTAATTGTTTGTTCAGCTCGTGGGACCATCTTAGGCTGGTGTCATAGTTTGGTGCGGTTATTTCTATGCTTAAACTCTCTAAATATTCGGTGGGTACATGCATGCGCGCAAGATGAGGCGTTAGACGGCTTTGCAAAGTAAGTCCTTGTAATGAAATAAAGTGATTCGATTTTATAAAAGTCAACCATTCGAAATTATCATAATTAATGTTAAAGGGACGACAAGCCTTATAATAGCATCTTTCTATTGTTTGAATGTATTGAGGCTTTGAGCTATTCTCAATTTCTAGCGGCGCTACTGGAACTGTCAGATTAAGATCTTCTATAATTGATGATAATTCACTGGTTTTTAAGCCCATCTCAATACATTCCTGCTGACACCATTCGTAAACAAACCATAAAAGATTTTGTGTTGGTATTTGTTCTTTGCACAAATTTATTATGGTCTTGATGCAATCCTTGGATAAATGGTAGTAATGTGTTTTTAAATAGGCCACAAATTGGGCCTCACTCAGGCAGCAGCGAATAAAGAAACTCATACAAATATTTAAAAGACTATTAAGATCTAAGCAAATACTTAATTCCAATGAAGCCAAAATATTGGAAAATCTTAGTTTCATTTGTATGTTTTCCAAACATTCGGCTTTCAAATCATTTAACAGATATTTCTCAGCTCCATAATACAATTCAATGGTCTCCTCCAGTGTTAGACTATGAAAATCAATAGATCCCTTGTAGATGTACAAAATCATGAGTTGAAATATTTCCAGGCTCATGTCTAAAATCTCCACAAAATTTTCCATTTCGCTAATTGGTCCATAGAACATGGCTTCAAACACTGGACTGGCCGAGGCCAATATCAATTTATGGCACTTAACTTTTCCCCCTTCGCCCAGCACAAACACGCAGTCATAGTATTTTTCTGTAGCCAGCAGTTGTTCGTACCGTCGACTTAACGCTTGTTGTTGCTGGGATGATTTCTTTAAGTCTTCTATGAAAAAATCACCTTTATAATTCATTGCTGCTAAAGTTGCCGTCATCTGCAATATAAATTGTATCGAAAAGAAGAATAAAAAGAGAAAGTTTTATTTCATATAAATTACATATGAAACATAAGTATGTATTTAAAAATAATTAATGAATATGTATTAATAAACTTTTAAAAAGACGCTTCAAAAAATTAATAAGCTAATTTATATGTTGAGATTAAAACTGTTGTGCAAAACAAATTCTTATCTTTAGCTTTTTAAATACGAATATGTATGTTAATACTTCGCAATTTATTACAAATGTTAATTAACTACTCAGATCAAAAAGACAAACTAAAGACAATTAATTTTTATTTTTGGAAAAAGTGCAGATGTTATTTAAAATGTCCAAGCAGTCAATGTTGTTTCCTTATAACTGCCCGGTGTGAAATAGAGAAAGTTATTGATTTCACCCCGATTTTCGAAAATGGAGTATGTAAACTTCACATAACTTAATTAATTGATCGGTTTAAAATTGGCGACATTAGCCGACATCAAAAAAAGGAGGAAATTATTAATTCGTCTGTTTTTTTTTGACATTGTTAGTTCATAAATTCGGTAAATTGTAGACCGATTGAAAAATTTATTTTTTTGTCTGTGAGGGGGTATATCGTAGCAGCCAAATTGATCCCATTGTAAAAGAAGTGGGCGGAGATACGCCGACAATTTTTATTAATTTGATTTTATGATATACTTATTTCATTGCAGCGAAACCTAACCAAACACCTTTGGTTCTTGTAATTACACAATTTTAAAGTTGAAAAAATGGGCGGGGCTACACCCATTAAAATTTATTATTATATTTCACGTGTTTCTACTTTACCGATTTTTAAAATAGACACAATCTTCCATTTAAAAAAATCGGCTGAGTCACGCTCTACCAAATTTAATATTTTATTTTAAGTGGGCGGAGGTATGCCCATTAAAATGTAATTTTATTTATTTCACGTAATTTTTTTTAACCAACAGATTTTCAATTTTTTTTTTTTAAGGAGTTTACTTGTAGTTTGGTCCCGTACATTTTTTTCGAAAATGTATCAGATCTTTATATTGAAGTCGTTTTTTTTGGCAGAATTATTTTAAATAAATTTTAAACAAATCAACAATGGAATTCCAAAGTTCTTAAGGTCAAACAAAAAAATTGTTTAAATGTTTTGAGAGATGGCTAAAAAATTTCGAAAAAAAAACTTATATTACTCAAAAACCTCACGTTAAATCTATTTGCTAAATTATCACCGAGTGATAGAAAACTTATATATTTTCGACTGCCTTCGGGTTGCTCTGTGGAAAATTGTAGAGGTAGCCCGCTAACTTCAACCGTTGATATTTTAATTTATTTGTCTTCTAAACAAATAAAAAGAAAGTGAGAGCAACTAGAGATATTATGTTAAACTTTCATTTAAACAAAATGAGAAGTTCAACTAATATCATAGTTGAAACATATTTTTTTTATTTTCTTAATTTATTATTGCTACATTGGAATATCTATCAGAAATCTATATCTATGATGATTTCTTGTTTTCTTTAATTAAAAATATTTATAAACGAATGATTTTTGTTAATAAATTAATTGATTAATATTCTGTCTTATTGCGAATTAAATAAGTTTATTATTAAGAAATACATATTGGCCGAACTTCGGCTTTGGCATCGTCCTAAAAAAGTGACTTCGGTCGTATACTACAATGTGTATATAGAATAAAGATATAAAGAAAATTGCTAAGATGAATAAAAATAAAATGCAGATAGGTATAAAAAGTGTTAAGGTGGAAAAATTGAAAATACCAAACGCTTTACAAAGAAAGAAAAGGTAATTAATTGCAAATTCCCTATATGTATTCACAAAAGAAAAAAATCATTTTATAAACTCTTTCGCCAAGCACAGACAACAAATCCTATTAAAAATTTCAGACATTTTTATGATGGTCGCCATTTGGAACTTTAATTGTTTCTTATGATGTTTCAATATTTCGAAGTATTTCATTTCATTTCTTGTTAATATGTACTGAAATGTATTTCTCACTCTATGAAATAATTTACGAATATTTTCTGAACTAACTATTTACAATTCAAGTTCAATATTAATAGGGCATTTACATCAGCACAAAATCTAGCATATTTTGATTAAAATCTTTATGAAAATCTATACCGTTTACACCAACTTTTTTTGACATTTATCAAGATTTTTTTATTTAAAACAAAACCCATCAACTGAATTGTTTCCGAAACTACAACCAAACAACTGCAATGTAGCCAATTCACACACTTTTTGAAGAAGACCGTAGCTAATTCACTCACCTTTTGTTGTACAGGATAGTAAAGAATAAATAAAAACATTAGATTTTTATTAGATTTCCTACAAATCTACTGAAATTCTAAATTTCGTTTTGTATGGGAAATCGGTAAAAAAGCAGCATGATTTAGCTCGAAATCTCGAAAGTACTAGATTTCGAGACAGTGTAAATGCACTATAAGTTTACTTGTTGCGAATTGTTAAGGTCACGTTTATATTTATTTTTATTTACATATTTTTTTTTTGTAATACAGCTTTGATTCCGGTAACAAGTGAATTAACTTCTTTGTATACATTTGCAAATTATAAATAAAAAAAGATTTTAAGGAGTGTGATTAGTCAAATAGGTTGAAATGCTATAAAATAATAAAAAAATTAGGCCATTCAATATCGAATGAAATTTCAAAATATTCTATTTAATTAAATTCTCTTAAAATACTTAATAATTTCATTCGATATGGAATGCCATGATTTGCAAAATATGTACATATTTATTAAAATTAACCTCATTTGAGCACAAAGTTTGTTTTCAAAAATCCAAAATTTTTATTTATCGAATACCTTATTTTGTCTCCCGCTTTAATTCATCTCACACTTGCATACAGTGTCGCACATAAGTTTTCTAATTTTATTAAAAAAAATAAGAGAAATTGGAGAAATAGTAAAATGTTCGAAAAATAAATCTAGAACCATATTTTATTATATGAAATGCAAAAAATTTTGTTTTTTTGCTGGTGTTTCCTATTTATATTGCCATGCTGTTCAAAGGAAAAATCCTAAAATTATAATAATAAAAATTATAATATTCTGCATAAATTTGACATGTTTGGCCTATGCATAAAAAAATATCAGATTGCCTTCTCTCTTTGTGTTATATTAAAATTCGAAAACTTACACAAGCCACAGTATCACAAATAATAAAAAAAAAATTCATAAAGTAACTACACAAGCAATAAATAGTGTAAATAAAAATCGTATTTGTAAACAAAATGCAAATATGCACGAGAGTAATCTTGAAAGCATGTTTCAAAATTTAAGATTTTTTTAGGTAATCGTTTTCTTATCTACACATATATACATATCCGAGTGTTATTTTCGATTTTATCGTAAGTTACATGTTATCGAAAATAGATTTTTTTTATTGAAACTAAAATTTTAAGGACCTACCCATAGTTTAGAATTATCAAAATGCCAAAATTTGTGATCACTTTTAAAGATACCGTAAGCGACAATTTACGTACGAAAACAAATTTGAATAGCCCTTATAGGGCTAGTTTTTTTACTATTAGTTAAACTTAGTTTAGCAGACGTTTGAGTTAACCAAGAAACAAATTTAAACGGGGTTTAACCGCCCATGCTGTTTTTCAGTGATGTATTAACAATTATCAATTTGGCTAGAAATGCCATACTTTGTTTTCAATATAATAATAAAACTTTCAAAATAAAAAAATAAATAATATGGACGCTCCAAAAATAAAACCAAAAAATATCATAATAGAGTCTTAAATCTTTCCAATTAATTCTTAAATCATCCTACACAGACATATTTGTTAAATGAAATCTTTGCAAGAACTCCAATTCATTATACACATGAAAATGATTTGGACGAGTTTTTATCTCTCTTATTTTTCTTGTCCTATCCAAGTTATTCTGGTTTCATAATGACAAATCTTCGACGTCACAACAAACATCGATTTTATTTATATAGGAATATACATATGTATGCATTTATTTATTAAACTTTTTAATTAAACTGTTTTTTTTTAATTGCTTAACGTTTTTTTTTCATATATTTATCATTTAACATTTCTAACTAAAATTTAACTGAGCAATGTTACTTTGTTAAACCTAAATTATTAACTAGATGATCTTTATTTGAAAAATAAAACTTTAAGCTTAAACTACAGTTAACTGACAAGTAGAGTTTATCTTTATGTTAAGAACTAGCTCATAGACCGGCAATCAAATGTTACATATTACGCGAATAAGGAAAAACTTTACAACAGCCATTACGATCAATAAATCTGAAAAAAATACAAAAAAAAACTCGACGATAGTGGCACACGTACGATCAAACGATTAGAAACGTTAAATTTTAATATTTGTGAAGAATAATGAATCAAAAGTACATACAAAAAAATTAAACTGTTAAACATAAATTTAAAATTTATTTTCAGACTGCACTCGTACAACCAAAGCTTTTGTATTTCCTACACTGGTTTGAATAATTAAAGTACGAGTGAGTACATTGGTTTTCAATGTTCATATCTAGAATTTTTAATGGTTTTAAGCATACATACATATGTACATATTTACGTACATACAAGTGTACATATCGCTCATTTACTACAATAGTGTCATAACTCAAAAAATGAATTTTTAAAGTTAATAATGCGGCATTTCGTATTTTATCTTGTGTAAAAAATTTCATATACATAGCTTGCACCATCACCTCATGAAAGAATAATATTTTTTCATGTCTTCATTGAGTTGTATGCAAATTGAAAACTTAAAACGCGTTTTCTGCAAAACTGGTTTTTTTCGAGTTGTGACACCATTGAAGTAAATGAGCGATATGTATGTATGTACATTAGAGCGGCTCATTATTTCCAAATACTTAGAGTTTGTATGAAAACCCGAAACGGAAATATGTATTTAGTTAAATATCTCAATTAGTAGGTCGCAAGTGGGCAAGTTTTATATACCATTGGATGCTGCTTAAAAAACTCTTTTCGATGCTACCAAATTTTATTTATGTCGTCTTGGAGCAAAGTACAAAAAAAATTCGAAAAACTGAAAAAAACCTTTTTAGGGTTCCGTACACCAAAGGTGAAAAAGGAACCCTATTGTTTTCGCTACGCTGTCCGTCTGTCCGTCTGGCCGTCACAGGGTATTTTCTCGAGAACCGTAAGAGCTACGGACCTGAAATTTGGACAGAGTGTGTAGAGCCTTGGCCGCTACAACAACAAATACATGAGAGTTGGAAATTAAAGGGTGTGCCAAAACGAGCAACGAAAAATGTTAAAATCCCATGTAATATACATACAATTGTATGTATATGCACTTGAAATTCGTAAAGTTAGTGTATTTTTATACAGACTACAACAATTAACACTAAAATTTAAAAAATTTTAATTAAAGGGTGTACCATCAGTTAATGTAATTTTGACTATGTAATTTTGATAACTTGCTGTATCTTGGAAACTGTAAGAGCAAACTTCTTGAAATTTTCAAAAACGGTAAAACAAAAAAAATTTCAAAATTATAAAATCGCCAAACCGAAAAAAAATCGCCAAAATCAAAAAAAAAATCGCCAAAACGAAAAAAAGCACCAAATTAAAAAAAATTTCTAAATCGAAAATAAATCGCGGAAAACCGGAAAAATCGCCAAAATAAAAAAATCGCCAAAATGAAAAAAAAATCGCCAAAATGAAAAAATCGCCAAAATTAAAAAAATCGCCAAAATGAAAAAAATTGCCAAAATGAAAAAAAAAATCGCCAAAATGAAAAAAAAAATCGCCAAAATGAAAAAAATCGCCAAAATTAAAAAAAAAATCGCCAAAATTTAAAAAATCGCCAAAACGAGAAAAAAGCGAAAAACAATAAAAAAAATTATTTCAGCTGAAAAAACGTAACAAACACTGTATTAAAAAAATGCTCAAAGCCCAACGTACGGAACCCTTCGTGCGCGAGTCAAAGTCGCACTTTACTGAATTTATTTAAAAATGGTCCAGCTCACGGATGGTCAATGATAAAAGCAAAATATTTTGGTAATCATCATAAAACATATCAAGCTTTATTTTCAGAGGGTTAACAAAATCACTTTTTTCCCTTGCATACAAGTTGAGTCGCTCTAATGTACATATCGTCACCTTAAATGCAAACGGACGTAACTACACTTTTATAGAAACAAAAAACGTGTCACAATCAATAATAGAAAGTGTTCTAGAAAGTTTTCTTCTAAATTTACTTGTAGTATGGATACTATTATGTTTTTAACCATTTTTATATATATTTAATCTTTTATGTTAGTTACGTTCTTTGCAATGAAAAATGGATGCATTCGTAATTACGTCCGTTTGAATTTCTTTAATAAAGTCGTAATTTTTTATCGCAGAGGTCTAAATATTTGCGTTAACATGTAGTTTGATAAAATGGACCATAATCAATCAAAAAGTCGATTTCGAATTTTTGTGTAGTTACGTCCGTTTGCATTTAAGGTGACGATATGTATGTCTGTATATTTAAGTTGTAAACAATGTTTTGGTTATACATACAGACACACCATGACTAGTTTTTATTTCTTTTTACATTAACCGGCAAAATTAAAATAACGATGACAAAACAGTTTTGTTTGAAAATATGAAAAAAAAACAAGGTAAAGTTTTATAAAACAAAAACCATTCATAATTAATTTAATGTGACCGCAAATATACATATGTACGTACATACATATGTATGTATATACAGATTGCGCTGGTGTACATATTTAAAACTTTAATCGAAAAGTAAACCCCACGTTTGAAAATGATCAATTAAATGTTAAATATCGAAAATTCTCTTTCTATTTCTCTCAAATGTTTAATCGTCTTTCAACTAACCGGCGCAAAGTGGTTCAGAATCGTTTTTCATCGGCCAAAACTCTGTAATTTTTGAACTACGAGAAGATTTTTTATAACTCATTTTTTAGTGGGTAGATAACATCTTAAGCTTTTATCCAAATTTACTTTCATTAGAATCACTGCGGTAAATTATTTTAATGCTTTTGTGCACGCAAAGTTTACTTTGTAAAGTCTTGAGTTTGTTGGAGAGAAGCGAAAATAGCTATTATGATATCGAGCTCTATTTTCGATTTAATCGTAAGTGACAAAATTAAAGTTTTCACGAGATTTTTTTGTAATATTCAAGTATGTATGTGCTTAATTTGTAGCTTACGATAAAATTTTACAGCATGTATCTTGAAAGTTATTAACAATTTTGACATTGTAATCACTCTAAACTATGGGTAGGCCCATAAAATTTCACCTTCAATAAAAAAATAAATTTTGACCTTACGATTTTTTTTACTTACGTTTAAATCGAAAATAGGGCTCGCTATAAATAGTACGAGTAATGATATTGAATTATAAACTTATACATTATATTAAAACGAGATGGTGTAATAATATTTCTGCAGTAAAAAATTTAACTGGAATAAAGCTGACTGAGGGAGGAACTTTACAAAATGGACCATAACATACTTTAAGGTTTTATTTTAGATGAGATTGGATTTTTGATAGCTGAAATCGAATTATTTGCTAATATTCCCTATCTTTTTTTGTGTTATTCCTTAATTTAAATAATAAATTTCTTACTGTATAATTACGAGTTTTTTGCAACTTCGAATCAGGCAGGTACTCGTAGAATTAGAATGTGTTAATTAATTTGTTAGAACGCCAGGTGTTGTAATACTTCAGTTTGGTATGTGTTATCTAAGAATTATCTCAAATTATTTTTCTGTTTGTTCACACAAAAAGCTTATGTTTGCCTTTTCATTATCTATGTATGTATGTAGGTATATAACACTTATTTACATATATAATCAAGTATGTTTGTACATATGTATGTATTTATAAATAATTTATTGCGCAAATAAATGAAATTTCGTTATATTTCTGTCAATCTTACAAAACGAAAGGTTACAATTGTGTAATCTTTTTAATATTAATACTCGTACATACAGACATACAAAATAATTTAAATTATTTGTTAAATTAATTCACTTTTTTTAAATTATTTTTTATTAAATTAAATTAGTTTCTTGAACTTGACCGATATCTGCTTTTAAAGGCAGCTGACTGATCATTGTAATAAACCGAGATCAACTGTTTGTTGTTCTGACTTGAATTGTTTGTTTACTTTTATTATTTTGTTCGCCTTTCGTACATTCACGTTCTTTTATCCTCAACTCTTTTCGCTCAACTGAATAAAATTTTTAAAATTTTTTTCATGTTATATGATCAAGTATTTAATAATCTAAAAAATGTTCTCTTATTTTTTCTCTTAAAATAATTTAGTTATGTTGTGTTACCAGATAACAGAATTTATTCGTTTCGGGCAAAGAAATTGCTATAAAATATCTTGGAATTGTTGAGACAAGAATTTTGCCAACTTATGTATATGTAAATGATTAAACAGAATAAATGCGTAACTTCAGGAAAAATCGCTGTCAAATTAACAAAGCCCATAATAAAAACTACGGCAGTAACTTCAAATGCTCTCTAAGTTTTGTTTCATTTTCTTTTGTGCTTATATTTCTTTGTAGTTTTGTTCACAAAATGTATGAAATTTATTGAAAGTATGGTAGCATTATTGAGAGAATATTAATTTATATGTGAGAACGTATACCCTGTGGTGAGAACATAAAAAAAATGCTGTCAAAATAAAATAGATTCTATCTTTCGACTGCTTTCTGGGTGTACTTTTTTGTGTCAATTTGTATGGAAAATGTGTTTATGCCGCAATTCTTTTTGATCATTAAAGGGTGTTTTTTTTATAGAGTGACATAAGTTTAAGTCATAATAAAACAAGGAAATACATATATTTTTAATATCAATGAAACGGGCTTTATTGGAAATAAAATTTTATAAAATTAACGATTAAATATGATTCAGCCATGTGGCCGCCACGGCTGGCGCGTAGAAGGCGCCTTCTGCAATACAAATTTTCAACAACTTTTCGCAGCATTTGCGGCCGTAATTCGCCGATAACTCTACGAATGTTAATTTCCAGGTGTTCAATTGCTTGTGGTTTATCGACGTAGACAAGTGACTTAACATAACGCCAATGACAACGGTCCAAAAGTGTTAAATCACACGATCTAGGTGGCCAATGAATTGGGCCATAACGTGAAACTATTTTTTCATCAAAAGTTTCTTTGAGTAAATCAATTGTAGCGCCCGCTGTGTGGCATGTGGCTCCGTCCTGTTGGATGTGGTTCCAAGATTAATGCAACGTAATTGAGGTACGAAAAAATTTCGAATCATAAACCTATACGCTTCACCATTGACAGTAACAAGTAACATTCTCAACATCATCGTTTTTGAAGACATGGCCCAATGACTCCGCCATCCCATAAAGCGCACCAAACAGTATTTTCTGTGGATGTTATGATGTTTCTACAAAATATTGTGGATTCTCCTCACTCCAGTTGCGGTAGTTGTGCTTATTTACGTACCTATTCAACCAGAAATGGGCATCATCGGAAAATGGCAAAAGTGCACGATGAGTTTGACAAATAGAACAATTATTTTGATTAAAAATGTCAACAATTTGCACGGATTGCTGTGTTGTAAGTCTATTTATAATGGCGGTATACAGTATATCGTATTCTTCATTTACTGTGCGGCAAACCAGTAACCACCCTACGATATGTGAAAGTAGGAATAAAATTATGAAGGTTTTGAGATATACTAGATTAGTCTTTGCACTGATGCTTTTTTATTAAGAAAATTTCCAATTTCATCGAGAAATTTACCATCACTCTTTAATTAACCGATAGTTTTTCGTATTTGCTCCGAAATTTCTTTATCTTTTCCCATTTTACTGCACTACTGATACTACGAAGGCGGATCAATAAGTCTGTGACTTTTCGAACTTCCCGTAGTTATATGAATTGCCACACTGTTCCCATCAAGTACCACCTGTTAATAGACTACTGTCAAATTTTGAGCAAGTGTCGTCATTTACTTTGCGTTTAACAGCTGTTCAAAACATAAAACCTCGCGTATTTTTCTAAAAATGGAAAAAAGTGAATTTCGTGTGCTCATTAAACATTATTTTTTGCGAATAAAAAACCGTCAATCAAACCAAGGAAAAGCTCGATAAATACAAGCGGACTCTGCACCATCGATTTCAGTGGTAAAAAAGTGATTTACTGACTTTCGTTGTGGTCTCACAAGTACAAATGACGCTGAACGTTCTGGACGGCCAATTGAGGTCAGTACACCTGAAAATTTATAACAAATCCACGATATGGTGTTGGCCGATCGAAGAATAAAAGTGCGTGAGATTGTTAATACCATAGGCATTTGATATGGAAGTGTGGTTTCGATTTTAAACGATCAGCTGGGTTTATGAAAGTTGTCTGCAACGTTTGCTCTCAATTGACCATAATGCACGACTGCACACGTGTGCAGTCTCAATGGCAAAACTCTATGAATTGGGCTACGAATTGGTACCCCATCCGCCATATTCTCCTGATTGAGCCCCTAGTGACTACTTCCTATTTCCAAACCTAAAGAAATGGCTCGGCGGAAAGAGATTTAGCTCCAACGATGAAATTATCGACCAAACAAAGGCCTATTTTAAGGACCTCGAAAAATCCTATTTTTTGGAAGAGATACAAAAAATGGAGAAACGTTGGACTAAGTGTATTGAGTTAAAAGGAGATTATGTTGAAAAATAAATTTTTGTGTTGCAAAAAAAAATGGGTTTCATTCAAAAACTCACGGATTTATTGATCCACCCTCGTATTTAAATATTATTTAGAAAATATGATCACTTTCTGCTGAAAGACAATCTTTACACATAACTTGGACCAAAGCATCAAGAAATTTTGAACGGCACTAATAACGGTACATCGTTTTGAACAGAATATGTAAACATTTGTAACTTGAAGTGAATAAAAAATTTTATACATTTCGTTGTTAGTTATTAACAACAGCAACAAAATTATTCTAAAACAGCAATGCGCGCTGGTTTGCCTGGATTACGAAGTTGTTCGGGTATTTTCATTTACTCATCGTGTTTATTTTAACCAGAGCTGCTATAAAGTCAGAAATTTTTTCACCAAGGTATTCCAAAACATGGATCGTGCGATCCCAAATATGGATCACGTCATCTAAGATATGGATCACATGATCCAAAATAAGGTTTATGGATCGCGTGATTCATATTTTGATGGCGTGATCCATATCTGGGATCGCGTGATTTATATTTTGGATCAGGTGATCCATACTTTGGAAAGTGATTCATATTTTGGAAAGTGATCCATATTTTGGATAACATGATCTATATTTTGGATTGCGTGATTGTTAGCTAAGAAATCTCTTATTAGATTATAGGTTCACCTTTTACAGCTCTTTTCAAAGGAAGTTTGACAATTATTATCTAATGCTGTGAAAAAAATTAGAGTGAAGATCCGGCTTTAAATAATAGCAAAGAAAATGGGCTAAACCCTTATTTTGGGTTTGCCATCGATTAAATGAATGTGTGAATTTCTCGTCTAAAAGAATATTTAAACCATATATTTTACCAAAAAAAAAAGAAAACAAATCCCCAATACATTATTTTCTTTCCTAATATCGAAAGCTAAATCCGCTAAAAGCATATTATTTATATTTTATTTTTTAATGTTATCAGCAAATGCTAACACTCACAATTGGGTTATAATAATAAACTTCTTTTGTTAATTTGATTATTATTTTTCGAACTGTATTTGTTTCTATATTCTTATGAATTGAATAGGCTAAAGTTCGTAACGCTTTTTAAGCCAAATTACATGTGATAATTATTAATGAACAAATAACATTAAAGTTAGTTGTAAATATTCTGACAACAACACATAGTTGAACGGAACAGCCAGCCGTTTTCGAAGGCCACTAAACCTTCCTCATCAGCGTTCTTCTGTGTTTTGGTCCACTGTGTGTGGTGTCAGTTGATGTAGATGTCTGCCTTATATACGTAACTTTATTGCAAATGGAATATGTGAATTTGTTTGATTCATTGCATTTCAATTTGCCAATGTGTTTCGTAATGTATACGCAAGTTACCATCTATATATATATACCATCTTCTATATATATTACCATCTTCTATATATATTACAACAGTCTTACCATTGTCGTTTTGTTCCTTACTAACTATACACATGTTTGTTAATTTGCTTATTTTTGTTCTACTTAAGACAAACTTTTTTGGTTTGTTACTATTAAGTATATTTTTATTTTTAATTTTTGCCACAAGCCAATGACTATTAATTAGTTAATTTGATTATTATTTTTCGAACTGTATTTGTTTCTATATTCTTATGAATTGAATAGGCTAAAGTTCGTAACGCTTTTTAAGCCAAATTACATGTGATAATTATTAATGAACAAATAACATTAAAGTTAGTTGTAAATATTCTGACAACAACACATAGTTGAACGGAACAGCCAGCCGTTTTCGAAGGCCACTAAACCTTCCTCATCAGCGTTCTTCTGTGTTTTGGTCCACTGTGTGTGGTGTCAGTTGATGTAGATGTCTGCCTTATATACGTAACTTTATTGCAAATGGAATATGTGAATTTGTTTGATTCATTGCATTTCAATTTGCCAATGTGTTTCGTAATGTATACGCAAGTTACCATCTATATATATATACCGAAGGCCACTAGCAAATTAACAAACATGTGTATAGTTAGTAAGGAACAAAACGACAATGGTAAGACTGTTGTAATATATATAGAAGATGGTAATATATATAGAAGATGGTATATATATATAGATGGTAACTTGCGTATACATTACGAAACACATTGGCAAATTGAAATGCAATGAATCAAACAAATTCACATATTCCATTTGCAATAAAGTTACGTATATAAGGCAGACATCTACATCAACTGACACCACACACAGTGGACCAAAACACAGAA
Organism: Tachina lurida; assembly: GCA_944452675.1. Classification (NCBI taxonomy): domain Eukaryota; kingdom Metazoa; phylum Arthropoda; class Insecta; order Diptera; family Tachinidae; genus Tachina; species Tachina lurida. The sequence continues at coordinate 30,170,435 of OX101756.1, read as the reverse complement.
GAACGCTGATGAGGAAGGTTTAGTGGCCTTCGAAAACGGCTGGCTGTTCCGTTCAACTATGTGTTGTTGTCAGAATATTTACAACTAACTTTAATGTTATTTGTTCATTAATAATTATCACATGTAATTTGGCTTAAAAAGCGTTACGAACTTTAGCCTATTCAATTCATAAGAATATATAAACTTCTTTTGTTTTCCATTCAAAACAGCTGCCTTAGCTTTAATTATTGAGAACTGCAAATATTTCGTTGCCCATAATATATATACATACATATGTACATATGTGCACATAGTATGCACATACATACGTACGTACGTATGTATGTGCATTAGCATGTACATAATATGTACATTAGCTATGGCATAGTGAACGATTTTTCGATTTCGACTTGCAAGGACCCCCATTTTAGGAGGTTCGGGAAAAAATATTTGAGCCAAAAAATGGTGGCGGTTAGATGGGGCAAAGGTCTCCTCTGCGTGCTCAAAGTTGAGGGCAAAAGCAAAAAAAAAATTACAAAAAAATCATATAATTTTCCCTTGGTCACCACTACAAGAGTCAAATGTATGACCAGCACCCATTAATTTTCTCCGCCCAACATCTTTTTTAAACACAATGACCGTCTAACTCCTCTCCTTAAGGGGGCTTACAAAGGAGACATTTTTATAAAATTTACTCACAGGCTTCTCCCAGGGCGTACCTATCGAAGTCAAATGTATGACCAACCTCCAATATTTTTTCAATACAAAGATTTTCTCTAAACATACTTATCGTCTATCTTCAACCAAAAATTACTTTTTGTATGGGGACCACCTTCCCCATACAAAAAGTAATTTTTTTTAAGAAAGCCGCTTGTTCTGCTTTTATGGTGCTTCCCAGAGGGGTAATATGTAAAACCGACCCACAGTAATTTTTTATCTCCAACATCTCCTACTCCAATTTAATGTCTAAAATTTCACATATAATATTCGTATTCGTATTCGCGAATATCGTTTCAAATATTCGTATTCGTCATCATCACTAGTACATATATACATACATACATACATATGTATCAATATTCAGTAGACGTTAAACTTGTGCATACCCTGTCGGAGAATGTGTGGTTGACTACAAAAATAGTTAACTTATAGTTAACTTTTCTTAGACTGACTAAAAGTTAACTGCAAAGTCATCCAGAACAAACCCAAAATTAATTCTTAAGTTCAGTACGTAATCGAATTTGATGAGAGCCAACAAATTTATTCTCAGCTACTTTAAAACTCATTTCAATTTTATATTAACATTTTGCTGTTGTTATTTTAGATGGCAGCTTAGCCGACGTGTGATGTTACATGTTCGAACCCCAGAAAAAAAATTTTAATTTACTGACTACCAGGTTATTTAAAAAAGTCACCTTTAAGTTAGCTGAAAGTGGTGGAGAGTGAGACAATTGACTACCGCCTAGGATATCGCAATGTTAAAATAGTCAGTTGATTACATTGCGAGGTAATCCAAGTGTCAGTCAGTACTAGTTGCGAAATAGTTAGCTTAAAGTTAGTTTAAAGTTAGCCGAATTTCCAAGAAAGTCAATGCTTGATATTTCAAAAACTATAGACAATTTCGTGAAACAGACTTAGAATTCAGAAAGAGAACATCTAAAATATACATATATACATATCGCTGCTGTATTGCAACATACATAGTCATATCTCAAAAAATATCTGGGTTAATGATGCAGAATTTTAATCGTCATATCGTTATCGTTTATTGTATTGTGTACAAATTTCATGCAAATATCTTGTTTACTCAGCTGTTGAGAGAAAAATAAATATTTATTTTTCCATTAAGTTGTGTGTAAATTAAAAACTTTAAACTCGCTTTCCAGCGAAATAGTTCTTTTTTTTGAGTTATGACTCCGTTGCAATAAAGGAGCGATATGTTTGTATGTATATCCCATACCTAACTTAATATTTTTTTTAAATGGTCGATGCTCCAAATCAATAATAAGCTGACGATATGTATGTGCTTTTGGATTTGAAACTGTATTATGCTTTCAAGCAATCATCAGTCTTCATTGTAGTAACCATTTTAAAATCTTATAAATTTTAAAGTCTTATTAATATTTTCTTACCTTCTTGCAAATTCTTTTGAAGCCTTGAACCTGTTTTAGGCTGCAAAAAAACCAATCAACCGGCCACAAAATTTATTCCTTCGTTTTCTTTGGTTTAGTTTTTTTTTTTCTTGCATCTTCAACTTGTTGTACCAATGTTAAATGAAGCAACGGCCACTATAGCAGGCTCTAAGTCAAGGAAACTTCATTTAGTATTTAAATATGTATGTACATACATATGTGCATATGTATGTTTGTACGTACATTTGTATTAAATCTGAGCAGAAGTTTGTTAAATACTTTGTTAGTTATTTATAGAATTAAAAAGATAAAGACGATATGTAGTTCTATAATAAACAAAATATCAGGTGCTCTTTCTAAAAGGTGAGTAACTTTAAATTGAAATAAAAAAAGAACAGTTTCCTAAATATTTATGAAAATTATTTTTTAATACAATTTCACACACTTTTCGTGTTTCGCGCATTAACCTTTTGACTTCGTCACAAGTCCACATGTCTGCAATATTAATTAATCCCATTGAGCGTCTCTAAAAGGAAGTAGTCTTAACTCACATATGGTTTTTCTCTATTCGCAGAATTATGATTAAATTTTGTGGCAAATATTTTTGTTTAAATGTATTTGTGGGATCCATTTTTACGGAAGAAGCGAAAGAGATACACAGAAGAGTTAAAAGATTAACATTTTCCACATAAAAGTTTTTCGTAGGATTTTACATAAAACTGCCAAATACACCCTATACCTAAAATAGAAATTGGACTAAGAACGAAATTGACCCTTAAATGAATTTAAAGTTTTGACTTATCTAGTATATCTGATGTTCATTTTTAATTTCGAGGCTCGAACTATAATTTTATAGCGAATATTTTTGTAGAATATCTGAATCCGTAATATTCCCGTTTAAGGGTACTTTTTGTACCCTTTTGACGAAAAACACAAAAAGACCCATGAGGAAAGCTAAAGCGTGCTTGTTCGTAAATTAATAACTGAACTGTAAAGGGCAATTTAAATGTTCTAAAACGCTTCACTGAAGTAGATAATGCAAAAATAAAATTAAAATATGGAGTACAGACATGGGTACCAGAAAATGACAATGAGTACTCCCAAAAAATATATACATAAGCAAATAGTCTTTATTTTAGTAGTATGGATATGGATATTTAATCGGACAAAAAAATATACGCATGATATTTGGGATATTTATTCATCGTACATTTGTGTATATAAAATGGAATGGAAAATGTGTGGGGATGTGTGTGGCTGTTTGAAAACATGCTTTATATGTGTGTGTAAATAAAATAGCCCTGTATATACGCATATGTAGCCGTTTAATAATTTTTGTATTTAGACGTGTAATTACAGCTCATACAATTTATACATTTTAGTTACTGTAATTTTTGCTGCGTAATATAAAACATTTTATAAACATAAATAAGGGAAAAGCCTTAATTCCTTTTAAAAAAGACTGAATCGTACGCTTTGTTATATTGCAAAAAAGTTGTTTTTGTTGCCTAGTGCTATTAAGTTAGCTTAATGTTCAATTAGAGATAAGTTCAAATTTTGCCAGCTTGGCATAGGCGTAGAAAGAACATTCTGGGGGAGGAAGAATTGCTGTTGCTCCCCCCCCCCCGAATTGTTAAAAATTTCATGCAACTATTTATTTTAATATTACTCATGAAAATCACCAGTAATAATGCCCCCCTTCCCCCTTGAAATTTTTTTAGCTACGCCAATGCACCCAAATTTTTCGTCTAATAAAAACTTCCACCTTTAAAATGTTTACAGCAGATATTTCATTGATTTCGAATCCTTCCACCTTTAAAATGTTTACAGCAGATATTTTATTGATTTCGAATCTTATAAAAAAAAAACATTTAATTGTTATACATTTAATTTAATTAATTTTTTTTTACCTTTTTCAGTTACATTTTGCTGTAAATATCTGCAACACCAGCTTTCCCATATGCGTTTCACATTTCTGCTAATAATTGTTCTTAATACTCTGGATATGAAAGATCGATTCAATCGTGATTTAATTAAGCATAAAACGCATTTCAAAACAGATCTCGAATATTGTTACAAATGTTTTGAAACTCAAATAGAACACTGTTCAAATTTTTTTCAACGACTTCAGCCACATGAGGAACTTTCAATTAGGCAGCTGTTTTCTTTTTTGCCAGAAATATCATCAAAACGAAATAATCAAGTGATGAATGTGATAAATTCCAATGAAAAAGTAGTAATTAAGTATTTATTCAACCGCAACAAATTATCGGCAAGTAGTTCCAACATAGAACAATTGAAAAGAGAATTTTTAAAGCAACAAGATAATTTACAAGGAGTACAATACGCTCCTCTAAAAACCATAAATAATTTTATACGAAGTTTGCAAAAATTTCATGCGAACTTCTCGGAAATCACGATTTGGAATTATTTGTTAAACAACATACAACCATTAATACTGCCGATATTATATGAAAGAAATTTTTCGGTACCCAAGGCTTATGCCCTGTGTGGCTTTACCTTGTACCAACAATATGGGGGCGAGGATTTGTACAAATTTTTCCAAGTGGACTTTTTTATTAAACTGGAAATTTCCAAACAATTGTTGGAGGCAGCTATAAAGTTTTCCCACGGCTTTGATAGTTATCGTCTATATATAACAGATTTGACCGCCGATAATATAGTTTATGATAGAACTAATCATCAAATATATCTTATCGACTTGGATACCATTTTCATAGTGGATTCTACGGCAGCTAAATATAAATCTTTAATGCATAAACATATTTATATGGAATGTCCCGGTTGCTTTGCTTATTCAGACAATGATATCGCTTCTTATAATATCAGCGATGTAAATATATATTTAGTTTGTCAATTTCTAAGAGAAGATCTGTATAGAGAACAATCGAAAGGGTTTCTGTATCCCATACCAGCTGCAGTTATATTGACAAATCCAATATTATGGTGGCTATTAAATAAATGTGTGGACTGTCCGGAGAATTTGTGCTCGGAACGTTTTACGGTAGCTAAGGAGTTAATTGGACTATTTGAAAAGATTTTACAGAACTAAAAGGAGATACAACATAGCCATTAATGCAAAAGGCGAAAAATAACAAGTATTACAAGTTTTAAAAAAGGTAAGTTCCTCTCTATATACATATGGATGTACATATGTATGATATATTTTATGTTCTATATATATTTTATAAATTGATTTTGTAAAGTATATCTTAAATAAATAAATAAATAAATATTTTATTTTCTATTTTTCTTTTTTGAGCCATAATGTGCACAAAATTTCATAACAATCGATTCAATAAAAGTACATGAAATATTCAACCTTAATCCCAAGGCCTATTTATAATAAATAGACCTTGCTTAATCATTAACTATTTAGCAGGCTGCTGGTAAGGAAGGGTGAAATTGCTCACTTGGGTGCAATACTATGATTCCTTTGTGCTACCTGTGAGTTGAAGAGAAGATAGTGAGATAGGCTGATAGGGAAGGGATAGTGATAGAGAAGACATTCTTTTACAACTCTGCTTTTTTGCATTCTTTTTTTTTAATAATGTAGTGTGGCAGCGCCTCTGGTGTCAAATGAGGCATATTAAACTTTGAAGCTGTGTTCGAAAGTATTCGATTAATGCATTTCGAAAGGACTTTTCGAGCAAATGAGCAACCGAGACGTAAAAAGTAATGTTCCATCGTTATTGCCCATAAATCTATTTCTGAAAAACTTGGATTTGAACCAGATATTGCCAATATTGGCATTTTCTGAGGGATACACACTTTTTTTTTGGAAAAGAGTCAATGTGGGAGGGCAATATTGGTCACAGATAAATGTCCAAGAAGTACTCCAAAAACATGCATACTCAGGATTTCTTGAAGTTCGAGTTTTCAGGAGTTTTTTTTTTTTTGTAAAATTTTCCCAAATCACTATATTTATATTTTCTAGGATGAGACATAATTTTTCTGAGGACGAGAGATTGAGATTGTACTCTAAAAACGTGCATTTTCAGAATTTCGTAAAGTTCGAGTTTTTAGGAGTTCTTCGAAAAACTTTAAATTTGCCCTACTATATTTAACATTATCTAATGTTAGAAACTGTGAAAACTGTGTTTCCTAAGCACATAAGAAATTGTGTATGTGTATATTACACATTCCGCTTTCTAAAAGATATTTATTTGTAAATCCCGCTTTTTGACGTTATATTCTTCAAAATCGTGCTTTTTGATCGATCATGTCCCCCATTTTGCAAAATCCATCTGGTCACGTTATACATACACACATGACGTGAACAAATAGTGCAAGATCGTTATGTCATAAAGAGCAAAGTTTTGTAGAATAGGGTTGGCTAGAAGTACAATAAAATACTTTCAACTTTAAGCGTCGTGGCATCGCCGACTTAATGGACAATTCGACAGCATTACTTGCCGAAATGTTATTCCCGCTTGTTGCGAATGGCGTCGTCGACGTCACATCAAGACGACAGTAAAAATTTACTCTTGTCTACTCTTTGTCGACAACAATTGACAACAATAAATATGCTCCATTAATTTACAAAGCCTTTGAGATTAGTAAGAGATTGTCAAGAAGAGCCAATTGTTGTCGATAAAGAGTCGACAAGTGACAATATTTACTGTCGTCTTGATTTGACGTCGACGACGCCATTCATAATAAGGGGAATTATATATTTTCAGTTTGAAAGATTTTGAACCAATCTGATTTTTTGTACTTTTCTTTAAAGATTTGTTTCTTTCACGGTGAATTCGATTTCGAATTTTTTAGTTCTTTGTTCTATTGACGGTGTCTTTTTTTAATTTTTAACTATTTTTAGCTTTTGTAATTAAAATCATTATTGCGCGTGACAAATATATGCTCACTGGGTAATCACAGTTAATATACAGAAAGTAAAACCAACTGTATAAAAAGCAAAAATAATGTAACATAATATCCACTACAATAATACTTACATGTACATAGATATCGTTACCTTAATACAGAAAGGCCCTAACTCATTATTTTTTTAGAAATCGAGCTTTTTGGATATTTCGATAGAAGAACATTTCATGTATCGAAACATGGAAAAATCTCGATTTCAAAAAAATAATGAGTTGAGGCCTTTCTGTATTAAGGTAACGAATATGTACTGTCGCGAAGGTACATCTAATAAGTAGAAATAATTAGTGTGATGATCGTAAAAGATAAGCTAGAATCGTTAAATATATTTACAAATAAATATATACTATTCAAAATATTATGAAAAAATGGACCACCATTCAAACACTGACAAGGCTACCTCGCTCGAAATTTCTTAAAATTTTACAATTTTGCCTCAAAGACAATAATTATTTTGTCTATAAAGACAAAATATATAATCAAATTTATGGAATGCCTATGGGAAATCCTCTCTCCCCCACCATAGCAGATATTGTACTTGACAACTTACTAGACGATGCACTTCATGAATTAAAGGAACATGGAATACACATTACTTATATTGCTAAATATGTAGATGACATATTAGCAATCATTAAAGAAAAAGACAAAAATACTATTTTATCAGTTTTAAATAAATACCATCCAAAAATTAAATTTACAATAGAAACGGAAACTGAAAACAAAATTTCATATCTAGATGTCATGCTACATAGATCGAAAAACAAAATAAGTTTTGACTGGTATACAAAAGAAATGTCGTCTGGTAGATTAATGAATTTTTACACAACACAGCCAAAAAGTCAAATAATTAACACCGCAAAAAGTTTTATAAAAAGAGTGCTTAGTATCAGCGATAGACAATTTCACAGCAAAAACATTAAAACTATATTCCAAATTTTAAAGAAAAACAGTTTTCCTACAAACTTGATAAACTTACTTATTGAAAGCATAAAACAACAACTTAAAAATAACTCACAACAAACAAATACCTCACCAATAGAAGACAAAAAATTTTTCAGTGTATCATATGTCCCCAACCTTACTGACAACAATAACATAAGAAAAACAATAAAAATAACAAATGCTTGTTTTGCTTATAAACCAAACAGAACTTTAAACACAATATTTACAAAAACAAAAACGCGTGTTGAGAAAAACAAACAAAACAATGTCATATACGAAATACAATGTAAAGGGAAAAACGACGAAAACTGTGATCTAATATACATTGGCACAACAAAGAGAAGTTTAGATACAAGAATGGGAGAACACAAAATGGACATAGTAAAAAAGAAGGAAACAACAGCACTAGCACAACATGTATTACAAACTGGACACTCAGCTGACTTCGAAGGAGTTAAAATTTTGGATATAGAAAAAATGGAAAGAAAAAGATACACTATTGAAACATTAAGAATACAGCAAAAAATAAACAAAACAATGAATCTAAAAGAAGATACAGCAAACATAAACACAAACTACAAAGTAGCTTTAAACGAAACAGATCTGTGATATTAAGTTAAGTTGTGTTTAAAAAATGTTATATTTGTTTATATATGTTTTAATGTTGAGTATTGTTATTCAATATGTAAAATATGTATATGTACCTATGTAATTAATTATTCCATGAATTGTAAGTTAAAATGACACAAAGCAAAATTGTTTTTATAATTGTTTTTATTATTTAAATAGACGATCCCTTGAAAAAGTAGACAAAAAATCTACGAAACGTCGGGAAAAACTGTAAATAAATGGATTTTTATTTGCATTGAAATATTAGGCCCAATTAGCTTAAAAGGAAATCAACTTAAATACTTACAAATGTATTTACCAAAGGTAAATCAATAATTGTATGTACAATATAATCATTTCTCATATTCCATTTCATTTAAAAATTCAGGTTAAAAAGCTGATGTTAATAGCAACCTCTATCTCAGTAGATAGACATGGATGCTGATAAAGTGCGTGGCTGCACACAAAAATGTCGGCATTTGCCCCAGCTAAAAAGTCTAGTTTAATTTGTCTTCTCTTCTTTAGAAAATCACATTAATAATCATCCGTATTGCGTATGTCGAGTCGAATATTCGACTACGACAATTTTGTATTTGATTAAACAAACCTTCTACACATTTTCTTTATTCTATGACGAAAATCTCGTAGACGAACATTTTTTTTCAACAAGATTTGAAATTAATGCACTTCAGCCTTATTAAGAAATTATTCTTGATTAAAATTCATTCTAATTTAAATTAAAATTTAACATGTATCACTTTTGTAATTTTTTTAATGATAGCGATTTTTTCCAAGTTGATATATGGTTGCAGTTTTATTATTATATGCAAGTTTTAGAAGACTTTTTCAAACTTTATTTTGAACTAATTAATCCCCGACCAAAAAAAGGGGTGTTATAAGTTTGTAGTGTGTGGCTGTGTAAGTATACATATGTATGTGTGTCTGTACGAGTCCACGTACAGTGCAAACGGCTGGACCGATTTCAATTTAGTTTTTTCTGTTTAAAAGGTGATTTGATCGAGAGTGTTCTTAGTTATGCCGCTTAGAAGATATCACATCCTTTCTGGATATATCGGGGGCTTTTAAAATTTTTAATTTTTCTTATTTATTTATTTTTCTGCAAATTTTTGTTGTTTGGTTACTTAGTTTGTTTTTTAAGTTTTCGCTTCTATAATATTCTATTCCCTTTCTAGAGAAAATTCTTTAATATTTGAACTTCTTAATAAACATTTTATTTTAAATCTTAAGCTTAAACTTTTTCCTCCACTGATTTGGCCAACGTTTGCATATCGTTCTTTAAATCTCTCAATTGGCCCATCATATTTTTCATTAGTTCACCCTCCGGTGTTTGGGGCGGTTCATACAACAACATTCTTATGGATTCTTTAAACATCGCCTCACATTGTCGCAAATAGCTTTGTAGTTCCTCTTCGCTCAGTTCTTTTTCACCAAAACGCAAACGATACAATTCAGCCGAAGCATTCGCCAACTCATACAGAGCTATCGCCTTAAGTCTAGAAATACCCGGTTGTATAGCATGCAAGACCACAACCAATTCCTGACATAGACGCACTTTTCTTTCATAGATACGGCGACTAGGTCTTTGCAAGCTATTTATTATCATCGAACGTAATATGTTGGCAATATTTTGCTTTATATCCACCATAATATAATGATTTCTATGCAAAATAGTGCTCAGCTTGGCCAAAAGTAATTCGTAGCGCCGTAGATCTTCTTGAGCATGAAATACTTCCTCTTTGGCCTTATCTATAATAGTTTCAACTTGGTCTAAGCGCAGGCCATGATTGCAACTCAAACATTGCCACTTTTTACTCGAATGCTTAACAATGTAGCCCTCCCTGTTGTTGGCAGCACAAGGGGCACAAATGAAACTGCTCATGTGTGAGCCCAATTCGGTGGGATCCTCACAACGCGTGCAAGTGCATAGAAAATATTTGCCTTCTAGTAAAATATGGCGTCTTTCGTCAGTGCCCTGAAAGTGAAATAAAATTATATATTAAAAACTATTCTACATATACATATGTACATACACCGTACTTACATACATACATACATACATACATACATATATATGGCATTTACTTACCAATAGAACATTAGTATAACAATTTGTAACCATTTCCTCTTTTTCAATATCGCGATTGGCATAAATCTTCATGCGATACAAATCTTCTATGGCAAGATTTGCATTGGGGCAGCAGTGATGAGCCAGCAAAGAAGCTTTTAAGTACAATGCGCTCATTGAGGCCATGTCTGGTGCTCTAATCTCATATGCATTTACGTCCAGTATGCCACATAGCTGTTGCAGAAATTCCTCATCAATTTTATCAGACCATTGAAAATATTTTTTTATATCTGATTTCAAAATCGGTTGAACGACTTTCTTATTGCGTTCTTGCCATACCGGCGTGTTCCGCCTCTTTTCCAAATGTGACATCATTTGAAGGATTTTGTCGAAATTTTCTTTTTCTTGGGGATTTTCCGATAACAAAAGACATTTAATTATACCATACGTATCGGGGTACTTTTTTAATTCGTCATATTTCAGTTCGACCATGGCAGCTAAGGTGTTACAATCAAATTCACAGTGTTGTGTGCAATCCAAGCAAATAGGTGATATGCGACATTTACTGTAATCGGGAAAACACACATACATATGTATGTATATACTATATATGTATAAATATTTTTTTCATATACATAAATAATATACTTTAATTTTTTTCATGCAGAAAGTTAAATGGGCTACACATCGTCCATTTTTTCATACAAAAAATTAAATGGACTACACGTCGCCATTTTTTCATACAAAAATTTTTTTCCATTTTTTATTAAAAAAAATTAAATGAACGTCGTAAATTTGTTATGCAAAACAATTAAATGGGTCATTCATCGTAAATTTTTTCATACAAAAAATTAAATGGACTACACATCGCCCATTTTTCATACAAAAAAAAGAGAGTTGTCTTAAAACACCCGGTTAAAGCTCTGCTGCTTAGCTATTTAAAACAAATTGCATGTGTTAAACGTATACATATGGGCATTTCTCCGAGAAATTACACTTTTTGTAGCGTGCGACAGCAAGCAATTCACCTTGTATTTCTGAACAAAGTGACTCGATTTATCTTAAAATTTTACCGAACGTAGAGCTACTGACGGCCTACACAAATATATAAAGAGGTAAAAAAAGTTTCGTTTTCTTAAAAAAACAGGCATATTTGCTTGGTGTCGCACCCTACAAAAAGTTGACATTCCTGTGGAATTGTCCATATTTCAAAAACGCTTCCATTTAGTTCGCATTGTTTTTTTTTCTAAGTGCGTACGATTAAATTAATGTATTGTTTGTGCTCATGTGCCTTCAAAACCAATACAAAAACAAATTCAACAATCGATTTCATTGTTTTTGTTTCACTCACTTCAAAGAACGAAACAAAACAAAATCAAACATTCTGTTTCATTTATTTTCGTTCTCTGGTTTTAAGTACAAAGAAATCAATACCAAAATAAATTTATAACTGCAATAGTGTCGATTATTTTTGTTACGAAAATCACATCCTAGCTCCTGTGTCTGGCATAAAGAGCATAGCTCTAATAATTAAATGACCTGCACATCGTCCATTTTTCATGCAAAAAATTAAATGAACTACGAGTATGTACAAAAAGTACCCTTAAATGGAAACATCCTACAGTGTTCTACAAAAATATTCGCCATAAAAGTCTATTACAAGTCACTCCACACACCAAAGTTCGAATCTAAACTAACTATGAATGCGTTTAAGAATTAATTTTGCACTTATACTCATACTAGAGCTTTGGATAAAGGATGTATTCTGCAGTTTTATATATTCATACTAGAGCTTTGGATAAAGGATGTATTCTGCAGTTTTATGTGCAACATTTTAACTCTTATGGCTTTTTTGTCCTTTTTATAAATCGGGGTAAAATATGTATGCACATAACTTATACCTAATGCCGAGTACACACTATGACACTTTGTGACATCGCAATAGTGTGTACTAGTGGCAACGTTTATCATTTCTGATATTTTTTGCTGAGTGCTATTGCTGTCCGTATAAAAAACATAATGTGAACGGCGTTGCACACATTTTAAAAATGGCACCACAAAATGACAACACAAGAAATGTCAGATGTGCTCGGCATAAGTGTTACAATAATTTGCCTGGGCTTTTACAAAAATCAAAATTTTTATATTTTTCCTACATTATAATGCCACTCTTATGCATATACACATAGACGTAGTTCACTTCTTACAACATTCACTGTGTTTATGTTATCCAATCAACACAAATGTGTGTATGTATGTACATACATACATATGTACAAGGGTCAAATCGTACTTACCCGCAATAACTTTGAGCATATTTGAAGCAATTGCAACAACGTTTATCGCCAATGGCAGCAAAAATTAAAACTGGTTTTTCTAGCAACAAAGTTTCACCAGCCTTAATGCTTTCGGAGGCCTCGACATATCTGTGAAAAATCATTTTTCCGATGTGTTATTTGTAATATTTATATATTTGTATATAAGTTATATTTTCACCTTCCCATTTCAGGATTTTCCCGAATTTTACATTTATTACTAAATTCCTCCGTCATATTTAAAATTGTATCAGTTTCTTTTATGTTTTCTAGCGCTAAATATTTATTTAGGATTTTGTATTATTCCACTCGTTCTAAATATTTGCTTTAGCAAGTGTGAACTAAACCGTTTGTATTGAAAACATATAATGAGTTTGTCTTTTTCAAATTAATTAAAATAAGATAACTACACCAAATTAAGGAGGCTTCTGTGACAAATTTGATTTGGTACTATTTCGTGAGAAAAAATCTTGGTAAAATTAATTTATATTTTTTTACAACTTGCTCCAGTTCCTCATCATATGGTTGCTAGAAATCGTATTGTTTGAACTCAGACAGAAAAAAATGTTCCTGCAACAAACATGTTTAATTGAAGAAAATCAAAAATCAATTAAAAATTGTACTGAGTCAATTAATGATAAATAAGAAAATGAAATATTTAAACAAAAGTTTGATTGAAAAAATTACATTTTTAATTGATTTGTGATATTTATTTTTAATTAAACGTGTTTAAACGTGGAAAATTTTTCTGTGTGCCGTCAGTATTCTGAGCTCATTATTAGTTTTTGTCACCTGTTCTGGAACAACATAGCAATGAATTGTTTTCATTATCTGAGGCGGGGTTAGCATTAGCAACTGTTACTTAATTATTTACTCTTCAATTTATAAACTGCGTATACTCATAATTGTGTCACATATAAGGCGTACGCTTTCATAATTGTTTTTTAGCCAACTATGATTATAGCCGATTCCAACACACAAGATTACCTCTACTTAATTTATGGGAAAAACTTTAATTTTTATAATCGAAGTATGCTTATACTTCGATTATGGATATTTATTGGAACAAAATAAATATCCGCACGACACTCAGAGATTTATTCATCATACGCACCCGTATGTATATACACAAATATATGAAATGGAAAATCTGCTTTGGCTGTTTGAAAATATCATATGTATATCTAATTAGTAGGTAAAATTTAGAATAAATATAACCTTTCCAGACAACTGATGTTATTCATAAACATTTTTTTTCTTAAAATTTGCAATCAAAAGCGTGAATGAGCGGTTATTTTGTAATTTGTAACGTGATAAATGTATTGCTATTTATTAAATCGCACTCTCTATCCCTGTGATGTTTTTTTTAATTCACCTTTCTGGCAGCACTGATTCTTGAAGTGTGTGCAAATAAAATACTCCTCTATATATATATATGTATGTATATATTTGTGTCCGAATAAATAGTCAGAGTATTTTTATACTTATGTGTACGATTGTAGCTGATACAGTGTATAAGCCGTTGATTGCTTACATTTGTACATATTCCGTTTAAATTTGATGATACATATCGCTCATTTACTTCAATAGTGTCACAACTCACAAAAAAAAAAAAAAACAGTTTTGCAGAAAACGCGCTTGAAGTTTTCAATTTGCATACAACTCAATTAAGACATGAAAAAATATTCTTCTATCAGGAGGTGACTTTACAAGCTATTTTTATGAAGTTTTTACGCAAGATAAAATTCGAAATGCCGCATTATTAACTCAAACAATTCATTTTTGTTAAGACACTGTTGAAGTAAATGAACGATATGTTTTCATATGTTTGCCGGCCAATACTAACGGCCTGGCCCACGATGTCATCAGACATCGTTCGATCGACAACTTGTATTGCAAACAACAATAACTTTAGAAAATTGTTTGTTGTTTGCAATATAAGTTGTCGATCGAACGATTTCTCGTGACATCGTGGGCCAGGCGGTTAAAGTGCTTAAAACAATACTTTTGTCATTCTCTGGTAGGGATGCTCTTTAGTCGGCTTTTTAATTATTTATTTATCTATTGAATTTGCAATTTTTTTTTGTCAGCATAAGTTTCTTTCAATCAATTTGTTTTTTTTTTTGTAATCTGATTTTCTTAATGTATACATTTTGCATGCAAGTATTATTTTTGGCATTGCATTTGTGTGTTTTATTGTTATAAAAGCGACAGGCTCTTCACAGACAATTAAGTTTAATTTGTTTTTGTTTTATGTACTTACACCAGCGGTATTGTTAATTAAGTACAGATAACGCCAAACTTTGACAGTGATGTAGTACTTTTAAGGAAAAGCATACTTCTTAAAGCTCTCTTTTACTTATAGCCTTTCTTTAGAGGCAAAAATGTTTGGCGTTATTTTTGCGTACATGAATCAAATGTAAACGTGTTAGCGGTAGCTGATAATTCCGACTAAAATTTTATTTACATCGTAATGAAGTCTGGCAACCATCAGATATACATAGATACGACTTCGACAGCGACAATACGATTCGAAATACCGTAATAGTGCGTTTATATTTGAGCAAAATCGAGTACTTACGAGATTTTGAGGGAAAAAATTATTTTTATTTGTATTTTAATTTTTTAGAAATTGTTCTCAACTTTTGTTAAATGATTTATAAGTATTCTTTTATAAATACCATTGCCAACTAGCCCTTTTGATGCCCTAGAGGCGCTGGGGCCCTTATATTGTTAATATTAAATACTTGAATAAATGAATATATAAAAAAAAAAATCTGGTAGATTTCCCATATAAAACAAAATCTACTTCGTCACTAGATTTTATCGAAATCTATTTAAAATCTACATAGTAGTATTCAGTGATGCAACTAGGGTTTTTTTGCAGGGACCGTAACGGTTATAAGTTTCATTTTAAAAATTACTTTTTAATCATTATTCCTTGATATTTATTTATTCCTCAGAAAATAAAAGTTACGAGTACTTCGTGGTTTTTATTTATTTCTCACAAAATAAAAGTTATTTTTTGAGTTTTATTTATTCCCTACGAAAGAACAATTACTTCTTGATTTTTATTTTTTGCTTAAAAAAGGTAAATTTTAAATTGTAGAAAGCACATTTTTTGCGATTTAAAATTTAATTTATCACCAGAGTCTGTAAAAAATGTTATATATGAGGGCGGATCAATAAGTCCTTGACTTTTCGCACTTCCCTTGTAGTTATATGAAATGCAACACTGTTCCCATCAAGTACCACCTATTAATAGACTACTGTCAAATCTTGAGCAAGTGTCGTCATTTACTTTGCGTATAACAGGTGTTCAAAACATACAACCTCGTGTATTTTTCTAGAAATGAAAAAAGTGAATTTCGAGTGCTTATTCTTTTTGCGAGAAAAAAAACCGTCAATCAAACCAACGAATAGCTCGATAAATACAAGCGGACTCTACACCATCGATTTCAATGGTAAAAAAGTGATTTACTGACTTTCGTTGTGGTCGCACAAGTACAAATGACGTTAAACGTTCTGGGCGGCCAATTGAGGTCAGTACACCCAAAAATGTCGAAAAAAATACACGATATTGTGTTGGCCGATCGAAGAGTAAAAGTGCTTGAGATTTTTGATTCCATAGGCATTTCATATGGCGGTGTGGTTTCGATTTTAAATGATCAGCTGGGTTTAAGAAAGTTGTCTGCAAGATGAGTGCCGCCTTTGCTCTCAATTGACCATAAACGTAAACGTGTGACAACCTCAAAGGATTGTTTGAAGTTGTTTAACCGCAATCCGAATGAGTTTTTGTGGCGTTTTGTAACTGCGGATGAAACATGGATCCTCCGAAGACCAAGCAGCAGTCTAAACAATGGGTTTCTCCGTGTGAACATGCTCCGAAGAAGGCCAAAATGAGTTTTTCGGCCAATAAGGTGATGGCAACATTTTTTTTTGGGATGCACGCGGGATAATCCACATCGATTACCTACAAAAGAGAAAATCAATAAACGGCGAATATTATGACTCCTTATTAGACCGATTTAATGAGAATTTACAAAAATACGACCCCATATGGCCAAAAAAAAATAATTTTTCATCAAGATAATGCACGAGTGCACACGTGTGCAGTCTCAATGGCAAAACTCTATGAATTGGGCTACGAATTGGTACCCCATCCGCCATATTCTCCGGATTTAGCCCCCAGTGAATACTTCCTATTTCCAAACCTAAAGAAATGGCTCGGCGGAAAGAGATTTAGCTCCAACGATGAAATTATCGACCAAACAAAGGCCTATTTTAAGGATCTCGAAAAATCCTATTTTTTGGAAGGGATACAAAAACTGGAGAAACGTTGGACTAAAAAAAACTGTGTTTCACTCAAAAACATACGGACTTATTGATCCGCCCTCGTACTTTATATAACTGTTTTATAACTTTTTTATATTTTATTCAGTTTAAAAATTACAATTTTTTAAGCAGAAAATTAAAATAAAAAATAACTGTTATTCCGTGAGAAATAAATAAAACTCAAAATATTACTTACGTGTGTATGTATTACGAATATTTTTTTGTTTAGTATATAAGAAGAACTCCGCTGGGACGTCGTACAGTGGCTTTTTTGACTTTTTCTGTTGCAAAAATCATAATTTTTGAAGTAATAAAGATATTTTAAAAATTTAAAAGGATGTTGAAAGATAACACCTTCGGCTTTAAAGCAGAATACAGGGTACATTTCAGCAAATACAGGCTGCTCCAAAAATCGCAGTTAATTTTAAAATAATATTTTCGGTGCAAATTTTATAGGCAGGGAAACCATAAATATGCTCTAAAAAAGGTGTTTTATGCGCATTCAATATGCACTAAAAGCTTGAAAATATGCAATAAAAAAATAAAAAATATGCTCTTAAAAATAAAATTAATTGGTTTATTTGTAAATGAAAATAAGTTTAATTAAAAAAAATCAACAACATTTGCATATAAAATAAGACGGAAATAAAATAAACAAAAAAAGGAAACAATTAAAAAATTAACAAACTATAACTGCCGTACTAAAAAAATAATTTGGGTTTGAAGTCCATGTTAAAACAAAATTGCCGTACAAATTTTGTTTAAAGCAAATAATACAAATTAATTTTTTTTATACTCCCATAAAAATTTAACATCAACTTTAAAGAGATCACGATAACGGAATTAAAACTTTTTTTATTGAAACTAACGTCCGTAATAACTGCGTAATATATAAGAAAAGTGTACACACTTATACATGGAACATTGGAAATGAGATTTAGATGGCGGAAATAATATTTTTCACCAACAGTTAGATCCATAGATGGCTTGTAAGCATATTTATATAAGAAAATTCTGTAAAGTTTTAAAATATGCCCTAAAAGCCTAAATTATGCTCTAAAAATTCGAAAATATGCTAAAAATATACATGTAAGACTGAAATATGCAAAAATATGCTTTAAAGGGTAAAATATGCAAAAGTATGCGCTAACAAATCGATGCCAAAATTCATAAAAAACTCCTGAAACGGATAAATATCTTAATCCCGCATTAATACGTCAAACAAGAAAAAACGTGCAATTGCATATTTGCGGTTTCCTTCTTTATACATATATAGGTATAATTTTTATTAAATATTTCATTTGCATCAAAGTTTCATATACTTAGCTAATACATATTTTTTGTAGTTATTTTATAAAAAAAAACGGTCTTTTTGAGATTTTAATACAATTTTCATTGTAAGAAATTTTTACAGGTTTAGTTCTAGAAAAAGACTATCATCAGATATATTTATTGTTTGCATTAAAACCTTCAGGACTCACAGTAAAACAGGCATTTCTACCGTTACAACTCACTTCACAATCTTTGTTTTTGAAGTACTCATTTAATATATAATTAATAGGCAAACACGATTTTTGTAATCCCTTTTACTCCGGCACTACTGCACCTCAGATATACTACATACATGTACATATGTATGTACATACATATGTATGGCTTTAGAGCACATATGTGTACAATATAATATATTTTATTGAAATCCAATCTGTATTTTGGCAGCTATAATCGTTTAAAGTTGCTTCTAAAGTCAATAAATTTTTCTCGTGATATGTATTACAAATATTTTTATATATTTTTTCTATGATGAGTGGTGGGTATATAAGGAAACCTCCGCATCATAATAAATGAAAAAAAAATTAACTTGGTGCAAACGGTATAGATTTTAATAACGATGGGAATTTAAATGTTAAAAGATTTCGCGCAGTGTAAATGTAAATGACAGAGAAACAAACGTGTCAAAATTAATTTAGCAATTTTTCAGTGCCTCATAAAGCATAAACTAATATCAAATCATCGAAACTACAATAAAAAAATGTTGAGAAACGCTGCTTATTTTCCTATGCGCTTTCTATTCACTCTGCTATAAAAATAAATTCAAATTAAATAACATTTGGAATGATGTAATGCTCATATCATATATTTTAAACAGGTACGGTAACTGAATTTTATAATAAAAGTCAAAAGATAACAGTTATGTTTTTATTTTTATATATATGAGCAGAAATAAATGTTATTTCCTGAATTTTATTTTTTCGAGCGGAAATAAAAATCAATTTCTGAGATTCCGCAGCCGAAAAAAATATGGTGGCACTATTTTTTCTAATGAAAAAAAAAAAAAAAATGGTGGAATCTCCATACGTCATCGTTATGTACATACATACATATACATATAAGTATGTACTAACTTCCCTTTCTGTTAGGAAAATTATAAACCACAAATTTATTTTCATTTCTGTTTAAAAATATAAAAATCAAAAATAATAACAAAAATTAAAAATTTTAAAAACCCCCGATATATGTATCTAGAAAAGATGTGATATCTTCTAAACGGCTGGACCGATTTTCTTCAAACATAGTTAAGAACCTTCTCGATCAAGTCACCTTTCAAACAGAAAAAACTAAATCAAAATCGGTCGTTTGGGTTGAACGTAGACACGGACAGACACACAGATACACAGACACACACTACAAACTTATAATACCCCTTTTTTGTTGGAAGGGGGTTAAAAATTATTTCTGCTCAAAAATATAAAAATCGAAAATAAAAATTACTTCTGCTCGAAAATATAAAAATCAAAAATAGCAATTATTTCTGCTTAAAAAAATAAAAGCCGGAAATTTTAAAATCAGTCGAGTTTCGAAAAATCAAGTTGAAAACATGAAAAATGGTGTGATTGGTTACGTTGTCCGATGTTTTCTTGTACTTAATTTTTTTCTTTAAAAATTCCAGAATACATTAAGATACACAAATAACATTTAAGAAATTTATAATTCGACATATTGTCAAAACTATTTTAATTTAAAATTTATTTGCTGGTGGTTCAGCGATGTCTATACGCGTTTCATTGTTGCTGTAACAAATCGTCAGTAGACTTCAACCACAAATCTTGAACAGTCACAAACCTCTTATCTTATGTACAGACTTCCAAAAAGGAAAAAAAAAAAAAAATTGAATAGATTCATATCGAATATAAATTATTTGCTGGGTTTTGTATAAGTTTCTAAGCCTACTATGCTTATTTTCTTTTGTGATTTTCAAAAATATTATTATTTGTGAACTATCAAATAGTTTTTGGAAGTCTGTACATAAGATAAGAGGTTTGTGACTGTTCAAGATTTGTGGTTGAAGTCTACTGACGATTTGTTACAGCAACAATGAAATGCGTATAGACATCGCTGAACCACCAGCAAATAAATTTTAAATTTTAAATACACAAATAACAATTTATTTTAACATTTATATATCATTTTGTAAATATTTCAATTCCTGCATCATGGAAACTAATAAGTTGCTCTCCGTAATATTTCTGGGTTCGTATAACAACACACGTACGTAATAAATGTCCCGGCTAGCATTTGGTTGAAAATTTTTTGGAGAAATCTTTTCTATGATTACCCTCAGATCACTTTTGATGATTAAAAGCTGATTTATCATTTGGGTGATTGAAAAAAGATTCACTTATGATTCATTATATGATCAAATAATGATTTCTTGAAAATAGAGGAACATCATGCAAACCGCAAAAAGGTGATTTAAATGATTTAATATGAAAATTGCTCAAAAATAATCAGCAAATCGTATCATAACTAGGGTTTGGGATTTCCCGGACTTTTGCACTTCCCGGGAAACGGGAATTTAAAAATCAAGTTCACGGGAATTCCCGGGATTCCCGGGAAAAGCTAATTTTCTAAATTAAATACATTTATTAAATGAAAGTTGGTGCAATTTCGATTGTTTTATTAATGTAAGCATTCTTTTGAAATAAAAGTTAATAAAAAAGCAGTTCTAAGACAAATTTTTAAGAATTTTTAATTGAATTTAAGCAAATGGAATAAAGTTATTACACAGCAAAATATCATATAAAAACCAATTGACGACTGTTACCACAATTAGTAGTCGCTGCGCCGAATTTTGAATACCCTGAGCCACAGTATGTCTAAGTGTCTTTCATTTTATTTCTCCTAAAATATTTTCTGCAGAGTTTCAATAATAGCGTCTACTTGTAATCAATTTAAGTTTCGTCAACTCAGAGTTCTTACAGCTTAAAATTTTCACTACACTTTTCAAAATTTGTTCACTAATTCGGCGAAAAATCACTTCAAGTTCGCTTAGCATCGAATTATTTACTTTAGGAAACGATTATATCATTGCAATCATTGATACTTATACAATTTATTCCACTTTTTTTTAGGAGATATGGTATGACCTCAATTTAATGGAATTTTTATGAAATTTCGGACTAGATTTGAATAGCTCACATTTTTATTTTATATTAAAAAAACATGGACATTTTACTTCTTGTTTATCGGAGTCGAAAGAATTTGTTCTTTCTTACAGTTACATTTAAAACAAAAACTCAATTTAAATTTTAAGATTAAAAAATTTCCTTCGAACAAGGTATATGTAAGTGTTTAAACAGACGATGAAAAACGTGTCAACGTTCGTGTAAATTTAGTCATACAATCATTCAAACGAACTTTTGTAATATATACCTGCCTGTTCTGTAAATCGAGTCGATTTAAAAACGCTCGATTTAGAAAAATTAAGTCCACTAATAGCGAATTTTTTTCAGACTTTTTTGTAGTTTTCTATTTTTTAGAGCTTGAAATATCATATCTGAAATTAATTAAGGATATATGATTTAAAACACATCAATAGGGCCATTATTTATTTTTGGAAAACGAGAAATTTACTCGGATTCGGTTTACAGAACATGGCCGATAAAAAAATAATAAGTTTTTATATTAAAGTAAAATTGGATTATAAATTCTATATATTTATGAAATAACATGCAATTTTAATTTTGAGATTTTCCCGGGAATATTAGACAGACATTTCCCGGGATTTCCCGCTCGGGAATTCCCGTTTCCCAAACCCTAATCATAACTGATTCTTTGGTATGATTCATCTGTAGGGTACCATTTTCTCACAACGGGAGCATCATTTATGATCAAAAAATGAGCTCATATACGGTTATTTTTCCCGTCAAGCTGATTCGGAAACGATTGGTTTATGATACAAAATGCTACCTGGGTTTGCATATTGTACGTTTGAGTGTGTGTGCAAGACATAGATGGTAAGTCCTAATTTACACTATGCAAGTCTTATTGCTAAGCTGATTAGTTTTTTAGGAGAGGGAGACGAGGGGAAAAGAAACGTTCCTGTTCCCCTTGTCTCTCTCTCCCACAAACTAATCAGCTTAGCAATAAGACTTGCTTAGTGTAAATTAGAACTAAACTATTATGTTGTATTTAAGTCGTCTTCTTTTCGTGCAAAGAATTTAATAAACTATACATCATCCATTTTTCATGGAAAAAATTTTTTTATGAAAAAAATATAATGGACTATATATACATCGTCTTTTTTTAAATTTTTTATGAAAAATTTTTATCGACTATAAATCGTCCGATTCGTGTGCAAATAATTATATAGACTATACATCGTCTATTTTAGATGCAAAAAATTAAATGGACTATACATCGTCCATTTTTAAATTAAAAAAAAATTAAATTGACTATAATTCGTCCATTTCAGGTATCGTATATGAAAAACAAGTAGATGATGAAATAAAAGGTTTTTGTGATGCTGATTGGGCCGGAAACGTAGACGATCGTAAATCAACAACTGGCTACGTTTTTATTTTTCAATCGGGTGCGTTAGCATGGGCTACTAAAAGGCAAAAGACAGTAGCACTATCTTCTACGGAAGCTGAATTCATGTCTGTTACTGCTGCAATTCAAGAATCGATTTGGTTGAAACGTTTGGAAGCTGAAATTAACCCCGATAGCAAACGAAGCATGACTCTATTTTGTGATAACAAAGGTGCTATACAAGTAGCCTTCAACAATAACTATTCAAACCGAACAAAGCATGTGGACATCAAAGCAAAATTTATCCAACAAAAAATCGAAGACAAGGAAATTGTACTGAAGTATCTGAACACAAATGAGATGATAGCTGATGTTTTAACTAAAGCAGTAACCCCACAGAAGATGAAGTTCTTTGCGGACCACTTTGGTATTCTTTAGTATTGTTGTTATTTTGTTATTAATTATTATCTAAATCATTTAAATTTATTTTAATTAATATTTGGAAATTTATCATTCTGGGAGAGTGTTGTAAATGAATTTGGAATGATAATATTCACTTTAATATGTTATTCTACAGGAAATGTTTATTTATATATTTTTATTGTATCGACGTTGCCTTTGACATAGTAGTTTTCATATTTTTTCAATATTTGATAGTTCTTAAATAAAACTCAAACTAACATATACATCGTCCATTTTTAAATTAAAAAAAAATTAAATTGACTGTAATTCGTAAATTTCGTATCTAAAAAATTAAATGGACTATATACGTCGTCTTCTTTTCGTGCAAAGAATTTAATAAACTATACATCATCCATTTTTCATGCAAGAAATTTTTTTATAAAAAAAAAAATATAATGGACATCGTCTTTTTTTAAATTTTTTATGAAAATATTGTATCGACTATAAATCGTCCGATTGGTGTGCAAATAATTATATAGACTATACATCGTCTATTTTAGATGCAAAAAATGAAATGGACTGACTATATATACAAAATTTAATGGACTATACATCGTCCATTTTTAAATTTAAAAAAAAATTAAATTGACTATAATTCGTCCATTTCGTATCTAAAAAATTAAATGGACTATATACGTCGTCTTCTTTTCGTGCAAAGAATTTAATAAACTATACATCATCCATTTTTCATGCAAGAAATTTTTTTATAAAAAAAAAATATAATGGACATCGTCTTTTTTTAAATTTTTTATGAAAATATTTTATCGACTATAAATCGTCCGATTGGTGTGCAAATAATTATATAGACTATACATCGTCTATTTTAGATGCAAAAAATGAAATGGACTGACTATATATACAAAATTTAATGGACTATACATCGTCCATTTTTAAATTTAAAAAAAAATTTAATTGACTATAATTCGTCCATTTCGTATCTAAAAAATTAAATGGACTATATACGTCGTCTTCTTTTCGTGCAAAGAATTTAATAAACTATACATCATCCATTTTTCATGCAAAAAATTTTTTTATGAAAAAAAATATAATGGGCTATTATACATCGTCTTGTTTTCAATTTTGTATGAAAAAATTTTATCGACTATAAATCGTCCGATTCATGTGCAAAAAATTATATAGACTATACATCGTCTATTTAAGATGCAAAAAATTAAATGGACTGACTTTATATACAAAATTTAATCGACTATACATCGTCCATTTTAAATTAAAAAAAAAATTATTATTGACTATAATTCGTCCATTTCGTGTCTAAAAAATTAAATGGACTACATACGTCGTCTTCTTTTCGTGCAAAGAATTTAATAAACTATACATCATCCATTTTTCATGCAAAAAATTTTTTATGTAAAAAATATAATGGGCTACATCGTATTTTTTTTAATTTTTTATGAAAAAATTTTATCGACTATAAATCGTCCGATTCATGTGCAAAAAATTATATAGACTATACATCGTCTATTTAAGATGCAAAAAATTAAATGGACTGACTATATATACAAAATTTAATCGACTATACATCGTCCATTTGTCCATTTTTAAATTTAAAAAAAAATTAAGTTGACTATAATTCGTCCATTTCGTATCTAAAAAATTAAATGGACTATATACGTCGTCTTCTTTTCGTGCAAAGAATTTAATAAACTATACATCATCCATTTTTCATGCAAGAAATTTTTTTATAAAAAAAAAAATATAATGGACATCGTCTTTTTTTTAATTTTTTATGAAAAAATTTTATCGACTATAAATCGTCCGATTGGTGTGCAAATAATTATATAGACTATACATCGTCTATTTTAGATGCAAAAAATGAAATGGACTGACTATATATACAAAATTTAATGGACTATACATCGTCCATTTTTAAATTTAAAAAAAAAAATTAAATTGACTAATTCGTCCATTTCGTATCTAAAAAATTAAATGGACTATATACGTCGTCTTCTTTTCGTGCAAAGAATTTAATAAACTATACATCATCCATTTTTCATGCAAAAAATTTTTTTATGAAAAAAATATAATGGGCTATACATCGTCTTGTTTTCAATTTTGTATGAAAAAATTTTATCGACTATAAATCGTCCGATTCATGTGCAAAAAATTATATAGACTATACATCGTCTATTTAAGATGCAAAAAATTAAATGGACTGACTTTATATACAAAATTTAATCGACTATACATCGTCCATTTTAAATTAAAAAAAAAATTATTATTGACTATAATTCGTCCATTTCGTATCTAAAAAATTAAATGGACTATATACGTCGTCTTCTTTTCGTGCAAAGAATTTAATAAACTATACATCATCCATTTTTCATGCAAAAAATTTTTTTATGAAAAAAATTTCAATTTTTTATGAAAAAATTTTATCGACTATAAATCGTCCGATTCATGTTCAAATAATTATATAGACTATACATCGTCTATTTAAGATGCAAAAAATTAAATGGACTGACTATATATACAAAATTTAATGGACTATACATTGTCCATTTTTAAATTAAAAAAAAAAATTAAATTGACTATAATTCGTAAATTTCGTATCTAAAAAATTAAATGGACTATATACGTCGTCTTCTTTTCGTGCAAAGAATTTAATAAACTATACATCATCCATTTCTCATGCAAGAAATTTTTTTATGAAAAAAATATAATGGACTATACATCGTCTTTTTTAAATTTTTTATGTAAAAATTTTTTCGACTATAAATCGTCCGATTGGTGTGCAAATAATTATGTAGACTATACATCGTCTATTTAAGATGCAAAAAATTAAATGGACTGACTATATATACAAAATTTAATGGACTATATATCGTCCATTTTTAAATTAAAAAAAAAATTAAATTGAAATGCAATGAATCAAACCAATTCACATATTCCATTTGCAATAAAGTTACGTATATAAGGCAGACATCTACATTAACTGACACCACACACAGTGGACCAAAACACAGAAGAACGCTGATGAGGAAGGTTTAGTGGCCTTCGAAAACGGCTGGCTGTTCCGTTCAACTATGTGTTGTTGTCAGAATATTTACAACTAACTTTGATGTTATTTGTTCATTAATAATTATCACATGTAATTTGGCTTAAAAAGCGTTACGAACTTTAGCCTATTCAATTCATAAGAATATAGAAACAAATACAGTTCGAAAAATAATAATTAAATTAACTAAATTGACTATAATTCGTCCATTTCGTATCTAAAAAATTAAATGGACTGCATACGTCGTCTTCTTTTCGTGCAAAGAATTTAATAAACTATACATCATCCATTTTTCATGCAAAAAAATTTTGTATGTAAAAAATATAATGGGCTATACATCGTCTTTTTTTTAATTTTTTATGAAAAAATTTTATCGACTATAAATCGTCCGATTCATGTGCAAAAAATTATATAGACTATACATCGTCTATTTAAGATGCAAAAAATTAAATGGACTGACTATATATACAAAATTTAATCGACTATACATCGTCCATTTGTCCATTTTTAAATTTAAAAAAATATTAAATTGACTATAATTCGTCCATTTCGTATCTAAAAAATTAAATGGACTATATACGTCGTCTTCTTTTCGTGCAAAGAATTTAATAAACTATACATCATCCATTTTTCATGCAAAAAATTTTTTTATGAAAAAAATATAATGGGCTATACATCGTCTTTTTTTCAATTTTTTATGAAAAAATTTTATCGACTATAAATCGTCCGATTCATGTGCAAAAAATTATATAGACTATACATCGTCTATTTAAGATGCAAAAAATTAAATGGACTGACTATATATACAAAATTTAATAGACTATGCATCGTCCATTTTTAAATTAAAAAAAAAATAAATTGACTATAATTCGTAAATTTCGTATCTAAAAAATTAAATGGACTATATACGTCGTCTTCTTTTCGTGCAAAGAATTTAATAAACTATACATCATCCATTTTTCATGCAAAAAATTTTTTATGAAAAAAATATAATGGGCTATACATCGTCTTTTTTTCAATTTTTTATGAAAAAATTTTATCGACTATAAATCGTCCGATTCATGTGCAAAAAATTATATAGACAAAAAATTTTTTTATGAAAAAAATATAATGGGCTATACATCGTCTTTTTTTAAATTTTTTATGAAAAAATTTTATCGACTATAAATCGTCCGATTCATGTGCAAAAAATTATATAGACTATACATCGTCTATTTAAGATGCAAAAAATTAAATGGACTGACTATATATACAAAATTTAATCGACTATACATCGTCCATTTAAAAAAAAAAAAAAATTAAATTGACTATAATTCGTCCATTTCGTATCTAAAAAATTAAATGGACTATATACGTCGTCTTCTTTTCGTGCAAAGAATTTAATAAACTATACATCATCCATTTTTCATGCAAAAAATTTTTTATGAAAAAAATATAATGGGCTATACATCGTCTTTTTTTCAATTTTTTATGAAAAAATTTTATCCACTATAAATCGTCCGATTCATGTGCAAATAATTAACTAGACTATATATCGTCTATTTAAGATGCAAAAAATTAAATGGACTGACTATATATACAAAATTTAATGGACTCTACATCGTCCATTTTTAAATTAAAAAAAAAAATTAAATTGACTATAATTCGTCCATTTCGTATCTAAAAAATTAAATGGACTATATACGTCGTCTTCTTTTTGTGCAAAGAATTTAATAAACTATACATAATCCATTTTTCATGCAAAAAATTTTTTTATGAAAAAAATATAATGGGCTATACATCGTCTTTTTTTCAATATTTTATGAAAAAATTTTATCGACTATAAATCGTCCGATTCATGTGCAAAAAATTATATAGACTATATATCGTCTATTTAAGATGCAAAAAATTAAATGGACTGACTATATATACAAAATTTAATAGACTATACATCGTCCATTTTTAAATTAAAAAAAAAAATTAAATTGACTATAATTCGTAAATTTCGTATCTAAAAAATTAAATGGACTATATACGTCGTCTTCTTTTCGTGCAAAGAATTTAATAAACTATACATCATCCATTTTTCATGCAAAAATTTTTTTTATGTAAAAAATATAATGGGCTATACATCGTCTTTTTTTAAATTTTTTATGAAAAAATTTTATCGACTATAAATCGTCCGATTCATGTGCAAAAAATTATATAGACTATACATCGTCTATTTAAGATGCAAAAAATTAAATGGACTGACTATATATACAAAATTTAATCGACTATACATCGTCCATTTTTAAATTAAAAAAAAATATTATTGACTATAATTCGTCCATTTCGTATCTAAAAAATTAAATGGACTATATACGTCGTCTTCTTTTCGTGCAAAGAATTTAATAAACTATACATCATCCATTTTTCATGCAAAAAATTTTTTTATGAAAAAAATATAATTGGCTATACATCGTCTTTTTTTAAATTTTTTATGAAAAATTTTTATCGACTATAAATCGTCCGATTCGTGTGCAAATAATTATATAGACTATACATCGTCTATTTTAGATGCAAAAAATTAAATGGACTATACATCGTCCATTTTTAAATTAAAAAAAAATTAAATTGACTATAATTCGTCCATTTCAGGTATCGTATATGAAAAACAAGTAGATGATGAAATAAAAGGTTTTTGTGATGCTGATTGGGCCGGAAACGTAGACGATCGTAAATCAACAACTGGCTACGTTTTTATTTTTCAATCGGGTGCGTTAGCATGGGCTACTAAAAGGCAAAAGACAGTAGCACTATCTTCTACGGAAGCTGAATTCATGTCTGTTACTGCTGCAATTCAAGAATCGATTTGGTTGAAACGTTTGGAAGCTGAAATTAACCCCGATAGCAAACGAAGCATGACTCTATTTTGTGATAACAAAGGTGCTATACAAGTAGCCTTCAACAATAACTATTCAAACCGAACAAAGCATGTGGACATCAAAGCAAAATTTATCCAACAAAAAATCGAAGACAAGGAAATTGTACTGAAGTATCTGAACACAAATGAGATGATAGCTGATGTTTTAACTAAAGCAGTAACCCCACAGAAGATGAAGTTCTTTGCGGACCACTTTGGTATTCTTTAGTATTGTTGTTATTTTGTTATTAATTATTATCTAAATCATTTAAATTTATTTTAATTAATATTTGGAAATTTATCATTCTGGGAGAGTGTTGTAAATGAATTTGGAATGATAATATTCACTTTAATATGTTATTCTACAGGAAATGTTTATTTATATATTTTTATTGTATCGACGTTGCCTTTGACATAGTAGTTTTCATATTTTTTCAATATTTGATAGTTCTTAAATAAAACTCAAACTAACATATACATCGTCCATTTTTAAATTAAAAAAAAATTAAATTGACTGTAATTCGTAAATTTCGTATCTAAAAAATTAAATGGACTATATACGTCGTCTTCTTTTCGTGCAAAGAATTTAATAAACTATACATCATCCATTTTTCATGCAAGAAATTTTTTTATAAAAAAAAAAATATAATGGACATCGTCTTTTTTTAAATTTTTTATGAAAATATTTTATCGACTATAAATCGTCCGATTGGTGTGCAAATAATTATATAGACTATACATCGTCTATTTTAGATGCAAAAAATGAAATGGACTGACTATATATACAAAATTTAATGGACTATACATCGTCCATTTTTAAATTTAAAAAAAAATTAAATTGACTATAATTCGTCCATTTCGTATCTAAAAAATTAAATGGACTATATACGTCGTCTTCTTTTCGTGCAAAGAATTTAATAAACTATACATCATCCATTTTTCATGCAAGAAATTTTTTTATAAAAAAAAAATATAATGGACATCGTCTTTTTTTAAATTTTTTATGAAAATATTTTATCGACTATAAATCGTCCGATTGGTGTGCAAATAATTATATAGACTATACATCGTCTATTTTAGATGCAAAAAATGAAATGGACTGACTATATATACAAAATTTAATGGACTATACATCGTCCATTTTTAAATTTAAAAAAAAATTTAATTGACTATAATTCGTCCATTTCGTATCTAAAAAATTAAATGGACTATATACGTCGTCTTCTTTTCGTGCAAAGAATTTAATAAACTATACATCATCCATTTTTCATGCAAAAAAATTTTGTATGTAAAAAATATAATGGGCTATACATCGTCTTTTTTTTAATTTTTTATGAAAAAATTTTATCGACTATAAATCGTCCGATTCATGTGCAAAAAATTATATAGACTATACATCGTCTATTTAAGATGCAAAAAATTAAATGGACTGACTATATATACAAAATTTAATCGACTATACATCGTCCATTTGTCCATTTTTAAATTTAAAAAAATATTAAATTGACTATAATTCGTCCATTTCGTATCTAAAAAATTAAATGGACTATATACGTCGTCTTCTTTTCGTGCAAAGAATTTAATAAACTATACATCATCCATTTTTCATGCAAAAAATTTTTTTATGAAAAAAATATAATGGGCTATACATCGTCTTTTTTTCAATTTTTTATGAAAAAATTTTATCGACTATAAATCGTCCGATTCATGTGCAAAAAATTATATAGACTATACATCGTCTATTTAAGATGCAAAAAATTAAATGGACTGACTATATATACAAAATTTAATAGACTATGCATCGTCCATTTTTAAATTAAAAAAAAATAAATTGACTATAATTCGTAAATTTCGTATCTAAAAAATTAAATGGACTATATACGTCGTCTTCTTTTCGTGCAAAGAATTTAATAAACTATACATCATCCATTTTTCATGCAAAAAATTTTTTATGAAAAAAATATAATGGGCTATACATCGTCTTTTTTTCAATTTTTTATGAAAAAATTTTATCGACTATAAATCGTCCGATTCATGTGCAAAAAATTATATAGACAAAAAATTTTTTTATGAAAAAAATATAATGGGCTATACATCGTCTTTTTTTAAATTTTTTATGAAAAAATTTTATCGACTATAAATCGTCCGATTCATGTGCAAAAAATTATATAGACTATACATCGTCTATTTAAGATGCAAAAAATTAAATGGACTGACTATATATACAAAATTTAATCGACTATACATCGTCCATTTAAAAAAAAAAAAAAAATTAAATTGACTATAATTCGTCCATTTCGTATCTAAAAAATTAAATGGACTATATACGTCGTCTTCTTTTCGTGCAAAGAATTTAATAAACTATACATCATCCATTTTTCATGCAAAAAATTTTTTATGAAAAAAATATAATGGGCTATACATCGTCTTTTTTTCAATTTTTTATGAAAAAATTTTATCCACTATAAATCGTCCGATTCATGTGCAAATAATTAACTAGACTATATATCGTCTATTTAAGATGCAAAAAATTAAATGGACTGACTATATATACAAAATTTAATGGACTCTACATCGTCCATTTTTAAATTAAAAAAAAAAATTAAATTGACTATAATTCGTCCATTTCGTATCTAAAAAATTAAATGGACTATATACGTCGTCTTCTTTTTGTGCAAAGAATTTAATAAACTATACATAATCCATTTTTCATGCAAAAAATTTTTTTATGAAAAAAATATAATGGGCTATACATCGTCTTTTTTTCAATATTTTATGAAAAAATTTTATCGACTATAAATCGTCCGATTCATGTGCAAAAAATTATATAGACTATATATCGTCTATTTAAGATGCAAAAAATTAAATGGACTGACTATATATACAAAATTTAATAGACTATACATCGTCCATTTTTAAATTAAAAAAAAAAATTAAATTGACTATAATTCGTAAATTTCGTATCTAAAAAATTAAATGGACTATATACGTCGTCTTCTTTTCGTGCAAAGAATTTAATAAACTATACATCATCCATTTTTCATGCAAAAATTTTTTTTATGTAAAAAATATAATGGGCTATACATCGTCTTTTTTTAAATTTTTTATGAAAAAATTTTATCGACTATAAATCGTCCGATTCATGTGCAAAAAATTATATAGACTATACATCGTCTATTTAAGATGCAAAAAATTAAATGGACTGACTATATATACAAAATTTAATCGACTATACATCGTCCATTTTTAAATTAAAAAAAAATATTATTGACTATAATTCGTCCATTTCGTATCTAAAAAATTAAATGGACTATATACGTCGTCTTCTTTTCGTGCAAAGAATTTAATAAACTATACATCATCCATTTTTCATGCAAAAAATTTTTTTATGAAAAAGATATAATGGGCTATACATCGTCTTTTTTTAAATTTTTTATGAAAAAATTTTATCGACTATAAATCGTCCGATTCATGTGCAAAAAATTATATAGACTATACATCGTCTATTTAAGATGCAAAAAATTAAATGGACTGACTATATATACAAAATTTAATCGACTATACATCGTCCATTTTTAAATTTAAAAAAAAATTAAATTGACTATAGTTCGTCCATTTCGTATCTAAAAAATTAAATGGACTATATACGTCGTCTTCTTTTCGTGCAAAGAATTTAATAAACTATACATCATCCATTTTTCATGCCAAAAATTTTTTTTTTTTAAAATATGATGGACTATAAATCGTCTTTTTTTCAATTTTTTATGAAAAAATTTTATCCACTATAAATCATCCGATTCGTGTGCAAATAATTATATAGACTATACATCGTCTATTTTAGATGCAAAAAATTAAATAGACTGACTATATATACAAAATTTAATGGACTATACATCGTCCATTTTTAAATTAAAAGAAAAAATTAAATTGACTATAGTTCGTCCATTTTGTATCTAAAAAATTAAATGGACTATATACGTCGTCTTCTTTTCGTGCAAAGAATTTAATAAACTATACATCATCCATTTTTCATGCAAAAAATTTTTTTATGAAAAAAATATAATTGGCTATACATCGTCTTTTTTTCAATTTTTTATGAAAAAATTTTATCGACTATAAATCGTCCGATTAATGTGCAAAAAATTATATAGACTATACATCGTATATTTAAGATGCAAATAATTAAATGGACTGACTTTATATACAAAATTTAATCGACTATACATCGTCCATTTTTAAATTAAAAAAAAAATTAAATTGACTATAATTCGTCCATTTCGTATTTAAAAGATTAGATGGACTATATACGTCGTCTTCTTTTCTTGCAAATAATTTAATAAACTATACATCATCCATTTTTCATGCAAAAAAATTTTTTATGAAAAAAATATAATGGGCTATACATCGTCTTTTTTCAATTTTTTATGAAAAAATTTTATCGACTATAAATCGTCCGATTCATGTGCAAAAAATTATATAGACTATACATCGTCTATTTAAGATGCAAAAAATTAAATGGACTGACTATATATACAAAATTTAATCGACTATACATCGTCCATTTTTAAATAAAAAAAAAAATTATATAGACTATACATCGTCTATTTAAGATGCAAAAAATTCAATGGACTGACTATATATACAAAATTTAATCGACTATACATCGTCCATTTTTAAATAAAAAAAAAAAAATTAAATTGACTATAATTCGTCCATTTCGTATCTAAAAAATTAAATGGACTATATACGTCGGCTTCTTTTCGTGCAAAGAATTTAATAAACTATACATCATCCATTTTTCATGCAAAAAATTTTTTTTATGAAAAAAATATAATGGGCTATACATCGTCTTTTTTTCAATTTTTTATGAAAAAATTTTATCGACTATAAATTAAATGGACTGACTATATATACAAAATTTAATCGACTATACATCGTCCATTTTTAAATTTAAAAAAAAATTAAATTGACTATAATTCGTCCATTTCGTATCTAAAAAATTAAATGGACTATATACGTCGTCTTCTTTTCGTGCAAAGAATTTAATAAACTATACATCATCCATTTTTCATGCAAAAAATTTTTTATGCAAAAAATATAATGGGCTATACATCGTCTTTTTTTAAATTTTTTATGAAAATATTTTATCGACTATAAATCGTCCGATTCATGTGCAAATAATTATATAGACTATACATCGTCTATTTAAGATGGAAAAAATTAAATGGACTGACTATATATACAAAATTTAATCGACTATTCATCGTCCATTTTTAAATTAAAAAAAAAAATTAAATTGACTATAATTCGTCCATTTCGTATCTAAAAAATTAAATGGACTATATACGTCGTCTTCTTTTCTTGCAAAGAATTTAATAAACTATACATCATCCATTTTTCATGCAAAAAATTTTTTTATGAAAAAAATATAATGGGCTATACATCGTCTTTTTTAAATTTTTTATGAAAAAATTTTATCGACTATAAATCGTCCGATTCATGTGCAAAAAATTATATAGACTATACATCGTCTATTTAAGATGCAAAAAATTAAGTGGACTGACTATATATACAAAATTTAATGGACTATACATCGTCCATTTTTAAATTAAAAAAAAATTAAATTGACTATAATTCGTCCATTTCGTATCTAAAAAATTAAATGGACTATATACGTCGTCTTCTTTTCGTGCAAAGAATTTAATAAACTATACATCATCCATTTTTCATGCAAAAAATTTTTTTATGAAAAAAATATAATGGGCTATACATCGTCTTTTTTTCAATTTTTTATGAAAAAATTTTATCGACTATAAATCGTCCGATTCATGTGCAAAAAATTATATAGACTATACATCGTCTATTTAAGATGCAAATAATGAAATGGACTGACTATATATACAAAATTTAATCGACTATACATCGTCCATTTTTAAATTTAAAAAAAAAATTAAATTGACTGTAATTCGTCCATTTCGTATCTAAAAAATTAAATGGACTATATACGTCGTCTTCTTTTCGTGCAAAGAATTTAATAAACTATACATCATCCATTTTTCATGCAAAAAATTTTTTTATGCAAAAAATATAATGGGCTATACATCGTCTTTTTTTCAATTTTTTATGAAAAAATTTTATCGACTATAAATCGTCCGATTCATGTGCAAAAAATTATATAGACTATACATCGTATATTTAAGATGCAAAAAATTAAATGGACTGACTATATATACAAAATTTAATCGACTATACATCGTCCATTTTTAAATTAAAAAAAAAAATTAAATTGACTATAATTCGTCCATTTCGTATCTAAAAAATTAAATGGACTATATACGTCGTCTTCTTTTCGTGCAAAGAATTTAATAAACTATACATCATCCATTTTTCATGCAAAAATTTTTTTATGAAAAATATATAATGGACTATACATCGTATTTTTTAAATTTTTTATGAAAATATTTTATCGACTATAAATCGTCCGATTCGTGTGCAAATAATTATATAGACTATACATCGTCTATTTAAGATGCAAAAAATTAAATGGACTGAATATATATACAAAATTTAATGGACTATACTTCGTCCATTTTTAAATTAAAAAAAAAAATTAAATTGACTATAGTTCGTCCATTTCGTATCTAAAAAATTAAATGGACTATATACGTCGTCTTCTTTGCGTGCAAAGAATTTAATAAACTATAAATCATCTATTTTTCATGCAAAAAATTTTTTTATGAAAAAAATATAATGGGCTATACATCGTCTTTTTTTCAATTTTTTATGAAAAAATTTTATCGACTATAAATCGTCCGATTCATGTGCAAAAAATTATATAGACTATATATCGTCTATTTAAGATGCAAAAAATTAAATGGACTGACTATATATACAAAATTTAATAGACTATACATCGTCCATTTTTAAATTAAAAAAAAAATTAAATTGACTATAGTTCGTCCATTTCGTATCTAAAAAATTAAATGGACTATATACGTCGTCTTCTTTGCGTGCAAAGAATTTAATAAACTATAAATCATCTATTTTTCATGCAAAAAATTTTTTTATGAAAAAAATATAATGGGCTATACATCGTCTTTTTTTCAATTTTTTATGAAAAAATTTTGTCGACTATAAATCGTCCGATTCGTGTGCAAATAATTATATAGACTATACATCGTCTATTTTTCATGCAAAAAATTAAATGGACTGGCTATATATACAAAATTTAATGGACTATACATCGTCCATTTTTAAATTTAAAAAAAAATTAAATTGACTATAATTCGTCCATTTCGTATCTAAAAAATTAAATGGACTATATACGTCGTCTTCTTTTCGTGCAAAGAGTTTAATAAACTATACATCATCCATTTTTCGTGCAAAAAAATTTTTTATGAAAAAAATATTATGGACTATACATCGTCTTTTTTTCAATTTTTTATGAAAAAATTTTGTCGACTATAAATCGTCCGATTCGTGTGCAAATAATTATATAGACTATACATCGTCTATTTTAGATGCAAAAAATTAAATAGACTGACTATATATACAAAATTTAATGGACTATTATACATCGTCCATTTTTAAATAAAAAAAAAAAAATTAAATTGACTATAATTCGTCCATTTCGTATCTAAAAAATTAAATGGACTATATACGTCGTCTTCTTTTCGTGCAAAGAATTTAATAAACTATACATCATCCATTTTTCATGCAAAAAATTTTTTTATGAAAAAAATATAATGGACTATACATCGTCTTTTTTTCAATTTTTTATGAAAAAATTTTATCGACTATAAATCGTCCGATTCGTGTGCAAATAATTATATAGACTATACATCGTCTATTTTTCATGCAAAAAATTAAATGGACTGGCTATATATACAAAATTTAATGGACTATACATCGTCCATTTTTAAATTAAAAAAAAAAATTAAATTGACTATAATTCGTCCATTTCGTATCTAAAAAATTAAATGGACTATATACGTCGTCTTCTTTTCGTGCAAAGAATTTAATAAACTATACATCATCCATTTTTCGTGCAAAAAAATTTTTTATGAAAAAAATATTATGGACTATACATCGTCTTTTTTTCAATTTTTTATGAAAAAATTTTGTCGACTATAAATCGTCCGATTCGTGTGCAAATAATTATATAGACTATACATCGTCTATTTTAGATGCAAAAAATTAAATAGACTAACTATATATACAAAATTTAATGGACTATACATCGTCCATTTTTAAATAAAAAAAAAAAATTAATTTGACTATAATTCGTCCATTTCGTATCTAACAAATTAAATGGACTATATACGTCGTCTTCTTTTCGTGCAAAGAATTTAATAAACTATACATCATCCATTTTTCATGCAAAAAATTTTTTTATGAAAAAAATATAATGGACTATATATACATCGTCTTTTTTTCAATTTTTTATGAAAAAATTTTATCGACTATAAATCGTCCGATATGTGTGCAAATAATTATATAGACTATACATCGTCTATTTTTCATGCAAAAAATTAAATGGACTGGCTATATATACAAAATTTAATGGACTATACATCGTCCATTTTTAAATTTAAAAAAAAAATTAAATTGACTATAATTCGTCCATTTCGTATCTAAAAAATTAAATGGACTATATACGTCGTCTTCTTTTCGTGCAAAGAATTTAATAAACTATACATCATCCATTTTTCGTGCAAAAAAATTTTTTATCTTTTTTTCAATTTTTTATGAAAAAATTTTGTCGACTATAAATCGTCCGATTCGTGTGCAAATAATTATATAGACTATACATCGTCTATTTTAGATGCAAAAAATTAAATAGACTGACTATATATACAAAATTTAATGGACTATACATCGTCCATTATTAAATAAAAAAAAAAAATTAAATTGACTATAATTCGTCCATTTCGTATCTAAAAAATTAAATGGACTATATACGTCGTCTTCTTTTCGTGCAAAGAATTTAATAAACTATACATCATCCATTTTTCATGCAAAAAATTTTTTTATGAAAAAAATTGATGGACTATACATCGTCTTTTTTTAAATTTTTTATGAAAAAATTTTATCGACTATAAATCGTCCGATTCGTGTGCAAATAATTATATAGACTATACATCGTCTATTTTTCATGCAAACAATTAAATGGACTGGCTATATATACAAAATTTAATGGACTATACATCGTCCATTTTTAAATTTAAAAAAAAAATTAAATTGACTATAAATAAATGGACTATATACGTCGTCTTCTTTTCGTGCAAAGAATTTAATAAACTATACATCATCCATTTTTCGTGCAAAAAAATTTTTTATGAAAAAAATATTATGGACTATACATCGTCTTTTTTTCAATTTTTTATGAAAAAATTTTGTCGACTATAAATCGTCCGATTCGTGTGCAAATAATTATATAGACTATACATCGTCTATTTTAGATGCAAAAAATTAAATAGACTGACTATATATACAAAATTTAATGGACTATACATCGTCCATTTTTAAATAAAAAAAAAATTAAATTGACTATAATTCGTCCATTTCGTATCTAAAAAATTAAATGGACTATATACGTCGTCTTCTTTTCGTGCAAAGAATTTAATAAGCTATACATCATCCATTTTTCATGCAAAAAATTTTTTTATGAAAAAAATATAATGGACTATACATCGTCTTTTTTTCAATTTTTTATGAAAAAATTTTATCGACTATAAATCGTCCGATTCGTGTGCAAATAATTATATAGACTATACATCGTCTATTTTTCATGCAAAAAATTAAATGGACTGGCTATATATACAAAATTTAATGGACTATACATCGTCCATTTTTAAATTTAAAAAAAAATTAAATTGACTATAATTCGTCCATTTCGTATCTAAAAAATTAAATGGACTATATACGTCGTCTTCTTTTCGTGAAAGGAATTTAATAAACTATACATCATCCATTTTTCGTGCAAAAAAATTTTTTATGAAAAAAATATTATGGACTATTCATCGTCTTTTTTTCAATTTTTTATGAAAAAATTTTGTCGACTATAAATCGTCCGATTCGTGTGCAAATAATTATATAGACTATACATCGTCTATTTTAGATGCAAAAAATTAAATAGACTGACTATATATACAAAATTTAATGGACTATACATCGTCCATTTTTAAATAAAAAAAAAAAAATTAAATTGACTATAATTCGTCCATTTCGTATCTAAAAAATTAAATGGACTATATACGTCGTCTTCTTTTCGTGCAAAGAATTTAATAAACTATACATCATCCATTTTTCATGCAAAAAATTTTTTTATGAAAAAAATATAATGGACTATACATCGTCTTTTTTTCAATTTTTTATGAAAAAATTTTGTCGACTATAAATCGTCCGATTCGTGTGCAAATAATTATATAGACTATACATCGTCTATTTTAGATGCAAAAAATTAAATAGACTGACTATATATACAAAATTTAATGGACTATAACATCGTCCATTTTTAAATAAAAAAAAAATTAAATTGACTATAATTCGTCCATTTCGTATCTAAAAAATTAAATGGACTATATACGTCGTCTTCTTTTCGTGCAAAGAATTTAATAAACTATACATCATCCATTTTTCATGCAAAAAATTTTTTTATGAAAAAAATATTATGGACTATACATCGTCCATTTTTAAATTTAAAAAAAAAATTAAATTGACTATAATTCGTCCATTTCGTATCTAAAAAATTAAATGGACTATATACGTCGTCTTCTTTTCGTGCAAAGAATTTAATAAACTATACATCATCCATTTTTCATACAAAAAATTTTT
This sequence comes from Tachina lurida, assembly GCA_944452675.1. NCBI lineage: Eukaryota > Metazoa > Arthropoda > Insecta > Diptera > Tachinidae > Tachina > Tachina lurida. The sequence continues at coordinate 30,130,123 of OX101756.1, read as the reverse complement.
TTATGAAAAAAATATGGACTATACATCGTCTTTTTTTCAATTTTTTATAAAAAAATTTTATCGACTATAAATCGTCCGATTCGTGTGCAAATAATTATATAGACTATACATCGTCTATTTTTCATGCAAAAAATTAAATGGACTGGCTATATATACAAAATTTAATGGACTATACATCGTCCATTTTTAAATTAAAAAAAAAAATTAAATTGACTATAATTCGTCCATTTCGTATCTAAAAAATTAAATGGACTATATACGTCGTCTTCTTTTCGTGCAAAGAATTTAATAAACTATACATCATCCATTTTTCGTGCAAAAAAATTTTTTATGAAAAAAATATTATGGACTATACATCGTCTTTTTTTCAATTTTTTATGAAAAAATTTTGTCGACTATAAATCGTCCGATTCGTGTGCAAATAATTATATAGACTATACATCGTCTATTTTAGATGCAAAAAATTAAATAGACTGACTATATATACAAAATTTAATGGACTATAACATCGTCCATTTTTAAATAAAAAAAAAAAATTAAATTGACTATAATTCGTCCATTTCGTATCTAAAAAATTAAATGGACTATATACGTCGTCTTCTTTTCGTGCAAAGAATTTAATAAACTATACATCATCCATTTTTCATGCAAAAAATTTTTTTATGAAAAAAATATAATGGACTATACATCGTCTTTTTTTCAATTTTTTATGAAAAAATTTTATCGACTATAAATCGTCCGATTCGTGTGCAAATAATTATATAGACTATACATCGTCTATTTTTCATGCAAAAAATTAAATGGACTGGCTATATATACAAAATTTAATGGACTATACATCGTCCATTTTTAAATAAAAAAAAAATTAAATTGACTATAATTCGTCCATTTCGTATCTAAAAAATTAAATGGACTATATACGTCGTCTTCTTTTCGTGCAAAGAATTTAATAAACTATACATCATCCATTTTTCATGCAAAAAATTTTTTTATAAAAAAAATATAATGGACTATACATCGTCTTTTTTTAAATTTTTTATGAAAAAATTTTATCGACTATAAATCGTCCGATTCGTGTGCAAATAATTATATAGCCTATACATCGTCTATTTTTCATGCAAAAAATTAAATGGACTGACTATATATACAAAATTTAATGGACTATACATCGTCCATTTTTAAATTTAAAAAAAATTAAATTGACTATAATTCGTCCATTTCGTATCTAAAAAATTAAATGGACTATATACGTCGTCTTCTTTTCGTGCAAAGAATTTAATAAACTATACATCATCCATTTTTCGTGCAAAAAAATTTTTTATGAAAAAAATATTATGGACTATACATCGTCTTTTTTTCAATTTTTTATGAAAAAATTTTGTCGACTATAAATCGTCCGATTCGTGTGCAAATAATTATATAGACTATACATCGTCTATTTTAGATGCAAAAAATTAAATAGACTAACTATATATACAAAATTTAATGGACTATACATCGTCCATTTTTAAATAAAAAAAAAAAATTAAATTGACTATAATTCGTCCATTTCGTATCTAACAAATTAAATGGACTATATACGTCGTCTTCTTTTCGTGCAAAGAATTTAATAAACTATACATCATCCATTTTTCATGCAAAAAATTTTTTTATGAAAAAAATATAATGGACTATATATCGTCTTTTTTTCAATTTTTTATGAAAAAATTTTATCGACTATAAATCGTCCGATTCGTGTGCAAATAATTATATAGACTATACATCGTCTATTTTTCATGCAAAAAATTAAATGGACTGGCTATATATACAAAATTTAATGGACTATACATCGTCCATTTTTAAATTTAAAAAAAAATTAAATTGACTATAATTCGTCCATTTCGTATCTAAAAAATTAAATGGACTATATACGTCGTCTTCTTTTCGTGCAAAGAATTTAATAAACTATACATCATCCATTTTTCGTGCAAAAAAATTTTTTATGAAAAAAATATTATGGACTATACATCGTCTTTTTTTCAATTTTTTATGAAAAAATTTTGTCGACTATAAATCGTCCGATTCGTGTGCAAATAATTATATTGACTATACATCGTCTATTTTAGATGCAAAAAATTAAATAGACTGACTATATATACAAAATTTAATGGACTATACATCGTCCATTTTTAAATAAAAAAAAAAAATTAAATTGACTATAATTCGTCCATTTCGTATCTAAAAAATTAAATGGACTATATACGTCGTCTTCTTTTCGTGCAAAGAATTTAATAAACTATACATCATCCATTTTTCGTGCAAAAAAATTTTTTATGAAAAAAATATGGACTATACATCGTCTTTTTTTCAATTTTTTATGAAAAAATTTTGTCGACTATAAATCGTCCGATTCGTGTGCAAATAATTATATAGACTATACATCGTCTATTTTTCATGCAAAAAATTAAATGGACTGGCTATATATACAAAATTTAATGGACTATACATCGTCCATTTTTAAATTAAAAAAAAAAATTAAATTGACTATAATTCGTCCATTTCGTATCTAAAAAATTAAATGGACTATATACGTCGTCTTCTTTTCGTGCAAAGAATTTAATAAACTATACATCATCCATTTTTCGCGCAAAAAAATTTTTTATGAAAAAAATATTATGGACTATACATCGTCTTTTTTTCAATTTTTTATGAAAAAATTTTGTCGACTATAAATCGTCCGATTCGTGTGCAAATAATTATATAGACTATACATCGTCTATTTTAGATGCAAAAAATTAAATAGACTAACTATATATACAAAATTTAATGGACTATACATTTCGTATCTAACAAATTAAATGGACTATATACTTCGTCTTCTTTTCGTGCAAAGAATTTAATAAACTATACATCATCCATTTTTCATGCAAAAAATTTTTTTATGAAAAAAATATAATGGACTATACATCGTCTTTTTTTCAATTTTTTATGAAAAAATTTTATCGACTATAAATCGTCCGATTCGTGTGCAAATAATTATATAGACTATACATCGTCTATTTTTCATGCAAAAAATTAAATGGACTGGCTATATATACAAAATTTAATGGACTATACATCGTCCATTTTTAAATTTAAAAAAAAATTAAATTGACTATAATTCGTCCATTTCGTATCTAAAAAATTAAATGGACTATATACGTCGTCTTCTTTTCGTGCAAAGAATTTAATAAACTATACATCATCCATTTTTCGTGCAAAAAAATTTTTTATGAAAAAAATATTATGGACTATATATACATCGTCTTTTTTTCAATTTTTTATGAAAAAATTTTGTCGACTATAAATCGTCCGATTCGTGTGCAAATAATTATATAGACTATACATCGTCTATTTTTCATGCAAAAAATTAAATGGACTGGCTATATATACAAAATTTAATGGACTATACATCGTCCATTTTTAAATTTAAAAAAAAATTAAATTGACTATAATTCGTCCATTTCGTATCTAAAAAATTAAATGGACTATATACGTCGTCTTCTTTTCGTGCAAAGAATTTAATAAACTATACATCATCCATTTTTCGTGCAAAAAAATTTTTTATGAAAAAAATATTATGGACTATACATCGTCTTTTTTTCAATTTTTTATGAAAAAATTTTGTCGACTATAAATCGTCCGATTCGTGTGCAAATAATTATATAGACTATACATCGTCTATTTTAGATGCAAAAAATTAAATAGACTGACTATATACACAAAATTTAATGGACTATACATCGTCCATTTTTAAATAAAAAAAAAAAATTAAATTGACTATAATTCGTCCATTTCGTATCTAAAAAATTAAATGGACTATATACGTCGTCTTCTTTTCGTGCAAAGAATTTAATAAACTATACATCATCCATTTTTCATGCAAAAAATTTTTTTATGAAAAAAATATGATGGACTATACATCGTCTTTTTTTCAATTTTTTATGAAAAAATTTTGTCGACTATAAATCGTCCGATTCGTGTGCAAATAATTATATAGACTATACATCGTCTATTTTAGATGCAAAAAATTAAATAGATCGACTATATATACAAAATTTAATGGACTATACATCGTCCATTTTTAAATAAAAAAAAAAATTAAATTGACTATAATTCGTCCATTTCGTATCTAAAAAATTAAATGGACTACATACGTCGTCTTCTTTTCGTGCAAAGAATTTAATAAACTATACATCATCCATTTTTCATGCAAAAAATTTTTTTATGAAAAAAATATGATGGACTATACATCATCTTTTTTTCAATTTTTTATGAAAAAATTTTATCGACTATAAATCGTCCGATTCGTGTGCAAATAATTATATAGACTATACATCGTCTATTTTTCATGCAAAAAATTAAATGGACTGGCTATATATACAAAATTTAATGGACTATACATCGTCCATTTTTAAATTAAAAAAAAAAATTAAATTGACTATAATTCGTTTTTTTATAAAAAAATTTTTTATGAAAAAAATATTATGGACTATACATCGTCTTTTTTTCAATTTTTTATGAAATAATTTTGTCGACTATAAATCGTCCGATTCGTGTGCAAATAATTATATAGACTATACATCGTCTATTTTAGATGCAAAAAATTAAATAGACTGACTATATATACAAAATTTAATGGACTATACATCGTCCATTTTTAAATAAAAAAAAAATTAAATTGACTATAATTCGTCCATTTCGTATCTAAAAAATTAAATGGACTATATACGTCGTCTTCTTTTCGTGCAAAGAATTTAATAAACTATACATCATCCATTTTTCATGCAAAAAATTTTTTTATGAAAAAAATATGATGGACTATACATCGTCTTTTTTTCAATTTTTTATGAAAAAATTTTATCGACTATAAATCGTCCGATTCGTGTGCAAATAATTATATAGACTATACATCGTCTATTTTTCATGCAAAAAATTAAATGGACTGGCTATATATACAAAATTTAATGGACTATACATCGTCCATTTTTAAATTTAAAAAAAAAAATTAAATTGACTATAATTCGTCCATTTCGTATCTAAAAAATTAAATGGACTATATACGTCGTCTTCTTTTCGTGCAAAGAGTTTAATAAACTATACATCATCCATTTTTCGTGCAAAAAAATTTTTTATGAAAAAAATATTATGGACTATACATCGTCTTTTTTTCAATTTTTTATGAAAAAATTTTGTCGACTATAAATCGTCCGATTCGTGTGCAAATAATTATATAGACTATACATCGTCTATTTTAGATGCAAAAAATTAAATAGACTGACTATATATACAAAATTTAATGGACTATACATCGTCCATTTTTAAATAATAAAAAAAAAATTAAATTGACTATAATTCGTCCATTTCGTATCTAAAAAATTAAATGGACTATATACGTCGTCTTCTTTTCGTGCAAAGAGTTTAATAAACTATACATCATCCATTTTTCGTGCAAAAAAATTTTTTATGAAAAAAATATTATGGACTATACATCGTCTTTTTTTCAATTTTTTATGAAAAAATTTTATCGACTATAAATCGTCCGATTCGTGTGCAAATAATTATATAGATTATACATCGTCTATTTTTCATGCAAAAAATTAAATGGACTGGCTATATATACAAAATTTAATGGACTATACATCGTCCATTTTTAAATAAAAAAAAAAAATTAAATTGACTATAATTCGTCCATTTCGTATCTAAAAAATTAAATGGACTATATACGTCGTCTTCTTTTCGTGCAAAGAATTTAATAAACTATACATCATCCATTTTTCATGCAAAAAATTTTTTTATGAAAAAAATATAATGGACTATACATCGTCTTTTTTTCAATTTTTTATGAAAAAACTTTATCGACTAAATCGTCCGATTCGTATGCAAATAATTATATAGACTATGCATCGTCTATTTTAGATGCAAAAAATTAAATAGACTAACTATATATACAAAATTTAATGGACTATACATCGTCCATTTTTAAATTTAAAAAAAAAAATTAAATTGACTATAATTCGTCCATTTCGGGTCTAAAAAATTAAGTGGACTATATACGTCGTCTTCTTTTCGTGCAAAGAATTTAATAAACTATACATCATCCATTTTTCATGCAAAAAATTTTTTTATGAAAAAAATATAATGGACTATACATCGTCTTTTTTTCAATTTTTTATGAAAAAATTTTATCGACTATAAATCGTCCGATTCATGTGCAAAATATTATATAGACTATACATCGTCTATTTAAGATGCAAAAAATTAAATGGACTGACTATATATACAAAATTTAATGGACTATACATCGTCCATTTTTAAATTAAAAAAAAAATAAATAAATTGACTATAATTCGTCCATTCCGTATCTAAAAAATTAAATGGACTATATACGTCGTCTTCTTTTCGTGCAAAGAATTTAATAAACTATACATCATCCATTTTTCATGGAAAAAATTTTTTTATGAAAAAAATATAATGGACTATACATCGTCTTTTTTTCAATTTTTTATGAAAAATTTTTATCGACTATAAATCGTCCGATTCATGTGCAAAAAATTATATAGACTATACATCGTCTATTTAAGATGCAAGAAATTAAATGGACTGACTATATATACAAAATTTAATGGACTATACATCGTCCATTTTTAAATTTTTTATAAAAAATTAAGTTGAATATAGTTCGTCCATTTCGTTTGTAAAAAATTAAATGGACTATATACGTCGTCTTCTTTTCGTGCAAAGAATTTAATAAACTATACATCATCCATTTTGCATGCAAAAATTTTTTTTATGAAAAAAATATAATGGACTATATATACATCGTCTTTTTTCAATTTTTTATGAAAAAATTTTATCGACTATAAATCGTCCGATTCGTGTGCAAATAATTATATAGACTATACATCGTCTATTTTAGATGCAAAAAATTAAATGGACTGACTATATATACAAAATTTAATGGACTATACATCGTCCATTTTTAAATTAAAGAAAAAAAATTAAATTGACTATAATTCGTCCATTTCGTATCTCAAAAATTAAATGGACTATATACGTCGTCTTCTTTTCGTGCAAAGAATTTAATAAACTATACATCATCTTGTTTTCATGCAAAGAATTTAATAAACTATACATCATCCATTTTTCATGCAAAAAATTATTTTATGAAAAAAATATAATGGACTATACATCGTCTTTTTTTAAATTTTTTATGAAAAAATGTTATCGACTATAAATCGTCCGATTTATGTGCCAAATCTTATATAGACTATACATCGTCTATTTAAGATGCAAAAAATTAAATAGACTGACTATATATACAAAATTTAATGGACTATACATCGTCCATTTTTAAATAATAAAAAAAAAATTAAATTGACTATAATTCGTCCATTTCGTATCTAAAAAATTAAATGGACTATATACGTCGTCTTCTTTTCGTGCAAAGAGTTTAATAAACTATACATCATCCATTTTTCGTGCAAAAAAATTTTTTATGAAAAAAATATTATGGACTATACATCGTCTTTTTTTCAATTTTTTATGAAAAAATTTTATCGACTATAAATCGTCCGATTCGTGTGCAAATAATTATATAGATTATACATCGTCTATTTTTCATGCAAAAAATTAAATGGACTGGCTATATATACAAAATTTAATGGACTATACATCGTCCATTTTTAAATAAAAAAAAAAAAATTAAATTGACTATAATTCGTCCATTTCGTATCTAAAAAATTAAATGGACTATATACGTCGTCTTCTTTTCGTGCAAAGAATTTAATAAACTATACATCATCCATTTTTCATGCAAAAAATTTTTTTATGAAAAAAATATAATGGACTATACATCGTCTTTTTTTCAATTTTTTATGAAAAAACTTTATCGACTAAATCGTCCGATTCGTATGCAAATAATTATATAGACTATGCATCGTCTATTTTAGATGCAAAAAATTAAATAGACTAACTATATATACAAAATTTAATGGACTATACATCGTCCATTTTTAAATTTAAAAAAAAAAATTAAATTGACTATAATTCGTCCATTTCGGGTCTAAAAAATTAAGTGGACTATATACGTCGTCTTCTTTTCGTGCAAAGAATTTAATAAACTATACATCATCCATTTTTCATGCAAAAAATTTTTTTATGAAAAAAATATAATGGACTATACATCGTCTTTTTTTCAATTTTTTATGAAAAAATTTTATCGACTATAAATCGTCCGATTCATGTGCAAAATATTATATAGACTATACATCGTCTATTTAAGATGCAAAAAATTAAATGGACTGACTATATATACAAAATTTAATGGACTATACATCGTCCATTTTTAAATTAAAAAAAAATAAATAAATTGACTATAATTCGTCCATTCCGTATCTAAAAAATTAAATGGACTATATACGTCGTCTTCTTTTCGTGCAAAGAATTTAATAAACTATACATCATCCATTTTTCATGGAAAAAATTTTTTTATGAAAAAAATATAATGGACTATACATCGTCTTTTTTTCAATTTTTTATGAAAAATTTTTATCGACTATAAATCGTCCGATTCATGTGCAAAAAATTATATAGACTATACATCGTCTATTTAAGATGCAAGAAATTAAATGGACTGACTATATATACAAAATTTAATGGACTATACATCGTCCATTTTTAAATTTTTTATAAAAAATTAAGTTGAATATAGTTCGTCCATTTCGTTTGTAAAAAATTAAATGGACTATATACGTCGTCTTCTTTTCGTGCAAAGAATTTAATAAACTATACATCATCCATTTTGCATGCAAAAATTTTTTTTATGAAAAAAATATAATGGACTATATATACATCGTCTTTTTTCAATTTTTTATGAAAAAATTTTATCGACTATAAATCGTCCGATTCGTGTGCAAATAATTATATAGACTATACATCGTCTATTTTAGATGCAAAAAATTAAATGGACTGACTATATATACAAAATTTAATGGACTATACATCGTCCATTTTTAAATTAAAGAAAAAAAATTAAATTGACTATAATTCGTCCATTTCGTATCTAAAAAATTAAATGGACTATATACGTCGTCTTCTTTTCGTGCAAAGAATTTAATAAACTATACATCATCCATTTTTCGTGCAAAAAAATTTTTTATGAAAAAAATATTATGGACTATACATCGTCTTTTTTTCAATTTTTTATGAAAAAATTTTGTCGACTATAAATCGTCCGATTCGTGTGCAAATAATTATATAGACTATACATCGTCTATTTTAGATGCAAAAAATTAAATAGACTAACTATATATACAAAATTTAATGGACTATACATTTCGTATCTAACAAATTAAATGGACTATATACTTCGTCTTCTTTTCGTGCAAAGAATTTAATAAACTATACATCATCCATTTTTCATGCAAAAAATTTTTTTATGAAAAAAATATAATGGACTATACATCGTCTTTTTTTCAATTTTTTATGAAAAAATTTTATCGACTATAAATCGTCCGATTCGTGTGCAAATAATTATATAGACTATACATCGTCTATTTTTCATGCAAAAAATTAAATGGACTGGCTATATATACAAAATTTAATGGACTATACATCGTCCATTTTTAAATTTAAAAAAAAATTAAATTGACTATAATTCGTACATTTCGTATCTAAAAAATTAAATGGACTATATACGTCGTCTTCTTTTCGTGCAAAGAATTTAATAAACTATACATCATCTTGTTTTCATGCAAAGAATTTAATAAACTATACATCATCCATTTTTCATGCAAAAAATTATTTTATGAAAAAAATATAATGGACTATACATCGTCTTTTTTTAAATTTTTTATGAAAAAATGTTATCGACTATAAATCGTCCGATTTATGTGCCAAATATTATATAGACTATACATCGTCTATTTAAGATGCAAAAAATTAAATGGACTGACTATATATACAAAATTTAATGGACTATACATCGTCAATTTTTAAATTAAAAAAAAAATAAATAAATTGACTATAATTCGTCCATTCCGTATCTAAAAAATTAAATGGACTATATACGTCGTCTTCTTTTCGTGCAAAGAATTTAATAAACTATACATCATCCATTTTTCATGCAAAAAATTTTTTTATGAAAAAAATATAATGGACTATACATCGTCTTTTTTTCAATTTTTTATGAAAAAATTTTATCGACTATAAATCGTCCGATTCGTGTGCAAATAATTATATAGACTATACATCGTCTATTTTTCATGCAAAAAGTTAAATGGACTGGCTATATATACAAAATTTAATGGACTATACATCGTCCATTTTTAAATTAAAAAAAAAATTAAATTGACTATAATTCGTCCATTTCGTATCTAAAAAATTAAATGGACTATATACGTCGTCTTCTTTTCGTGCAAAGAATTTAATAAACTATACATCATCCATTTTTCGTGCAAAAAAATTTTTTATGAAAAAAATATTATGGACTATACATCGTCTTTTTTTCAATTTTTTATGAAAAAATTTTGTCGACTATAAATCGTCCGATTCGTGTGCAAATAATTATATAGACTATACATCGTCTATTTTTCATGCAAAAAATTAAATGGACTGGCTATATATACAAAATTTAATGGACTATACATCGTCCATTTTTAAATTAAAAAAAAAAATTAAATTGACTATAATTCGTTTTTTCATAAAAAAATTTTTTATGAAAAAAATATTATGGACTATACATCGTCTTTTTTTCAATTTTTTATGAAATAATTTTGTCGACTATAAATCGTCCGATTCGTGTGCAAATAATTATATAGACTATACATCGTCTATTTTAGATGCAAAAAATTAAATAGACTGACTATATATACAAAATTTAATGGACTATACATCGTCCATTTTTAAATAAAAAAAAAAAATTAAATTGACTATAATTCGTCCATTTCGTATCTAAAAAATTAAATGGACTATATACGTCGTCTTCTTTTCGTGCAAAGAATTTAATAAACTATACATCATCCATTTTTCATGCAAAAAATTTTTTTATGAAAAAAATATGATGGACTATACATCGTCTTTTTTTAAATTTTTTATGAAAAAATTTTATCGACTATAAATCGTCCGATTCGTGTGCAAATAATTATATAGACTATACATCGTCTATTTTTCATGCAAAAAATTAAATGGACTGGCTATATATACAAAATTTAATGGACTATACATCGTCCATTTTTAAATTTAAAAAAAAAATTAAATTGACTATAATTCGTCCATTTCGTATCTAAAAAAATTAATGGACTATATACGTCGTCTTCTTTTCGTGCAAAGAGTTTAATAAACTATACATCATCCATTTTTCGTGCAAAAAAATTTTTTATGAAAAAAATATTATGGACTATACATCGTCTTTTTTTCAATTTTTTATGAAAAAATTTTGTCGACTATAAATCGTCCGATTCGTGTGCAAATAATTATATAGACTATACATCGTCTATTTTAGATGCAAAAAATTAAATAGACTGACTATATATACAAAATTTAATGGACTATACATCGTCCATTTTTAAATAATAAAAAAAAAATTAAATTGACTATAATTCGTCCATTTCGTATCTAAAAAATTAAATGGACTATATACGTCGTCTTCTTTTCGTGCAAAGAATTTAATAAACTATACATCATCCATTTTTCATGCAAAAAATTTTTTTATGAAAAAAATATGATGGACTATACATCGTCTTTTTTTCAATTTTTTATGAAAAAATTTTATCGACTATAAATCGTCCGATTCGTGTGCAAATAATTATATAGACTATACATCGTCTATTTTTCATGCAAAAAATTAAATGGACTGGCTATATATACAAAATTTAATGGACTATACATCGTCCATTTTTAAATTTAAAAAAAAAATTAAATTGACTATAAATCGTCCATTTCGTATCTAAAAAATTAAATGGACTATATACGTCGTCTTCTTTTCGTGCAAAGAATTTAATAAACTATACATCATCCATTTTTCGTGCAAAAAATTTTTTATGAAAAAAATATTATGGACTATACATCGTCTTTTTTTCAATTTTTTATGAAAAAATTTTGTCGACTATAAATCGTCCGATTCGTGTGCAAATAATTATATAGACTATACATCGTCTATTTTAGATGCAAAAAATTAAATAGACTGACTATATATACAAAATTTAATGGACTATACATCGTCCATTTTTAAATAATAAAAACAAAATTAAATTGACTATAATTCGTCCATTTCGTATCTAAAAAATTAAATGGACTATATACGTCGTCTTCTTTTCGTGCAAAGAATTTAATAAACTATACATCATCCATTTTTCATGCAAAAAATTTATACATCGTCTTTTTTTCAATTTTTTATGAAAAAATTTTATCGACTATAAATCGTCCGATTCGTGTGCAAATAATTATATAGACTATACATCGTCTATTTTTCATGCAAAAAATTAAATGGACTGGCTATATATACAAAATTTAATGGACTATACATCGTCCATTTTTAAATTTAAAAAAAAATTAAATTGACTATAATTCGTCCATTTCGTATCTAAAAAATTAAATGGACTATATACGTCGTCTTCTTTTCGTGCAAAGAATTTAATAAACTATACATCATCCATTTTTCGTGCAAAAAAATTTTTTATGAAAAAAATATTATGGACTATACATCGTCTTTTTTTAAATTTTTTATGAAAAAATTTTGTCGACTATAAATCGTCCGATTCGTGTGCAAATAATTATATAGACTATACATCGTCTATTTTAGATGCAAAAAATTAAATAGACTGACTATATATACAAAATTTAATGGACTATACATCGTCCATTTTTAAATAAAAAAAAAATTAAATTGACTATAATTCGTCCATTTCGTATCTAAAAAATTAAATGGACTATATACGTCGTCTTCTTTTCGTGCAAAGAATTTAATAAACTATACATCATCCATTTTTCATGCAAAAAATTTTTTTATGAAAAAAATATAATGGACTATACATCGTCTTTTTTTCAATTTTTTATGAAAAAATTTTATCGACTATAAATCGTCCGATTCGTGTGCAAATAATTATATAGACTATACATCGTCTATTTTTCATGCAAAAAATTAAATGGACTGGCTATATATACAAAATTTAATGGACTATACATCGTCCATTTTTAAATTTAAAAAAAAATTAAATTGACTATAATTCGTCCATTTCGTATCTAAAAAATTAAATGGACTATATACGTCGTCTTCTTTTCGTGCAAAGAATTTAATAAACTATACATCATCCATTTTTCGTGCAAAAAAATTTTTTATGAAAAATATATTATGGACTATACATCGTCTTTTTTTCAATTTTTTATGAAAAAATTTTGTCGACTATAAATCGTCCGATTCGTGTGCAAATAATTATATAGACTATACATCGTCTATTTTAGATGCAAAAAATTAAATAGACTGACTATATATACAAAATTTAATGGACTATACATCGTCCATTTTTAAATAAAAAAAAAATTAAATTGACTATAATTCGTCCATTTCGTATCTAAAAAATTAAATGGACTATATACGTCGTCTTCTTTTCGTGCAAAGAATTTAATAAACTATACATCATCCATTTTTCATGCAAAAAATTTATACATCGTCTTTTTTTCAATTTTTTATGAAAAAATTTTATCGACTATAAATCGTCCGATTCGTGTGCAAATAATTATATAGACTATACATCGTCTATTTTTCATGCAAAAAATTAAATGGACTGGCTATATATACAAAATTTAATGGACTATACATCGTCCATTTTTAAATTAAAAAAAAAATTAAATTGACTATAATTCGTCCATTTCGTATCTAAAAAATTAAATGGACTATATACGTCGTCTTCTTTTCGTGCAAAGAATTTAATAAACTATACATCATCCATTTTTCGTGCAAAAAAATTTTTTATGAAAAAAATATTATGGACTATTATACATCGTCTTTTTTTCAATTTTTTATGAAAAAATTTTGTCGACTATAAATCGTCCGATTCGTGTGCAAATAATTATATAGACTATACATCGTCTATTTTTCATGCAAAAAATTAAATGGACTGGCTATATATACAAAATTTAATGGACTATACATCGTCCATTTTTAAATTAAAAAAAAAAATTAAATTGACTATAATTCGTTTTTTCATAAAAAAATTTTTTATGAAAAAAATATTATGGACTATACATCGTCTTTTTTTCAATTTTTTATGAAATAATTTTGTCGACTATAAATCGTCCGATTCGTGTGCAAATAATTATATAGACTATACATCGTCTATTTTAGATGCAAAAAATTAAATAGACTGACTATATATACAAAATTTAATGGACTATACATCGTCCATTTTTAAATAAAAAAAAAAAATTAAATTGACTATAATTCGTCCATTTCGTATCTAAAAAATTAAATGGACTATATACGTCGTCTTCTTTTCGTGCAAAGAATTTAATAAACTATACATCATCCATTTTTCATGCAAAAAATTTTTTTATGAAAAAAATATGATGGACTATACATCGTCTTTTTTTCAATTTTTTATGAAAAAATTTTATCGACTATAAATCGTCCGATTCGTGTGCAAATAATTATATAGACTATACATCGTCTATTTTTCATGCAAAAAATTAAATGGACTGGCTATATATACAAAATTTAATGGACTATACATCGTCCATTTTTAAATTTAAAAAAAAAATTAATTTGACTATAATTCGTCCATTTCGTATCTAAAAAATTAAATGGACTATATACGTCGTCTTCTTTTCGTGCAAAGAGTTTAATAAACTATACATCATCCATTTTTCGTGCAAAAAAATTTTTTATGAAAAAAATATTATGGACTATACATCGTCTTTTTTTCAATTTTTTATGAAAAAATTTTGTCGACTATAAATCGTCCGATTCGTGTGCAAATAATTATATAGACTATACATCGTCTATTTTAGATGCAAAAAATTAAATAGACTGACTATATATACAAAATTTAATGGACTATACATCGTCCATTTTTAAATAATAAAAAAAAAATTAAATTGACTATAATTCGTCCATTTCGTATCTAAAAAATTAAATGGACTATATACGTCGTCTTCTTTTCGTGCAAAGAATTTAATAAACTATACATCATCCATTTTTCATGCAAAAAATTTTTTTATGAAAAAAATATTATGGACTATACATCGTCTTTTTTTCAATTTTTTATGAAAAAATTTTATCGACTATAAATCGTCCGATTCGTGTGCAAATAATTATATAGACTATACATCGTCTATTTTTCATGCAAAAAATTAAATGGACTGGCTATATATACAAAATTTAATGGACTATACATCGTCCATTTTTAAATTAAAAAAAAAAATTAAATTGACTATAAATCGTCCATTTCGTATCTAAAAAATTAAATGGACTATATACGTCGTCTTCTTTTCGTGCAAAGAATTTAATAAACTATACATCATCCATTTTTCGTGCAAAAAAATTTTTTATGAAAAAAATATTATGGACTATACATCGTCTTTTTTTCAATTTTTTATGAAAAAATTTTGTCGACTATAAATCGTCCGATTCGTGTGCAAATAATTATATAGACTATACATCGTCTATTTTAGATGCAAAAAATTAAATAGACTGACTATATATACAAAATTTAATGGACTATACATCGTCCATTTTTAAATAATAAAAAAAAATTAAATTGACTATAATTCGTCCATTTCGTATCTAAAAAATTAAATGGACTATATACGTCGTCTTCTTTTCGTGCAAAGAATTTAATAAACTATACATCATCCATTTTTCATGCAAAAAATTTATACATCGTCTTTTTTTCAATTTTTTATGAAAAAATTTTATCGACTATAAATCGTCCGATTCGTGTGCAAATAATTATATAGACTATACATCGTCTATTTTTCATGCAAAAAATTAAATGGACTGGCTATATATACAAAATTTAATGGACTATACATCGTCCATTTTTAAATTTAAAAAAAATTAAATTGACTATAATTCGTCCATTTCGTATCTAAAAAATTAAATGGACTATATACGTCGTCTTCTTTTCGTGCAAAGAATTTAATAAACTATACATCATCCATTTTTCGTGCAAAAAAATTTTTTATGAAAAAAATATTATGGACTATACATCGTCTTTTTTTCAATTTTTTATGAAAAAATTTTGTCGACTATAAATCGTCCGATTCGTGTGCAAATAATTATATAGACTATACATCGTCTATTTTAGATGCAAAAAATTAAATAGACTGACTATATATACAAAATTTAATGGACTATACATCGTCCATTTTTAAATAAAAAAAAAATTAAATTGACTATAATTCGTCCATTTCGTATCTAAAAAATTAAATGGACTATATACGTCGTCTTCTTTTCGTGCAAAGAATTTAATAAACTATACATCATCCATTTTTCATGCAAAAAATTTTTTTATGAAAAAAATATAATGGACTATACATCGTCTTTTTTTCAATTTTTTATGAAAAAATTTTATCGACTATAAATCGTCCGATTCGTGTGCAAATAATTATATAGACTATACATCGTCTATTTTTCATGCAAAAAATTAAATGGACTGGCTATATATACAAAATTTAATGGACTATACATCGTCCATTTTTAAATTTAAAAAAAAATTAAATTGACTATAATTCGTCCATTTCGTATCTAAAAAATTAAATGGACTATATACGTCGTCTTCTTTTCGTGCAAAGAATTTAATAAACTATACATCATCCATTTTTCGTGCAAAAAAATTTTTTATGAAAAAAATATAATGGACTATACATCGTCTTTTTTTCAATTTTTTATGAAAAAATTTTATCGACTATAAATCGTCCGATTCGTGTGCAAATAATTATATAGACTATACATCGTCTATTTTAGATGCAAAAAATTAAATAGACTAACTATATATACAAAATTTAATGGACTATACATCGTCCATTTTTAAATAAAAAAAAAAAAAATTAAATTGACTATAATTCGTCCATTTCGTATCTAACAAATTAAATGGACTATATACGTCGTCTTCTTTTCGTGCAAAGAATTTAATAAACTATACATCATCCATTTTTCATGCAAAAAAATTTTTTATGAAAAAAATATAATGGACTATACATCGTCTTTTTTTCAATTTTTTATGAAAAAATTTTATCGACTATAAATCGTCCGATTCGTGTGCAAATAATTATATAGACTATACATCGTCTATTTTTCATGCAAAAAATTAAATGGACTGGCTATATATACAAAATTTAATGGACTATACATCGTCCATTTTTAAATAAAAAAAAAAATTAAATTGACTTTAATTCGTCCATTTCGTATCTAAAAAATTAAATGGACTATATACGTCGTCTTCTTTTCGTGCAAAGAATTTAATAAACTATACATCATCCATTTTTCATGCAAAAAATTTTTTTATGAAAAAAATATAATGGACTATACATCGTCTTTTTTTCAATTTTTTATGAAAAAATTTTATCGACTATAAATCGTCCGATTCGTGTGCAAATAATTATATAGACTATACATCGTCTATTTTTCATGCAAAAAATTAAATGGACTGGCTATATATACAAAATTTAATGGACTATACATCGTCCATTTTTAAATTTAAAAAAAAATTAAATTGACTATAATTCGTCCATTTCGTATCTAAAAAATTAAATGGACTATATACGTCGTCTTCTTTTCGTGCAAAGAATTTAATAAACTATACATCATCCATTTTTCGTGCAAAAAAATTTTTTATGAAAAAAATATTATGGACTATACATCGTCTTTTTTTCAATTTTTTATGAAAAAATTTTGTCGACTATAAATCGTCCGATTCGTGTGCAAATAATTATATAGACTATACATCGTCTATTTTAGATGCAAAAAATTAAATAGACTGACTATATATACAAAATTTAATGGACTATACATCGTCCATTTTTAAATAAAAAAAAAAAATTAAATTGACTATAATTCGTCCATTTCGTATCTAAAAAATTAAATGGACTATATACGTCGTCTTCTTTTCGTGCAAAGAATTTAATAAATTATACATCATCCATTTTTCGTGCAAAAAAATTTTTTATGAAAAAAATATTATGGACTATACATCGTCTTTTTTTCAATTTTTTATGAAAAAATTTTGTCGACTATAAATCGTCCGATTCGTGTGCAAATAATTATATAGACTATACATCGTCTATTTTTCATGCAAAAAATTAAATGGACTGGCTATATATACAAAATTTAATGGACTATACATCGTCCATTTTTAAATAAAAAAAAAAAATTAAATTGACTATAATTCGTCCATTTCGTATCTAAAAAATTAAATGGACTATATACGTCGCCTTCTTTTCGTGCAAAGAATTTAATAAACTATACATCATCCATTTTTCGTGCAAAAAAATTTTTTATGAAAAAAATATTATGGACTATACATCGTCTTTTTTTCAATTTTTTATGAAAAAATTTTGTCGACTATAAATCGTCCGATTCGTGTGCAAATAATTATATAGACTATACATCGTCTATTTTAGATGCAAAAAATTAAATAGACTGACTATATATACAAAATTTAATGGACTATACATCGTCCATTTTTAAATAAAAAAAAAAAAATTAAATTGACTATAATTCGTCCATTTCGTATCTAAAAAATTAAATGGACTATATACGTCGTCTTCTTTTCGTGCAAAGAATTTAATAAACTATACATTATCCATTTTTCGTGCAAAAAAATTTTTTATGAAAAAAATATTATGGACTATACATCGTCTTTTTTTCAATTTTTTATGAAAAAATTTTGTCGACTATAAATCGTCCGATTCGTGTGCAAATAATTATATAGACTATACATCGTCTATTTTAGATGCAAAAAATTAAATAGACTGACTATATATACAAAATTTAATGGACTATACATCGTCCATTTTTAAATAAAAAAAAATTAAATTGACTATAATTCGTCCATTTCGTATCTAAAAAATTAAATGGACTATATACGTCGTCTTCTTTTCGTGCAAAGAATTTAATAAACTATACATCATCCATTTTTCATGCAAAAAATTTTTTTATGAAAAAATTTTGTCGACTATAAATCGTCCGATTCGTGTGCAAATAATTATATAGACTATACATCGTCTATTTTAGATGCAAAAAATTAAATAGACTGACTATATATACAAAATTTAATGGACTATACATCGTCCATTTTTAAATAAAAAAAAAAAAATTAAATTGACTATAATTCGTCCATTTCGTATCTAAAAAATTAAATGGACTATATACGTCGTCTTCTTTTCGTGCAAGGAATTTAATAAACTATACATCATCCATTTTTCATGCAAAAAATTTTTTTTATGAAAAAAATATGATGGACTATATATACATCGTCTTTTTTTCAATTTTTTATGAAAAAATTTTATCGACTATAAATCGTCCGATTCGTGTGCAAATAATTATATAGACTATACATCGTCTATTTTAGATGCAAAAAATTAAATAGACTGACTATATATACAAAATTTAATGGACTATACATCGTCCATTTTTAAATAAAAAAAAAATTAAATTGACTATAATTCGTCCATTTCGTATCTAAAAAATTAAATGGACTATATACGTCGTCTTCTTTTCGTGCAAAGAATTAAATAAACTATACATCATCCATTTTTCATGCAAAAAATTTTTTTATGAAAAAAATATGATGGACTATACATCGTCTTTTTTTCAATTTTTTATGAAAAAATTTTATCGACTATAAATCGTCCGATTCGTGTGCAAATAATTATATAGACTATACATCGTCTATTTTTCATGCAAAAAATTAAATGGACTGGCTATATATACAAAATTTAATGGACTATACATCGTCCATTTTTAAATTTAAAAAACAATTAAATTGACTATAATTCGTCCATTTCGTATCTAAAATATTAAATGGACTATATACGTCGTCTTCTTTTCGTGCAAAGAATTTAATAAACTATACATCATCCATTTTTCATGCAAAAAATTTTTTTATGAAAAAAATATAATGGACTATACATCGTCTTTTTTTCAATTTTTTATGAAAAAATTTTATCGAATATAAATCGTCCGATTCGTGTGCAAATAATTATATAGACTATACATCGTCTATTTTTCATGCAAAAAATTAAATGGACTGGCTATATATACAAAATTTAATGGACTATACATCGTCCATTTTTAAATTTAAAAAAAAATTAAATTTACTATAATTCGTCCATTTCGTATCTAAAAAATTAAATGGACTATATACGTCGTCTTCTTTTCGTGCAAAGAATTTAATAAACTATACATCATCCATTTTTCGTGCAAAAAAATTTTTTATGAAAAAAATATTATGGACTATACATCGTCTTTTTTTAAATTTTTTATGAAAAAATTTTGTCGACTATAAATCGTCCGATTCGTGTGCAAATAATTATATAGATTATACATCGTCTATTTTAGATGCAAAAAATTAAATAGACTAACTATATATACAAAATTTAATGGACTATACATCGTCCATTTTTAAATAAAAAAAAAAAAAAATTAATTTGACTATAATTCGTCCATTTCGTATCTAACAAATTAAATGGACTATATACGTCGTCTTCTTTTCGTGCAAAGAATTTAATAAACTATACATCATCCATTTTTCGTGCAAAAAAATTTTTTATGAAAAAATACATCGTCTTTTTTTCAATTTTTTATGAAAAAATTTTGTCGACTATAAATCGTCCGATTCGTGTGCAAATAATTATATAGATTATACATCGTCTATTTTAGATGCAAAAAATTAAATAGACTGACTATATATACAAAATTTAATGGACTATACATCGTCCATTTTTAAATAAAAAAAAAAAATTAAATTGACTATAATTCGTCCATTTCGTATCTAAAAAATTAAATGGACTATATACGTCGTCTTCTTTTCGTGCAAAGAATTTAATAAACTATACATCATCCATTTTTCATGCAAAAAATTTTTTTATGAAAAAAATATAATGGACTATACATCGTCTTTTTTTCAATTTTTTATGAAAAAATTTTGTCGACTATAAATCGTCCGATTCGTGTGCAAATAATTATATAGACTATACATCGTCTATTTTTCATGCAAAAAATTAAATGGACTGGCTATATATACAAAATTTAATGGACTATACATCGTCCATTTTTAAATTAAAAAAAAAAATTAAATTGACTATAATTCGTCCATTTCGTATCTAAAAAATTAAATGGACTATATACGTCGTCTTCTTTTCGTGCAAAGAATTTAATAAACTATACATCATCCATTTTTCGTGCAAAAAAATTTTTTATGAAAAAAATATTATGGACTATACATCGTCTTTTTTTCAATTTTTTATGAAAAAATTTTGTAGACTATAAATCGTCCGATTCGTGTGCAAATAATTATATAGACTATACATCGTCTATTTTTCATGCAAAAAATTAAATGGACTGGCTATATATACAAAATTTAATGGACTATACATCGTCCATTTTTAAATTAAAAAAAAAATTAAATTGACTATAATTCGTCCATTTCGTATCTAAAAAATTAAATGGACTATATACGTCGTCTTCTTTTCGTGCAAAGAATTTAATAAACTATACATCATCCATTTTTCGTGCAAAAAAATTTTTTATGAAAAAAATATTATGGACTATACATCGTCTTTTTTTCAATTTTTTATGAAAAAATTTTGTCGACTATAAATCGTCCGATTCGTGTGCAAATAATTATATAGACTATACATCGTCTATTTTAGATGCAAAAAATTAAATAGACTGACTATATATACAAAATTTAATGGACTATACATCGTCCATTTTTAAATAAAAAAAAAAAAAAATTAAATTGACTATAATTCGTCCATTTCGTATCTAAAAAATTAAATGGACTATATACGTCGTCTTCTTTTCGTGCAAAGAATTTAATAAACTATACATCATCCATTTTTCGTGCAAAAAAATTTTTTATGAAAAAAATATTATGGACTATACATCGTCTTTTTTTCAATTTTTTATGAAAAAATTTTATCGACTATAAATCGTCCGATTCGTGTGCAAATAATTATATAGACTATACATCGTCTATTTTTCATGCAAAAAATTAAATGGACTGGCTATATATACAAAATTTAATGGACTATACATCGTCCATTTTTAAATTTAAAAAAAAAATTAAATTGACTATAATTCGTCCATTTCGTATCTAAAAAATTAAATGGACTATATACGTCGTCTTCTTTTCGTGCAAAGAATTTAATAAACTATACATCATCCATTTTTCGTGCAAAAAAATTTTTTATGAAAAAAATATTATGGACTATACATCGTCTTTTTTTCAATTTTTTATGAAAAAATTTTGTCGACTATAAATCGTCCGATTCGTGTGCAAATAATTATATAGACTATACATCGTCTATTTTTCATGCAAAAAATTAAATGGACTGGCTATATATACAAAATTTAATGGACTATACATCGTCCATTTTTAAATTTAAAAAAAAATTAAATTGACTATAATTCGTCCATTTCGTATCTAAAAAATTAAATGGACTATATACGTCGTCTTCTTTTCGTGCAAAGAATTTAATAAACTATACATCATCCATTTTTCGTGCAAAAAAATTTTTTATGAAAAAAATATTATGGACTATAATACATCGTCTTTTTTTCAATTTTTTATGAAAAAATTTTGTCGACTATAAATCGTCCGATTCGTGTGCAAATAATTATATAGACTATACATCGTCTATTTTTCATGCAAAAAATTAAATGGACTGGCTATATATACAAAATTTAATGGACTATACATCGTCCATTTTTAAATTTAAAAAAAAAATTAAATTGACTATAATTCGTCCATTTCGTATCTAAAAAATTAAATGGACTATATACGTCGTCTTCTTTTCGTGCAAAGAATTTAATAAACTATACATCATCCATTTTTCGTGCAAAAAAATTTTTTATGAAAAAAATATTATGGACTATACATCGTCTTTTTTTCAATTTTTTATGAAAAAATTTTGTCGACTATAAATCGTCCGATTCGTGTGCAAATAATTATATAGACTATACATCGTCTATTTTAGATGCAAAAAATTAAATAGACTGACTATATATACAAAATTTAATGGACTATACATCGTCCATTTTTAAATAAAAAAAAAAAATTAAATTGACTATAATTCGTCCATTTCGTATCTAAAAAATTAAGTGGACTATATACGTCGTCTTCTTTTCGTGCAAAGAATTTAATAAACTATACATCATCCATTTTTCATGCAAAAAATTTTTTTATGAAAAAAATATAATGGACTATACATCGTATTTTTTTAAATTTTTTATGAAAAAATTTTATCGACTATAAATCGTCCGATTCGTGTGCAAATAATTATATAGACTATACATCGTCTATTTTAGATGCAAAAAATTAAATAGACTGACTATATATACAAAATTTAATGGACTATACATCGTCCATTTTTAAATAAAAAAAAAAAAATTAAATTGACTATAATTCGTCCATTTCGTATCTAAAAAATTAAATGGACTATATACGTCGTCTTCTTTTCGTGCAAAGAATTTAATAAACTATACATCATCCATTTTTCGTGCAAAAAAATTTTTTATGAAAAAAATATTATGGACTATACATCGTCTTTTTTTCAATTTTTTATGAAAAAATTTTGTCGACTATAAATCGTCAGATTCGTGTGCAAATAATTATATAGACTATACATCGTCTATTTTAGATGCAAAAAATTAAATAGACTGACTATATATACAAAATTTAATGGACTATACATCGTCCATTTTTAAATAAAAAATAAAAAATTAAATTGACTATAATTCGTCCATTTTGTATCTAAAAAATTAAATGGACTATATACGTCGTCTTCTTTTCGTGCAAAGAATTTAATAAACTATACATCATCCATTTTTCATGCAAAAAATTTTTTTATGAAAAAAATATGATGGACTATACATCGTCTTTTTTTCAATTTTTTATGAAAAAATTTTATCGACTATAAATCGTCCGATTCGTGTGCAAATAATTATATAGACTATACATCGTCTATTTTTCATGCAAAAAATTAAATGGACTGGCTATATATACAAAATTTAATGGACTATACATCGTCCATTTTTAAATTTAAAAAAAAAATTAAATTGACTATAATTCGTCCATTTCGTATCTAAAAAATTAAATGGACTATATACGTCGTCTTCTTTTCGTGCAAAGAATTTAATAAACTATACATCATCCATTTTTCGTGCAAAAAAATTTTTTATGAAAAAAATATTATGGACTATATGTATATACATCGTCTTTTTTTCAATTTTTTATGAAAAAATTTTGTCGACTATAAATCGTCCGATTCGTGTGCAAATAATTATATAGACTATACATCGTCTATTTTTCATGCAAAAAATTAAATGGACTGGCTATATATACAAAATTTAATGGACTATACATCGTCCATTTTTAAATTTAAAAAAAAATTAAATTGACTATAATTCGTCCATTTCGTATCTAAAAAATTAAATGGACTATATACGTCGTCTTCTTTTCGTGCAAAGAATTTAATAAACTATACATCATCCATTTTTCGTGCAAAAAAATTTTTTATGAAAAAAATATTATGGACTATACATCGTCTTTTTTTCAATTTTTTATGAAAAAATTTTATCGACTATAAATCGTCCGATTCGTGTGCAAATAATTATATAGACTATACATCGTCTATTTTTCATGCAAAAAATTAAATGGACTGGCTATATATACAAAATTTAATGGACTATACATCGTCCATTTTTAAATTTAAAAAAAAAATTAAATTGACTATAATTCGTCCATTTCGTATCTAAAAAATTAAATGGACTATATACGTCGTCTTCTTTTCGTGCAAAGAATTTAATAAACTATACATCATCCATTTTTCATGCAAAAAAATTTTTTATGAAAAAAATATTATGGACTATACATCGTCTTTTTTTCAATTTTTTATGAAAAAATTTTGTCGACTATAAATCGTCCGATTCGTGTGCAAATAATTATATAGACTATACATCGTCTATTTTTCATGCAAAAAATTAAATGGACTGGCTATATATACAAAATTTAATGGACTATACATCGTCCATTTTTAAATTTAAAAAAAAATTAAATTGACTATAATTCGTCCATTTCGTATCTAAAAAATTAAATGGACTATATACGTCGTCTTCTTTTCGTGCAAAGAATTTAATAAACTATACATCATCCATTTTTCGTGCAAAAAAATTTTTTATGAAAAAAATATTATGGACTATAATACATCGTCTTTTTTTCAATTTTTTATGAAAAAATTTTGTCGACTATAAATCGTCCGATTCGTGTGCAAATAATTATATAGACTATACATCGTCTATTTTTCATGCAAAAAATTAAATGGACTGGCTATATATACAAAATTTAATGGACTATACATCGTCCATTTTTAAATTTAAAAAAAAAATTAAATTGACTATAATTCGTCCATTTCGTATCTAAAAAATTAAATGGACTATATACGTCGTCTTCTTTTCGTGCAAAGAATTTAATAAACTATACATCATCCATTTTTCGTGCAAAAAAATTTTTTATGAAAAAAATATTATGGACTATACATCGTCTTTTTTTCAATTTTTTATGAAAAAATTTTGTCGACTATAAATCGTCCGATTCGTGTGCAAATAATTATATAGACTATACATCGTCTATTTTAGATGCAAAAAATTAAATAGACTGACTATATATACAAAATTTAATGGACTATACATCGTCCATTTTTAAATAAAAAAAAAAAAATTAAATTGACTATAATTCGTCCATTTCGTATCTAAAAAATTAAATGGACTATATACGTCGTCTTCTTTTCGTGCAAAGAATTTAATAAACTATACATCATCCATTTTTCATGCAAAAAATTTTTTTATGAAAAAAATATAATGGACTATACATCGTATTTTTTTCAATTTTTTATGAAAAAATTTTATCGACTATAAATCGTCCGATTCGTGTGCAAATAATTATATAGACTATACATCGTCTATTTTAGATGCAAAAAATTAAATAGACTGACTATATATACAAAATTTAATGGACTATACATCGTCCATTTTTAAATAAAAAAAAAAAAATTAAATTGACTATAATTCGTCCATTTCGTATCTAAAAAATTAAATGGACTATATACGTCGTCTTCTTTTCGTGCAAAGAATTTAATAAACTATACATCATCCATTTTTCGTGCAAAAAAATTTTTTATGAAAAAAATATTATGGACTATACATCGTCTTTTTTTCAATTTTTTATGAAAAAATTTTGTCGACTATAAATCGTCAGATTCGTGTGCAAATAATTATATAGACTATACATCGTCTATTTTAGATGCAAAAAATTAAATAGACTGACTATATATACAAAATTTAATGGACTATACATCGTCCATTTTTAAATAAAAAATAAAAAATTAAATTGACTATAATTCGTCCATTTTGTATCTAAAAAATTAAATGGACTATATACGTCGTCTTCTTTTCGTGCAAAGAATTTAATAAACTATACATCATCCATTTTTCATGCAAAAAATTTTTTTATGAAAAAAATATGATGGACTATACATCGTCTTTTTTTCAATTTTTTATGAAAAAATTTTATCGACTATAAATCGTCCGATTCGTGTGCAAATAATTATATAGACTATACATCGTCTATTTTTCATGCAAAAAATTAAATGGACTGGCTATATATACAAAATTTAATGGACTATACATCGTCCATTTTTAAATTTAAAAAAAAAATTAAATTGACTATAATTCGTCCATTTCGTATCTAAAAAATTAAATGGACTATATACGTCGTCTTCTTTTCGTGCAAAGAATTTAATAAACTATACATCATCCATTTTTCGTGCAAAAAAATTTTTTATGAAAAAAATATTATGGACTATATGTATATACATCGTCTTTTTTTCAATTTTTTATGAAAAAATTTTGTCGACTATAAATCGTCCGATTCGTGTGCAAATAATTATATAGACTATACATCGTCTATTTTTCATGCAAAAAATTAAATGGACTGGCTATATATACAAAATTTAATGGACTATACATCGTCCATTTTTAAATTTAAAAAAAAATTAAATTGACTATAATTCGTCCATTTCGTATCTAAAAAATTAAATGGACTATATACGTCATCTTCTTTTCGTGCAAAGAATTTAATAAACTATACATCATCCATTTTTCGTGCAAAAAATTTTTTTATGAAAAAAATATTATGGACTATATATACATCGTCTTTTTTTCAATTTTTTATGAAAAAATTTTGTCGACTATAAATCGTCCGATTCGTGTGCAAATAATTATATAGACTATACATCGTCTAGTTTAGATGCAAAAAATTAAATAGACTGACTATATATACAAAATTTAATGGACTATACATCGTCCATTTTTAAATAAAAAAAAAAAAAATTAAATTGACTATAATTCGTCCATTTCGTATCTAAAAAATTAAATGGACTATATACGTCGTCTTCTTTTCGTGCAAAGAATTTAATAAACTATACATCATCCATTTTTCATGCAAAAAATTTTTTTATGAAAAAAATATGATGGACTATACATCGTCTTTTTTTCAATTTTTTATGAAAAAATTTTATCGACTATAAATCGTCCGATTCGTGTGCAAATAATTATATAGACTATACATCGTCTATTTTTCATGCAAAAAATTAAATGGACTGCCTATATATACAAAATTTAATGGACTATACATCGTCCATTTTTAAATTTAAAAAAAAAATTAAATTGACTATAATTCGTCCATTTCGTATCTAAAAAATTAAATGGACTATATACGTCGTCTTCTTTTCGTGCAAAGAATTTAATAAACTATACATCATCCATTTTTCGTGCAAAAAAATTTTTTATGAAAAAAATATTATGGACTATATGTATATACATCGTCTTTTTTTCAATTTTTTATGAAAAAATTTTGTCGACTATAAATCGTCCGATTCGTGTGCAAATAATTATATAGACTATACATCGTCTATTTTAGATGCAAAAAATTAAATAGACTGACTATATATACAAAATTTAATGGACTATACATCGTCCATTTTTAAATAAAAAAAAAAAAAATTAAATTGACTATAATTCGTCCATTTCGTATCTAAAAAATTAAATGGACTATATACGTCGTCTTCTTTTCGTGCAAAGAATTTAATAAACTATACATCATCCATTTTTCATGCAAAAAATTTTTTTATGAAAAAAATATGATGGACTATACATCGTCTTTTTTTCAATTTTTTATGAAAAAATTTTATCGACTATAAATCGTCCGATTCGTGTGCAAATAATTATATAGACTATACATCGTCTATTTTTCATGCAAAAAATTAAATGGACTGGCTATATATACAAAATTTAATGGACTATACATCGTCCATTTTTAAATTTAAAAAAAAAATTAAATTGACTATAATTCGTCCATTTCGTATCTAAAAAATTAAATGGACTATATACGTCGTCTTCTTTTCGTGCAAAGAATTTAATAAACTATACATCATCCATTTTTCGTGCAAAAAAATTTTTTATGAAAAAAATATTATGGACTATAATACATCGTCTTTTTTTCAATTTTTTATGAAAAAATTTTGTCGACTATAAATCGTCCGATTCGTGTGCAAATAATTATATAGACTATACATCGTCTATTTTTCATGCAAAAAATTAAATGGACTGGCTATATATACAAAATTTAATGGACTATACATCGTCCATTTTTAAATTTAAAAAAAAAATTAAATTGACTATAATTCGTCCATTTCGTATCTAAAAAATTAAATGGACTATATACGTCGTCTTCTTTTCGTGCAAAGAATTTAATAAACTATACATCATCCATTTTTCGTGCAAAAAAATTTTTTATGAAAAAAATATTATGGACTATACATCGTCTTTTTTTCAATTTTTTATGAAAAAATTTTGTCGACTATAAATCGTCCGATTCGTGTGCAAATAATTATATAGACTATACATCGTCTATTTTAGATGCAAAAAATTAAATAGACTGACTATATATACAAAATTTAATGGACTATACATCGTCCATTTTTAAATAAAAAAAAAAAAATTAAATTGACTATAATTCGTCCATTTCGTATCTAAAAAATTAAATGGACTATATACGTCGTCTTCTTTTCGTGCAAAGAATTTAATAAACTATACATCATCCATTTTTCATGCAAAAAATTTTTTTATGAAAAAAATATAATGGACTATACATCGTATTTTTTTCAATTTTTTATGAAAAAATTTTATCGACTATAAATCGTCCGATTCGTGTGCAAATAATTATATAGACTATACATCGTCTATTTTAGATGCAAAAAATTAAATAGACTGACTATATATACAAAATTTAATGGACTATACATCGTCCATTTTTAAATAAAAAAAAAAAAATTAAATTGACTATAATTCGTCCATTTCGTATCTAAAAAATTAAATGGACTATATACGTCGTCTTCTTTTCGTGCAAAGAATTTAATAAACTATACATCATCCATTTTTCGTGCAAAAAAATTTTTTATGAAAAAAATATTATGGACTATACATCGTCTTTTTTTCAATTTTTTATGAAAAAATTTTGTCGACTATAAATCGTCAGATTCGTGTGCAAATAATTATATAGACTATACATCGTCTATTTTAGATGCAAAAAATTAAATAGACTGACTATATATACAAAATTTAATGGACTATACATCGTCCATTTTTAAATAAAAAATAAAAAATTAAATTGACTATAATTCGTCCATTTTGTATCTAAAAAATTAAATGGACTATATACGTCGTCTTCTTTTCGTGCAAAGAATTTAATAAACTATACATCATCCATTTTTCATGCAAAAAATTTTTTTATGAAAAAAATATGATGGACTATACATCGTCTTTTTTTCAATTTTTTATGAAAAAATTTTATCGACTATAAATCGTCCGATTCGTGTGCAAATAATTATATAGACTATACATCGTCTATTTTTCATGCAAAAAATTAAATGGACTGGCTATATATACAAAATTTAATGGACTATACATCGTCCATTTTTAAATTTAAAAAAAAAATTAAATTGACTATAATTCGTCCATTTCGTATCTAAAAAATTAAATGGACTATATACGTCGTCTTCTTTTCGTGCAAAGAATTTAATAAACTATACATCATCCATTTTTCGTGCAAAAAAATTTTTTATGAAAAAAATATTATGGACTATATGTATATACATCGTCTTTTTTTCAATTTTTTATGAAAAAATTTTGTCGACTATAAATCGTCCGATTCGTGTGCAAATAATTATATAGACTATACATCGTCTATTTTTCATGCAAAAAATTAAATGGACTGGCTATATATACAAAATTTAATGGACTATACATCGTCCATTTTTAAATTTAAAAAAAAATTAAATTGACTATAATTCGTCCATTTCGTATCTAAAAAATTAAATGGACTATATACGTCATCTTCTTTTCGTGCAAAGAATTTAATAAACTATACATCATCCATTTTTCGTGCAAAAAATTTTTTTATGAAAAAAATATTATGGACTATATATACATCGTCTTTTTTTCAATTTTTTATGAAAAAATTTTGTCGACTATAAATCGTCCGATTCGTGTGCAAATAATTATATAGACTATACATCGTCTAGTTTAGATGCAAAAAATTAAATAGACTGACTATATATACAAAATTTAATGGACTATACATCGTCCATTTTTAAATAAAAAAAAAAAAAATTAAATTGACTATAATTCGTCCATTTCGTATCTAAAAAATTAAATGGACTATATACGTCGTCTTCTTTTCGTGCAAAGAATTTAATAAACTATACATCATCCATTTTTCATGCAAAAAATTTTTTTATGAAAAAAATATGATGGACTATACATCGTCTTTTTTTCAATTTTTTATGAAAAAATTTTATCGACTATAAATCGTCCGATTCGTGTGCAAATAATTATATAGACTATACATCGTCTATTTTTCATGCAAAAAATTAAATGGACTGCCTATATATACAAAATTTAATGGACTATACATCGTCCATTTTTAAATTTAAAAAAAAAATTAAATTGACTATAATTCGTCCATTTCGTATCTAAAAAATTAAATGGACTATATACGTCGTCTTCTTTTCGTGCAAAGAATTTAATAAACTATACATCATCCATTTTTCGTGCAAAAAAATTTTTTATGAAAAAAATATTATGGACTATATGTATATACATCGTCTTTTTTTCAATTTTTTATGAAAAAATTTTGTCGACTATAAATCGTCCGATTCGTGTGCAAATAATTATATAGACTATACATCGTCTATTTTAGATGCAAAAAATTAAATAGACTGACTATATATACAAAATTTAATGGACTATACATCGTCCATTTTTAAATAAAAAAAAAAAAAATTAAATTGACTATAATTCGTCCATTTCGTATCTAAAAAATTAAATGGACTATATACGTCGTCTTCTTTTCGTGCAAAGAATTTAATAAACTATACATCATCCATTTTTCATGCAAAAAATTTTTTTATGAAAAAAATATGATGGACTATACATCGTCTTTTTTTCAATTTTTTATGAAAAAATTTTATCGACTATAAATCGTCCGATTCGTGTGCAAATAATTATATAGACTATACATCGTCTATTTTTCATGCAAAAAATTAAATGGACTGGCTATATATACAAAATTTAATGGACTATACATCGTCCATTTTTAAATTTAAAAAAAAAATTAAATTGACTATAATTCGTCCATTTCGTATCTAAAAAATTAAATGGACTATATACGTCGTCTTCTTTTCGTGCAAAGAATTTAATAAACTATACATCATCCATTTTTCGTGCAAAAAAATTTTTTATGAAAAAAATATTATGGACTATACATCGTCTTTTTTTCAATTTTTTATGAAAAAATTTTGTCGACTATAAATCGTCCGATTCGTGTGCAAATAATTATATAGACTATACATCGTCTATTTTAGATGCAAAAAATTAAATAGACTGACTATATATACAAAATTTAATGGACTATACATCGTCCATTTTTAAATAAAAAAAAAATTAAATTGACTATAATTCGTCCATTTCGTATCTAAAAAATTAAATGGACTATATACGTCGTCTTCTTTTCGTGCAAAGAATTTAATAAACTATACATCATCCATTTTTCATGCAAAAAATTTTTTTATGAAAAAATATAATGGACTATACATCGTCTTTTTTTCAATTTTTTATGAAAAAATTTTATCGACTATAAATCGTCCGATTCGTGTGCAAATAATTATATAGACTATACATAGTCTATTTTAGATGCAAAAAATTAAATAGACTGACTATATATACAAAATTTAATGGACTATACATCGTCCATTTTTAAATAAAAAAAAAAAAAATTAAATTGACTATAATTCGTCCATTTCGTATCTAAAAAATTAAATGGACTATATACGTCGTCTTCTTTTCGTGCAAAGAATTTAATAAACTATACATCATCCATTTTTCATGCAAAAAATTTTTTTATGAAAAAAATATGATGGACTATACATCGTCTTTTTTTCAATTTTTTATGAAAAAATTTTATCGACTATAAATCGTCCGATTCGTGTGCAAATAATTATATAGACTATACATCGTCTATTTTTCATGCAAAAAATTAAATGGACTGCCTATATATACAAAATTTAATGGACTATACATCGTCCATTTTTAAATTTAAAAAAAAAATTAAATTGACTATAATTCGTCCATTTCGTATCTAAAAAATTAAATGGACTATATACGTCGTCTTCTTTTCGTGCAAAGAATTTAATAAACTATACATCATCCATTTTTCGTGCAAAAAATTTTTTTATGAAAAAAATATTATGGACTATATGTATATACATCGTCTTTTTTTCAATTTTTTATGAAAAAATTTTGTCGACTATAAATCGTCCGATTCGTGTGCAAATAATTATATAGACTATACATCGTCTATTTTAGATGCAAAAAATTAAATAGACTGACTATATATACAAAATTTAATGGACTATACATCGTCCATTTTTAAATAAAAAAAAAAAAAATTAAATTGACTATAATTCGTCCATTTCGTATCTAAAAAATTAAATGGACTATATACGTCGTCTTCTTTTCGTGCAAAGAATTTAATAAACTATACATCATCCATTTTTCATGCAAAAAATTTTTTTATGAAAAAAATATGATGGACTATACATCGTCTTTTTTTCAATTTTTTATGAAAAAATTTTATCGACTATAAATCGTCCGATTCGTGTGCAAATAATTATATAGACTATACATCGTCTATTTTTCATGCAAAAAATTAAATGGACTGGCTATATATACAAAATTTAATGGACTATACATCGTCCATTTTTAAATTTAAAAAAAAAATTAAATTGACTATAATTCGTCCATTTCGTATCTAAAAAATTAAATGGACTATATACGTCGTCTTCTTTTCGTGCAAAGAATTTAATAAACTATACATCATCCATTTTTCGTGCAAAAAAATTTTTTATGAAAAAAATATTATGGACTATACATCGTCTTTTTTTCAATTTTTTATGAAAAAATTTTATCGACTATAAATCGTCCGATTCGTGTGCAAATAATTATATAGACTATACATCGTCTATTTTTCATGCAAAAAATTAAATGGACTGGCTATATATACAAAATTTAATGGACTATACATCGTCCATTTTTAAATTTAAAAAAAAAATTAAATTGACTATAATTCGTCCATTTCGTATCTAAAAAATTAAATGGACTATATACGTCGTCTTCTTTTCGTGCAAAGAATTTAATAAACTATACATCATCCATTTTTCGTGGAAAAAAATTTTTTATGAAAAAAATATTATGGACTATTATACATCGTCTTTTTTTCAATTTTTTATGAAAAAATTTTGTCGACTATAAATCGTCCGATTCGTGTGCAAATAATTATATATACTATACATCGTCTATTTTAGATGCAAAAAATTAAATAGACTGACTATATATACAAAATTTAATGGACTATACATCGTCCATTTTTAAATAAAAAAAAAAAATTAAATTGACTATAATTCGTCCATTTCGTATCTAAAAAATTAAATGGACTATATACGTCGTCTTCTTTTCGTGCAAAGAATTTAATAAACTATACATCATCCATTTTTCATGCAAAAAATTTTTTATGAAAAAAATATGATGGACTATACATCGTCTTTTTTTCAATTTTTTATGAAAAAATTTTATCGACTATAAATCGTCCGATTCGTGTGCAAATAATTATATAGACTATACATCGTCTATTTTTCATGCAAAAAATTAAATGGACTGGCTATATATACAAAATTTAATGGACTATACATCGTCCATTTTTAAATTAAAAAAAAAAATTAAATTGACTATAATTCGTCCATTTCGTATCTAAAAAATTAAATGGACTATATACGTCGTCTTCTTTTCGTGCAAAGAATTTAATAAACTATACATCATCCATTTTTCGTGCAAAAAAATTTTTTATGAAAAAAATATTATGGACTATACATCTTCTTTTTTTCAATTTTTTATGAAAAAATTTTGTCGACTATAAATCGTCCGATTCGTGTGCAAATAATTATATAGACTATACATCGTCTATTTTAGATGCAAAAAATTAAATAGACTGACTATATATACAAAATTTAATGGACTATACATCGTCCATTTTTAAATAAAAAAAAAAAATTAAATTGACTATAATTCGTCCATTTCGTATCTAAAAAATTAAATGGACTATATACGTCGTCTTCTTTTCGTGCAAAGAATTTAATAAACTATACATCATCCATTTTTCATGCAAAAAATTTTTTTATGAAAAAAATATGATGGACTATATATACATCGTCTTTTTTTCAATTTTTTATGAAAAAATTTTATCGACTATAAATCGTCCGCTTCGTGTGCAAATAATTATATAGACTATACATCGTCTATTTTTCATGCAAAAAATTAAATGGACTGGCTATATATACAAAATTTAATGGACTATACATCGTCCATTTTTAAATTTAAAAAAAAAATTAAATTGACTATAATTCGTCCATTTCGTATCTAAAAAATTAAATGGACTATATACGTCGTCTTCTTTTCGTGCAAAGAATTTAATAAACTATACATCATCCATTTTTCATGCAAAAAATTTTTTTATGAAAAATATATTATGTATACATCGTCTTTTTTTCAATTTTTTATGAAAAAATTTTATCGACTATAAATCGTCCGATTCGTGTGCAAATAATTATATAGACTATACATCGTCTATTTTAGATGCAAAAAATTAAATAGACTGACTATATATACAAAATTTAATGGACTATACATCGTCCATTTTTAAATAAAAAATAAAAAATTAAATTGACTATAATTCGTCCATTTTGTATCTAAAAAATTAAATGGACTATATACGTCGTCTTCTTTTCGTGCAAAGAATTTAATAAACTATACATCATCCATTTTTCATGCAAAAAATTTTTTTATGAAAAAAATATGATGGACTATACATCGTCTTTTTTTCAATTTTTTATGAAAAAATTTTATCGACTATAAATCGTCCGATTCGTGTGCAAATAATTATATAGACTATACATCGTCTATTTTTCATGCAAAAAATTAAATGGACTGGCTATATATACAAAATTTAATGGACTATACATCGTCCATTTTTAAATTTAAAAAAAAAATTAAATTGACTATAATTCGTCCATTTCGTATCTAAAAAATTAAATGGACTATATACGTCGTCTTCTTTTCGTGCAAAGAATTTAATAAACTATACATCATCCATTTTTCGTGCAAAAAAATTTTTTATGAAAAAAATATTATGGACTATACATCGTCTTTTTTTCAATTTTTTATGAAAAAATTTTGTCGACTATAAATCGTCCGATTCGTGTGCAAATAATTATATAGACTATACATCGTCTATTTTTCATGCAAAAAATTAAATGGACTGGCTATATATACAAAATTTAATGGACTATACATCGTCCATTTTTAAATTTAAAAAAAAATTAAATTGACTATAATTCGTCCATTTCGTATCTAAAAAATTAAATGGACTATATACGTCGTCTTCTTTTCGTGCAAAGAATTTAATAAACTATACATCATCCATTTTTCGTGCAAAAAAATTTTTTATGAAAAAAATATTATGGACTATACATCGTCTTTTTTTCAATTTTTTATGAAAAAATTTTGTCGACTATAAATCGTCCGATTCGTGTGCAAATAATTATATAGACTATACATCGTCTATTTTAGATGCAAAAAATTAAATAGACTGACTATATATACAAAATTTAATGGACTATACATCGTCCATTTTTAAATAAAAAAAAAAAATTAAATTGACTATAATTCGTCCATTTCGTATCTAAAAAATTAAATGGACTATATACGTCGTCTTCTTTTCGTGCAAAGAATTTAATAAACTATACATCATCCATTTTTCATGCAAAAAATTTTTTTATGAAAAAATATGATGGACTATACATCGTCTTTTTTTCAATTTTTTATGAAAAAATTTTATCGACTATAAATCGTCCGATTCGTGTGCAAATAATTATATAGACTATACATCGTCTATTTTTCATGCAAAAAATTAAATGGACTGGCTATATATACAAAATTTAATGGACTATACATCGTCCATTTTTAAATTTAAAAAAAAAAAATTAAATTGACTATAATTCGTCCATTTCGTATCTAAAAAATTAAATGGACTATATACGTCGTCTTCTTTTCGTGCAAAGAATTTAATAAACTATACATCATCCATTTTTCGTGCAAAAAAATTTTTTATGAAAAAAATATTATGGACTATACATCGTCTTTTTTTCAATTTTTTATGAAAAAATTTTGTCGACTATAAATCGTCCGATTCGTGTGCAAATAATTATATAGACTATACATCGTCTATTTTAGATGCAAAAAATTAAATAGACTGACTATATATACAAAATTTAATGGACTATACATCGTCCATTTTTAAATAAAAAAAAAAATTAAATTGACTATAATTCGTCCATTTCGTATCTAAAAAATTAAATGGACTATATACGTCGTCTTCTTTTCGTGCAAAGAATTTAATAAACTATACATCATCCATTTTTCATGCAAAAAATTTTTTTATGAAAAAAATATGATGGACTATATATACATCGTCTTTTTTTCAATTTTTTATGAAAAAATTTTATCGACTATAAATCGTCCGATTCGTGTGCAAATAATTATATAGACTATACATCGTCTATTTTTCATGCAAAAAATT
Organism: Tachina lurida; assembly: GCA_944452675.1. Classification (NCBI taxonomy): domain Eukaryota; kingdom Metazoa; phylum Arthropoda; class Insecta; order Diptera; family Tachinidae; genus Tachina; species Tachina lurida. Next base: position 30,092,579 of record OX101756.1, on the reverse strand, counting down.
AAATGGACTGGCTATATATACAAAATTTAATGGACTATACATCGTCCATTTTTAAATTTAAAAAAAAAATTAAATTGACTATAATTCGTCCATTTCGTATCTAAAAAATTAAATGGACTATATACGTCGTCTTCTTTTCGTGCAAAGAATTTAATAAACTATACATCATCCATTTTTCGTGCAAAAAAATTTTTTATGAAAAAAATATTATGGACTATACATCGTCTTTTTTTCAATTTTTTATGAAAAAATTTTGTCGACTATAAATCGTCCGATTCGTGTGCAAATAATTATATAGACTATACATCGTCTATTTTAGATGCAAAAAATTAAATAGACTGACTATATATACAAAATTTAATGGACTATACATCGTCCATTTTTAAATAAAAAAAAATTAAATTGACTATAATTCGTCCATTTCGTATCTAAAAAATTAAATGGACTATATACGTCGTCTTCTTTTCGTGCAAAGAATTTAATAAACTATACATCATCCATTTTTCATGCAAAAAATTTTTTTATGAAAAAAATATAATGGACTATACATCGTCTTTTTTTCAATTTTTTATGAAAAAATTTTATCGACTATAAATCGTCCGATTCGTGTGCAAATAATTATATAGACTATACATCGTCTATTTTTCATGCAAAAAATTAAATGGACTGGCTATATATACAAAATTTAATGGACTATACATCGTCCATTTTTAAATTTAAAAAAAAATTAAATTGACTATAATTCGTCCATTTCGTATCTAAAAAATTAAATGGACTATATACGTCGTCTTCTTTTCGTGCAAAGAATTTAATAAACTATACATCATCCATTTTTCGTGCAAAAAAATTTTTTATGAAAAAAATATTATGGACTATACATCGTCTTTTTTTCAATTTTTTATGAAAAAATTTTGTCGACTATAAATCGTCCGATTCGTGTGCAAATAATTATATAGACTATACATCGTCTATTTTAGATGCAAAAAATTAAATAGACTGACTATATATACAAAATTTAATGGACTATACATCGTCCATTTTTAAATAAAAAAAAATTAAATTGACTATAATTCGTCCATTTCGTATCTAAAAAATTAAATGGACTATATACGTCGTCTTCTTTTCGTGCAAAGAATTTAATAAACTATACATCATCCATTTTTCATGCAAAAAATTTTTTTATGAAAAAAATATGATGGACTATACATCGTCTTTTTTTCAATTTTTTATGAAAAAATTTTATCGACTATAAATCGTCCGATTCGTGTGCAAATAATTATATAGACTATACATCGTCTATTTTTCATGCAAAAAATTAAATGGACTGGCTATATATACAAAATTTAATGGACTATACATCGTCCATTTTTAAATTTAAAAAAAAAAAATTAAATTGACTATAATTCGTCCATTTCGTATCTAAAAAATTAAATGGACTATATACGTCGTCTTCTTTTCGTGCAAAGAATTTAATAAACTATACATCATCCATTTTTCGTGCAAAAAAATTTTTTATGAAAAAAATATTATGGACTATACATCGTCTTTTTTTCAATTTTTTATGAAAAAATTTTGTCGACTATAAATCGTCCGATTCGTGTGCAAATAATTATATAGACTATACATCGTCTATTTTAGATGCAAAAAATTAAATAGACTGACTATATATACAAAATTTAATGGACTATACATCGTCCATTTTTAAATAAAAAAAAAAATTAAATTGACTATAATTCGTCCATTTCGTATCTAAAAAATTAAATGGACTATATACGTCGTCTTCTTTTCGTGCAAAGAATTTAATAAACTATACATCATCCATTTTTCATGCAAAAAATTTTTTTATGAAAAAAATATGATGGACTATATATACATCGTCTTTTTTTCAATTTTTTATGAAAAAATTTTATCGACTATAAATCGTCCGATTCGTGTGCAAATAATTATATAGACTATACATCGTCTATTTTTCATGCAAAAAATTAAATGGACTGGCTATATATACAAAATTTAATGGACTATACATCGTCCATTTTTAAATTTAAAAAAAAATTAAATTGACTATAATTCGTCCATTTCGTATCTAAAAAATTAAATGGACTATATACGTCGTCTTCTTTTCGTGCAAAGAATTTAATAAACTATACATCATCCATTTTTCGTGCAAAAAAATTTTTTATGAAAAAAATATTATGGACTATACATCGTCTTTTTTTCAATTTTTTATGAAAAAATTTTGTCGACTATAAATCGTCCGATTCGTGTGCAAATAATTATATAGACTATACATCGTCTATTTTAGATGCAAAAAATTAAATAGACTGACTATATATACAAAATTTAATGGACTATACATCGTCCATTTTTAGATAAAAAAAAAAAAAATTAAATTGACTATAATTCGTCCATTTCGTATCTAAAAAATTAAATGGACTATATACGTCGTCTTCTTTTCGTGCAAAGAATTTAATAAACTATACATCATCCATTTTTCATACAAAAAATTTTTTTATGAAAAAAATATGGACTATACATCGTCTTTTTTTCAATTTTTTATGAAAAAATTTTGTCGACTATAAATCGTCCGATTCGTGTGCAAATAATTATATAGACTATACATCGTCTATTTTAGATGCAAAAAATTAAATAGACTGACTATATATACAAAATTTAATGGACTATACATCGTCCATTTTTAGATAAAAAAAAAAAATTAAATTGACTATAATTCGTCCATTTCGTATCTAAAAAATTAAATGGACTATATACGTCGTCTTCTTTTCGTGCAAAGAATTTAATAAACTATACATCATCCATTTTTCGTGCAAAAAAATTTTTTATGAAAAAAATATTATGGACTATATATACATCGTCTTTTTTTCAATTTTTTATGAAAAAATTTTGTCGACTATAAATCGTCCGATTCGTGTGCAAATAATTATATAGACTATACATCGTCTATTTTAGATGCAAAAAATTAAATAGACTGACTATATATACAAAATTTAATGGACTATACATCGTCCATTTTTAAATAAAAAAAAAAATTAAATTGACTATAATTCGTCCATTTCGTATCTAAAAAATTAAATGGACTATATACGTCGTCTTCTTTTCGTGCAAAGAATTTAATAAACTATACATCATCCATTTTTCGTGCAAAAAAATTTTTTATGAAAAAAATATTATGGACTTATACATCGTCTTTTTTTCAATTTTTTATGAAAAAATTTTGTCGACTATAAATCGTCCGATTCGTGTGCAAATAATTATATAGACTATACATCGTCTATTTTAGATGCAAAAAATTAAATAGACTGACTATATATACAAAATTTAATGGACTATACATCGTCCATTTTTAAATAAAAAAAAAAAAATTAAATTGACTATAATTCGTCCATTTCGTATCTAAAAAATTAAATGGACTATATACGTCGTCTTCTTTTCGTGCAAAGAATTTAATAAACTATACATCATCCATTTTTCGTGCAAAAAAATTTTTTATGAAAAAAATATTATGGACTATACATCGTCTTTTTTTCAATTTTTTATGAAAAAATTTTATCGACTATAAATCGTCCGATTCGTGTGCAAATAATTATATAGACTATACATCGTCTATTTTTCATGCAAAAAATTAAATGGACTGGCTATATATACAAAATTTAATGGACTATACATCGTCCATTTTTAAATTTAAAAAAAAAATTAAATTGACTATAATTCGTCCATTTCGTATCTAAAAAATTAAATGGACTATATACGTCGTCTTCTTTTCGTGCAAAGAATTTAATAAACTATACATCATCCATTTTTCGTGCAAAAAAATTTTTTATGAAAAAAATATTATGGACTATACATCGTCTTTTTTTAAATTTTTTATGAAAAAATTTTGTCGACTATAAATCGTCCGATTCGTGTGCAAATAATTATATAGACTATACATCGCCTATTTTTCATGCAAAAAATTAAATGGACTGGCTATATATACCAAATTTAATGTACTATACATCGTCCATTTTTAAATTTAAAAAAAAATTCAATTGACTATAATTCGTCCATTTCGTATCTAAAAAATTAAATGGACTATATACGTCGTCTTCTTTTCGTGCAAAGAATTTAATAAACTATACATCATCCATTTTTCGTGCAAAAAAATTTTTTATGAAAAAAATATTATGGACTTATACATCGTCTTTTTTTCAATTTTTTATGAAAAAATTTTGTCGACTATAAATCGTCCGATTCGTGTGCAAATAATTATATAGACTATACATCGTCTATTTTAGATGCAAAAAATTAAATAGACTGACTATATATACAAAATTTAATGGACTATACATCGTCCATTTTTAAATAAAAAAAAAAAAATTAAATTGACTATAATTCGTCCATTTCGTATCTAAAAAATTAAATGGACTATATACGTCGTCTTCTTTTCGTGCAAAGAATTTAATAAACTATACATCATCCATTTTTCGTGCAAAAAAATTTTTTATGAAAAAAATATTATGGACTATACATCGTCTTTTTTTCAATTTTTTATGAAAAAATTTTATCGACTATAAATCGTCCGATTCGTGTGCAAATAATTATATAGACTATACATCGTCTATTTTTCATGCAAAAAATTAAATGGACTGGCTATATATACAAAATTTAATGGACTATACATCGTCCATTTTTAAATTTAAAAAAAAAATTAAATTGACTATAATTCGTCCATTTCGTATCTAAAAAATTAAATGGACTATATACGTCGTCTTCTTTTCGTGCAAAGAATTTAATAAACTATACATCATCCATTTTTCGTGCAAAAAAATTTTTTATGAAAAAAATATTATGGACTATACATCGTCTTTTTTTCAATTTTTTATGAAAAAATTTTGTCGACTATAAATCGTCCGATTCGTGTGCAAATAATTATATAGACTATACATCGTCTATTTTTCATGCAAAAAATTAAATGGACTGGCTATATATACAAAATTTAATGGACTATACATCGTCCATTTTTAAATTAAAAAAAAAATTCAATTGACTATAATTCGTCCATTTCGTATCTAAAAAATTAAATGGACTATATACGTCGTCTTCTTTTCGTGCAAAGAATTTAATAAACTATACATCATCCATTTTTCGTGCAAAAAAATTTTTTATGAAAAAAATATTATGGACTATACATCGTCTTTTTTTCAATTTTTTATGAAAAAATTTTGTCGACTATAAATCGTCCGATTCGTGTGCAAATAATTATATAGACTATACATCGTCTATTTTAGATGCAAAAAATTAAATAGACTGACTGTATATACAAAATTTAATGGACTATACATCGTCCATTTTTAAATAAAAAAAAAAAATTAAATTGACTATAATTCGTCCATTTCGTATCTAAAAAATTAAATGGACTATATACGTCGTCTTCTTTTCGTGCAAAGAATTTAATAAACTATACATCATCCATTTTTCATGCAAAAAATTTTTTTATGAAAAAATTTTATCGACTATAAATCGTCCGATTCGTGTGCAAATAATTATATAGACTATACATCGTCTATTTTTCATGCAAAAAATTAAATGGACTGGCTATATATACAAAATTTAATGGACTATACATCGTCCATTTTTAAATTTAAAAAAAAATTAAATTGACTATAATTCGTCCATTTCGTATCTAAAAAATTAAATGGACTATATACGTCGTCTTCTTTTCGTGCAAAGAATTAAATAAACTATACATCATCCATTTTTCGTGCAAAAAAAATTTTTTATGAAAAAAATATTATGGACTATACATCGTCTTTTTTTCAATTTTTTATGAAAAAATTTTGTCGACTATAAATCGTCCGATTCGTGTGCAAATAATTATATAGACTATACATCGTCTATTTTAGATGCAAAAAATTAAATAGACTGACTATATATACAAAATTTAATGGACTATAACATCGTCCATTTTTAAATAAAAAAAAAATTAAATTGACTATAATTCGTCCATTTCGTATCTAAAAAATTAAATGGACTATATACGTCGTCTTCTTTTCGTGCAAAGAATTTAATAAACTATACATCATCCATTTTTCATGCAAAAAATTTTTTTATGAAAAAAATATAATGGACTATACATCGTCTTTTTTTCAATTTTTTATGAAAAAATTTTATCGACTATAAATCGTCCGATTCGTGTGCAAATAATTATATAGACTATACATCGTCTATTTTTCATGCAAAAAATTAAATGGACTGGCTATATATACAAAATTTAATGGACTATACATCGTCCATTTTTAAATTTAAAAAAAAATTAAATTGACTATAATTCGTCCATTTCGTATCTAAAAAATTAAATGGACTATATACGTCGTCTTCTTTTCGTGCAAAGAATTTAATAAACTATACATCATCCATTTTTCGTGCAAAAAAATTTTTTATGAAAAAAATATTATGGACTATACATCGTCTTTTTTTCAATTTTTTATGAAAAAATTTTTTCGACTATAAATCGTCCGATTCGTGTGCAAATAATTATATAGACTATACATCGTCTATTTTAGATGCAAAAAATTAAATAGACTGACTATATATACAAAATTTAATGGACTATACATCGTCCATTTTTAGATAAAAAAAAAAAATTAAATTGACTATAATTCGTCCATTTCGTATCTAAAACATTAAATGGACTATATACGTCGTCTTCTTTTCGTGCAAAGAATTTAATAAACTATACATCATCCATTTTTCATGCAAAAAATTTTTTTATGAAAAAAATATAATGGACTAACATCGTCTTTTGTTTTCAATTTTTTATGAAAAAATTTTATCGACTATAAATCGTCCGATTCGTGTGCAAATAATTATATAGACTATACATCGTCTATTTTTCATGCAAAAAATTAAATGGACTGGCTATATATACAAAATTTAATGGACTATACATCGTCCATTTTTAAATTTAAAAAAAATTAAATTGACTATAATTCGTCCATTTCGTATCTAAAAAATTAAATGGACTATATACGTCGTCTTCTTTTCGTGCAAAGAATTTAATAAACTATACATCATCCATTTTTCGTGCAAAAAAATTTTTTATGAAAAAAATATTATGGACTATACATCGTCTTTTTTTCAATTTTTATGAAAAAATTTTATCGACTATAAATCGTCCGATTCGTGTGCAAATAATTATATAGACTATACATCGTCTATTTTTCATGCAAAAAATTAAATGGACTGGCTATATATACAAAATTTAATGGACTATACATCGTCCATTTTTAAATTAAAAAAAAAAATTAAATTGACTATAATTCGTCCATTTCGTATCTAAAAAATTAAATGGACTATATACATCGTCTTCTTTTCGTGCAAAGAATTTAATAAACTATACATCATCCATTTTTCGTGCAAAAAATTTTTTTATGAAAAAAATATTATGGACTATACATCGTCTTTTTTTCAATTTTTTATGAAAAAATTTTGTCGACTATAAATCGTCCGATTCGTGTGCAAATAATTATATAGACTATACATCGTCTATTTTAGATGCAAAAAATTAAATAGACTGACTATATATACAAAATTTAATGGACTATAACATCGTCCATTTTTAAATAAAAAAAAAATTAAATTGACTATAATTCGTCCATTTCGTATCTAAAACATTAAATGGACTATATACGTCGTCTTCTTTTCGTGCAAAGAATTTAATAAACTATACATCATCCATTTTTCATGCAAAAAATTTTTTTATGAAAAAAATATAATGGACTAACATCGTCTTTTTTTCAATTTTTTATGAAAAAATTTTATCGACTATAAATCGTCCGATTCGTGTGCAAATAATTATATAGACTATACATCGTCTATTTTTCATGCAAAAAATTAAATGGACTGGCTATATATACAAAATTTAATGGACTATACATCGTCCATTTTTAAATTTAAAAAAAAATTAAATTGACTATAATTCGTCCATTTCGTATCTAAAAAATTAAATGGACTATATACGTAGTCTTCTTTTCGTGCAAAGAATTTAATAAACTATACATCATCCATTTTTCGTGCAAAAAAATTTTTTATGAAAAAAATATTATGGACTATACATCGTCTTTTTTTCAATTTTTTATGAAAAAATTTTGTCGACTATAAATCGTCCGATTCGTGTGCAAATAATTATATAGACTATACATCGTCTATTTTAGATGCAAAAAATTAAATAGACTGACTATATATACAAAATTTAATGGACTATACATCGTCCATTTTTAAATAAAAAAAAAAAATTAAATTGACTATAATTCGTCCATTTCGTATCTAAAAAATTAAATGGACTATATACGTCGTCTTCTTTTCGTGCAAAGAATTTAATAAACTATACATCATCCATTTTTCATGCAAAAAATTTTTTTATGAAAAAAATATGATGGACTATATACATCGTCTTTTTTTCAATTTTTTATGAAAAAATTTTATCGACTATAAATCGTCCGATTCGTGTGCAAATAATTATATAGACTATACATCGTCTATTTTTCATGCAAAAAATTAAATGGACTGGCTATATATACAAAATTTAATGGACTATACATCGTCCATTTTTAAATTAAAAAAAAAATTAAATTGACTATAATTCGTCCATTTTGTATCTAAAAAATTAAATGGACTATATACGTCATCTGCTTTTCGTGCAAAGAATTTAATAAACTATACATCATCCATTTTTCGTGCAAAAAAATTTTTTATGAAAAAAATATTATGGACTATACATCGTCTTTTTTTCAATTTTTATGAAAAAATTTTATCGACTATAAATCGTCCGATTCGTGTGCAAATAATTATATAGACTATACATCGTCTATTTTTCATGCAAAAAATTAAATGGACTGGCTATATATACAAAATTTAATGGACTATACATCGTCCATTTTTAAATTTAAAAAAAATTAAATTGACTATAATTCGTCCATTTCGTATCTAAAAAATTAAATGGACTATATACGTCGTCTTCTTTTCGTGCAAAGAATTTAATAAACTATACATCATCCATTTTTCGTGCAAAAAAATTTTTTATGAAAAAAATATTATGGACTATACATCGTCTTTTTTTCAATTTTTATGAAAAAATTTTATCGACTATAAATCGTCCGATTCGTGTGCAAATAATTATATAGACTATACATCGTCTATTTTTCATGCAAAAAATTAAATGGACTGGCTATATATACAAAATTTAATGGACTATACATCGTCCATTTTTAAATTAAAAAAAAAAATTAAATTGACTATAATTCGTCCATTTCGTATCTAAAACATTAAATGGACTATATACGTCGTCTTCTTTTCGTGCAAAGAATTTAATAAACTATACATCATCCATTTTTCGTGCAAAAATTTTTTTATGAAAAAAATATTATGGACTATACATCGTCTTTTTTTCAATTTTTTATGAAAAAATTTTGTCGACTATAAATCGTCCGATTCGTGTGCAAATAATTATATAGACTATACATCGTCTATTTTAGATGCAAAAAATTAAATAGACTGACTATATATACAAAATTTAATGGACTATAACATCGTCCATTTTTAAATAAAAAAAAAAATTAAATTGACTATAATTCGTCCATTTCGTATCTAAAACATTAAATGGACTATATACGTCGTCTTCTTTTCGTGCAAAGAATTTAATAAACTATACATCATCCATTTTTCATGCAAAAAATTTTTTTATGAAAAAAATATAATGGACTAACATCGTCTTTTTTTCAATTTTTTATGAAAAAATTTTATCGACTATGAATCGTCTGATTTATCTGCAAATAATTAATTAGACTTTACATCGTCTATTTAAGATGCAAAAAATTAAATGGACTGGCTATATATACAAAATTTAATGGACTATACATCGTCCATTTTTAAATTTAAAAAAAAATTAAATTGACTATAATTCGTCCATTTCGTATCTAAAAAATTAAATGGACTATATACGTAGTCTTCTTTTCGTGCAAAGAATTTAATAAACTATACATCATCCATTTTTCGTGCAAAAAAATTTTTTATGAAAAAAATATTATGGACTATACATCGTCTTTTTTTCAATTTTTTATGAAAAAATTTTGTCGACTATAAATCGTCCGATTCGTGTGCAAATAATTATATAGACTATACATCGTCTATTTTAGATGCAAAAAATTAAATAGACTGACTATATATACAAAATTTAATGGACTATACATCGTCCATTTTTAAATAAAAAAAAAAAATTAAATTGACTATAATTCGTCCATTTCGTATCTAAAAAATTAAATGGACTATATACGTCGTCTTCTTTTCGTGCAAAGAATTTAATAAACTATACATCATCCATTTTTCATGCAAAAAATTTTTTTATGAAAAAAATATGATGGACTATACATCGTCTTTTTTTAATTTTTTATGAAAAAATTTTATCGACTATAAATCGTCCGATTCGTGTGCAAATAATTATATAGACTATACATCGTCTATTTTTCATGCAAAAAATTAAATGGACTGGCTATATATACAAAATTTAATGGACTATACATCGTCCATTTTTAAATTTAAAAAAAAAATTAAATTGACTATAATTCGTCCATTTCGTATCTAAAAAATTAAATGGACTATATACGTCGTCTTCTTTTCGTGCAAAGAATTTAATAAACTATACATCATCCATTTTTCGTGCAAAAAAATTTTTTATGAAAAAAATATTATGGACTATATATACATCGTCTTTTTTTAAATTTTTTATGAAAAAATTTTGTCGACTATAAATCGTCCGATTCGTGTGCAAATAATTATATAGACTATACATCGTCTATTTTAGATGCAAAAAATTAAATAGACTGACTATATATACAAAATTTAATAGACTATACATCGTCCATTTTTAAATTAAAAAAAAAATTAAATTGACTATAATTCGTCCATTTCGTATCTAAAAAATTAAATGGACTATATACGTCGTCTTCTTTTCGTGCAAAGAATTTAATAAACTATACATCATCCATTTTTCATGCAAAAAATTTTTTTATGAAAAAAATATGATGGACTATACATCGTCTTTTTTTAATTTTTTATGAAAAAATTTTATCGACTATAAATCGTCCGATTCGTGTGCAAATAATTATATAGACTATACATCGTCTATTTTTCATGCAAAAAATTAAATGGACTGGCTATATATACAAAATTTAATGGACTATACATCGTCCATTTTTAAATTTAAAAAAAATTAAATTGACTATAATTCGTCCATTTCGTATCTAAAAAATTAAATGGACTATATACGTCGTCTTCTTTTCGTGCAAAGAATTTAATAAACTATACATCATCCATTTTTCGTGCAAAAAAATTTTTTATGAAAAAAATATTATGGACTATACATCGTCTTTTTTAAATTTTTTATGAAAAAATTTTGTCGACTATAAATCGTCCGATTCGTGTGCAAATAATTATATAGACTATACATCGTCTATTTTAGATGCAAAAAATTAAATAGACTGACTATATATACAAAATTTAATGGACTATACATCGTCCATTTTTAAATAAAAAAAAAAAATTAAATTGACTATAATTCGTCCATTTCGTATCTAAAAAATTAAATGGACTATATACGTCGTCTTCTTTTCGTGCAAAGAATTTAATAAACTATACATCATCCATTTTTCATGCAAAAAATTTTTTTATGAAAAAAATATGATGGACTATATACATCGTCTTTTTTTCAATTTTTTATGAAAAAATTTTATCGACTATAAATCGTCCGATTCGTGTGCAAATAATTATATAGACTATACATCGTCTATTTTTCATGCAAAAAATTAAATGGACTGGCTATATATACAAAATTTAATGGACTATACATCGTCCATTTTTAAATAAAAAAAAAAAATTAAATTGACTATAATTCGTCCATTTCGTATCTAAAAAATTAAATGGACTATATACGTCGTCTTCTTTTCGTGCAAAGAATTTAATAAACTATACATCATCCATTTTTCGTGCAAAAAATTTTTTATGAAAAAAATATTATGGACTATACATCGTCTTTTTTTCAATTTTTTATGAAAAAATTTTGTCGACTATAAATCGTCCGATTCGTGTGCAAATAATTATATAGACTATACATCGTCTATTTTAGATGCAAAAAATTAAATAGACTGACTATATATACAAAATTTAATGGACTATAACATCGTCCATTTTTAAATAAAAAAAAAAATTAAATTGACTATAATTCGTCCATTTCGTATCTAAAACATTAAATGGACTATATACGTCGTCTTCTTTTCGTGCAAAGAATTTAATAAACTATACATCATCCATTTTTCATGCAAAAAATTTTTTTATGAAAAAAATATAATGGACTAACATCGTCTTTTTTTCAATTTTTTATGAAAAAATTTTATCGACTATGAATCGTCTGATTTATCTGCAAATAATTAATTAGACTTTACATCGTCTATTTAAGATGCAAAAAATTAAATGGACTGGCTATATATACAAAATTTAATGGACTATACATCGTCCATTTTTAAATTTAAAAAAAAATTAAATTGACTATAATTCGTCCATTTCGTATCTAAAAAATTAAATGGACTATATACGTAGTCTTCTTTTCGTGCAAAGAATTTAATAAACTATACATCATCCATTTTTCGTGCAAAAAATTTTTTTATGAAAAAAATATGATGGACTATATACATCGTCTTTTTTAAATTTTTTATGAAAAAATTTTATCGACTATAAATCGTCCGATTCGTGTGCAAATAATTATATAGACTATACATCGTCTATTTTAGATGCAAAAAATTAAATAGACTGACTATATATACAAAATTTAATGGACTATAACATCGTCCATTTTTATATAAAAAAAATTAAATTGACTATAATTCGTCCATTTCGTATCTAAAACATTAAATGGACTATATACGTCGTCTTCTTTTCGTGCAAAGAATTTAATAAACTATACATCATCCATTTTTCATGCAAAAAATTTTTTTATGAAAAAAATATAATGGACTAACATCGTCTTTTTTTCAATTTTTTATGAAAAAATTTTATCGACTATAAATCGTCCGATTCGTGTGCAAATAATTATATAGACTATACATCGTCTATTTTTCATGCAAAAAATTAAATGGACTGGCTATATATACAAAATTTAATGGACTATACATCGTCCATTTTTAAATTAAAAAAAATTAAATTGACTATAATTCGTCCATTTCGTATCTAAAAAATTAAATGGACTATATACGTCGTCTTCTTTTCGTGCAAAGAATTTAATAAACTATACATCATCCATTTTTCGTGCAAAAAATTTTTTTATGAAAAAAATATTATGGACTATACATCGTCTTTTTTTCAATTTTTTATGAAAAAATTTTATCGACTATAAATCGTCCGATTCGTGTGCAAATAATTATATAGACTATACATCGTCTATTTTTCATGCAAAAAATTAAATGGACTGGCTATATATACAAAAGTTAATGGACTATACATCGTCCATTTTTAAATTTAAAAAAAATTAAATTGACTATAATTCGTCCATTTCGTATCTAAAAAATTAAATGGACTATATACGTCGTCTTCTTTTCGTGCAAAGAATTTAATAAACTATACATCATCCATTTTTCGTGCAAAAAAATTTTTTATGAAAAAAATATTATGGACTATACATCGTCTTTTTTTCAATTTTTATGAAAAAATTTTATCGACTATAAATCGTCCGATTCGTGTGCAAATAATTATATAGACTATACATCGTCTATTTTTCATGCAAAAAATTAAATGGACTGGCTATATATACAAAATTTAATGGACTATACATCGTCCATTTTTAAATTAAAAAAAAAATTAAATTGACTATAATTCGTCCATTTCGTATCTAAAAAATTAAATGGACTATATACGTCGTCTTCTTTTCGTGCAAAGAATTTAATAAACTATACATCATCCATTTTTCGTGCAAAAAAATTTTTTATGAAAAAAATATTATGGACTATACATCGTCTTTTTTTCAATTTTTATGAAAAAATTTTATCGACTATAAATCGTCCGATTCGTGTGCAAATAATTATATAGACTATACATCGTCTATTTTAGATGCAAAAAATTAAATAGACTGACTATATATACAAAATTTAATGGACTATAACATCGTCCATTTTTAAATAAAAAAAAAATTAAATTGACTATAATTCGTCCATTTCGTATCTAAAACATTAAATGGACTATATACGTCGTCTTCTTTTCGTGCAAAGAATTTAATAAACTATACATCATCCATTTTTCATGCAAAAAATTTTTTTATGAAAAAAATATAATGGACTAACATCGTCTTTTTTTCAATTTTTTATGAAAAAATTTTATCGACTATAAATCGTCCGATTCGTGTGCAAATAATTATATAGACTATACATCGTCTATTTTTCATGCAAAAAATTAAATGGACTGGCTATATATACAAAATTTAATGGACTATACATCGTCCATTTTTAAATTTAAAAAAAATTAAATTGACTATAATTCGTCCATTTCGTATCTAAAAAATTAAATGGACTATATACGTCGTCTTCTTTTCGTGCAAAGAATTTAATAAACTATACATCATCCATTTTTCGTGCAAAAAAATTTTTTATGAAAAAAATATTATGGACTATACATCGTCTTTTTTTCAATTTTTTATGAAAAAATTTTGTCGACTATAAATCGTCCGATTCGTGTGCAAATAATTATATAGACTATACATCGTCTATTTTAGATGCAAAAAATTAAATAGACTGACTATATATACAAAATTTAATGGACTATAACATCGTCCATTTTTAAATAAAAAAAAAATTAAATTGACTATAATTCGTCCATTTCGTATCTAAAACATTAAATGGACTATATACGTCGTCTTCTTTTCGTGCAAAGAATTTAATAAACTATACATCATCCATTTTTCATGCAAAAAATTTTTTTATGAAAAAAATATAATGGACTAACATCGTCTTTTTTTCAATTTTTTATGAAAAAATTTTATCGACTATAAATCGTCCGATTCGTGTGCAAATAATTATATAGACTATACATCGTCTATTTTTCATGCAAAAAATTAAATGGACTGGCTATATATACAAAATTTAATGGACTATACATCGTCCATTTTTAAATTTAAAAAAAAATTAAATTGACTATAATTCGTCCATTTCGTATCTAAAAAATTAAATGGACTATATACGTAGTCTTCTTTTCGTGCAAAGAATTTAATAAACTATACATCATCCATTTTTCGTGCAAAAAAATTTTTTATGAAAAAAATATTATGGACTATACATCGTCTTTTTTTCAATTTTTTATGAAAAAATTTTGTCGACTATAAATCGTCCGATTCGTGTGCAAATAATTATATAGACTATACATCGTCTATTTTAGATGCAAAAAATTAAATAGACTGACTATATATACAAAATTTAATGGACTATACATCGTCCATTTTTAAATAAAAAAAAAAAAATTAAATTGACTATAATTCGTCCATTTCGTATCTAAAAAATTAAATGGACTATATACGTCGTCTTCTTTTCGTGCAAAGAATTTAATAAACTATACATCATCCATTTTTCGTGCAAAAAAATTTTTTATGAAAAAAATATTATGGACTATACATCGTCTTTTTTAAATTTTTTATGAAAAAATTTTGTCGACTATAAATCGTCCGATTCGTGTGCAAATAATTATATAGACTATACATCGTCTATTTTAGATGCAAAAAATTAAATAGACTGACTATATATACAAAATTTAATGGACTATACATCGTCCATTTTTAAATAAAAAAAAAAAATTAAATTGACTATAATTCGTCCATTTCGTATCTAAAAAATTAAATGGACTATATACGTCGTCTTCTTTTCGTGCAAAGAATTTAATAAACTATACATCATCCATTTTTCATGCAAAAAATTTTTTATGAAAAAAATATTATGGACTATACATCGTCTTTTTTTAAATTTTTTATGAAAAAATTTTATCGACTATAAATCGTCCGATTCGTGTGCAAATAATTATATAGACTATACATCGTCTATTTTTCATGCAAAACATTAAATGGACTGGCTATATATACAAAATTTAATGGACTATACATCGTCCATTTTTAAATTAAAAAAAAAAATTAAATTGACTATAATTCGTCCATTTTGTATCTAAAAAATTAAATGGACTATATACGTCATCTGCTTTTCGTGCAAAGAATTTAATAAACTATACATCATCCATTTTACGTGCAAAAAAATTTTTTATGAAAAAAATATTATGGACTATACATCGTCTTTTTTTCAATTTTTTATGAAAAAATTTTGTCGACTATAAATCGTCCGATTCGTGTGCAAATAATTATATAGACTATACATCGTCTATTTTTCATGCAAAAAATTAAATGGACTGGCTATATATACAAAATTTAATGGACTATACATCGTCCATTTTTAAATTTAAAAAAAAAATTAAATTGACTATAATTCGTCCATTTCGTATCTAAAAAATTAAATGGACTATATAGGTCGTCTTCTTTTCGTGCAAAGAATTTAATAAACTATACATCATCCATTTTTCGTGCAAAAAAATTTTTTATGAAAAAAATATTATGGACTATATATACATCGTCTTTTTTTAAATTTTTTATGAAAAAATTTTGTCGACTATAAATCGTCCGATTCGTGTGCAAATAATTATATAGACTATACATCGTCTATTTTAGATGCAAAAAATTAAATAGACTGACTATATATACAAAATTTAATGGACTATAACATCGTCCATTTTTAAATAAAAAAAAAATTAAATTGACTATAATTCGTCCATTTCGTATCTAAAAAATTAAATGGACTATATACGTCGTCTTCTTTTGGTGCAAAGAATTTAATAAACTATACATCATCCATTTTTCATGCAAAAAATTTTTTTATGAAAAAAATATAATGGACTATACATCGTCTTTTTTTCAATTTTTTATGAAAAAATTTTATCGACTATAAATCGTCCGATTCGTGTGCAAATAATTATATAGACTATACATCGTCTATTTTTCATGCAAAAAATTAAATGGACTGGCTATATATACAAAATTTAATGGACTATACATCGTCCATTTTTAAATTTAAAAAAAATTAAATTGACTATAATTCGTCCATTTCGTATCTAAAAAATTAAATGGACTATATACGTCGTCTTCTTTTCGTGCAAAGAATTTAATAAACTATACATCATCCATTTTTCGTGCAAAAAAATTTTTTATGAAAAAAATATTATGGACTATACATCGTCTTTTTTAAATTTTTTATGAAAAAATTTTGTCGACTATAAATCGTCCGATTCGTGTGCAAATAATTATATAGACTATACATCGTCTATTTTAGATGCAAAAAATTAAATAGACTGACTATATATACAAAATTTAATGGACTATACATCGTCCATTTTTAAATTTAAAAAAAAATTAAATTGACTATAATTCGTCCATTTCGTATCTAAAAAATTAAATGGACTATATACGTCGTCTTCTTTTCGTGCAAAGAATTTAATAAACTATACATCATCCATTTTTCATGCAAAAAATTTTTTTATGAAAAAAATATGATGGACTATATACATCGTCTTTTTTTCAATTTTTTATGAAAAAATTTTATCGACTATAAATCGTCCGATTCGTGTGCAAATAATTATATAGACTATACATCGTCTATTTTTCATGCAAAAAATTAAATGGACTGGCTATATATACAAAATTTAATGGACTATACATCGTCCATTTTTAAATTAAAAAAAAAAATTAAATTGACTATAATTCGTCCATTTTGTATCTAAAAAATTAAATGGACTATATACGTCATCTGCTTTTCGTGCAAAGAATTTAATAAACTATACATCATCCATTTTTCGTGCAAAAAAATTTTTTATGAAAAAAATATTATGGACTATACATCGTCTTTTTTTCAATTTTTTATGAAAAAATTTTGTCGACTATAAATCGTCCGATTCGTGTGCAAATAATTATATAGACTATACATCGTCTATTTTAGATGCAAAAAATTAAATAGACTGACTATATATACAAAATTTAATGGAGTATAACATCGTCCATTTTTAAATAAAAAAAAAATTAAATTGACTATAATTCGTCCATTTCGTATCTAAAAAATTAAATGGACTATATACGTCGTCTTCTTTTCGTGCAAAGAATTTAATAAACTATACATCATCCATTTTTCATGCAAAAAATTTTTTTATGAAAAAAATATAATGGACTATACATCGTCTTTTTTTCAATTTTTTATGAAAAAATTTTATCGACTATAAATCGTCCGATTCGTGTGCAAATAATTATATAGACTATACATCGTCTATTTTTCATGCAAAAAATTAAATGGACTGGCTATATATACAAAATTTAATGGACTATACATCGTCCATTTTTAAATTTAAAAAAAAATTAAATTGACTATAATTCGTCCATTTCGTATCTAAAAAATTAAATGGACTATATACGTCGTCTTCTTTTCGTGCAAAGAATTTAATAAACTATACATCATCCATTTTTCGTGCAAAAAAATTTTTTATGAAAAAAATATTATGGACTATTATACATCGTCTTTTTTAAATTTTTTATGAAAAAATTTTGTCGACTATAAATCGTCCGATTCGTGTGCAAATAATTATATAGACTATACATCGTCTATTTTAGATGCAAAAAATTAAATAGACTGACTATATATACAAAATTTAATGGACTATACATCGTCCATTTTTAAATAAAAAAAAAAAATTAAATTGACTATAATTCGTCCATTTCGTATCTAAAAAATTAAATGGACTATATACGTCGTCTTCTTTTCGTGCAAAGAATTTAATAAACTATACATCATCCATTTTTCATGCAAAAAATTTTTTTATGAAAAAAATATGATGGACTATATACATCGTCTTTTTTTAAATTTTTTATGAAAAAATTTTATCGACTATAAATCGTCCGATTCATGTGCAAATAATTATATAGACTATACATCGTCTATTTTTCATGCAAAAAATTAAATGGACTGGCTATATATACAAAATTTAATGGACTATACATCGTCCATTTTTAAATTTAAAAAAAAAATTAAATTGACTATAATTCGTCCATTTCGTATCTAAAAAATTAAATGGACTATATACGTCGTCTTCTTTTCGTGCAAAGAATTTAATAAACTATACATCATCCATTTTTCGTGCAAAAAAATTTTTTATGAAAAAAATATTATGGACTATACATCGTCTTTTTTTCAATTTTTTATGAAAAAATTTTGTCGACTATAAATCGTCCGATTCGTGTGCAAATAATTATATAGACTATACATCGTCTATTTTAGATGCAAAAAATTAAATAGACTGACTATATATACAAAATTTAATGGACTATAACATCGTCCATTTTTAAATAAAAAAAAATTAAATTGACTATAATTCGTCCATTTCGTATCTAAAAAATTAAATGGACTATATACGTCGTCTTCTTTTCGTGCAAAGAATTTAATAAACTATACATCATCCATTTTTCATGCAAAAAATTTTTTTATGAAAAAAATATAATGGACTATACATCGTCTTTTTTTCAATTTTTTATGAAAAAATTTTATCGACTATAAATCGTCCGATTCGTGTGCAAATAATTATATAGACTATACATCGTCTATTTTTCATGCAAAAAATTAAATGGACTGGCTATATATACAAAATTTAATGGACTATACATCGTCCATTTTTAAATTTAAAAAAAATTAAATTGACTATAATTCGTCCATTTCGTATCTAAAAAATTAAATGGACTATATACGTCGTCTTCTTTTCGTGCAAAGAATTTAATAAACTATACATCATCCATTTTTCGTGCAAAAAAATTTTTTATGAAAAAAATATTATGGACTATACATCGTCTTTTTTAAATTTTTTATGAAAAAATTTTGTCGACTATAAATCGTCCGATTCGTGTGCAAATAATTATATAGACTATACATCGTCTATTTTAGATGCAAAAAATTAAATAGACTGACTATATATACAAAATTTAATGGACTATACATCGTCCATTTTTAAATAAAAAAAAAAATTAAATTGACTATAATTCGTCTATTTCGTATCTAAAAAATTAAATGGACTATATACGTCGTCTTCTTTTCGTGCAAAGAATTTAATAAACTATACATCATCCATTTTTCATGCAAAAAATTTTTTTATGAAAAAAATATGATGGACTATATACATCGTCTTTTTTTCAATTTTTTATGAAAAAATTTTATCGACTATAAATCGTCCGATTCGTGTGCAAATAATTATATAGACTATACATCGTCTATTTTTCATGCAAAAAATTAAATGGACTGGCTATATATACAAAATTTAATGGACTATACATCGTCCATTTTTAAATTAAAAAAAAAAATTAAATTGACTATAATTCGTCCATTTTGTATCTAAAAAATTAAATGGACTATATACGTCATCTGCTTTTCGTGCAAAGAATTTAATAAACTATACATCATCCATTTTTCGTGCAAAAAATTTTTTTATGAAAAAAATATTATGGACTATACATCGTCTTTTTTTCAATTTTTTATGAAAAAATTTTGTCGACTATAAATCGTCCGATTCGTGTGCAAATAATTATATAGACTATACATCGTCTATTTTAGATGCAAAAAATTAAATAGACTGACTATATATACAAAATTTAATGGACTATAACATCGTCCATTTTTAAATAAAAAACAAATTAAATTGACTATAATTCGTCCATTTCGTATCTAAAAAATTAAATGGACTATATACGTCGTCTTCTTTTCGTGCAAAGAATTTAATAAACTATACATCATCCATTTTTCATGCAAAAAATTTTTTTATGAAAAAAATATAATGGACTATACATCGTCTTTTTTTCAATTTTTTATGAAAAAATTTTATCGACTATAAATCGTCCGATTCGTGTGCAAATAATTATATAGACTATACATCGTCTATTTTTCATGCAAAAAATTAAATGGACTGGCTATATATACAAAATTTAATGGACTATACATCGTCCATTTTTAAATTTAAAAAAAAATTAAATTGACTATAATTCGTCCATTTCGTATCTAAAAAATTAAATGGACTATATACGTCGTCTTCTTTTCGTGCAAAGAATTTAATAAACTATACATCATCCATTTTTCGTGCAAAAAAATTTTTTATGAAAAAAATATTATGGACTATACATCGTCTTTTTTTAAATTTTTTATGAAAAAATTTTGTCGACTATAAATCGTCCGATTCGTGTGCAAATAATTATATAGACTATACATCGTCTATTTTAGATGCAAAAAATTAAATAGACTGACTATATATACAAAATTTAATGGACTATACATCGTCCATTTTTAAATAAAAAAAAATTAAATTGACTATAATTCGTCCATTTCGTATCTAAAAAATTAAATGGACTATATACGTCGTCTTCTTTTCGTGCAAAGAATTTAATAAACTATACATCATCCATTTTTCATGCAAAAAATTTTTTTATGAAAAAAATATAATGGACTATAACATCGTCTTTTTTTCAATTTTTTATGAAAAAATTTTATCGACTATAAATCGTCCGATTCGTGTGCAAATAATTATATAGACTATACATCGTCTATTTTTCATGCAAAAAATTAAATGGACTGGCTATATATACAAAATTTAATGGACTATACATCGTCCATTTTTAAATTTAAAAAAAAATTAAATTGACTATAATTCGTCCATTTCGTATCTAAAAAATTAAATGGACTATATACGTCGTCTTCTTTTCGTGCAAAGAATTTAATAAACTATACATCATCCATTTTTCGTGCAAAAAAATTTTTTATGAAAAAAATATTATGGACTATACATCGTCTTTTTTTCAATTTTTTATGAAAAAATTTTGTCGACTATAAATCGTCCGATTCATGTGCAAATAATTATATAGACTATACATCGTCTATTTTAGATGCAAAAAATTAAATAGACTGACTATATATACAAAATTTAATGGACTATACATCGTCCATTTTTAAATAAAAAAAAAAAATTAAATTGACTATAATTCGTCCATTTCGTATCTAAAAAATTAAATGGACTATATACGTCGTCTTCTTTTCGTGCAAAGAATTTAATAAACTATACATCATCCATTTTTCATGCAAAAAATTTTTTTATGAAAAAAATATAATGGACTATACATCGTCTTTTTTTCAATTTTTTATGAAAAAATTTTATCGACTATAAATCGTCCGATTCGTGTGCAAATAATTATATAGACTATACATCGTCTATTTTTCATGCAAAAAATTAAATGGACTGGCTATATATACAAAATTTAATGGACTATACATCGTCCATTTTTAAATTTAAAAAAAAATTAAATTGACTATAATTCGTCCATTTCGTATCTAAAAAATTAAATGGACTATATACGTCGTCTTCTTTTCGTGCAAAGAATTTAATAAACTATACATCATCCATTTTTCGTGCAAAAAAATTTTTTATGAAAAAAATATTATGGACTATTATACATCGTCTTTTTTTAAATTTGTTATGAAAAAATTTTGTCGACTATAAATCGTCCGATTCGTGTGCAAATAATTATATAGACTATACATCGTCTATTTTAGATGCAAAAAATTAAATAGACTGACTATATATACAAAATTTAATGGACTATAACATCGTCCATTTTTAAATAAAAAAAAAATTAAATTGACTATAATTCGTCCATTTCGTATCTAAAAAATTAAATGGACTATATACGTCGTCTTCTTTTCGTGCAAAGAATTTAATAAACTATACATCATCCATTTTTCATGCAAAAAATTTTTTTATGAAAAAAATATAATGGACTATACATCGTCTTTTTTTCAATTTTTTATGAAAAAATTTTATCGACTATAAATCGTCCGATTCGTGTGCAAATAATTATATAGACTATACATCGTCTATTTTTCATGCAAAAAATTAAATGGACTGGCTATATATACAAAATTTAATGGACTATACATCGTCCATTTTTAAATTTAAAAAAAAATTAAATTGACTATAATTCGTCCATTTCATATCTAAAAAATTAAATGGACTATATACGTCGTCTTCTTTTCGTGCAAAGAATTTAATAAACTATACATCATCCATTTTTCGTGCAAAAAAATTTTTTATGAAAAAAATATTATGGACTATTATACATCGTCTTTTTTAAATTTTTTATGAAAAAATTTTGTCGACTATAAATCGTCCGATTCGTGTGCAAATAATTATATAGACTATACATCGTCTATTTTAGATGCAAAAAATTAAATGGACTGGCTATATATACAAAATTTAATGGACTATACATCGTCCATTTTTAAATTTAAAAAAAAAATTAAATTGACTATAATTCGTCCATTTCGTATCTAAAAAATTAAATGGACTATATACGTCGTCTTCTTTTCGTGCAAAGAATTTAATAAACTATACATCATCCATTTTTCGTGCAAAAAAATTTTTTATGAAAAAAATATTATGGACTATATATACATCGTCTTTTTTTCAATTTTTTATGAAAAAATTTTGTCGACTATAAATCGTCCGATTCGTGTGCAAATAATTATATAGACTATACATCGTCTATTTTAGATGCAAAAAATTAAATAGACTGACTATATATACAAAATTTAATGGACTATACATCGTCTATTTTTAAATAAAAAAAAAAAATTAAATTGACTATAATTCGTCCATTTCGTATCTAAAAAATTAAATGGACTATATACGTCGTCTTCTTTTCGTGCAAAGAATTTAATAAACTATACATCATCCATTTTTCATGCAAAAAATTTCTTTAAAAAAAAATCGTCTTTTTTTCAATTTTTTATGAAAAAATTTTGTCGACTATAAATCGTCCGATTCGTGTGCAAATAATTATATAGACTATACATCGTCTATTTTAGATGCAAAAAATTAAATGGACTGGCTATATATACAAAATTTAATGGACTATACATCGTCCATTTTTAAATTTAAAAAAAAATTAAATTGACTATAATTCGTCCATTTCGTATCTAAAAAATTAAATGGACTATATACGTCGTCTTCTTTTCGTGCAAAGAATTTAATAAACTATACATCATCCATTTTTCGTGCAAAAAAATTTTTTATGAAAAAAATATTATGGACTATACATCGTCTTTTTTTCAATTTTTTATGAAAAAATTTTGTCGACTATAAATCGTCCGATTCGTGTGCAAATAATTATATAGACTATACATCGTCTATTTTAGATGCAAAAAATTAAATAGACTGACTATATATACAAAATTTAATGGACTATACATCGTCCATTTTTAAATAAAAAAAAAAAAATTAAATTGACTATAATTCGTCCATTTCGTATCTAAAAAATTAAATGGACTATATACGTCGTCGTCTTTTCGTGCAAAGAATTTAATAAACTATACATCATCCATTTTTCATGCAAAAAATTTTTTTATGAAAAAAATATAATGGACTATACATCGTCTTTTTTTCAATTTTTTATGAAAAAATTTTATCGACTATAAATCGTCCGATTCGTGTGCAAATAATTATATAGACTATACATCGTCTATTTTTCATGCAAAAAATTAAATGGACTGGCTATATATACAAAATTTAATGGACTATACATCGTCCATTTTTAAATTTAAAAAAAAATTAAATTGACTATAATTCGTCCATTTCGTATCTAAAAAATTAAATGGACTATATACGTCGTCTTCTTTTCGTGCAAAGAATTTAATAAACTATACATCATCCATTTTTCGTGCAAAAAAATTTTTTATGAAAAAAATATTATGGACTATACATCGTCTTTTTTTCAATTTTTTATGAAAAAATTTTGTCGACTATAAATCGTCCGATTCGTGTGCAAATAATTATATAGACTATACATCGTCTATTTTAGATGCAAAAAATTAAATAGACTGACTATATATACAAAATTTAATGGACTATACATCGTCTATTTTTAAATAAAAAAAAAAAATTAAATTGACTATAATTCGTCCATTTCGTATCTAAAAAATTAAATGGACTATATACGTCGTCTTCTTTTCGTGCAAAGAATTTAATAAACTATACATCATCCATTTTTCATGCAAAAAATTTTTTTATGAAAAAAATATAATGGACTCCATTTTTAAATTTAAAAAAAAATTAAATTGACTATAATTCGTCCATTTCGTATCTAAAAAATTAAATGGACTATATACGTCGTCTTCTTTTCGTGCAAAGAATTTAATAAACTATACATCATCCATTTTTCGTGCAAAAAAATTTTTTATGAAAAAAATATTATGGACTATACATCGTCTTTTTTTAAATTTTTTATGAAAAAATTTTGTCGACTATAAATCGTCCGATTCGTGTGCAAATAATTATATAGACTATACATCGTCTATTTTAGATGCAAAAAATTAAATAGACTGACTATATATACAAAATTTAATGGACTATAACATCGTCCATTTTTAAATAAAAAAAAAATTAAATTGACTATAATTCGTCCATTTCGTATCTAAAAAATTAAATGGACTATATACGTCGTCTTCTTTTCATGCAAAGAATTTAATAAACTATACATCATCCATTTTTCATGCAAAAAATTTTTTTATGAAAAAAATATAATGGACTATACATCGTCTTTTTTTCAATTTTTTATGAAAAAATTTTATCGACTATAAATCGTCCGATTCGTGTGCACATAATTATATAGACTATACATCGTCTATTTTTCATGCAAAAAATTAAATGGACTGGCTATATATACAAAATTTAATGGACTATACATCGTCCATTTTTAAATTTAAAAAAAAATTAAATTGACTATAATTCGTCCATTTCGTATCTAAAAAATTAAATGGACTATATACGTCGTCTTCTTTTCGTGCAAAGAATTTAATAAACTATACATCATCCATTTTTCGTGCAAAAAAATTTTTTATGAAAAAAATATTATGGACTATACATCGTCTTTTTTAAATTTTTTATGAAAAAATTTTGTCGACTATAAATCGTCCGATTCGTGTGCAAATAATTATATAGACTATACATCGTCTATTTTAGATGCAAAAAATTAAATAGACTGACTATATATACAAAATTTAATGGACTATACATCGTCCATTTTTAAATAAAAAAAAAAAAATTAAATTGACTATAATTCGTCCATTTCGTATCTAAAAAATTAAATGGACTATATACGTCGTCTTCTTTTCGTGCAAAGAATTTAATAAACTATACATCATCCATTTTTCATGCAAAAAATTTTTTTATGAAAAAAATATGATGGACTATATACATCGTCTTTTTTTAAATTTTTTATGAAAAAATTTTATCGACTATAAATCGTCCGATTCGTGTGCAAATAATTATATAGACTATACATCGTCTATTTTAGATGCAAAAAATTAAATAGACTGACTATATATACAAAATTTAATGGACTATACATCGTCCATTTTTAAATTTAAAAAAAAATTAAATTGACTATAATTCGTCCATTTCGTATCTAAAAAATTAAATGGACTATATACGTCGTCTTCTTTTCGTGCAAAGAATTTAATAAACTATACATCATCCATTTTTCATGCAAAAAATTTTTTTATGAAAAAAATATAATGGACTATACATCGTCTTTTTTTCAATTTTTTATGAAAAAATTTTATCGACTATAAATCGTCCGATTCGTGTGCAAATAATTATATAGACTATACATCGTCTATTTTTCATGCAAAAAATTAAATGGACTGGCTATATATACAAAATTTAATGGACTATACATCGTCCATTTTTAAATTTAAAAAAAAATTAAATTGACTATAATTCGTCCATTTCGTATCTAAAAAATTAAATGGACTATATACGTCGTCTTCTTTTCGTGCAAAGAATTTAATAAACTATACATCATCCATTTTTCATGCAAAAAATTTTTTTATGAAAAAAATATAATGGACTATACATCGTCTTTTTTAAATTTTTTATGAAAAAATTTTGTCGACTATAAATCGTCCGATTCGTGTGCAAATAATTATATAGACTATACATCGTCTATTTTAGATGCAAAAAATTAAATAGACTAACTATATATACAAAATTTAATGGACTATACATCGTCCATTTTTAAATAAAAAAAAAAAAAATTAAATTGACTATAATTCGTCCATTTTGTATCTAACAAATTAAATGGACTATATACGTCGTCTTCTTTTCGTGCAAAGAATTTAATAAACTATACATCATCCATTTTTCATGCAAAAAATTTTTTTATGAAAAAAATATAATGGACTATACATCGTCTTTTTTTAAATTTTTTATGAAAAAATTTTATCGACTATAAATCGTCCGGTTCGTGTGGAAATAATTATATAGACTATACATCGTCTATTTTTCATGCAAAAAATTAAATGGACTGGCTATATACACAAAATTTAATGGACTATACATCGTCCATTTTTAAATTTAAAAAAAATTAAATTGACTATAATTCGTCCATTTCGTATCTAAAAAATTAAATGGACTATATACGTCGTCTTCTTTTCGTGCAAAGAATTTAATAAACTATACATCATCCATTTTTCGTGCAAAAAAAATTTTTATGAAAAAATATTATGGACTATACATCGTCTTTTTTTCAATTTTTTATGAAAAAATTTTGTCGACTATAAATCGTCCGATTCGTGTGCAAATAATTATATAGACTATACATCGTCTATTTTAGATGCAAAAAATTAAATAGACTGACTATATATACAAAATTTAATGGACTATACATCGTCCATTTTTAAATAAAAAAAAAAAAATTAAATTGACTATAATTCGTCCATTTCGTATCTAAAAAATTAAATGGACTATATACGTCGTCGTCTTTTCGTGCAAAGAATTTAATAAACTATACATCATCCATTTTTCATGCAAAAAATTTTTTTATGAAAAAAATATAATGGACTATACATCGTCTTTTTTTCAATTTTTTATGAAAAAATTTTATCGACTATAAATCGTCCGATTCGTGTGCAAATAATTATATAGACTATACATCGTCTATTTTTCATGCAAAAAATTAAATGGACTGGCTATATATACAAAATTTAATGGACTATACATCGTCCATTTTTAAATTTAAAAAAAAATTAAATTGACTATAATTCGTCCATTTCGTATCTAAAAAATTAAATGGACTATATACGTCGTCTTCTTTTCGTGCAAAGAATTTAATAAACTATACATCATCCATTTTTCGTGCAAAAAAAATTTTTATGAAAAAATATTATGGACTATACATCGTCTTTTTTTCAATTTTTTATGAAAAAATTTTGTCGACTATAAATCGTCCGATTCGTGTGCAAATAATTATATAGACTATACATCGTCTATTTTAGATGCAAAAAATTAAATAGACTGACTATATATACAAAATTTAATGGACTATACATCGTCCATTTTTAAATAAAAAAAAAAAATTAAATTGACTATAATTCGTCCATTTCGTATCTAAAAAATTAAATGGACTATATACGTCGTCGTCTTTTCGTGCAAAGAATTTAATAAACTATACATCATCCATTTTTCATGCAAAAAATTTTTTTATGAAAAAAATATAATGGACTATACATCGTCTTTTTTTCAATTTTTTATGAAAAAATTTTATCGACTATAAATCGTCCGATTCGTGTGCAAATAATTATATAGACTATACATCGTCTATTTTTCATGCAAAAAATTAAATGGACTGGCTATATATACAAAATTTAATGGACTATACATCGTCCATTTTTAAATTTAAAAAAAAATTAAATTGACTATAATTCGTCCATTTCGTATCTAAAAAATTAAATGGACTATATACGTCGTCTTCTTTTCGTGCAAAGAATTTAATAAACTATACATCATCCATTTTTCGTGCAAAAAAATTTTTTATGAAAAAAATATTATGGACTATACATCGTCTTTTTTTCAATTTTTTATGAAAAAATTTTGTCGACTATAAATCGTCCGATTCGTGTGCAAATAATTATATAGACTATACATCGTCTATTTTAGATGCAAAAAATTAAATAGACTGACTATATATACAAAATTTAATGGACTATACATCGTCTATTTTTAAATAAAAAAAAAAAAATTAAATTGACTATAATTCGTCCATTTCGTATCTAAAAAATTAAATGGACTATATACGTCGTCTTCTTTTCGTGCAAAGAATTTAATAAACTATACATCATCCATTTTTCATGCAAAAAATTTTTTTATGAAAAAAATATAATGGACTCCATTTTTAAATTTAAAAAAAAATTAAATTGACTATAATTCGTCCATTTCGTATCTAAAAAATTAAATGGACTATATACGTCGTCTTCTTTTCGTGCAAAGAATTTAATAAACTATACATCATCCATTTTTCGTGCAAAAAAATTTTTTATGAAAAAAATATAATGGACTATACATCGTCTTTTTTTCAATTTTTTATGAAAAAATTTTATCGACTATAAATCGTCCGATTCGTGTGCAAATAATTATATAGACTATACATCGTCTATTTTTCATGCAAAAAATTAAATGGACTGGCTATATATACAAAATTTAATGGACTATACATCGTCCATTTTTAAATTTAAAAAAAAATTAAATTGACTATAATTCGTCCATTTCGTATCTAAAAAATTAAATGGACTATATACGTCGTCTTCTTTTCGTGCAAAGAATTTAATAAACTATACATCATCCATTTTTCGTGCAAAAAAATTTTTTATGAAAAAAATATTATGGACTATACATCGTCTTTTTTAAATTTTTTATGAAAAAATTTTGTCGACTATAAATCGTCCGATTCGTGTGCAAATAATTATATAGACTATACATCGTCTATTTTAGATGCAAAAAATTAAATAGACTGACTATATATACAAAATTTAATGGACTATACATCGTCCATTTTTAAATAAAAAAAAAAAAATTAAATTGACTATAATTCGTCCATTTCGTATCTAAAAAATTAAATGGACTATATACGTCGTCTTCTTTTCGTGCAAAGAATTTAATAAACTATACATCATCCATTTTTCATGCAAAAAATTTTTTTATGAAAAAAATATGATGGACTATATACATCGTCTTTTTTTAAATTTTTTATGAAAAAATTTTATCGACTATAAATCGTCCGATTCGTGTGCAAATAATTATATAGACTATACATCGTCTATTTTTCATGCAAAAAATTAAATGGACTGGCTATATATACAAAATTTAATGGACTATACATCGTCCATTTTTAAATTTAAAAAAAAAATTAAATTGACTATAATTCGTCCATTTCGTATCTAAAAAATTAAATGGACTATATACGTCGTCTTCTTTTCGTGCAAAGAATTTAATAAACTATACATCATCCATTTTTCGTGCAAAAAAATTTTTTATGAAAAAAATATTATGGACTATAATACATCGTCTTTTTTTCAATTTTTTATGAAAAAATTTTGTCGACTATAAATCGTCCGATTCGTGTGCAAATAATTATATAGACTATACATCGTCTATTTTAGATGCAAAAAATTAAATAGACTGACTATATATACAAAATTTAATGGACTATACATCGTCTATTTTTAAATAAAAAAAAAAAATTAAATTGACTATAATTCGTCCATTTCGTATCTAAAAAATTAAATGGACTATATACGTCGTCTTCTTTTCGTGCAAAGAATTTAATAAACTATACATCATCCATTTTTCATGCAAAAAATTTTTTTATGAAAAAAATATAATGGACTATACATCGTCTTTTTTTCAATTTTTTATGAAAAAATTTTATCGACTATAAATCGTCCGATTCGTGTGCAAATAATTATATAGACTATACATCGTCTATTTTTCATGCAAAAAATTAAATGGACTGGCTATATATACAAAATTTAATGGACTATACATCGTCCATTTTTAAATTTAAAAAAAAATTAAATTGACTATAATTCGTCCATTTCGTATCTAAAAAATTAAATGGACTATATACGTCGTCTTCTTTTCGTGCAAAGAATTTAATAAACTATACATCATCCATTTTTCATGCAAAAAATTTTTTTATGAAAAAAATATAATGGACTATACATCGTCTTTTTTTAAATTTTTTATGAAAAAATTTTATCGACTATAAATCGTCCGATTCGTGTGGAAATAATTATATAGACTATACATCGTCTATTTTTCATGCAAAAAATTAAATGGACTGGCTATATATACAAAATTTAATGGACTATACATCGTCCATTTTTAAATTTAAAAAAAAATTAAATTGACTATAATTCGTCCATTTCGTATCTAAAAAATTAAATGGACTATATACGTCGTCTTCTTTTCGTGCAAAGAATTTAATAAACTATACATCATCCATTTTTCGTGCAAAAAAAATTTTTATGAAAAAATATTATGGACTATACATCGTCTTTTTTTCAATTTTTTATGAAAAAATTTTGTAGACTATAAATCGTCCGATTCGTGTGCAAATAATTATATAGACTATACATCGTCTATTTTAGATGCAAAAAATTAAATAGACTGACTATATATACAAAATTTAATGGACTATACATCGTCCATTTTTAAATAAAAAAAAAAATTAAATTGACTATAATTCGTCCATTTCGTATCTAAAAAATTAAATGGACTATATACGTCGTCTTCTTTTCGTGCAAAGAATTTAATAAACTATACATCATCCATTTTGCGTGCAAAAAAATTTTTTATGAAAAAAATATTATAAACTATACATCGTTTTTTTTTTCAATTTTTTATGAAAAAATTTTGTCGACTATAAATCGTCCGATTCGTGTGCAAATAATTATATAGACTATACATCGTCTATTTTAGATGCAAAAAATTAAATAGACTGACTATATATACAAAATTTAATGGACTATACATCGTCTATTTTTAAATAAAAAAAAAATTAAATTGACTATAATTCGTCCATTTCGTATCTAAAAAATTAAATGGACTATATACGTCGTCTTCTTTTCGTGCAAAGAATTTAATAAACTATACATCATCCATTTTTCATGCAAAAAAATTTTTTATGAAAAAAATATTATGGACTATACATCGTCTTTTTTTCAATTTTTTATGAAAAAATTTTGTCGACTATAAATCGTCCGATTCGTGTGCAAATAATTATATAGACTATACATCGTCTATTTTAGATGCAAAAAATTAAATAGACTGACTATATATACAAAATTTAATGGACTATACATCGTCCATTTTTAAATTTAAAAAAAAATTAAATTGACTATAATTCGTCCATTTCGTATCTAAAAAATTAAATGGACTATATACGTCGTCTTCTTTTCGTGCAAAGAATTTAATAAACTATACATCATCCATTTTTCATGCAAAAAATTTTTTTATGAAAAAAATATAATGGACTATATACATCGTCCTTTTTTCAATTTTTTATGAAAAAATTTTATCGACTATAAATCGTCCGATTCGTGTGCAAATAATTATATAGACTATACATCGTCTATTTTTCATGCAAAAAATTAAATGGACTGGCTATATATACAAAATTTAATGGACTATACATCGTCCATTTTTAAATAAAAAAAAAAAAATTAAATTGACTATAATTCGTCCATTTCGTATCTAAAAAATTAAATGGACTATATACGTCGTCTTCTTTTCGTACAAAGAATTTAATAAACTATACATCATCCATTTTTCGTGCAAAAAATTTTTTTATGAAAAAAATATTATGGACTATACATCGTCTTTTTTTCAATTTTTTATGAAAAAATTTTGTCGACTATAAATCGTCCGATTCGTGTGCAAATAATTATATAGACTATACATCGTCTATTTTAGATGCAAAAAATTAAATAGACTGACTATATATAAAAAATTTAATGGACTATACATCGTCCATTTTTAAATAAAAAAAAAAATTAAATTGACTATAATTCGTCCATTTCGTATCTAAAAAATTAAATGGACTATATACGTCGTCTTCTTTTCGTGCAAAGAATTTAATAAACTATACATCATCCATTTTTCGTGCAAAAAAATTTTTTATGAAAAAAATATTATGGACTATACATCGTCTTTTTTTCAATTTTTTATGAAAAAATTTTGTCGACTATAAATCGTCCGATTCGTGTGCAAATAATTATATAGACTATACATCGTCTATTTTAGATGCAAAAAATTAAATAGACTGACTATATATACAAAATTTAATGGACTATACATCGTCTATTTTTAAATAAAAAAAAAAAAAATTAAATTGACTATAATTCGTCCATTTCGTATCTAAAAAATTAAATGGACTATATACGTCGTCTTCTTTTCGTGCAAAGAATTTAATAAACTATACATCATCCATTTTTCATGCAAAAAATTTTTTTATGAAAAAAATATAATGGACTATATACATCGTCCTTTTTTCAATTTTTTATGAAAAAATTTTATCGACTATAAATCGTCCGATTCGTGTGCAAATAATTATATAGACTATACATCGTCTATTTTTCATGCAAAAAATTAAATGGACTGGCTATATATACAAAATTTAATGGACTATACATCGTCCATTTTTAAATTAAAAAAAAAATTAAATTGACTATAATTCGTCCATTTCGTATCTAAAAAATTAAATGGACTATATACGTCGTCTTCTTTTCGTGCAAAGAATTTAATAAACTATACATCATCCATTTTTCGTGCAAAAAAATTTTTTATGAAAAAAATATTATGGACTATACATCGTCTTTTTTTCAATTTTTTATGAAAAAATTTTGTCGACTATAAATCGTCCGATTCGTGTGCAAATAATTATATAGACTATACATCGTCTATTTTAGATGCAAAAAATTAAATAGACTGACTATATATACAAAATTTAATGGACTATACATCGTCCATTTTTAAATTAAAAAAAAATTAAATTGACTATAATTCGTCCATTTCGTATCTAAAAAATTAAATGGACTATATACGTCGTCTTCTTTTCGTGCAAAGAATTTAATAAACTATACATCATCCATTTTTCATGCAAAAAAATTTTTTATGAAAAAAATATTATGGACTATACATCGTCTTTTTTTCAATTTTTTATGAAAAAATTTTGTCGACTATAAATCGTCCGATTCGTGTGCAAATAATTATATAGACTATACATCGTCTATTTTAGATGCAAAAAATTAAATAGACTGACTATATATACAAAATTTAATGGACTATACATCGTCCATTTTTAAATTTAAAAAAAAATTAAATTGACTATAATTCGTCCATTTCGTATCTAAAAAATTAAATGGACTATATATGTCGTCTTCTTTTCGTGCAAAGAATTTAATAAACTATACATCATCCATTTTTCATGCAAAAAATTTTTTTATGAAAAAAATATAATGGACTATATACATCGTCCTTTTTTCAATTTTTTATGAAAAAATTTTATCGACTATAAATCGTCCGATTCGTGTTCAAATAATTATATAGACTATACATCGTCTATTTTTCATGCAAAAAATTAAATGGACTGGCTATATATACAAAATTTAATGGACTATACATCGTCCATTTTTAAATTTAAAAAAAAAATTAAATTGACTATAATTCGTCCATTTCGTATCTAAAAAATTAAATGGACTATATACGTCGTCTTCTTTTCGTGCAAAGAATTTAATAAACTATACATCATCCATTTTTCGTGCAAAAAATTTTTTTATGAAAAAAATATTATGGACTATATATACATCGTCTTTTTTTCAATTTTTTATGAAAAAATTTTGTAGACTATAAATCGTCCGATTCGTGTGCAAATAATTATATAGACTATACATCGTCTATTTTAGATGCAAAAAATTAAATAGACTGACTATATATACAAAATTTAATGGACTATACATCGTCCATTTTTAAAAAAAAAAAAAATTAAATTGACTATAATTCGTCCATTTCGTATCTAAAAAATTAAATGGACTATATACGTCGTCTTCTTTTCGTGCAAAGAATTTAATAAACTATACATCATCCATTTTTCATGCAAAAAATTTTTTTATGAAAAAAATATAATGGACTAACATCGTCTTTTTTTCAATTTTTTATGAAAAAATTTTATCGACTATAAATCGTCCGATTTGTGTGCAAATAATTATATAGACTATACATCGTCTATTTTTCATGCAAAAAATTAAATGGACTGGCTATATATACAAAATTTAATGGACTATACATCGTCCATTTTTAAATTTAAAAAAAAAATTAAATTGACTATAATTCGTCCATTTCGTATCTAAAAAATTAAATGGACTATATACGTCGTCTTCTTTTCGTGCAAAGAATTTAATAAACTATACATCATCCATTTTTCGTGCAAAAAAATTTTTTATGAAAAAAATATTATGGACTATACATCGTCTTTTTTTCAATTTTTTATGAAAAAATTTTGTCGACTATAAATCGTCCGATTCGTGTGCAAATAATTATATAGACTATACATCGTCTATTTTAGATGCAAAAAATTAAATGGACTGGCTATATATACAAAATTTAATGGACTATAACATCGTCCATTTTTAAATAAAAAAAAATTAAATTGACTATAATTCGTCCATTTCGTATCTAAAACATTAAATGGACTATATACGTCGTCTTCTTTTCGTGCAAAGAATTTAATAAACTATACATCATCCATTTTTCATGCAAAAAATTTTTTTATGAAAAAAATATAATGGACTAACATCGTCTTTTTTTCAATTTTTTATGAAAAAATTTTATCGACTATAAATCGTCCGATTTGTGTGCAAATAATTATATAGACTATACATCGTCTATTTTTCATGCAAAAAATTAAATGGACTGGCTATATATACAAAATTTAATGGACTATACATCGTCCATTTTTAAATTTAAAAAAAAAATTAAATTGACTATAATTCGTCCATTTCGTATCTAAAAAATTAAATGGACTATATACGTCGTCTTCTTTTCGTGCAAAGAATTTAATAAACTATACATCATCCATTTTTCGTGCAAAAAAATTTTTTATGAAAAAAATATTATGGACTATACATCGTCTTTTTTTCAATTTTTTATGAAAAAATTTTGTCGACTATAAATCGTCCGATTCGTGTGCAAATAATTATATAGACTATACATCGTCTATTTTAGATGCAAAAAATTAAATAGACTGACTATATATACAAAATTTAATGGACTATACATCGTCCATTTTTAAATAAAAAAAAAATTAAATTGACTATAATTCGTCCATTTCGTATCTAAAAAATTAAATGGACTATATACGTCGTCTTCTTTTCGTGCAAAGAATTTAATAAACTATACATCATCCATTTTTCATGCAAAAAATCGTCTTTTTTTCAATTTTTTATGAAAAAACTTTATCGACTATAAATCGTCCGATTCGTGTGCAAATAATTATATAGACTATACATCGTCTATTTTTCATGCAAAAAATTAAATGGACTGGCTATATATACAAAATTTAATGGACTATACATCGTCCATTTTTAAATTTAAAAAAAAATTAAATTGATTATAATTCGTCCATTTCGTATCTAAAAAATTAAATGGACTATATACGTCGTCTTCTTTTCGTGCAAAGAATTTAATAAACTATACATCATCCATTTTTCATGCAAAAAATTTTTTTATGAAAAAAATATAATGGACTATACATCGTCTTTTTTAAATTTTTTATGAAAAAATTTTATCGACTATAAATCGTCCGATTCGTGTGCAAATAATTATATAGACTATACATCGTCTATTTTTCATGCAAAAAATTAAATGGACTGGCTATATATACAAAATTTAATGGACTATACATCGTCCATTTTTAAATAAAAAAAAAAAATTAAATTGACTATAATTCGTCCATTTCGTATCTAAAAAATTAAATGGACTATATACGTCGTCTTCTTTTCGTGCAAAGAATTTAATAAACTATACATCATCCATTTTTCATGCAAAAAATTTTTTTATGAAAAAAATATAATGGACTATACATCGTCTTTTTTTAAATTTTTTATGAAAAAATTTTATCGACTATAAATCGTCCGATTCGTGTGCAAATAATTATATAGACTATACATCGTCTATTTTTCATGCAAAAAATTAAATGGACTGGCTATATATACAAAATTTAATGGACTATACATCGTCCATTTTTAAATAAAAAAAAAAAATTAAATTGACTATAATTCGTCCATTTCGTATCTAAAAAATTAAATGGACTATATACGTCGTCTTCTTTTCGTGCAAAGAATTTAATAAACTATACATCATCCATTTTTCATGCAAAAAATTTTTTTATGAAAAAAATATAATGGACTATACATCGTCTTTTTTTAAATTTTTTATGAAAAAATTTTATCGACTATAAATCGTCCGATTCGTGTGCAAATAATTATATAGACTATACATCGTCTATTTTTCATGCAAAAATTTAAATGGACTGGCTATATATACAAAATTTAATGGACTATACATCGTCCATTTTTAAATAAAAAAAAAAAATTAAATTGACTATAATTCGTCCATTTCGTATCTAAAAAATTAAATGGACTATATACGTCGTCTTCTCTTCGTGCAAAGAATTTAATAAACTATACATCATCCATTTTTCATGCAAAAAATTTTTTATGAAAAAAATATTATGGACTATACATCGTCTTTTTTTCAATTTTTTATGAAAAAATTTTGTCGACTATAAATCGTCCGATTCGTGTGCAAATAATTATATAGACTATACATCGTCTATTTTAGATGCAAAAAATTAAATAGACTGACTATATATACAAAATTTAATGGACTATACATCGTCCATTTTTAAATAAAAAAAAAAAAATTAAATTGACTATAATTCGTCCATTTCGTATCTAAAAAATTAAATGGACTATGTACGTCGTCTTCTTTTCGTGCAAAGAATTTAATAAACTATACATCATCCATTTTTCATGGAAAAAATTTTTTTATGAAAAAAATATGATGGACTATACATCGTCTTTTTTTCAATTTTTTATGAAAAAATTTTATCGACTATAAATCGTCCGATTCGTGTGCAAATAATTATATAGACTATACATCGTCTATTTTTCATGCAAAAAATTAAATGGACTGGCTATATATACAAAATTTAATGGACTATACATCGTCCAATTTTTAAATTAAAAAAAAAAATTAAATTGACTATAATTCGTCCATTTCGTATCTAAAAAATTAAATGGACTATATACGTCGTCTTCTTTTCGTGCAAAGAATTTAATAAACTATACATCATCCATTTTTCGTGCAAAAAAATTTTTTATGAAAAAATATTATGGACTATATATACATCGTCTTTTTTTCAATTTTTTATGAAAAAATTTTGTCGACTATAAATCGTCCGATTCGTGTGCAAATAATTATATAGACTATACATCGTCTATTTTTCATGCAAAAAATTAAATGGACTGGCTATATATACAAAATTTAATGGACTATTCATCGTCCATTTTTAAATAAAAAAAAAAAATGAAATTGACTATAATTCGTCCATTTCGTATCTAAAAAATTAAATGGACTATATACGTCGTCTTCTTTTCGTGCAAAGAATTTAATAAACTATACATCATCCATTTTTCGTGGAAAAAATTTTTTTATGAAAAAAATATTATGGACTATACATCGTCTTTTTTTCAATTTTTTATGAAAAAATTTTGTCGACTATAAATCGTCCGATTCGTGTGCAAATAATTATATAGACTATACATCGTCTATTTTAGATGCAAAAAATTAAATAGACTGACTATATATACAAAATTTAATGGACTATAACATCGTCCATTTTTAAATAAAAAAAAAATTAAATTGACTATAATTCGTCCATTTCGTATCTAAAAAATTAAATGGACTATATACGTCGTCTTCTTTTCGTGCAAAGAATTTAATAAACTATACATCATCCATTTTTCATGCAAAAATTTTTTTTATGAAAAAAATATAATGGACTATACATCGTCTTTTTTTCAATTTTTTATGAAAAAATTTTATCGACTATAAATCGTCCGATTCGTGTGCAAATAATTATATAGACTATACATCGTCTATTTTTCATGCAAAAAATTAAATGGACTGGCTATATATACAAAATTTAATGGACTATACATCGTCCATTTTTAAATAAAAAAAAAAAAAATTAAATTGACTATAATTCGTCCATTTCGTATCTAAAAAATTAAATGGACTATATACGTCGTCTTCTTTTCGTGCAAAGAATTTAATAAACTATACATCATCCATTTTTCATACAAAAAATTTTTTTATGAAAAAAATATGATGGACTCATCGTCTTTTTTTCAATTTTTTATGAAAAAATTTTATCGACTATAAATCGTTAGATTCGTGTGCAAATAATTATATAGACTATACATCGTCTATTTTAGATGCAAAAAATTAAATAGACTGACTATATATACAAAATTTAATGGACTATACATCGTCCATTTTTAAATAAAAAAAAAAATTAAATTGACTATAATTCGTCCATTTCGTATCTAAAAAATTAAATGGACTATATACGTCGTCTTCTTTTCGTGCAAAGAATTTAATAAACTATACATCATCCATTTTTCATGCAAAAAATTTTTTTATGAAAAAAATATAATGGACTATACATCGTCTTTTTTTCAATTTTTTATGAAAAAATTTTATCGACTATAAATCGTCCGATTCGTGTGCAAATAATTATATAGACTATACAGCGTCTATTTTTCATGCAAAAAATTAAATGGACTGGCTATATATACAAAATTTAATGGACTATACATCGTCCATTTTTAAATTTAAAAAAAAATTAAATTGACTATAATTCGTCCATTTCGTATCTAAAAAATTAAATGGACTATATACGTCGTCTTCTTTTCGTGCAAAGAATTTAATAAACTATACATCATCCATTTTTCATGCAAAAAATTTTTTTATGAAAAAAATATAATGGACTATACATCGTCTTTTTTTCAATTTTTTATGAAAAAATTTTATCGACTATAAATCGTCCGATTCGTGTGCAAATAATTATATAGACTATACATCGTCTATTTTTCATGCAAAAAATTAAATGGACTGGCTATATATACAAAATTTAATGGACTATACATCGTCCATTTTTAAATAAAAAAAAAAAAATTAAATTTACTATAATTCGTCCATTTCGTATCTAAAAAATTAAATGGACTATGTACGTCGTCTTCTTTTCGTGCAAAGAATTTAATAAACTATACATCATCCATTTTTCATGCAAAAAATTTTTTTATGAAAAAAATATGATGGACTATACATCGCCTTTTTTTCAATTTTTTATGAAAAAATTTTATCGACTATAAATCGTCCGATTCGTGTGCAAATAATTATATAGACTATACATCGTCTATTTTAGATGCAAAAAATTAAATGGACTGGCCATATATACAAAATTTAATGGACTATACATCGTCCATTTTTAAATTTAAAAAAAAATTAAATTGACTATAATTCGTCCATTTCGTATCTAAAAAATTAAATGAACTATATACGTCGTCTTCTTTTCGTGCAAAGAATTTAATAAACTATACATCATCCATTTTTCGTGCAAAAAAATTTTTTATGAAAAAAATATTATGGACTATACATCGTCTTTTTTTCAATTTTTTATGAAAAAATTTTGTCGACTATAAATCGTCCGATTCGTGTGCAAATAATTATATAGACTATACATCGTCTATTTTAGATGCAAAAAATTAAATAGACTGACTATATATACAAAATTTAATGGACTATACATCGTCCATTTTTAAATAAAAAAAAAATTAAATTGACTATAATTCGTCCATTTCGTATCTAAAAAATTAAATGGACTATATACGTCGTCTTCTTTTCGTGCAAAGAATTTAATAAACTATACATCATCCATTTTTCATGCAAAAAATTTTTTTATGAAAAAAATATAATGGACTATTATACATCGTCTTTTTTTCAATTTTTTATGAAAAAATTTTATCGACTATAAATCGTCCGATTCGTGTGCAAATAAGTATATAGACTATACATCGTCTATTTTTCATGCAAAAAATTAAATGGACTGGCTATATATACAAAATTTAATGGACTATACATCGTCCATTTTTAAATTTAAAAAAAAAATTAAATTGACTATAATTCGTCCATTTCGTATCTAAAAAATTAAATGGACTATATACGTCGTCTTCTTTTCGTGCAAAGAATTTAATAAACTATACATCATCCATTTTTCGTGCAAAAAAATTTTTTATGAAAAAAATATTATGG
Source organism: Tachina lurida (assembly GCA_944452675.1). NCBI lineage: Eukaryota > Metazoa > Arthropoda > Insecta > Diptera > Tachinidae > Tachina > Tachina lurida. The sequence continues at coordinate 30,051,122 of OX101756.1, read as the reverse complement.
ACTATATATACATCGTTTTTTTTTCAATTTTTTATGAAAAAATTTTGTCGACTATAAATCGTCCGATTCATGTGCAAATAATTATATAGACTATACATCGTCTATTTTAGATGCAAAAAATTAAATAGACTGACTATATATACAAAATTTAATGGACTATACATCGTCCATTTTTAAATAAAAAAAAAAAAAAATTAAATTGACTATAATTCGTCCATTTCGTATCTAAAAAATTAAATGGACTATATACGTCGTCTTCTTTTCGTGCAAAGAATTTAATAAACTATACATCATCCATTTTTCATGCAAAAAATTTTTTTATGAAAAAAATATAATGGACTATACATCGTCTTTTTTTCAATTTTTTATGAAAAAATTTTATCGACTATAAATCGTCCGATTCGTGTGCAAATAATTATATAGACTATACAGCGTCTATTTTTCATGCAAAAAATTAAATGGACTGGCTATATATACAAAATTTAATGGACTATACATCGTCCATTTTTAAATAAAAAAAAAAAATTAAATTGACTATAATTCGTCCATTTCGTATCTAAAAAATTAAATGGACTATATACGTCGTCTTCTTTTCGTGCAAAGAATTTAATAAACTATACATCATCCATTTTTCATGCAAAAAATTTTTTTATGAAAAAAATATGATGGACTATATATACATCGTCTTTTTTTAAATTTTTTATGAAAAAATTTTGTCGACTATAAATCGTCCGATTCGTGTGCAAATAATTATATAGACTATACATCGTCTATTTTAGATGCAAAAAATTAAATAGACTGACTATATATACAAAATTTAATGGACTATACATCGTCCATTTTTAAATAAAAAAAAAAAAATTAAATTGACTATAATTCGTCCATTTCGTATCTAAAAAATTAAATGGACTATATACGTCGTCTTCTTTTCGTGCAAAGAATTTAATAAACTATACATCATCCATTTTTCATGCAAAAAATTTTTTTATGAAAAAAATATAATGGACTATACATCGTCTTTTTTAAATTTTTTATGAAAAAATTTTGTCGACTATAAATCGTCCGATTCGTGTGCAAATAATTATATAGACTATACATCGTCTATTTTAGATGCAAAAAATTAAATAGACTGACTATATATACAAAATTTAATGGACTATACATCGTCCATTTTTAAATAAAAAAAAAAAAAATTAAATTGACTATAATTCGTCCATTTCGTATCTAAAAAATTAAATGGACTATATACGTCGTCTTCTTTTCGTGCAAAGAATTTAATAAACTATACATCATCCATTTTTCATGCAAAAAATTTTTTTATGAAAAAAATATAATGGACTATATATACATCGTCTTTTTTTCAATTTTTAATGAAAAAATTTTATCGACTATAAATCGTCCGATTCGTGTGCAAATAAATATATAGACTATACATCGTCTATTTTTCATGCAAAAATTTAAATGGACTGGCTATATATACAAAATTTAATGGACTATACATCGTCCATTTTTAAATTTAAAAAAAAATTAAATTGACTATAATTCGTCCATTTCGTATCTAAAAAATTAAATGGACTATATACGTCGTCTTCTCTTCGTGCAAAGAATTTAATAAACTATACATCATCCATTTTTCATGCAAAAAATTTTTTTATGAAAAAAATATAATGGACTATACATTGTCTTTTTTTCAATTTTTTATGAAAAAATTTTATCGACTATAAATCGTCCGATTCGTGTGCAAATAATTATATAGACTATACATCGTCTATTTTTCATGCAAAAAATTAAATGGACTGGCTATATATACAAAATTTAATGGACTATACATCGTCCATTTTTAAATTTAAAAAAAAAATTAAATTGACTATAATTCGTCCATTTCGTATCTAAAAAATTAAATGGACTATATACGTCGTCTTCTTTTCGTGCAAAGAATTTAATAAACTATACATCATCCATTTTTCATGCAAAAAATTTTTTTATGAAAAAAATATGATGGACTATACATCGTCTTTTTTTCAATTTTTTATGAAAAAATTTTATCGACTATAAATCGTCCGATTCGTGTGCAAATAATTATATAGACTATACATCGTCTATTTTAGATGCAAAAAATTAAATAGACTGACTATATATACAAAATTTAATGGACTATACATCGTCCATTTTTAAATAATAAAAAAAAAAATTAAATTGACTATAATTCGTCCATTTCGTATCTAAAAAATTAAATGGACTATATACGTCGTCTTCTTTTCGTGCAAAGAATTTAATAAACTATACATCATCCATTTTTCATGCAAAAAATTTTTTTATGAAAAAAATATGATGGACTATACATCGTCTTTTTTTCAATTTTTTATGAAAAAATTTTATCGACTATAAATCGTCCGATTCGTGTGCAAATAATTATATAGACTATACATCGTCTATTTTTCATGCAAAAAATTAAATGGACTGGCTATATATACAAAATTTAATGGACTATACATCGTCCATTTTTAAATTAAAAAAAAAAATTAAATTGACTATAATTCGTCCATTTCGTATCTAAAAAATTAAATGGACTATATACGTCGTCTTCTTTTCGTGCAAAGAATTTAATAAACTATACATCATCCATTTTTCATGCAAAAAATTTTTTTATGAAAAAAATATTATGGATACATCGTCTTTTTTTCAATTTTTTATGAAAACATTTTATCGACTATAAATCGTCCGATTCGTGTGCAAATAATTATATAGACTATACATCGTCTATTTTTCATGCAAAAAATTAAATGGACTGGCTATATATACAAAATTTAATGGACTATACATCGTCCATTTTTAAATTAAAAAAAAAAATTAAATTGACTATAATTCGTCCATTTCGTATCTAAAAAATTAAATGGACTATATACGTCGTCTTCTTTTCGTGCAAAGAATTTAATAAACTATACATCATCCATTTTTCGTGCAAAAAAATTTTTTATGAAAAAAATATTATGGATACATCGTCTTTTTTTCAATTTTTTATGAAAAAATTTTATCGACTATAAATCGTCCGATTCGTGTGCAAATAATTATATAGACTATACATCGTCTATTTTTCATGCAAAAAATTAAATGGACTGGCTATATATACAAAATTTAATGGACTATACATCGTCCATTTTTAAATAAAAAAAAAAAAAATTAAATTGACTATAATTCGTCCATTTCGTATCTAAAAAATTAAATGGACTATATACGTCGTCTTCTTTTCGTGCAAAGAATTTAATAAACTATACATCATCCATTTTTCATGCAAAAAATTTTTTTATGAAAAAAATATGATGGATACATCGTCTTTTTTTCAATTTTTTATGAAAAAATTTTATCGACTATAAATCGTCCGATTCGTGTGCAAATAATTATATAGACTATACATCGTCTATTTTTCATGCAAAAAATTAAATGGACTGGCTATATATACAAAATTTAATGGACTATACATCGTCCATTTTTAAATTTAAAAAAAAAATTAAATTGACTATAATTCGTCCATTTCGTATCTAAAAAATTAAATGGACTATATACGTCGTCTTCTTTTCGTGCAAAGAATTTAATAAACTATACATCATCCATTTTTCATGCAAAAAATTTTTTTATGAAAAAAATATAATGGACTATATATACATCGTCTTTTTTTCAATTTTTTATGAAAAAATTTTATCGACTATAAATCGTCCGATTCGTGTGCAAATAATTATATAGACTATACATCGTCTATTTTAGATGCAAAAAATTAAATAGACTGACTATATATACAAAATTTAATGGACTATACATCGTCCATTTTTAAATAAAAAAAAAAAAAAATTAAATTGACTATAATTCGTCCATTTCGTATCTAAAAAATTAAATGGACTATATACGTCGTCTTCTTTTCGTGCAAAGAATTTAATAAACTATACATCATCCATTTTTCATGCAAAAAAATTTTTTATGAAAAAAATATTATGGACTATACATCGTCTTTTTTAAATTTTTTATGAAAAAATTTTGTCGACTATAAATCGTCCGATTCGTGTGCAAATAATTATATAGACTATACATCGTCTATTTTAGATGCAAAAAATTAAATAGACTGACTATATATACAAAATTTAATGGACTATACATCGTCCATTTTTAAATAAAAAAAAAAAAAATTAAATTGACTATAATTCGTCCATTTCGTATCTAAAAAATTAAATGGACTATATACGTCGTCTTCTTTTCGTGCAAAGAATTTAATAAACTATACATCATCCATTTTTCATGCAAAAAATTTTTTTATGAAAAAAATATAATGGACTATATATACATCGTCTTTTTTTCAATTTTTAATGAAAAAATTTTATCGACTATAAATCGTCCGATTCGTGTGCAAATAATTATATAGACTATACATCGTCTATTTTTCATGCAAAAATTTAAATGGACTGGCTATATATACAAAATTTAATGGACTATACATCGTCCATTTTTAAATTTAAAAAAAAATTAAATTGACTATAATTCGTCCATTTCGTATCTAAAAAATTAAATGGACTATATACGTCGTCTTCTCTTCGTGCAAAGAATTTAATAAACTATACATCATCCATTTTTCATGCAAAAAATTTTTTTATGAAAAAAATATAATGGACTATACATTGTCTTTTTTTCAATTTTTTATGAAAAAATTTTATCGACTATAAATCGTCCGATTCGTGTGCAAATAATTATATAGACTATACATCGTCTATTTTTCATGCAAAAAATTAAATGGACTGGCTATATATACAAAATTTAATGGACTATACATCGTCCATTTTTAAATTTAAAAAAAAAATTAAATTGACTATAATTCGTCCATTTCGTATCTAAAAAATTAAATGGACTATATACGTCGTCTTCTTTTCGTGCAAAGAATTTAATAAACTATACATCATCCATTTTTCATGCAAAAAATTTTTTTATGAAAAAAATATGATGGACTATACATCGTCTTTTTTTCAATTTTTTATGAAAAAATTTTATCGACTATAAATCGTCCGATTCGTGTGCAAATAATTATATAGACTATACATCGTCTATTTTAGATGCAAAAAATTAAATAGACTGACTATATATACAAAATTTAATGGACTATACATCGTCCATTTTTAAATAATAAAAAAAAAAATTAAATTGACTATAATTCGTCCATTTCGTATCTAAAAAATTAAATGGACTATATACGTCGTCTTCTTTTCGTGCAAAGAATTTAATAAACTATACATCATCCATTTTTCATGCAAAAAATTTTTTTATGAAAAAAATATGATGGACTATACATCGTCTTTTTTTCAATTTTTTATGAAAAAATTTTATCGACTATAAATCGTCCGATTCGTGTGCAAATAATTATATAGACTATACATCGTCTATTTTTCATGCAAAAAATTAAATGGACTGGCTATATATACAAAATTTAATGGACTATACATCGTCCATTTTTAAATTAAAAAAAAAAATTAAATTGACTATAATTCGTCCATTTCGTATCTAAAAAATTAAATGGACTATATACGTCGTCTTCTTTTCGTGCAAAGAATTTAATAAACTATACATCATCCATTTTTCATGCAAAAAATTTTTTTATGAAAAAAATATTATGGATACATCGTCTTTTTTTCAATTTTTTATGAAAACATTTTATCGACTATAAATCGTCCGATTCGTGTGCAAATAATTATATAGACTATACATCGTCTATTTTTCATGCAAAAAATTAAATGGACTGGCTATATATACAAAATTTAATGGACTATACATCGTCCATTTTTAAATTAAAAAAAAAAATTAAATTGACTATAATTCGTCCATTTCGTATCTAAAAAATTAAATGGACTATATACGTCGTCTTCTTTTCGTGCAAAGAATTTAATAAACTATACATCATCCATTTTTCGTGCAAAAAAATTTTTTATGAAAAAAATATTATGGATACATCGTCTTTTTTTCAATTTTTTATGAAAAAATTTTATCGACTATAAATCGTCCGATTCGTGTGCAAATAATTATATAGACTATACATCGTCTATTTTTCATGCAAAAAATTAAATGGACTGGCTATATATACAAAATTTAATGGACTATACATCGTCCATTTTTAAATAAAAAAAAAAAAAATTAAATTGACTATAATTCGTCCATTTCGTATCTAAAAAATTAAATGGACTATATACGTCGTCTTCTTTTCGTGCAAAGAATTTAATAAACTATACATCATCCATTTTTCATGCAAAAAATTTTTTTATGAAAAAAATATGATGGATACATCGTCTTTTTTTCAATTTTTTATGAAAAAATTTTATCGACTATAAATCGTCCGATTCGTGTGCAAATAATTATATAGACTATACATCGTCTATTTTTCATGCAAAAAATTAAATGGACTGGCTATATATACAAAATTTAATGGACTATACATCGTCCATTTTTAAATTTAAAAAAAAAATTAAATTGACTATAATTCGTCCATTTCGTATCTAAAAAATTAAATGGACTATATACGTCGTCTTCTTTTCGTGCAAAGAATTTAATAAACTATACATCATCCATTTTTCATGCAAAAAATTTTTTTATGAAAAAAATATAATGGACTATATATACATCGTCTTTTTTTCAATTTTTTATGAAAAAATTTTATCGACTATAAATCGTCCGATTCGTGTGCAAATAATTATATAGACTATACATCGTCTATTTTTCATGCAAAAATCTAAATGGACTGGCTATATATACAAAATTTAATGGACTATACATCGTCCATTTTTAAATAAAAAAAAAAAAAATTAAATTGACTATAATTCGTCCATTTCGTATCTAAAAAATTAAATGGACTATATACGTCGTCTTCTTTTCGTGCAAAGAATTTAATAAACTATACATCATCCATTTTTCATGCAAAAAAATTTTTTATGAAAAAAATATTATGGACTATACATCGTCTTTTTTAAATTTTTTATGAAAAAATTTTGTCGACTATAAATCGTCCGATTCGTGTGCAAATAATTATATAGACTATACATCGTCTATTTTAGATGCAAAAAATTAAATAGACTGACTATATATACAAAATTTAATGGACTATACATCGTCCATTTTTAAATAAAAAAAAAAAAAAATTAAATTGACTATAATTCGTCCATTTCGTATCTAAAAAATTAAATGGACTATATACGTCGTCTTCTTTTCGTGCAAAGAATTTAATAAACTATACATCATCCATTTTTCATGCAAAAAATTTTTTTATGAAAAAAATATAATGGACTATATATACATCGTCTTTTTTTCAATTTTTTATGAAAAAATTTTATCGACTATAAATCGTCCGATTCGTGTGCAAATAATTATATAGACTATACATCGTCTATTTTTCATGCAAAAATTTAAATGGACTGGCTATATATACAAAATTTAATGGACTATACATCGTCCATTTTTAAATTAAAAAAAAAAATTAAATTGACTATAATTCGTCCATTTCGTATCTAAAAAATTAAATGGACTATATACGTCGTCTTCTCTTCGTGCAAAGAATTTAATAAACTATACATCATCCATTTTTCATGCAAAAAATTTTTTTATGAAAAAAATATAATGGACTATACATTGTCTTTTTTTCAATTTTTTATGAAAAAATTTTATCGACTATAAATCGTCCGATTCGTGTGCAAATAATTATATAGACTATACATCGTCTATTTTTCATGCAAAAAATTAAATGGACTGGCTATATATACAAAATTTAATGGACTATACATCGTCCATTTTTAAATTTAAAAAAAAAATTAAATTGACTATAATTCGTCCATTTCGTATCTAAAAAATTAAATGGACTATATACGTCGTCTTCTTTTCGTGCAAAGAATTTAATAAACTATACATCATCCATTTTTCGTGCAAAAAAATTTTTTATGAAAAAAATATTATGGACTATACATCGTCTTTTTTTCAATTTTTTATGAAAAAATTTTGTCGACTATAAATCGTCCGATTCGTGTGCAAATAATTATATAGACTATACATCGTCTATTTTAGATGTAAAAAATTAAATAGACTGACTATATATACAAAATTTAATGGACTATACATCGTCCATTTTTAAATAAAAAAAAAAAAATTAAATTGACTATAATTCGTCCATTTCGTATCTAAAAAATTAAATGGACTATATACGTCGTCTTCTTTTCGTGCAAAGAATTTAATAAACTATACATCATCCATTTTTCGTGCAAAAAAATTTTTTATGAAAAAAATATTATGGACTATACATCGTCTTTTTTCAATTTTTTATGAAAAAATTTTGTCGACTATAAATCGTCCGATTCGTGTGCAAATAATTATATAGACTATACATCGTCTATTTTTCATGCAAAAAATTAAATGGACTGGCTATATATACAAAATTTAATGGACTATACATCGTCCATTTTTAAATTTAAAAAAAAAATTAAATTGACTATAATTCGTCCATTTCGTATCTAAAAAATTAAATGGACTATATACGTCGTCTTCTTTTCGTGCAAAGAATTTAATAAACTATACATCATCCATTTTTCGTGCAAAAAAATTTTTTATGAAAAAAATATTATGGACTATACATCGTCTTTTTTTCAATTTTTTATGAAAAAATTTTGTCGACTATAAATCGTCCGATTCGTGTGCAAATAATTATATAGACTATACATCGTCTATTTTAGATGCAAAAAATTAAATAGACTGACTATATATACAAAATTTAATGGACTATACATCGTCCATTTTTAAATAAAAAAAAAAAAATTAAATTGACTATAATTCGTCCATTTCGTATCTAAAAAATTAAATGGACTATATACGTCGTCTTCTTTTCGTGCAAAGAATTTAATAAACTATACATCATCCATTTTTCATGGAAAAAATTTTTTTATGAAAAAAATATAATGGACTATACATCGTCTTTTTTTCAATTTTTTATGAAAAAATTTTATCGACTATAAATCGTCCGATTCGTGTGCAAATAATTATATAGACTATACATCGTCTATTTTTCATGCAAAAATTTAAATGGACTGGCTATATATACAAAATTTAATGGACTATACATCGTCCATTTTTAAATTTAAAAAAAAATTAAATTGACTATAATTCGTCCATTTCGTATCTAAAAAATTAAATGGACTATATACGTCGTCTTCTTTTCGTGCAAAGAATTTAATAAACTATACATCATCCATTTTTCATGCAAAAAATTTTTTTATGAAAAAAATATAATGGACTATACATCGTCTTTTTTTCAATTTTTTATGAAAAAATTTTATCGACTATAAATCGTCCGATTCGTGTGCAAATAATTATATAGACTATACATCGTCTATTTTTCATGCAAAAATTTAAATGGACTGGCTATATATACAAAATTTAATGGACTATACATCGTCCATTTTTAAATTTAAAAAAAAATTAAATTGACTATAATTCGTCCATTTCGTATCTAAAAAATTAAATGGACTATATACGTCGTCTTCTCTTCGTGCAAAGAATTTAATAAACTATACATCATCCATTTTTCATGCAAAAAATTTTTTTATGAAAAAAATATAATGGACTATACATCGTCTTTTTTTCAATTTTTTATGAAAAAATTTTATCGACTATAAATCGTCCGATTCGTGTGCAAATAATTATATAGACTATACATCGTCTATTTTTCATGCAAAAAATTAAATGGACTGGCTATATATACAAAATTTAATGGACTATACATCGTCCATTTTTAAATTTAAAAAAAAAATTAAATTGACTATAATTCGTCCATTTCGTATCTAAAAAATTAAATGGACTATATACGTCGTCTTCTTTTCGTGCAAAGAATTTAATAAACTATACATCATCCATTTTTCGTGCAAAAAAATTTTTTATGAAAAAAATATTATGGACTATACATCGTCTTTTTTTCAATTTTTTATGAAAAAATTTTGTCGACTATAAATCGTCCGATTCGTGTGCAAATAATTATATAGACTATACATCGTCTATTTTAGATGCAAAAAATTAAATAGACTGACTATATATACAAAATTTAATGGACTATACATCGTCCATTTTTAAATAAAAAAAAAAATTAAATTGACTATAATTCGTCCATTTCGTATCTAAAAAATTAAATGGACTATATACGTCGTCTTCTTTTTGTGCAAAGAATTTAATAAACTATACATCATCCATTTTTCATGCAAAAAATTTTTTTATGAAAAAAATATAATGGACTATACATCGTCTTTTTTTAAATTTTTTATGAAAAAATTTTATCGACTATAAATCGTCCGATTCGTGTGCAAATAATTATATAGACTATACATCGTCTATTTTTCATGCAAAAAATTAAATGGACTGGCTATATATACAAAATTTAATGGACTATACATCGTCCATTTTTAAATTAAAAAAAAAAATTAAATTGACTATAATTCGTCCATTTCGAATCTAAAAAATTAAATGGACTATATACGTCGTCTTCTTTTCGTGCAAAGAATTTAATAAACTATACATCATCCATTTTTCGTGCAAAAAATTTTTTTATGAAAAAAATATTATGGACTATACATCGTCTTTTTTTCAATTTTTTATGAAAAAATTTTGTCGACTATAAATCGTCCGATTTGTGTGCAAATAATTATATAGACTATACATCGTCTATTTTAGATGCAAAAAATTAAATAGACTGACTATATATACAAAATTTAATGGACTATACATCGTCCATTTTTAAATAAAAAAAAAAAAAAATTAAATTGACTATAATTCGTCCATTTCGTATCTAAAAAATTAAATGGACTATATACGTCGTCTTCTTTTCGTGCAAAGAATTTAATAAACTATACATCATCCATTTTTCATGGAAAAAATTTTTTTATGAAAAAAATATAATGGACTATACATCGTCTTTTTTTCAATTTTTTATGAAAAAATTTTATCGACTATAAATCGTCCGATTCGTGTGCAAATAATTATATAGACTATACATCGTCTATTTTTCATGCAAAAATTTAAATGGACTGGCTATATATACAAAATTTAATGGACTATACATCGTCCATTTTTAAATTTAAAAAAAAATTAAATTGACTATAATTCGTCCATTTCGTATCTAAAAAATTAAATGGACTATATACGACGTCTTCTCTTCGTGCAAAGAATTTAATAAACTATACATCATCCATTTTTCATGCAAAAAATTTTTTTATGAAAAAAATATAATGGACTATACATCGTCTTTTTTTCAATTTTTTATGAAAAAATTTTATCGACTATAAATCGTCCGATTCGTGTGCAAATAATTATATAGACTATACATCGTCTATTTTTCATGCAAAAAATTAAATGGACTGGCTATATATACAAAATTTAATGGACTATACATCGTCCATTTTTAAATTAAAAAAAAATTAAATTGACTATAATTCGTCCATTTCGTATCTAAAAAATTAAATGGACTATATACGTCGTCTTCTTTTCGTGCAAAGAATTTAATAAACTATACATCATCCATTTTTCGTGCAAAAAAATTTTTTATGAAAAAAATATTATGGACTATACATCGTCTTTTTTTAAATTTTTTATGAAAAAATTTTGTTGACTATAAATCGTCCGATTCGTGTGCAAATAATTATATAGACTATACATCGTCTATTTTAGATGCAAAAAATTAAATAGACTGACTATATATACAAAATTTAATGGACTATACATCGTCCATTTTTAAATAAAAAAAAATTAAATTGACTATAATTCGTCCATTTCGTATCTAAAAAATTAAATGGACTATATAAGTCGTCTTCTTTTCGTGCAAAGAATTTAATAAACTATACATCATCCATTTTTCATGCAAAAAATTTTTTTATGAAAAAAATATGATGGACTATACATCGTCTTTTTTTCAATTTTTTATGAAAAAATTTTATCGACTATAAATCGTCCGATTCGTGTGCAAATAATTATATAGACTATACATCGTCTATTTTTCATGCAAAAAATTAAATGGACTGGCTATATATACAAAATTTAATGGACTATACATCGTCCATTTTTAAATTAAAAAAAATTAAATTGACTATAATTCGTCCATTTCGTATCTAAAAAATTAAATGGACTATATACGTCGTCTTCTTTTCGTGCAAAGAATTTAATAAACTATACATCATCCATTTTTCGTGCAAAAAAATACATCGTCTTTTTTTCAATTTTTTATGAAAAAATTTTATCGACTATAAATCGTCCGATTCGTGTGCAAATAATTATATAGACTATACATCGTCTATTTTTCATGCAAAAAATTAAATGGACTGGCTATATATACAAAATTTAATGGACTATACATCGTCCATTTTTAAATTTAAAAAAAAATTAAATTTACTATAATTCGTCCATTTCGTATCTAAAAAATTAAATGGACTATATACGTCGTCTTCTTTTCGTGCAAAGAATTTAATAAACTATACATCATCCATTTTTCGTGCAAAAAAATTTTTTATGAAAAAAATATGATGGACTATACATCGTCTTTTTTTCAATTTTTTATGAAAAAATTTTGTCGACTATAAATCGTCCGATTCGTGTGCAAATAATTATATAGACTATACATCGTCTATTTTAGATGCAAAAAATTAAATAGACTGACTATATATACAAAATTTAATGGACTATACATCGTCCATTTTTAAATAAAAAAAAAAAAATTAAATTGACTATAATTCGTCCATTTCGCATCTAAAAAATTAAATGGACTATATACGTCGTCTTCTCTTCGTGCAAAGAATTTAATAAACTATACATCATCCATTTTTCATGCAAAAAATTTTTTTATGAAAAAAATATAATGGACTATACATCGTCTTTTTTTCAATTTTTTATGAAAAAATTTTATCGACTATAAATCGTCCGATTCGTGTGCAAATAATTATATAGACTATACATCGTCTATTTTTCATGCAAAAAATTAAATGGACTGGCTATATATACAAAATTTAATGGACTATACATCGGCCATTTTTAAATTTAAAAAAAAAATTAAATTGACTATAATTCGTCCATTTCGTATCTAAAAAATTAAATGGACTATATACGTCGTCTTCTTTTCGTGCAAAGAATTTAATAAACTATACATCATCCATTTTTCGTGCAAAAAAATTTTTTATGAAAAAAATATTATGGACTATATATACATCGTCTTTTTTTCAATTTTTTATGAAAAAATTTTGTCGACTATAAATCGTCCGATTCGTGTGCAAATAATTATATAGACTATATATCGTCTATTTTAGATGCAAAAAATTAAATAGACTGACTATATATACAAAATTTAATGGACTATACATCGTCCATTTTTAAATAAAAAAAAATTAAATTGACTATAATTCGTCCATTTCGTATCTAAAAAATTAAATGGACTATATACGTCGTCTTCTTTTCGTGCAAAGAATTTAATAAACTATACATCATTTTTCATGCAAAAAATTTTTTTATGAAAAAAATATAATGGACTATACATCGTCTTTTTTTCAATTTTTTATGAAAAAATTTTATCGACTATAAATCGTCCGATTCGTGTGCAAATAATTATATAGACTATACATCGTCTATTTTTCATGCAAAAAATTAAATGGACTGGCTATATATACAAAATTTAATGGACTATACATCGTCCATTTTTAAATTTAAAAAAAAATTAAATTGACTATAATTCGTCCATTTCGTATCTAAAAAATTAAATGGACTATATACGTCGTCTTCTTTTCGTGCAAAGAATTTAATAAACTATACATCATCCATTTTTCATGCAAAAAATTTTTTTATGAAAAAAATATAATGGACTATACATCGTCTTTTTTTCAATTTTTTATGAAAAAATTTTATCGACTATAAATCGTCCGATTCGTGTGCAAATAATTATATAGACTATACATCGTCTATTTTTCATGCAAAAATTTAAATGGACTGGCTATATATACAAAATTTAATGGACTATACATCGTCCATTTTTAAATTAAAAAAAAAAATTTAATTGACTATAATTCGTCCATTTCGTATCTAAAAAATTAAATGGACTATATACGTCGTCTTCTTTTCGTGCAAAGAATTTAATAAACTATACATCATCCATTTTTCGTGCAAAAAAATTTTTTATGAAAAAAATATTATGGACTATACATCGTCTTTTTTTCAATTTTTTATGAAAAAATTTTGTCGACTATAAATCGTCCGATTCGAGTGCAAATAATTATATAGACTATACATCGTCTATTTTAGATGCAAAAAATTAAATAGACTGACTATATATACAAAATTTAATGGACTATACATCGTCCATTTTTAAATAAAAAAAAAAAAATTAAATTGACTATAATTCGTCCATTTCGCATCTAAAAAATTAAATGGACTATATACGTCGTCTTCTTTTCGTGCAAAGAATTTAATAAACTATACATCATCCATTTTTCATGCAAAAAATTTTTTTATGAAAAAAATATAATGGACTATACATCGTCTTTTTTTCAATTTTTTATGAAAAAATTTTATCGACTATAAATCGTCCGATTCGTGTGCAAATAATTATATAGACTATACATCGTCTATTTTTCATGCAAAAATTTAAATGGACTGGCTATATATACAAAATTTAATGGACTATACATCGTCCATTTTTAAATTTAAAAAAAAATTAAATTGACTATAATTCGTCCATTTCGTATCTAAAAAATTAAATGGACTATATACGTCGTCTTCTCTTCGTGCAAAGAATTTAATAAACTATACATCATCCATTTTTCATGCAAAAAATTTTTTTATGAAAAAAATATAATGGACTATACATCGTCTTTTTTTCAATTTTTTATGAAAAAATTTTATCGACTATAAATCGTCCGATTCGTGTGCAAATAATTATATAGACTATACATCGTCTATTTTTCATGCAAAAAATTAAATGGACTGGCTATATATACAAAATTTAATGGACTATACATCGGCCATTTTTAAATTTAAAAAAAAAATTAAATTGACTATAATTCGTCCATTTCGTATCTAAAAAATTAAATGGACTATATACGTCGTCTTCTTTTCGTGCAAAGAATTTAATAAACTATACATCATCCATTTTTCGTGCAAAAAAATTTTTTATGAAAAAAATATTATGGACTATATATACATCGTCTTTTTTTCAATTTTTTATGAAAAAATTTTGTCGACTATAAATCGTCCGATTCGTGTGCAAATAATTATATAGACTATATATCGTCTATTTTAGATGCAAAAAATTAAATAGACTGACTATATATACAAAATTTAATGGACTATACATCGTCCATTTTTAAATAAAAAAAAATTAAATTGACTATAATTCGTCCATTTCGTATCTAAAAAATTAAATGGACTATATACGTCGTCTTCTTTTCGTGCAAAGAATTTAATAAACTATACATCATTTTTCATGCAAAAAATTTTTTTATGAAAAAAATATAATGGACTATACATCGTCTTTTTTTCAATTTTTTATGAAAAAATTTTATCGACTATAAATCGTCCGATTCGTGTGCAAATAATTATATAGACTATACATCGTCTATTTTTCATGCAAAAAATTAAATGGACTGGCTATATATACAAAATTTAATGGACTATACATCGTCCATTTTTAAATTTAAAAAAAAATTAAATTGACTATAATTCGTCCATTTCGTATCTAAAAAATTAAATGGACTATATACGTCGTCTTCTTTTCGTGCAAAGAATTTAATAAACTATACATCATCCATTTTTCATGCAAAAAATTTTTTTATGAAAAAAATATAATGGACTATACATCGTCTTTTTTTAAATTTTTTATGAAAAAATTTTATCGATTATAAATCGTCCGATTCGTGTGCAAATAATTATATAGACTATACATCGTCTATTTTTCATGCAAAAAATTAAATGGACTGACTATATATACAAAATTTAATGGACTATACATCGTCCATTTTTAAATTTAAAAAAAAAATTAAATTGACTATAATTCGTCCATTTCGTATCTAAAAAATTAAATGGACTATATACGTCGTCTTCTTTTCGTGCAAAGAATTTAATAAACTATACATCATCCATTTTTCGTGCAAAAACATTTTTTATGAAAAAAATATTATGGACTATACATCGTCTTTTTTTAAATTTTTTATGAAAAAATTTTGTCGACTATAAATCGTCCGATTCGTGTGCAAATAATTATATAGACTATACATCGTCTATTTTAGATGCAAAAAATTAAATAGACTGACTATATATACAAAATTTAATGGACTATACATCGTCCATTTTTAAATAAAAAAAAAAAATTAAATTGACTATAATTCGTCCATTTCGTATCTAAAAAATTAAATGGACTATATACGTCGTCTTCTTTTCGTGCAAAGAATTTAATAAACTATACATCATCCATTTTTCATGCAAAAAATTTTTTTATGAAAAAAATATAATGGACTATACATCGTCTTTTTTTCAATTTTTTATGAAAAAATTTTATCGACTATAAATCGTCCGATTCGTGTGCAAATAATTATATAGACTATACATCGTCTATTTTTCATGCAAAAAATTAAATGGACTGGCTATATATACAAAATTTAATGGACTATACATCGTCCATTTTTAAATTTAAAAAAAAATTAAATTGACTATAATTCGTCCATTTCGTATCTAAAAAATTAAATGGACTATATACGTCGTCTTCTTTTCGTGCAAAGAATTTAATAAACTACACATCATCCATTTTTCATGCAAAAAATTTTTTTATGAAAAAAATATAATGGACTCTTTTTTTCAATTTTTTATGAAAAAATTTTATCGACTATAAATCGTCCGATTCGTGTGCAAATAATTATATAGACTATACATCGTCTATTTTTCATGCAAAAAATTAAATGGACTGGCTATATATACAAAATTTAATGGACTATACATCGTCCATTTTTAAATAAAAAAAAAAAAAAATTAAATTGACTATAATTCGTCCATTTCGTATCTAAAAAATTAAATGCACTATATACGTCGTCTTCTTTTCGTGCAAAGAATTTAATAAACTATACATCATCCATTTTTCATGCAAAAAATTTTTTTATGAAAAAAATATAATGGACTATACATCGTCTTTTTTTCAATTTTTTATGAAAAAACTTTATCTACTATAAATCGTCCGATTCGTGTGCAAATAATTATATAGACTATACATCGTCTATTTTTCATGCAAAAAATTAAATGGACTGGCTATATATACAAAATTTAATGGACTATACATCGTCCATTTTTAAATTAAAAAAAAAATTAAATTGACTATAATTCGTCCATTTCGTATCTAAAAAATTAAATGGACTATATACGTCGTCTTCTTTTCGTGCAAAGAATTTAATAAACTATACATCATCCATTTTTCGTGCAAAAAAATTTTTTATGAAAAAAATATTATGGACTCATCGTCTTTTTTTCAATTTTTTATGAAAAAATTTTGTCGACTATAAATCGTCCGATTCGTGTGCAAATAATTATATAGACTATACATCGTCTATTTTTCATGCAAAAAATTAAATGGACTGGCTATATATACAAAATTTAATGGACTATACATCGTCCATTTTTAAATTAAAAAAAAATTTAATTGACTATAATTCGTCCATTTCGTATCTAAAAAATTAAATGGACTATATACGTCGTCTTCTTTTCGTGCAAAGAATTTAATAAACTATACATCATCCATTTTTCATGGAAAAAATTTTTACATCGTCTTTTTTTCAATTTTTTATGAAAAAATTTTATCGACTATAAATCGTCCGATTCGTGTGCAAATAATTATATAGACTATACATCGTCTATTTTTCATGCAAAAAATTAAATGGACTGGCTATATATACAAAACTTAATGGACTATACATCGTCCATTTTTAAATAAAAAAAAAAAAATTAAATTGACTATAATTCGTCCATTTCGTATCTAAAAAATTAAATGGACTATATACGTCGTCTTCTTTTCGTGCAAAGAATTTAATAAACTATACATCATCCATTTTTCGTGCAAAAAAATTTTTTATCCCTTTTTCAATTTTTTATGAAAAAATTTTGTCGACTATAAATCGTCCGATTCGTGTGCAAATAATTATATAGACTATACATCGTCTATTTTAGATGCAAAAAATTAAATAGACTGACTATATATACAAAATTTAATGGACTATACATCGTCCATTTTTAAATAAAAAAAAAAAATTAAATTGACTATAATTCGTCCATTTCGTATCTAAAAAATTAAATGGACTATATACGTCGTCTTCTTTTCGTGCAAAGAATTTAATAAACTAGACATCATCCATTTTTCATGCAAAAAATTTTTTTATGAAAAAAATTTAATGGACTATACATCGTCTTTTTTTCAATTTTTTATGAAAAAATTTTATCGACTATAAATCGTCCGATTCGTGTGCAAATAATTATATAGACTATACATCGTCTATTTTTCATGCAAAAAATTAAATGGACTGGCTATATATACAAAATTTAATGGACTATACATCGTCCATTTTTAAATTTAAAAAAAAAATTAAATTGACTATAATTCGTCCATTTCGTATCTAAAAAATTAAATGGACTATATACGTCGTCTTCTTTTCGTGCAAAGAATTTAATAAACTATACATCATCCATTTTTCGTGCAAAAAAATTTTTTATGAAAAAAATATTATGGACTATACATCGTCTTTTTTTCAATTTTTTATGAAAAACTTTTTTCTACTATAAATCGTCCGATTCGTGTGCAAATAATTATATAGACTATACATCGTCTATTTTAGATGCAAAAAATTAAATAGACTGACTATATATACAAAATTTAATGGACTATACATCGTCCATTTTTAAATAAAAAAAAAAAATTAAATTGACTATAATTCGTCCATTTCGTATCTAAAAAATTAAATGGACTATATACGTCGTCTTCTTTTCGTGCAAAGAATTTAATAAACTATACATCATCCATTTTTCGTGCAAAAAAATTGTTTATGAAAAAAATATTATGGACTATACATCGTCTTTTTTTCAATTTTTTATGAAAAAATTTTGTCGACTATAAATCGTCCGATTCGTGTGCAAATAATTATATAGACTATACATCGTCTATTTTAGATGCAAAAAATTAAATAGACTGACTATATATACAAAATTTAATGGACTATACATCGTCCATTTTTAAATAAAAAAAAAAATTAAATTGACTATAATTCGTCCATTTCGTATCTAAAAAATTAAATGGACTATATACGTCGTCTTCTTTTCGTGCAAAGAATTTAATAAACTATACATCATCCATTTTTCATGCAAAAAATTTTTTTATGAAAAAAATATAATGGACTATACATCGTCTTTTTTTCAATTTTTTATGAAAAAACTTTATCGATTATAAATCGTCCGATTCGTGTGCAAATAATTATATAGACTATACATCGTCTATTTTTCATGCAAAAAATTAAATGGACTGGCTATATATACAAAATTTAATGGACTATACATCGTCCATTTTTAAATTAAAAAAAAAATTAAATTGACTATAATTCGTCCATTTCGCATCTAAAAAATTAAATGGACTATATACGTCGTCTTCTTTTCGTGCAAAGAATTTAATAAACTATACATCATCCATTTTTCGTGCAAAAAAATTTTTTATGAAAAAAATATTATGGACTATACATCGTCTTTTTTTCAATTTTTTATGAAAAAATTTTGTCGACTATAAATCGTCCGATTCGTGTGCAAATAATTATATAGACTATACATCGTCTATTTTTCATGCAAAAAATTAAATGGACTGGCTATATATACAAAATTTAATGGACTATACATCGTCCATTTTTAAATTTAAAAAAAAATTAAATTGACTATAATTCGTCCATTTCGTATCTAAAAAATTAAATGGACTATATACGTCGTCTTCTTTTCGTGCAAAGAATTTAATAAACTATACATCATCCATTTTTCATGGAAAAAATTTTTACATCGTCTTTTTTTAAATTTTTTATGAAAAAATTTTATCGACTATAAATCGTCCGATTCGTGTGCAAATAATTATATAGACTATACATCGTCTATTTTTCATGCAAAAAATTAAATGGACTGGCTATATATACAAAATTTAATGGACTATACATCGTCCATTTTTAAATTTAAAAAAAAATTAAATTGACTATAATTCGTCCATTTCGTATCAAAAAAATTAAATGGATTATATACGTCGTCTTCTTTTCGTGCAAAGAATTTAATAAACTATACATCATCCATTTTTCGTGCAAAAAAATTTTTTATCTTTTTTTCAAATTTTTTATGAAAAAAATTTGTCGACTATAAATCGTCCGATTCGTGTGCAAATAATTATATAGACTATACATCGTCTATTTTAGATGCAAAAAATTAAATAGACTGACTATATATACAAAATTTAATGGACTATACATCGTCCATTTTTAAATAAAAAAAAAATTAAATTGACTATAATTCGTCCATTTCGTATCTAAAAAATTAAATGGACTATAGACGTCGTCTTCTTTTCGTGCAAAGAATTTAATAAACTATACATCATCCATTTTTCATGCAAAAAATATTTTTATGAAAAAAATATAATGGACTATACATCGTCTTTTTTTCAATTTTTTATGAAAAAATTTTATCGACTATAAATCGTCCGATTCGTGTGCAAATAATTATATAGACTATACATCGTCTATTTTTCATGCAAAAAATTAAATGGACTGGCTATATATACAAAATTTAATGGACTATACATCGTCCATTTTTAAATTTAAAAAAAAATTAAATTGACTATAATTCGTCCATTTCGTATCAAAAAAATTAAATGGATTATATACGTCGTCTTCTTTTCGTGCAAAGAATTTAATAAACTATACATCATCCATTTTTCGTGCAAAAAAATTTTTTATCTTTTTTTCAAATTTTTTATGAAAAAAATTTGTCGACTATAAATCGTCCGATTCGTGTGCAAATAATTATATAGACTATACATCGTCTATTTTAGATGCAAAAAATTAAATAGACTGACTATATATACAAAATTTAATGGACTATACATCGTCCATTTTTAAATAAAAAAAAAATTAAATTGACTATAATTCGTCCATTTCGTATCTAAAAAATTAAATGGACTATAGACGTCGTCTTCTTTTCGTGCAAAGAATTTAATAAACTATACATCATCCATTTTTCATGCAAAAAATATTTTTATGAAAAAAATATAATGGACTATACATCGTCTTTTTTTCAATTTTTTATGAAAAAATTTTATCGACTATAAATCGTCCGATTCGTGTGCAAATAATTATATAGACTATACATCCTCTATTTTTCATGCAAAAAATTAAATGGACTGGCTATATATACAAAATTTAATGGACTATACATCGTCCATTTTTAAATAAAAAAAAAAAATTAAATTGACTATAATTCGTCCATTTCGTATCTAAAAAATTAAATGGACTATATACGTCGTCTTCTTTTCGTGCAAAGAATTTAATAAACTATACATCATCCATTTTTCGTGCAAAAAAATTTTTTATGAAAAAAATATTATGGACTATACATCGTCTTTTTTTCAATTTCTTATGAAAAAATTTTGTCGACTATAAATCGTCCGATTCGTGTGCAAATAATTATATAGACTATACATCGTCTATTTTCCATGCAAAAAATTAAATGGACTGGCTATATATACAAAATTTAATGGACTATACATCGTCCATTTTTAAATTAAAAAAAAAATTAAATTGACTATAATTCGTCCATTTCGTATCTAAAAAATTAAATGGACTATATACGTCGTCTTCTTTTCGTGCAAAGAATTTAATAAACTATACATCATCCATTTTTCGTGCAAAAAAATTTTTTATGAAAAAAATATTATGGACTATACATCGTCTTTTTTTCAATTTTTTATGAAAAAATTTTGTCGACTATAAATCGTCCGATTCGTGTGCAAATAATTATATAGACTATACATCGTCTATTTTTCATGCAAAAAATAAAATGGACTGGCTATATATACAAAATTTAATGGACTATACATCGTCCATTTTTAAATTTAAAAAAAATTAAATTGACTATAATTCGTCCATTTCGTATCTAAAAAATTAAATGGACTATATACGTCGTCTTCTTTTCGTGCAAAGAATTTAATAAACTATACATCATCCATTTTTCGTGCAAAAAAATTTTTTATGAAAAAAATATTATGGACTATACATCGTCTTTTTTTCAATTTTTTATGAAAAAATTTTGTCGACTATAAATCGTCCGATTCGTGTGCAAATAATTATATAGACTATACATCGTCTATAAATCGTCCGATTCGTGTGCAAATAATTATATAGACTATACATCCTCTATTTTTCATGCAAAAAATTAAATGGACTGGCTATATATACAAAATTTAATGGACTATACATCGTCCATTTTTAAATAAAAAAAAAAAATTAAATTGACTATAATTCGTCCATTTCGTATCTAAAAAATTAAATGGACTATATACGTCGTCTTCTTTTCGTGCAAAGAATTTAATAAACTATACATCATCCATTTTTCGTGCAAAAAAATTTTTTATGAAAAAAATATTATGGACTATACATCGTCTTTTTTTCAATTTCTTATGAAAAAATTTTGTCGACTATAAATCGTCCGATTCGTGTGCAAATAATTATATAGACTATACATCGTCTATTTTCCATGCAAAAAATTAAATGGACTGGCTATATATACAAAATTTAATGGACTATACATCGTCCATTTTTAAATTAAAAAAAAAATTAAATTGACTATAATTCGTCCATTTCGTATCTAAAAAATTAAATGGACTATATACGTCGTCTTCTTTTCGTGCAAAGAATTTAATAAACTATACATCATCCATTTTTCGTGCAAAAAAATTTTTTATGAAAAAAATATTATGGACTATACATCGTCTTTTTTTCAATTTTTTATGAAAAAATTTTGTCGACTATAAATCGTCCGATTCGTGTGCAAATAATTATATAGACTATACATCGTCTATTTTTCATGCAAAAAATAAAATGGACTGGCTATATATACAAAATTTAATGGACTATACATCGTCCATTTTTAAATTTAAAAAAAATTAAATTGACTATAATTCGTCCATTTCGTATCTAAAAAATTAAATGGACTATATACGTCGTCTTCTTTTCGTGCAAAGAATTTAATAAACTATACATCATCCATTTTTCGTGCAAAAAAATTTTTTATGAAAAAAATATTATGGACTATACATCGTCTTTTTTTCAATTTTTTATGAAAAAATTTTGTCGACTATAAATCGTCCGATTCGTGTGCAAATAATTATATAGACTATACATCGTCTATTTTTCATGCAAAAAATTAAATGGACTGGCTATATATACAAAATTTAATGGACTATACATCGTCCATTTTTAAATTTAAAAAAAAATTAAATTGACTATAATTCGTCCATTTCGTATCTAAAAAATTAAATGGACTATATACGTCGTCTTCTTTTCGTGCAAAGAATTTAATAAACTATACATCATCCATTTTTCATGGAAAAAATTTTTACATCGTCTTTTTTTCAATTTTTTATGAAAAAATTTTATCGACTATAAATCGTCCGATTCGTGTGCAAATAATTATATAGACTATACATCGTCTATTTTTCATGCAAAAAATTAAATGGACTGGCTATATATACAAAATTTAATGGACTATACATCGTCCATTTTTAAATTTAAAAAAAAATTAAATTGACTATAATTCGTCCATTTCGTATCAAAAAAATTAAATGGATTATATACGTCGTCTTCTTTTCGTGCAAAGAATTTAATAAACTATACATCATCCATTTTTCGTGCAAAAAAATTTTTTATCTTTTTTTCAAATTTTTTATGAAAAAAATTTGTCGACTATAAATCGTCCGATTCGTGTGCAAATAATTATATAGACTATACATCGTCTATTTTAGATGCAAAAAATTAAATAGACTGACTATATATACAAAATTTAATGGACTATACATCGTCCATTTTTAAATAAAAAAAAAATTAAATTGACTATAATTCGTCCATTTCGTATCTAAAAAATTAAATGGACTATAGACGTCGTCTTCTTTTCGTGCAAAGAATTTAATAAACTATACATCATCCATTTTTCATGCAAAAAATATTTTTATGAAAAAAATATAATGGACTATACATCGTCTTTTTTTCAATTTTTTATGAAAAAATTTTATCGACTATAAATCGTCCGATTCGTGTGCAAATAATTATATAGACTATACATCCTCTATTTTTCATGCAAAAAATTAAATGGACTGGCTATATATACAAAATTTAATGGACTATACATCGTCCATTTTTAAATAAAAAAAAAAATTAAATTGACTATAATTCGTCCATTTCGTATCTAAAAAATTAAATGGACTATATACGTCGTCTTCTTTTCGTGCAAAGAATTTAATAAACTATACATCATCCATTTTTCGTGCAAAAAAATTTTTTATGAAAAAAATATTATGGACTATACATCGTCTTTTTTTCAATTTCTTATGAAAAAATTTTGTCGACTATAAATCGTCCGATTCGTGTGCAAATAATTATATAGACTATACATCGTCTATTTTCCATGCAAAAAATTAAATGGACTGGCTATATATACAAAATTTAATGGACTATACATCGTCCATTTTTAAATTAAAAAAAAAATTAAATTGACTATAATTCGTCCATTTCGTATCTAAAAAATTAAATGGACTATATACGTCGTCTTCTTTTCGTGCAAAGAATTTAATAAACTATACATCATCCATTTTTCGTGCAAAAAAATTTTTTATGAAAAAAATATTATGGACTATACATCGTCTTTTTTTCAATTTTTTATGAAAAAATTTTGTCGACTATAAATCGTCCGATTCGTGTGCAAATAATTATATAGACTATACATCGTCTATTTTTCATGCAAAAAATAAAATGGACTGGCTATATATACAAAATTTAATGCACTATACATCGTCCATTTTTAAATTTAAAAAAAATTAAATTGACTATAATTCGTCCATTTCGTATCTAAAAAATTAAATGGACTATATACGTCGTCTTCTTTTCGTGCAAAGAATTTAATAAACTATACATCATCCATTTTTCGTGCAAAAAAATTTTTTATGAAAAAAATATTATGGACTATACATCGTTTTTTTTTCAATTTTTTATGAAAAAATTTTGTCGACTATAAATCGTCCGATTCGTGTGCAAATAATTATATAGACTATACATCGTCTATAAATCGTCCGATTCGTGTGCAAATAATTATATAGACTATACATCGTCTATTTTTCATGCAAAAAATTAAATGGACTGGCTATATATACAAAATTTAATGGACTATACATCGTCCATTTTTAAATAAAAAAAAAATTAAATTGACTATAATTCGTCCATTTCGTATCTAAAAAATTAAATGGACTATATACGTCGTCTTCTTTTCGTGCAAAGAATTTAATAAACTATACATCATCCATTTTTCATGCAAAAAATTTTTTTATGAAAAACATATAATGGACTATATATACATCGTCTTTTTTTCAATTTTTTATGAAAAAATTTTATCGACTATAAATCGTCCGATTCGTGTGCAAATAATTATATAGACTATACATCGTCTATTTTAGATGCAAAAAATTAAATAGACTGACTATATATACAAAATTTAATGGACTATACATCGTCCATTTTTAAATTTAAAAAAAAATTAAATTGACTATAATTCGTCCATTTCGTATCTAAAAAATTAAATGGACTATATACGTCGTCTTCTTTTCGTGCAAAGAATTTAATAAACTATACATCATCCATTTTTCGTGCAAAAAAATTTTTTATGAAAAAAATATTATGGACTATACATCGTCTTTTTTTCAATTTTTTATGAAAAAATTTTATCGACTATAAATCGTCCGATTCGTGTGCAAATAATTATATAGACTATACATCGTCTATTTTTCATGCAAAAAATTAAATGGACTGGCTATATATACAAAATTTAATGGACTATACATCGTCCATTTTTAAATTTAAAAAAAAATTAAATTGACTATAATTCGTCCATTTCGTATCTAAAAAATTAAATGGACTATATACGTCGTCTTCTTTTCGTGCAAAGAATTTAATAAACTATACATCATCCATTTTTCGTGCAAAAAAATTTTTTATGAAAAAAATATTATGGACTATACATCGTCTTTTTTTCTATTTTTTATGAAAAAATTTTGTCGACTATAAATCGTCCGATTCGTGTGCAAATAATTATATAGACTATACATCGTCTATTTTAGATGCAAAAAATTAAATAGACTGACTATATATACAAAATTTAATGGACTATACATCGTCCATTTTTAAATAAAAAAAAAAATTAAATTGACTATAATTCGTCCATTTCGTATCTAAAAAATTAAATGGACTATATACGTCGTCTTCTTTTCATGCAAAGAATTTAATAAACTATACATCATCCATTTTTCGTGCAAAAAAATTTTTTATGAAAAAAATATTATGGACTATACATCGTCTTTTTTTCAATTTTTTATGAAAAAATTTTGTCGACTATAAATCGTCCGATTCGTGTGCAAATAATTATATAGACTATACATCGTCTATTTTAGATGCAAAAAATTAAATAGACTGACTATATATACAAAATTTAATGGACTATACATCGTCCATTTTTAAATAAAAAAAAAATTAAATTGACTATAATTCGTCCATTTCGTATCTAAAAAATTAAATGGACTATATACGTCGCTTCTTTTCGTGCAAAGAATTTAATAAACTATACATCATCCATTTTTCATGCAAAAAATTTTTTATGAAAAAAATATAATGGACTATAATACATCGTCTTTTTTCAATTTTTTATGAAAAAATTTTATCGACTATAAATCGTCCGATTCGTGTGCAAATAATTATATAGACTATACATCGTCTATTTTTCATGCAAAAAATTAAATGGACTGGCTATATATACAAAATTTAATGGATTATACATCGTCCATTTTTAAATTTAAAAAAAATTAAATTGACTATAATTCGTCCATTTCGTATCTAAAAAATTAAATGGACTATATACGTCGTCTTCTTTTCGTGCAAAGAATTTAATAAACTATACATCATCCATTTTTCGTGCAAAAAAATTTTTTATGAAAAAAATATCGTCTTTTTTTCAATTTTTTATGAAAAAATTTTCTCGACTATAAATCATCCGATTCGTGTGCAAATAATTATATAGACTATACATCGTCTATTTTAGATGCAAAAAATTAAATAGACTGACTATATATACAAAATTTAATGGACTATACATCGTCCATTTTTAAATAAAAAAAAAATTAAATTGACTATAATTCGTCCATTTCGTATCTAAAAAATTAAATGGACTATATACGTCGCTTCTTTTCGTGCAAAGAATTTAATAAACTATACATCATCCATTTTTCATGCAAAAAATTTTTTTATGAAAAAAATATAATGGACTATAATACATCGTCTTTTTTCAATTTTTTATGAAAAAATTTTATCGACTATAAATCGTCCGATTCGTGTGCAAATAATTATATAGACTATACATCGTCTATTTTTCATGCAAAAAATTAAATGGACTGACTATATATACAAAATTTAATGGACTATACATCGTCCATTTTTAAATTTAAAAAAAATTAAATTGACTATAATTCGTCCATTTCGTATCTAAAAAATTAAATGGACTATATACGTCGTCTTCTTTTCGTGCAAAGAATTTAATAAACTATACATCATCCATTTTTCATGCAAAAAATTTTTTTATGAAAAAAATATAATGGACTATACATCGTCTTTTTTTAAATTTTTTATGAAAAAATTTTATCGACTATAAATCGTCCGATTCGTGTGCAAATAATTATATAGACTTTACATCGTCTATTTTTCATGCAAAAAATTAAATGGACTGGCTATATATACAAAATTTAATGGACTATACATCGTCCATTTTTAAATTAAAAAAAAAAAATTAAATTGACTATAATTCGTCCATTTCGTATCTAAAAAATTAAATGGACTATATACGTCGTCTTCTTTTCGTGCAAAGAATTTAATAAACTATACATCATCCATTTTTCGTGCAAAAAAATTTTTTTATGAAAAAAATATAATGGACTATATACATCGTCTTTTTTTCAATTTTTTATGAAAAATTTTTTTCGACTATAAATCGTCCGATTCGTGTGCAAATAATTATATAGACTATACATCGTCTATTTTAGATGCAAAAAATTAAATAGACTGACTATATATAAAAAATTTAATGGACTATACATCGTCCATTTTTAAATTTAAAAAAAAATTAAATTGACTATAATTCGTCCATTTCGTATCTAAAAAATTAAATGGACTATATACGTCGTCTTCTTTTCGTGCAAAGAATTTAATAAACTATACATCATCCATTTTTCATGCAAAAAATTTTTTTATGAAAAAAATATAATGGACTATACATCGTCTTTTTTCAATTTTTTATGAAAAAATTTTATCGACTATAAATCGTCCGATTCGTGTGCAAATAATTATATAGACTATACATCGTCTATTTTAGATGCAAAAAATTAAATGGACTGGCTATATATACAAAATTTAATGGACTATACATCGTCCATTTTTAAATTTAAAAAAAAATTAAATTGACTATAATTCGTCCATTTCGTATCTAAAAAATTAAATGGACTATATACGTCGTCTTCTTTTCGTGCAAAGAATTTAATAAACTATACATTATCCATTTTTCGTGCAAAAAAATTTTTTATGAAAAAAATATTATGGACTATACATCGTCTTTTTTTAAATTTTTTATGAAAAAATTTTATCGACTATAAATCGTCCGATTCGTGTGCAAATAATTATATAGACTATACATCGTCTATTTTTCATGCAAAAAATTAAATGGAATGGCTATATATACAAAATTTAATGGACTATACATCGTCCATTTTTAAATTTAAAAAAAAATTAAATTGACTATAATTCGTCCATTTCGTATCTAAAAAATTAAATGGACTATATACGTCGTCTTCTTTTCGTGCAAAGAATTTAATAAACTATACATCATCCATTTTTCGTGGAAAAAAATTTTTTATGAAAAAAATATTATGGACTATACATCGTCTTTTTTTCAATTTTTTATGAAAAAATTTTGTCGACTATAAATCGTCCGATTCGTGTGCAAATAATTATATAGACTATACATCGTCTATTTTAGATGCAAAAAATTAAATAGACTGACTATATATACAAAATTTAATGGACTATACATCGTCCATTTTTAAATAAAAAAAAAAAATTAAATTGACTATAATTCGTCCATTTCGTATCTAAAAAATTAAATAGACTATATACGTCGTCTTCTTTTCGTGCAAAGAATTTAATAAACTATACATCATCCATTTTTCATGCAAAAAATTTTTTTATGAAAAAAATATAATGGACTTTACATCGTCTTTTTTTCAATTTTTTATGAAAAAATTTTGTCGACTATAAATCGTCCGATTCGTGTGCAAATAATTATATAGACTATACATCGTCTATTTTAGATGCAAAAAATTAAATAGACTGACTATATATACAAAATTTAATGGACTATACATCGTCCATTTTTAAGTAAAAAAAAAAAAATTAAATTGACTATAATTCGTCCATTTCGTGTCTAAAAAATTAAATGGACTATATACGTCGTCTTCTTTTCGTGCAAAGAATTTAATAAACTATACATCATCCATTTTTCATGCAAAAAATTTTTTTATGAAAAAAATATAATGGACTATACATCGTCTTTTTTTCAATTTTTTATGAAAAAATTTTATCGACTATAAATCGTCCGAATCGTGTGCAAATAATTATATAGACTATACATCGTCTATTTTTCATGCAAAAAATTAAATGGACTGGCTATATATACAAAATTTAATGGACTATACATCGTCCATTTTTAAATTTAAAAAAAAATTAAATTGACTATAATTCGTCCATTTCGTATCTAAAAAATTAAATGGACTATATACGTCGTCTTCTTTTCGTGCAAAGAATTTAATAAACTATACATCATCCATTTTTCGTGCAAAAAAATTTTTTATGAAAAAAATATTATGGACTATACATCGTCTTTTTTTCAATTTTTTATGAAAAAATTTTCTCTACTATAAATCGTCCGATTCGTGTGCAAATAATTATATAGACTATACATCGTCTATTTTAGATGCAAAAAATTAAATAGACTGACTATATATACAAAATTTAATGGACTATACATCGTCCATTTTTAAATAAAAAAAAAAAATTAAATTGACTATAATTCGTCCATTTCGTATCTAAAAAATTAAATGGACTATATACGTCGTCTTCTTTTCGTGCAAAGATACATAAAAAAATATAATGGACTTTACATCGTCTTTTTTCAATTTTTTATGAAAAAATTTTGTCGACTATAATTCGTCCGATTCGTGTGCAAATAATTATATAGACTATACATCGTCTATTTTAGATGCAAAAAATTAAATAGACTGACTATATATAGAAAATTTAATGGACTATACATCGTCCATTTTTAAATAAAAAAAAAAAATTAAATTGACTATAATTCGTCCATTTCGTATCTAAAAAATTAAATGGACTATATACGTCGTCTTCTTTTCGTGCAAAGAATTTAATAAACTATACATCATCCATTTTTCATGCAAAAAAATTTTTTATGAAAAAAATATAATGGACTATACATCGTCTTTTTTTCAATTTTTTATGAAAAAATTTTATCGACTATAAATCGTCCGATTCGTGTGCAAATAATTATATAGACTATACATCGTCTATTTTTCATACAAAAAATTAAATGGACTGGCTATATATACAAAATTTAATGGACTATACATCGTCCATTTTTAAATTTAAAAAAAAAATTAAATTGACTATAATTCGTCCATTTCGTATTTAAAAAATTAAATGGACTATATACGTCGTCTTCTTTTCGTGCAAAGAATTTAATAAACTATACATCATCCATTTTTCGTGCAAAAAAATTTTTTATGAAAAAAATATTATGGACTATACATCGTCTTTTTTTTTCAATTTTTTATGAAAAAATTTTGTCGACTATAAATCGTCCGATTCGTGTGCAAATAATTATATAGACTATACATCGTCTATTTTAGATGCAAAAAATTAAATAGACTGACTATATATACAAAATTTAATGGACTATACATCGTCCATTTTTAAATAAAAAAAAAAAATTAAATTGACTATAATTCGTCCATTTCGTATCTAAAAAATTAAATGGACTATATACGTCGTCTTCTTTTCGTGCAAAGAATTTAATAAACTATACATCATCCATTTTTCATGCAAAAAAATTTTTTATGAAAAAAATATTATGGACGTCTTTTTTTCAATTTTTTATGAAAAAATTTTGTCGACTATAAATCGTCCGATTCGTGTGCAAATAATTATATAGACTATACATCGTCTATTTTAGATGCAAAAAATTAAATAGACTGACTATATATACAAAATTTAATGGACTATACATCGTCCATTTTTAAATAAAAAAAAAAAATTAAATTGACTATAATTCGTCCATTTCGTATCTAAAAAATTAAATGGACTATATACGTCGTCTTCTTTTCGTGCAAAGAATTTAATAAACTATACATCATCCATTTTTCATGCAAAAAAATTTTTTATGAAAAAAATATAATGGACTATACATCGTCTTTTTTTCAATTTTTTATGAAAAAATTTTATCGACTATAAATCGTCCGATTCGTGTGCAAATAATTATATAGACTATACATCGTCTATTTTTCATGCAAAAAATTAAATGGACTGGCTATATATACAAAATTTAATGGACTATACATCGTTCATTTTTAAATTAAAAAAAAAATTAAATTGACTATAATTCGTCCATTTCGTATCTAAAAAATTAAATGGACTATATACGTCGTCTTCTTTTCGTGCAAAGAATTTAATAAACTATACATCATCCATTTTTCGTGCAAAAAAAATTTTTATGAAAAAATTTTGTCGACTATAAATCGTCCGATTTGTGTGCAAATAATTATATAGACTATACATCGTCTATTTTAGATGCAAAAAATTAAATAGACTGACTATATATACAAAATTTAATGGACTATACATCGTCCATTTTTAAATAAAAAAAAAATTAAATTGACTATAATTCGTCCATTTCGTATCTAAAAAATTAAATGGAGTATATACGTCGTCTTCTTTTCGTGCAAAGAATTTAATAAACTATACATCATCCATTTTTCGAGCAAAAAAATTTTTTATGAAAAAAATATTATGGACTATACATCGTCTTTTTTTCAATTTTTTATGAAAAAATTTTGTCGACTATAAATCGTCCGATTCGTGTGCAAATAATTATATAGACTATACATCGTCTATTTTAGATGCAAAAAATTAAATAGACTGACTATATATACAAAATTTAATGGACTATACATCGTCCATTTTTAAATAAAAAAAAAAAAATTAAATTGACTATAATTCGTCCATTTCGTATCTAAAAAATTAAATGGACTATATACGTCGTCTTCTTTTCGTGCAAAGAATTTAATAAACTATACATCATCCATTTTTCGTGCAAAAAAATTTTTTATGAAAAAAATATTATGGACTATACATCGTCTTTTTTTCAATTTTTTATGAAAAAATTTTGTCGACTATAAATCGTCTGATTCGTGTGCAAATAATTATATAGACTATACATCGTCTATTTTAGATGCAAAAAATTAAATAGACTGACTATATATACAAAATTTAATGGACTATACATCGTCCATATTTAAATAAAAAAAAAAAATTAAATTGACTATAATTCGTCCATTTTGTATCTAAAAAATTAAATGGACTATATACGTCGTCTTCTTTTCGTGCAAAGAATTTAATAAACTATACATCATCCATTTTTCATGCAAAAAATTTTTTTATGAAAAAAATATAATGGACTATACATCGTCTTTTTTTCAATTTTTTATGAAAAAATTTTATCGACTATAAATCGTCCGATTCGTGTGCAAATAATTATATAGACTATACATCGTCTATTTTTCATGCAAAAAATTAAATGGACTGGCTATATATACAAAATTTAATGGACTATACATCGTCCATTTTTAAATTTAAAAAAAAATTAAATTGACTATAATTCGTCCATTTCGTATCTAAAAAATTAAATGGACTATATACGTCGTCTTCTTTTCGTGCAAAGAATTTAATAAACTATACATCATCCATTTTTCATGCAAAAAATTTTTTTATGAAAAAAATATAATGGACTATACATCGTCTTTTTTTCAATTTTTTATGAAAAAATTTTATCGACTATAAATCGTCCGATTCGTATGCAAATAATTATATAGACTATACATCGTCTATTTTTCATGCAAAAAATTAAATGGACTGGCTATATATACAAAATTTAATGGACTATACATCGTCCATTTTTAAATAAAAAAAAAAAATTAAATTGACTATAATTCGTCCATTTCGTATCTAAAAAATTAAATGGACTATATACGTCGTTTTCTTTTCGTGCAAAGAATTTAATAAACTATACATCATCCATTTTTCATGGAAAAAATTTTTTTATGAAAAAAATATACATCGTCTTTTTTTCAATTTTTTATGAAAAAATTTTATCGACTATAAATCGTCCGATTCGTGTGCAAATAATTATATAGACTATACATCGTCTATTTTTCATGCAAAAAATTAAATGGACTGGCTATATATACAAAATTTAATGGACTATACATCGTCCATTTTTAAATTTAAAAAAAAATTAAATTGACTATAATTCGTCCATTTCGTATCTAAAAAATTAAATGGACTATATACGTCGTCTTCTTTTCGTGCAAAGAATTTAATAAACTATACATCATCCATTTTTCATGCAAAAAATTTTTTTATGAAAAAAATATAATGGACTATACATCGTCTTTTTTTCAATTTTTTATGAAAAAATTTTATCGACTATAAATCGTCCGATTCGTGTGCAAATAATTATATAGACTATACATCGTCTATTTTTCATGCAAAAAATTAAATGGAC
This sequence comes from Tachina lurida, assembly GCA_944452675.1. NCBI lineage: Eukaryota > Metazoa > Arthropoda > Insecta > Diptera > Tachinidae > Tachina > Tachina lurida. Next base: position 30,016,841 of record OX101756.1, on the reverse strand, counting down.
TGGCTATATATACAAAATTTAATGGACTATACATCGTCCATTTTTAAATTTAAAAAAAAATTAAATTGACTATAATTCGTCCATTTCGTATCTAAAAAATTAAATGGACTATATACGTCGTCTTCTTTTCGTGCAAAGAATTTAATAAACTATACATCATCCATTTTTCATGCAAAAAATTTTTTTATGAAAAAAATATAATGGACTATACATCGTCTTTTTTTCAATTTTTTATGAAAAAATTTTGTCGACTATAAATCGTCCGATTCGTGTGCAAATAATTATATAGACTATACATCGTCTATTTTAGATGCAAAAAATTAAATAGACTGACTATATATAGAAAATTTAATGGACTATACATCGTCCATTTTTAAATAAAAAAAAAAAATTAAATTGACTATAATTCGTCCATTTCGTATCTAAAATATTAAATGGACTATATACGTCGTCTTCTTTTCGTGCAAAGAATTTAATAAACTATACATCATCCATTTTTCATGCAAAAAAATTTTTTATGAAAAAAATATAATGGACTATACATCGTCTTTTTTTCAATTTTTTATGAAAAAATTTTATCGACTATAAATCGTCCGATTCGTGTGCAAATAATTATATAGACTATACATCGTCTATTTTTCATGCAAAAAATTAAATGGACTGGCTATATATACAAAATTTAATGGACTATACATCGTCCATTTTTAAATTTAAAAAAAAAATTAAATTGACTATAATTCGTCCATTTCGTATTTAAAAAATTAAATGGACTATATACGTCGTCTTCTTTTCGTGCAAAGAATTTAATAAACTATACATCATCCATTTTTCGTGCAAAAAAAATTTTTATGAAAAAAATATTATGGACTATACATCGTCTTTTTTTCAATTTTTTATGAAAAAATTTTGTCGACTATAAATCGTCCGATTCGTGTGCAAATAATTATATAGACTATACATCGTCTATTTTAGATGCAAAAAATTAAATAGACTGACTATATATACAAAATTTAATGGACTATACATCGTCCATTTTTAAATAAAAAAAAAAAATTAAATTGACTATAATTCGTCCATTTCGTATCTAAAAAATTAAATGGACTATATACGTCGTCTTCTTTTCGTGCAAAGAATTTAATAAACTATACATCATCCAATTTTCATGCAAAAAAATTTTTTATGAAAAAAATATTATGGACGTCTTTTTTTCAATTTTTTATGAAAAAATTTTGTCGACTATAAATCGTCCGATTCGTGTGCAAATAATTATATAGACTATACATCGTCTATTTTAGATGCAAAAAATTAAATAGACTGACTATATATACAAAATTTAATGGACTATACATCGTCCATTTTTAAATAAAAAAAAAAAAATTAAATTGACTATAATTCGTCCATTTCGTATCTAAAAAATTAAATGGACTATATACGTCGTCTTCTTTTCGTGCAAAGAATTTAATAAACTATACATCATCCATTTTTCATGCAAAAAAATTTTTTATGAAAAAAATATAATGGACTATACATCGTCTTTTTTTCAATTTTTTATGAAAAAATTTTATCGACTATAAATCGTCCGATTCGTGTGCAAATAATTATATAGACTATACATCGTCTATTTTAGATGCAAAAAATTAAATAGACTGACTATATATACAAAATTTAATGGACTATACATCGTCCATTTTTAAATAAAAAAAAAAAAATTAAATTGACTATAATTCGTCCATTTCGTATCTAAAAAATTAAATGGACTATATACGTCGTCTTCTTTTCGTGCAAAGAATTTAATAAACTATACATCATCCATTTTTCGTGCAAAAAAAATTTTTATGAAAAAATTTTGTCGACTATAAATCGTCCGATTTGTGTGCAAATAATTATATAGACTATACATCGTCTATTTTAGATGCAAAAAATTAAATAGACTGACTATATATACAAAATTTAATGGACTATACATCGTCCATTTTTAAATAAAAAAAAAATTAAATTGACTATAATTCGTCCATTTCGTATCTAAAAAATTAAATGGAGTATATACGTCGTCTTCTTTTCGTGCAAAGAATTTAATAAACTATACATCATCCATTTTTCGAGCAAAAAAATTTTTTATGAAAAAAATATTATGGACTATACATCGTCTTTTTTTCAATTTTTTATGAAAAAATTTTGTCGACTATAAATCGTCCGATTCGTGTGCAAATAATTATATAGACTATACATCGTCTATTTTAGATGCAAAAAATTAAATAGACTGACTATATATACAAAATTTAATGGACTATACATCGTCCATTTTTAAATAAAAAAAAAAAAAATTAAATTGACTATAATTCGTCCATTTCGTATCTAAAAAATTAAATGGACTATATACGTCGTCTTCTTTTCGTGCAAAGAATTTAATAAACTATACATCATCCATTTTTCGTGCAAAAAAATTTTTTATGAAAAAAATATTATGGACTATATATACATCGTCTTTTTTTAAATTTTTTATGAAAAAATTTTGTCGACTATAAATCGTCCGATTCGTGTGCAAATAATTATATAGACTATACATCGTCTATTTTAGATGCAAAAAATTAAATAGACTGACTATATATACAAAATTTAATGGACTATACATCGTCCATTTTTAAATAAAAAAAAAAAAATTAAATTGACTATAATTCGTCCATTTCGTATCTAAAAAATGAAATGGACTATATACGTCGTCTTCTTTTCGTGCAAAGAATTTAATAAACTATACATCATCCATTTTTCGTGCAAAAAAATTTTTCATGGAAAAAATATTATGGACTATACATCGTCTTTTTTTCAATTTTTTATGAAAAAATTTTATCGACTATAAATCGTCCGATTCGTGTGCAAATAATTATATAGACTATACATCGTCTATTTTAGATGCAAAAAATTAAATAGACTGACTATATATACAAAATTTAATGGACTATACATCGTCCATTTTTAAATTTAAAAAAAAATTAAATTGACTATAATTCGTCCATTTCGTATCTAAAAAATTAAATGGACTATATACGTCGTCTTCTTTTCGTGCAAAGAATTTAATAAACTATACATCATCCATTTTTCATGCAAAAAATTTTTTTATGAAAAAAATATAATGGACTATTATACATCGTCTTTTTTTCAATTTTTTATGAAAAAATTTTATCGACTATAAATCGTCCGATTCGTGTGCAAATAATTATATAGACTATACATCGTCTATTTTTCATGCAAAAAATTAAATGGACTGGCTATATATACAAAATTTAATGGACTATACATCGTCCATTTTTAAATTAAAAAAAAAATTAAATTGACTATAATTCGTCCATTTCGTATCTAAAAAATTAAATGGACTTATACGTCGTCTTCTTTTCGTGCAAAGAATTTAATAAACTATACATCATCCATTTTTCGTGCAAAAAAAATTTTTATGAAAAAAATATTATGGACTATACATCGTCTTTTTTTCAATTTTTTATGAAAAAATTTTGTCGACTATAAATCGTCTGATTCGTGTGCAAATAATTATATAGACTATACATCGTCTATTTTAGATGCAAAAAATTAAATAGACTGACTATATATACAAAATTTAATGGACTATACATCGTCCATATTTAAATAAAAAAAAAAAATTAAATTGACTATAATTCGTCCATTTTGTATCTAAAAAATTAAATGGACTATATACGTCGTCTTCTTTTCGTGCAAAGAATTTAATAAACTATACATCATCCATTTTTCATGCAAAAAATTTTTTTATGAAAAAAATATAATGGACTATTATACATCGTCTTTTTTTCAATTTTTTATGAAAAAATTTTATCGACTATAAATCGTCCGATTCGTGTGCAAATAATTATATAGACTATACATCGTCTATTTTTCATGCAAAAAATTAAATGGACTGGCTATATATACAAAATTTAATGGACTATACATCGTCCATTTTTAAATTTAAAAAAAAATTAAATTGACTATAATTCGTCCATTTCGTATCTAAAAAATTAAATGGACTATATACGTCGTCTTCTTTTCGTGCAAAGAATTTAATAAACTATACATCATCCATTTTTCATGCAAAAAATTTTTTTATGAAAAAAATATAATGGACTATATATCGTCTTTTTTTCAATTTTTTATGAAAAAATTTTATCGACTATAAGTCGTCCGATTCGTATGCAAATAATTATATAGACTATACATCGTCTATTTTTCATGCAAAAAATTAAATGGACTGGCTATATATACAAAATTTAATGGACTATACATCGTCCATTTTTAAATCAAAAAAAAAATTAAATTGACTATAATTCGTCCATTTCGTATCTAAAAAATTAAATGGACTATATACGTCGTTTTCTTTTCGTGCAAAGAATTTAATAAACTATACATCATCCATTTTTCATGGAAAAAATTTTTTTATGAAAAAAATATACATCGTCTTTTTTTCAATTTTTTATGAAAAAATTTTATCGACTATAAATCGTCCGATTCGTGTGCAAATAATTATATAGACTATATATCGTCTATTTTTCATGCAAAAAATTAAATGGACTGGCTATATATACAAAATTTAATGGACTATACATCGTCCATTTTTAAATTAAAAAAAAAATTAAATTGACTATAATTCGTCCATTTCGTATCTAAAAAATTAAATGGACTATATACGTCGTCTTCTTTTCGTGCAAAGAATTTAATAAACTATACATCATCCATTTTTCATGCAAAAAATTTTTTTATGAAAAAAATATAATGGACTATATATACATCGTCTTTTTTTCAATTTTTTATGAAAAAATTTTATCGACTATAAATCGTCCGATTCGTGTGCAAATAATTATATAGACTATACATCGTCTATTTTTCATACAAAAAATTAAATGGACTGGCTATATATACAAAATTTAATGGACTATACATCGTCCATTTTTAAATTTAAAAAAAAATTAAATTGACTATAATTCGTCCATTATGTATCTAAAAAATTAAATGGACTATATACGTCGTCTTCTTTTCGTGCAAAGAATTTAATAAACTATACATCATCCATTTTTCGTGCAAAACAATTTTTTATGAAAAAAATATTATGGACTTATACATCGTCTTTTTTTCAATTTTTTATGAAAAAATTTTGTCGACTATAAATCGTCCGATTCGTGTGCAAATAATTATATAGACTATACATCGTCTATTTTAGATGCAAAAAATTAAATAGACTGACTATATATAGAAAATTTAATGGACTATACATCGTCCATTTTTAAATAAAAAAAAAAAATTAAATTGACTATAATTCGTCCATTTCGTATCTAAAAAATTAAATGGACTATATACGTCGTCTTCTTTTCGTGCAAAGAATTTAATAAACTATACATCATCCATTTTTCATGCAAAAAAATTTTTTATGAAAAAAATATAATGGACTATACATCGTCTTTTTTTCAATTTTTTATGAAAAAATTTTATCGACTATAAATCGTCCGATTCGTGTGCAAATAATTATATAGACTATACATCGTCTATTTTTCATGCAAAAAATTAAATGGACTGGCTATATATACAAAATTTAATGGACTATACATCGTCCATTTTTAAATTTAAAAAAAATTTAAATTGACTATAATTCGTCCATTTCGTATCTAAAAAATTAAATGGACTATATACGTCGTCTTCTTTTCGTGCAAAGAATTTAATAAACTATACATCATCCATTTTTCGTGCAAAAAAATTTTTTATGAAAAAAATATTATGGACTATCGTCTTTTTTTCAATTTTTTATGAAAAAATTTTTTCGACTATAAATCGTCTGATTCGTGTGCAAATAATTATATAGACTATACATCGTCTATTTTAGATGCAAAAAATTAAATAGACTGACTATATATACAAAATTTAATGGACTATACATCGTCCATTTTTAAATAAAAAAAAAAAATTAAATTGACTATAATTCGTCCATTTCGTATCTAAAAAATTAAATGGACTATAAACGTCGTCTTCTTTTCGTGCAAAGAATTTAATAAACTATACATCATCCATTTTTCATGCAAAAAAATTTTTTATGAAAAAAATATAATGGACTATACATCGTCTTTTTTTCAATTTTTTATGAAAAAATTTTATCGACTATAAATCGTCCGATTCGTGTGCAAATAATTATATAGACTATACATCGTCTATTTTTCATGCAAAAAATTAAATGGACTGGCTATATATACAAAATTTAATGGACTATACATCGTCCATTTTTAAATTTAAAAAAAATTTAAATTGACTATAATTCGTCCATTTCGTATCTAAAAAATTAAATGGACTATATACGTCGTCTTCTTTTCGTGCAAAGAATTTAATAAACTATACATCATCCATTTTTCGTGCAAAAAAATTTTTTATGAAAAAAATATTATGGACTATCGTCTTTTTTTCAATTTTTTATGAAAAAATTTTATCGACTATAAATCGTCCGATTCGTGTGCAAATAATTATATAGACTATACATTGTCTATTTTTCATGCAAAAAATTAAATGGACTGGCTATATATACAAAATTTAATGGACTATACATCGTCCATTTTTAAATTTAAAAAAAAATTAAATTGACTATAATTCGTCCATTTCGTATCTAAAAAATTAAATGGACTATATACGTCGTCTTCTTTTCGTGCAAAGAATTTAATAAACTATACATCATCCATTTTTCGTGCAAAAAAATTTTTTATGAAAAAAATATTATGGACTATACATCGTCTTTTTTTCAATTTTTTATGAAAAAATTTTGTCGACTATAAATCGTCCGATTCGTGTGCAAATAATTATATAGACTATACATCGTCTATTTTAGATGCAAAAAATTAAATAGACTGACTATATATACAAAATTTAATGGACTATACATCGTCCATTTTTAAATTAAAAAAAAAATTAAATTGACTATAATTCGTCCATTTCGTATCTAAAAAATTAAATGGACTATATACGTCGTCTTCTTTTCGTGCAAAGAATTTAATAAACTATACATCATCCATTTTTCATGCAAAAAATTTTTTTATGAAAAAAATATAATGGACTATACATCGTCTTTTTTTCAATTTTTATGAAAAAATTTTATCGACTATAAATCGTCCGATTCGTGTGCAAATAATTATATAGACTATACATCGTCTATTTTTCATGCAAAAAATTAAATGGACTGGCTATATATACAAAATTTAATGGACTATACATCGTCCATTTTTAAATTTAAAAAAAAATTAAATTGACTATAATTCGTCCATTATGTATCTAAAAAATTAAATGGACTATATACGTCGTCTTCTTTTCGTGCAAAGAATTTAATAAACTATACATCATCCATTTTTCGTGCAAAACAATTTTTTATGAAAAAAATATTATGGACTTATACATCGTCTTTTTTTCAATTTTTTATGAAAAAATTTTGTCGACTATAAATCGTCCGATTCGTGTGCAAATAATTATATAGACTATACATCGTCTATTTTAGATGCAAAAAATTAAATAGACTGACTATATATAGAAAATTTAATGGACTATACATCGTCCATTTTTAAATAAAAAAAAAAATTAAATTGACTATAATTCGTCCATTTCGTATCTAAAAAATTAAATGGACTATATACGTCGTCTTCTTTTCGTGCAAAGAATTTAATAAACTATACATCATCCATTTTTCATGCAAAAAAATTTTTTATGAAAAAAATATAATGGACTATACATCGTCTTTTTTTCAATTTTTTATGAAAAAATTTTATCGACTATAAATCGTCCGATTCGTGTGCAAATAATTATATAGACTATACATCGTCTATTTTTCATGCAAAAAATTAAATGGACTGGCTATATATACAAAATTTAATGGACTATACATCGTCCATTTTTAAATTAAAAAAAAAATTAAATTGACTATAATTCGTCCATTTCGTATCTAAAAAATTAAATGGACTATATACGTCGTCTTCTTTTCGTGCAAAGAATTTAATAAACTATACATCATCCATTTTTCGTGCAAAACAATTTTTTATGAAAAAAATATTATGGACTATACATCGTCTTTTTTTCAATTTTTTATGAAAAAATTTTGTCGACTATAAATCGTCCGATTCGTGTGCAAATAATTATATAGACTATACATCGTCTATTTTAGATGCAAAAAATTAAATAGACTGACTATATATAGAAAATTTAATGGACTATACATCGTCCATTTTTAAATAAAAAAAAAAAAATTAAATTGACTATAATTCGTCCATTTCGTATCTAAAAAATTAAATGGACTATATACGTCGTCTTCTTTTCGTGCAAAGAATTTAATAAACTATACATCATCCATTTTTCATGCAAAAAAATTTTTTATGAAAAAAATATAATGGACTATACATCGTCTTTTTTTCAATTTTTTATGAAAAAATTTTATCGACTATAAATCGTCCGATTCGTGTGCAAATAATTATATAGACTATACATCGTCTATTTTTCATGCAAAAAATTAAATGGACTGGCTATATATACAAAATTTAATGGACTATACATCGTCCATTTTTAAATTTAAAAAAAAATTAAATTGACTATAATTCGTCCATTTCGTATCTAAAAAATTAAATGGACTATATACGTCGTCTTCTTTTCGTGCAAAGAATTTAATAAACTATACATCATCCATTTTTCGTGCAAAACAATTTTTTATGAAAAAAATATTATGGACTATACATCGTCTTTTTTTCAATTTTTTATGAAAAAATTTTGTCGACTATAAATCGTCCGATTCGTGTGCAAATAATTATATAGACTATACATCGTCTATTTTAGATCCAAAAAATTAAATAGACTGACTATATATACAAAATTTAATGGACTATACATCGTCCATTTTTAAATAAAAAAAAATTAAATTGACTATAATTCGTCCATTTCGTATCTAAAAAATTAAATGGACTATATACGTCGTCTTCTTTTCGTACAAAGAATTTAATAAACTATACATCATCCATTTTTCATGCAAAAAATTTTTTTATGAAAAAAATATAATGGACTATACATCGTCTTTTTTTCAATTTTTTATGAAAAAATTTTATCGACTATAAATCGTCCGATTCGTGTGCAAATAATTATATAGACTATACATCGTCTATTTTTCATGCAAAAAATTAAATGGACTGGCTATATATACAAAATTTAATGGACTATACATCGTCCATTTTTAAATTTAAAAAAAATTTAAATTGACTATAATTCGTCCATTTCGTATCTAAAAAATTAAATGGACTATATACGTCGTCTTCTTTTCGTGCAAAGAATTTAATAAACTATACATCATCCATTTTTCGTGCAAAAAAATTTTTTATGAAAAAAATATTATGGACTATCGTCTTTTTTTAAATTTTTTATGAAAAAATTTTTTCGACTATAAATCGTCCGATTCGTGTGCAAATAATTATATAGACTATACATCGTCTATTTTAGATGCAAAAAATTAAATAGACTGACTATATATACAAAATTTAATGGACTATACATCGTCCATTTTTAAATAAAAAAAAAATTAAATTGACTATAATTCGTCCATTTCGTATCTAAAAAATTAAATGGACTATATACGTCGTCTTCTTTTCGTGCAAAGAATTTAATAAACTATACATCATCCATTTTTCATGCAAAACATTTTTTTATGAAAAAAATATACATCGTCTTTTTTTCAATTTTTTATGAAAAAATTTTATCGACTATAAATCGTCCGATTCGTGTGCAAATAATTATATAGACTATACATTGTCTATTTTTCATGCAAAAAATTAAATGGACTGGCTATATATACAAAATTTAATGGACTATACATCGTCCATTTTTAAATTTAAAAAAAAATTAAATTGACTATAATTCGTCCATTATGTATCTAAAAAATTAAATGGACTATATACGTCGTCTTCTTTTCGTGCAAAGAATTTAATAAACTATACATCATCCATTTTTCGTGCAAAAAAATTTTTTATGAAAAAAATATTATGGACTATACATCGTTTTTTTTTCAATTTTTTATGAAAAAATTTTGTCGACTATAAATCGTCCGATTCGTGTGCAAATAATTATATAGACTATAAATCGTCTATTTTAGATGCAAAAAATTAAATAGACTGACTATATATACAAAATTTAATGGACTATACATCGTCCATTTTTAAATTAAAAAAAAAATTAAATTGACTATAATTCGTCCATTTCGTATCTAAAAAATTAAATGGACTATATACGTCGTCTTCTTTTCGTGCAAAAAATTTAATAAACTATACATCATCCATTTTTCATTCAAAAATTTTTTTTATGAAAAAAATATTATGGACTATACATCGTCTTTTTTTCAATTTTTTATGAAAAAATTTTATCGACTATAAATCGTCCGATTCGTGTGCAAATAATTATATAGACTATACATCGTCTATTTTTCATGCAAAAAATTAAATGGACTGGCTATATATACAAAATTTAATGGACTATACATCGTCCATTTTTAAATTTAAAAAAAAATTAAATTGACTATAATTCGTCCATTTCGTATCTAAAAAATTAAATGGACTATATACGTCGTCTTCTTTTCGTGCAAAGAATTTAATAAACTATACATCATCCATTTTTCATGCAAAAAATTTTTTTATGAAAAAAATATAATGGACTATACATCGTCTTTTTTTCAATTTTTTATGAAAAAATTTTATCGACTATAAATCGTCCGATTCGTGTGCTAATAATTATATAGACTATACATCGTCTATTTTTCATGCAAAAAATTAAATGGACTGGCTATATATACAAAATTTAATGGACTATACATCGTCCATTTTTAAATTTAAAAAAAAATTAAATTGACTATAATTCGTCCATTTCGTATCTAAAAAATTAAATGGACTATATACGTCGTCTTCTTTTCGTGCAAAGAATTTAATAAAATATACATCATCCATTTTTCGTGCAAAAAAATTTTTTATGAAAAAAATATTATGGACTATCGTCTTTTTTTCAATTTTTTATGAAAAAATTTTTTCGACTATAAATCGTCCGATTCGTGTGCAAATAATTATATAGACTATACATCGTCTATTTTAGATGCAAAAAATTAAATAGACTGACTATATATACAAAATTTAATGGACTATACATCGTCCATTTTTAAATAAAAAAAAAAATTAAATTGACTATAATTCGTCCATTTCGTATCTAAAAAATTAAATGGACTATATACGTCGTCTTCTTTTCGTGCAAAGAATTTAATAAACTATACATCATCCATTTTTCATGCAAAAAATTTTTTTATGAAAAAAATATACATCGTCTTTTTTTAAATTTTTTATGAAAAAATTTTATCGACTATAAATCGTCCGATTCGTGTGCAAATAATTATATAGACTATACATCGTCTATTTTTCATGCAAAAAATTAAATGGACTGGCTATATATACAAAATTTAATGGACTATACATCGTCCATTTTTAAATTTAAAAAAAAATTAAATTGACTATAATTCGTCCATTTCGTATCTAAAAAATTAAATGGACTATATACGTCGTCTTCTTTTCGTGAAAAGAATTTAATAAACTATACATCATCCATTTTTCATGCAAAAAATTTTTTTATGAAAAAAATATAATGGACTATATATCGTCTTTTTTTCAATTTTTTATGAAAAAATTTTATCGACTATAAATCGTCCGATTCGTGTGCAAATAATTATATAGACTATACATCGTCTATTTTTCATGCAAAAAATTAAATGGACTGGCTATATATACAAAATTTAATGGACTATACATCGTCCATTTTTAAATTTAAAAAAAAATTAAATTGACTATAATTCGTCCATTTCGTATCTAAAAAATTAAATGGACTATATACGTCGTCTTCTTTTCGTGCAAAGAATTTAATAAACTATACATCATCCATTTTTCATGCAAAAATTTTTTTTATGAAAAAAATATTATGGACTATACATCGTCTTTTTTTCAATTTTTTATGAAAAAATTTTATCGACTATAAATCGTCCGATTCGTGTGCAAATAATTATATAGACTATAAATCGTCTATTTTAGATGCAAAAAATTAAATAGACTGACTATATATACAAAATTTAATGGACTATACATCGTCCATTTTTAAATTTAAAAAAAAATTAAATTGACTATAATTCGTCCATTTCGTATCTAAAAAATTAAATGGACTATATACGTCGTCTTCTTTTCGTGCAAAGAATTTAATAAACTATACATCATCCATTTTTCATGCAAAAAATTTTTTTATGAAAAAAATATAATGGACTGACTATACATCGTCTTTTTTTCAATTTTTTATGAAAAAATTTCATCGACTATAAATCGTCCGATTCGTGTGCAAATAATTATATAGACTATACATCGTCTATTTTAGATGCAAAAAATTAAATAGACTGACTATATATACAAAATTTAATGGACTATACATCGTCCATTTTTAAATTTAAAAAAAAATTAAATTGACTATAATTCGTCCATTTCGTATCTAAAAAATTAAATGGACTATATACGTCGTCTTCTTTTCGTGCAAAGAATTTAATAAACTATACATCATCCATTTTTCATGCAAAAAATTTTTTTATGAAAAAAATATAATGGACTATACATCGTCTTTTTTTCAATTTTTATGAAAAAATTTTATCGACTATAAATCGTCCGATTCGTGTGCAAATAATTATATAGACTATACATCGTCTATTTTTCATGCAAAAAATTAAATGGACTGGCTATATATACAAAATTCAATGGACTATACATCGTCCATTTTTAAATTTAAAAAAAAATTAAATTGACTATAATTCGTCCATTTCGTATCTAAAAAATTAAATGGACTATATACGTCGTCTTCTTTTCGTGCAAAGAATTTAATAAACTATACATCATCCATTTTTCGTGCAAAAAAATTTTTTATGAAAAAAATATTATGGACTATACATCGTCTTTTTTTCAATTTTTTATGAAAAAATTTTGTCGACTATAAATCGTCCGATTCGTGTGCAAATAATTATATAGACTATACATCGTCTATTTTAGATGCAAAAAATTAAATAGACTGACTATATATACAAAATTTAATGGACTATACATCGTCCATTTTTAAATAAAAAAAAAATTAAATTGACTATAATTCGTCCATTTCGTATCTAAAAAATTAAATGGACTATATACGTCGTCTTCTTTTCGTGCAAAGAATTTAATAAACTATACATCATCCATTTTTCATGCAAAAAATTTTTTTATGAAAAAAATATAATGGACTATACATCGTCTTTTTTTCAATTTTTTATGAAAAAATTTTATCGACTATAAATTGTCCGATTCGTACCCAAACAATTATATAGACTATACATCGTCTATTTTTCATGCAAAAAATTAAATGGACTGGCTATATATACAAAATTTAATGGACTATACATCGTCCATTTTTAAATTTAAAAAAAATTTAAATTGACTATAATTCGTCCATTTCGTATCTAAAAAATTAAATGGACTATATACGTCGTCTTCTTTTCGTGCAAAGAATTTAATAAACTATACATCATCCATTTTTCGTGCAAAAAAATTTTTTATGAAAAAAATATTATGGACTATCGTCTTTTTTTCAATTTTTTATGAACAAATTTTTTCGACTATAAATCGTCCGATTCGTGTGCAAATAATTATATAGACTATACATCGTCTATTTTAGATGCAAAAAATTAAATAGACTGACTATATATACAAAATTTAATGGACTATACATCGTCCATTTTTAAATAAAAAAAAAATTAAATTGACTATAATTCGTCCATTTCGTATCTAAAAAATTAAATGGACTATATACGTCGTCTTCTTTTCGTGCAAAGAATTTAATAAACTATACATCATCCATTTTTCATGCAAAAAATTTTTTTATGAAAAAAATATACATCGTCTTTTTTTCAATTTTTTATGAAAAAATTTTGTCGACTATAAATCGTCCGATTCGTGTGCAAATAATTATATAGACTATACATCGTCTATTTTAGATGCAAAAAATTAAATAGACTGACTATATATACAAAATTTAATGGACTATACATCGTCCATTTTTAAATTAAAAAAAAAATTAAATTGACTATAATTCGTCCATTTCGTATCTAAAAAATTAAATGGACTATATACGTCGTCTTCTTTTCGTGCAAAGAATTTAATAAACTATACATCATCCATTTTTCATGCAAAAAATTTTTTTATGAAAAAAATATAATGGACTATACATCGTCTTTTTTTCAATTTTTTATGAAAAAATTTTATCGACTATAAATCGTCCGATTCGTGTGCAAATAATTATATAGACTATACATCGTCTATTTTTCATGCAAAAAATTAAATGGACTGGCTATATATACAAAATTTAATGGACTATACATCGTCCATTTTTAAATTTAAAAAAAATTTAAATTGACTATAATTCGTCCATTTCGTATCTAAAAAATTAAATGGACTATATACGTCGTCTTCTTTTCGTGCAAAGAATTTAATAAACTATACATCATCCATTTTTCGTGCAAAAAAATTTTTTATGAAAAAAATATTATGGACTATACATCGTCTTTTTTTCAATTTTTTATGAAAAAATTTTTTCGACTATAAATCGTCCGATTCGTGTGCAAATAATTATATAGACTATACATCGTCTATTTTAGATGCAAAAAATTAAATAGACTGACTATATATACAAAATTTAATGGACTATACATCGTCCATTTTTAAATTTAAAAAAAAATTAAATTGACTATAATTCGTCCATTTCGTATCTAAAAAATTAAATGGACTATATACGTCGTCTTCTTTTCGTGCAAAGAATTTAATAAACTATACATCATCCATTTTTCATGCAAAAAATTTTTTTATGAAAAAAATATACATCGTCTTTTTTTAAATTTTTTATGAAAAAATTTTATCGACTATAAATCGTCCGATTCGTGTGCAAATAATTATATAGACTATACATCGTCAATTTTTGATGCAAAAAATTAAATGTACTGGCTATATATACAAAATTTAATGGACTATACATCGTCCATTTTTAAATTTAAAAAAAAAATAAATTGACTATAATTCGTCCATTTCGTATCTAAAAAATTAAATGGACTATATACGTCGTCTTCTTTTCGTGAAAAGAATTTAATAAACTATACATCATCCATTTTTCATGCAAAAAATTTTTTTATGAAAAAAATATAATGGACTATACATCGTCTTTTTTTAAATTTTTTATGAAAAAATTTTATCGACTATAAATCGTCCGATTCGTGTGCAAATAATTATATAGACTATACATCGTCTATTTTTCATGCAAAAAATTAAATGGACTGGCTATATATACAAAATTTAATGGACTATACATCGTCCATTTTTAAATTTAAAAAACAATTAAATTGACTATAATTCGTCCATTTCGTATCTAAAATATTAAATGGACTATATACGTCGTCTTCTTTTCGTGCAAAGAATTTAATAAACTATACATCATCCATTTTTCATGGAAAAATTTTTTTTATGAAAAAAATATTATGGACTATAGTCTTTTTTTCAATTTTTTATGAAAAAATTTTATCGACTATAAATCGTCCGATTCGTGTGCAAATAATTATATAGACTATACATCGTCTATTTTTCATGCAAAAAATTAAATGGACTGGCTATATATACAAAATTTAATGGACTATACATCGTCCATTTTTAAATTTAAAAAAAAATTAAATTGACTATAATTCGTCCATTTCGTATCTAAAAAATTAAATGGACTATATACGTCGTCTTCTTTTCGTGCAAAGAATTTAATAAACTATACATCATCCATTTTTCATGCAAAAAATTTTTTTATGAAAAAAATATAATGGACTATATATACATCGTCTTTTTTTCAATTTTTTATGAAAAAATTTTATCGACTATAAATCATCCGATTCGTGTGCAAATAATTATATAGACTATACATCGTCTATTTTAGATGCAAAAAATTAAATAGACTGACTATATATACAAAATTTAATGGACTATACATCGTCCATTTTTAAATAAAAAAAAAAAATTAAATTGACTATAATTCGTCCATTTCGTATCTAAAAAATTAAATGGACTATATACGTCGTCTTCTTTTCGTGCAAAGAATTTAATAAACTATACATCATCCATTTTTCATGCAAAAAATTTTTTTATGAAAAAAATATAATGGACTATACATCGTCTTTTTTTCAATTTTTTATGAAAAAATTTTATCGACTATAAATCGTCCGATTCGTGTGCAAATAATTATATAGACTATACATCGTCTATTTTTCATGCAAAAAATTAAATGGACTGGCTATATATACAAAATTTAATGGACTATACATCGTCCATTTTTAAATTTAAAAAAAATTTAAATTGACTATAATTCGTCCATTTCGTATCTAAAAAATTAAATGGACTATATACGTCGTCTTCTTTTCGTGCAAAGAATTTAATAAACTATACATCATCCATTTTTCGTGCAAAAAAATTTTTTATGAAAAAAATATTATGGACTATACATCGTCTTTTTTTCAATTTTTTATGAAAAAATTTTTTCGACTATAAATCGTCCGATTCGTGTGCAAATAATTATATAGACTATACATCGTCTATTTTAGATGCAAAAAATTAAATAGACTGACTATATATACAAAATTTAATGGACTATACATCGTCCATTTTTAAATTTAAAAAAAAATTAAATTGACTATAATTCGTCCATTTCGTATCTAAAAAATTAAATGGACTATATACGTCGTCTTCTTTTCGTGCAAAGAATTTAATAAACTATACATCATCCATTTTTCATGCAAAAAATTTTTTTATGAAAAAAATATACATCGTCTTTTTTTAAATTTTTTATGAAAAAATTTTATCGACTATAAATCGTCCGATTCGTGTGCAAATAATTATATAGACTATACATCGTCAATTTTTGATGCAAAAAATTAAATGTACTGGCTATATATACAAAATTTAATGGACTATACATCGTCCATTTTTAAATTTAAAAAAAAAATAAATTGACTATAATTCGTCCATTTCGTATCTAAAAAATTAAATGGACTATATACGTCGTCTTCTTTTCGTGAAAAGAATTTAATAAACTATACATCATCCATTTTTCATGCAAAAAATTTTTTTATGAAAAAAATATAATGGACTATACATCGTCTTTTTTTAAATTTTTTATGAAAAAATTTTATCGACTATAAATCGTCCGATTCGTGTGCAAATAATTATATAGACTATACATCGTCTATTTTTCATGCAAAAAATTAAATGGACTGGCTATATATACAAAATTTAATGGACTATACATCGTCCATTTTTAAATTTAAAAAACAATTAAATTGACTATAATTCGTCCATTTCGTATCTAAAATATTAAATGGACTATATACGTCGTCTTCTTTTCGTGCAAAGAATTTAATAAACTATACATCATCCATTTTTCATGGAAAAATTTTTTTTATGAAAAAAATATTATGGACTATAGTCTTTTTTTCAATTTTTTATGAAAAAATTTTATCGACTATAAATCGTCCGATTCGTGTGCAAATAATTATATAGACTATACATCGTCTATTTTTCATGCAAAAAATTAAATGGACTGGCTATATATACAAAATTTAATGGACTATACATCGTCCATTTTTAAATTTAAAAAAAAATTAAATTGACTATAATTCGTCCATTTCGTATCTAAAAAATTAAATGGACTATATACGTCGTCTTCTTTTCGTGCAAAGAATTTAATAAACTATACATCATCCATTTTTCATGCAAAAAATTTTTTTATGAAAAAAATATAATGGACTATATATACATCGTCTTTTTTTCAATTTTTTATGAAAAAATTTTATCGACTATAAATCATCCGATTCGTGTGCAAATAATTATATAGACTATACATCGTCTATTTTAGATGCAAAAAATTAAATAGACTGACTATATATACAAAATTTAATGGACTATACATCGTCCATTTTTAAATAAAAAAAAAAAATTAAATTGACTATAATTCGTCCATTTCGTATCTAAAAAATTAAATGGACTATATACGTCGTCTTCTTTTCGTGCAAAGAATTTAATAAACTATACATCATCCATTTTTCATGCAAAAAATTTTTTTATGAAAAAAATATAATGGACTATATATACATCGTCTTTTTTTCAATTTTTTATGAAAAAATTTTATCAACTATAAATCGTCCGATTCGAGTGCAAATAATTATATAGACTATACATCGTCTATTTTTCATGCAAAAAATTAAATGGACTGGCTATATATACAAAATTTAATGGACTATACATCGTCCATTTTTAAATTTAAAAAAAAATTAAATTGACTATAATTCGTCCATTTCGTATCTAAAAAATTAAATGGACTATATACGTCGTCTTCTTTTCGTGCAAAGAATTTAATAAACTATACATCATCCATTTTTCATGCAAAAAATTTTTTTATGAAAAAAATATAATGGACTATACATCGTCTTTTTTTAAATTTTTTATGAAAAAATTTTATCGACTATAAATCGTCCGATTCGTGTGCAAATAATTATATAGACTTTACATCGTCTATTTTTCATGCAAAAAATTAAATGGACTGGCTATATATACAAAATTTAATGGACTATACATCGTCCATTTTTAAATTAAAAAAAAAAAATTAAATTGACTATAATTCGTCCATTTCGTATCTAAAAAATTAAATGGACTATATACGTCGTCTTCTTTTCGTGCAAAGAATTTAATAAACTATACATCATCCATTTTTCGTGCAAAAAAATTTTTTTATGAAAAAAATATAATGGACTATACATCGTCTTTTTTTCAATTTTTTATGAAAAAATTTTGTCGACTATAAATCGTCCGATTCGTGTGCAAATAATTATATAGACTATACATCGTCTATTTTAGATGCAAAAAATTAAATAGACTGACTATATATAAAAAATTTAATGGACTATACATCGTCCATTTTTAAATTTAAAAAAAAATTAAATTGACTATAATTCGTCCATTTCGTATCTAAAAAATTAAATGGACTATATACGTCGTCTTCTTTTCGTGCAAAGAATTTAATAAACTATACATCATCCATTTTTCGTGCAAAAAACATCGTCTTTTTTTCAATTTTTTATGAAAAAATTTTATCGACTATAAATCGTCCGATTCGTGTGCAAATAATTATATAGACTATACATCGTCTATTTTTCATGCAAAAAATTAAATGGACTGGCTATATATACAAAATTTAATGGACTATACATCGTCCATTTTTAAATTTAAAAAAAAATTAAATTGACTATAATTCGTCCATTTCGTATCTAAAAAATTAAATGGACTATATACGTCGTCTTCTTTTCGTGCAAAGAATTTAATAAACTATACATCATCCATTTTTCATGCAAAAAATTTTTTATGAAAAAAATATAATGGACTATACATCGTCTTTTTTTCAATTTTTTATGAAAAAATTTTATCGACTATAAATCGTCCGATTCGTGTGCTAATAATTATATAGACTATACATCGTCTATTTTTCATGCAAAAAATTAAATGGACTGGCTATATATACAAAATTTAATGGACTATACATCGTCCATTTTTAAATTAAAAAAAAATTAAATTGACTATAATTCGTCCATTTCGTATCTAAAAAATTAAATGGACTATATACGTCGTCTTCTTTTCGTGCAAAGAATTTAATAAACTATACATCATCCATTTTTCGTGCAAAAAAATTTTTTATGAAAAACATATTATGGACTATACATCGTCTTTTTTTCAATTTTTTATGAAAAAATTTTGTCGACTATAAATCGTCC
Organism: Tachina lurida; assembly: GCA_944452675.1. Classification (NCBI taxonomy): domain Eukaryota; kingdom Metazoa; phylum Arthropoda; class Insecta; order Diptera; family Tachinidae; genus Tachina; species Tachina lurida. The sequence continues at coordinate 29,996,908 of OX101756.1, read as the reverse complement.
GATTCGTGTGCAAATAATTATATAGACTATACATCGTCTATTTTAGATGCAAAAAATTAAATAGACTGACTATATATACAAAATTTAATGGACTATACATCGTCCATTTTTAAATAAAAAAAAAATTAAATTGACTATAATTCGTCCATTTCGTATCTAAAAAATTAAATGGACTATATACGTCGTCTTCTTTTCGTGCAAAGAATTTAATAAACTATACATCATCCATTTTTCATGCAAAAAATTTTTTTATGAAAAAAATATAATGGACTATACATCGTCTTTTTTTCAATTTTTTATGAAAAAATTTTATCGACTATAAATCGTCCGATTCGTGTGCAAATAATTATATAGACTATACATCGTCTATTTTTCATGCAAAAAATTAAATGGACTGGCTATATATACAAAATTTAATGGACTATACATCGTCCATTTTTAAATTTAAAAAAAAATTAAATTGACTATAACTCGTCCATTTCGTATCTAAAAAATTAAATGGACTATATACGTCGTCTTCTTTTCGTGCAAAGAATTTAATAAACTATACATCATCCATTTTTCGTGCAAAAAAATTTTTTATGAAAAAAATATTATGGACTATTATACATCGTCTTTTTTTCAATTTTTTATGAAAAAATTTTGTCGACTATAAATCGTCCGATTCGTGTGCAAATAATTATATAGACTATACATCGTCTATTTTTCATGCAAAAAATTAAATGGACTGGCTATATATACAAAATTTAATGGACTATACATCGTCCATTTTTAAATTTAAAAAAAAATTAAATTGACTATAATTCGTCCATTTCGTATCTAAAAAATTAAATGGACTATATACGTCGTCTTCTTTTCGTGCAAAAAATTTAATAAACTATACATCATCCATTTTTCGTGCAAAAAAATTTTTTATGAAAAAAATATTATGGACTATATATACATCGTCTTTTTTTCAATTTTTTATGAAAAAAATTTGTCGACTATAAATCGTCCGATTCGTGTGCAAATAATTATATAGACTATACATCGTCTATTTTAGATGCAAAAAATTAAATAGACTGACTATATATACAAAATTTAATGGACTATACATCGTCCATTTTTAAATTTAAAAAAAAATTAAATTGACTATAATTCGTCCATTTCGTATCTAAAAAATTAAATGGACTATATACGTCGTCTTCTTTTCGTGCAAAGAATTTAATAAACAATACATCATCCATTTTTCATGCAAAAAATTTTTTTATGAAAAAAATATAATGGACTATACATCGACTATAAATCGTCCGATTCGTGTGCTAATAATTATATAGACTATACATCGTCTATTTTTCATGCAAAAAATTAAATGGACTGGCTATATATACAAAATTTAATGGACTATACATCGTCCATTTTTAAATTTAAAAAAAAATTAAATTGACTATAATTCGTCCATTTCGTATCTAAAAAATTAAATGGACTATATACGTCGTCTTCTTTTCGTGCAAAGAATTTAATAAAATATACATCATCCATTTTTCGTGCAAAAAAATTTTTTATGAAAAAAATATTATGGACTATACATCGTCTTTTTTTCAATTTTTTATGAAAAAATTTTGTCGACTATAAATCGTCCGATTCGTGTGCAAATAATTATATAGACTATACATCGTCTATTTTAGATGCAAAAAATTAAATAGACTGACTATATATACAAAATTTAATGGACTATACATCGTCCATTTTTAAATAAAAAAAAATTAAATTGACTATAATTCGTCCATTTCGTATCTAAAAAATTAAATGGACTATATACGTCGTCTTCTTTTCGTGCAAAGAATTTAATAAACTATACATCATCCATTTTTCATGGAAAAAATTTTTTTATGAAAAAAATATAATGGACTATACATCGTCTTTTTTTCAATTTTTTATGAAAAAATTTTATCGACTATAAATCGTCCGATTCGTGTGCAAATAATTATATAGACTATACATCGTCTATTTTTCATGCAAAAAATTAAATGGACTGGCTATATATACAAAATTTAATGGACTATACATCGTCCATTTTTAAATTTAAAAAAAAAAATTAAATTGACTATAATTCGTCCATTTCGTATCTAAAAAATTAAATGGACTATATACGTCGTCTTCTTTTCGTGCAAAGAATTTAATAAACTATACATCATCCATTTTTCGTGCAAAAAAATTTTTTATGAAAAAAATATTATGGACTATACATCGTCTTTTTTTCAATTTTTTATGAAAAAATTTTGTCGACTATAAATCGTCCGATTCGTGTGCAAATAATTATAAAGACTATACATCGTCTATTTTAGATGCAAAAAATTAAATAGACTGACTATATATACAAAATTTAATGGACTATACATCGTCCATTTTTAAATTTAAAAAAAAATTAAATTGACTATAATTCGTCCATTTCGTATCGAAAAAATTAAATGGACTATATACGTCGTCTTCTTTTCGTGCAAAGAATTTAATAAACTATACATCATCCATTTTTCATGCAAAAAATTTTTTTATGAAAAAAATATTATCGTCTTTTTTTCAATTTTTTATGAAAAAATTTTGTCGACTATAAATCGTCCGATTCGTGTGCAAATAATTATATAGACTATACATCGTCTATTTTTCATGCAAAAAATTAAATGGACTGGCTATATATACAAAATTTAATGGACTATACATCGTCCATTTTTAAATTAAAAAAAAAATTAAATTGACTATAATTCGTCCATTTCGTATCTAAAAAATTAAATGGACTATATACGTCGTCTTCTTTTCGTGCAAAGAATTTAATAAACTATACATCATCCATTTTTCGTGCAAAAAAATTTTTTATGAAAAACATATTATGGACTATACATCGTCTTTTTTTCAATTTTTTATGAAAAAATTTTGTCGACTATAAATCGTCCGATTCGTGTGCAAATAATTATATAGACTATACATCGTCTATTTTAGATGCAAAAAATTAAATAGACTGACTATATATACAAAATTTAATGGACTATACATCGTCCATTTTTAAATAAAAAAAAAATTAAATTGACTATAATTCGTCCATTTCGTATCTAAAAAATTAAATGGACTATATACGTCGTCTTCTTTTCGTGCAAAGAATTTAATAAACTATACATCATCCATTTTTCATGCAAAAAATTTTTTTATGAAAAAAATATAATGGACTATACATCGTCTTTTTTTCAATTTTTTATGAAAAAATTTTATCGACTATAAATCGTCCGATTCGTGTGCAAATAATTATATAGACTATACATCGTCTATTTTTCATGCAAAAAATTAAATGGACTGGCTATATATACAAAATTTAATGGACTATACATCGTCCATTTTTAAATTTAAAAAAAAATTAAATTGACTATAACTCGTCCATTTCGTATCTAAAAAATTAAATGGACTATATACGTCGTCTTCTTTTCGTGCAAAGAATTTAATAAACTATACATCATCCATATTTCGTGCAAAAAAATTTTTTATGAAAAAAATATTATGGACTATACATCGTCTTTTTTTCAATTTTTTATGAAAAAATTTTGTCGACTATAAATCGTCTGATTCGTGTGCAAATAATTATATAGACTATACATCGTCTATTTTTCATGCAAAAAATTAAATGGACTGGCTATATATACAAAATTTAATGGACTATACATCGTCCATTTTTAAATTTAAAAAAAAATTAAATTGACTATAATTCGTCCATTTCGTATCTAAAAAATTAAATGGACTATATACGTCATCTTCTTTTCGTGCAAAGAATTTAATAAACTATACATCATCCATTTTTCGTGCAAAAAAATTTTTTATGAAAAAAATATTATGGACTATATATACATCGTCTTTTTTTCAATTTTTTATGAAAAAAATTTGTCGACTATAAATCGTCCGATTCGTGTGCAAATAATTATATAGACTATACATCGTCTATTTTAGATGCAAAAAATTAAATAGACTGACTATATATACAAAATTTAATGGACTATACATCGTCCATTTTTAAATAAAAAAAAAAAATTAAATTGACTATAATTCGTCCATTTCGTATCTAAAAAATTAAATGGACTATATACGTCGTCTTCTTTTCGTGCAAAAAATTTAATAAACTATACATCATCCATTTTTCGTGCAAAAAAATTTTTTATGAAAAAAATATTATGGACTATACATCGTCTTTTTTTCAATTTTTTATGAAAAAATTTTGTTGACTATAAATCGTCCGATTCGTGTGCAAATAATTATATAGACTATACATCGTCTATTTTTCATGCAAAAAATTAAATGGACTGGCTATATATACAAAATTTAATGGACTATACATCGTCCATTTTTAAATTTAAAAAAAAATTAAATTGACTATAATTCGTCCATTTCGTATCTAAAAAATTAAATGGACTATATACGTCGTCTTCTTTTCGTGCAAAGAATTTAATAAACTATACATCATCCATTTTTCGTGCAAAAAAATTTTTTATGAAAAAAATATTATGGACTTATACATCGTCTTTTTTTCAATTTTTTATGAAAAAATTTTGTCGACTATAAATCGTCCGATTCGTGTGCAAATAATTATATAGACTATACATCGTCTATTTTAGATGCAAAAAATTAAATAGACTGACTATATATACAAAATTTAATGGACTATACATCGTCCATTTTTAAATAAAAAAAAAAAATTAAATTGACTATGATTCGTCCATTTCGTATCTAAAAAATTAAATGGACTATATACGTCGTCTTCTTTTCGTGCAAAAAATTTAATAAACTATACATCATCCATTTTTCGTGCAAAAAAATTTTTTATGAAAAAAATATTATGGACTATACATCGTCTTTTTTCAATTTTTTATGAAAAAATTTTGTCGACTATAAATCGTCCGATTCGTGTGCAAATAATTATATAGACTATACATCGTCTATTTTAGATGCAAAAAATTAAATAGACTGACTATATATACAAAATTTAATGGACTATACATCGTCCATTTTTAAATAAAAAAAAAAATTAAATTGACTATAATTCGTCCATTTCGTATCTAAAAAATTAAATGGACTATATACGTCGTCTTCTTTTCGTGCAAAGAATTTAATAAACTATACATCATCCATTTTTCATGCAAAAAATTTTTTTATGAAAAAAATATAATGGACTATATATACATCGTCTTTTTTTCAATTTTTTATGAAAAAATTTTATCGACTATAAATCGTCCGATTCGTGTGCAAATAATTATATAGACTATACATCGTCTATTTTTCATGCAAAAAATTAAATGGACTGGCTATATATACAAAATTTAATGGACTATACATCGTCCATTTTTAAATTTAAAAAAAAATTAAATTGACTATAATTCGTCCATTTCGTATCTAAAAAATTAAATGGACTATATACGTCGTCTTCTTTTCGTGCAAAGAATTTAATAAACTATACATCATCCATTTTTCATGCAAAAAATTTTTTTATGAAAAAAATATAATGGACTATACATCGTCTTTTTTTCAATTTTTTATGAAAAAATTTTGTCGACTATAAATCGTCCGATTCGTGTGCAAATAATTATATAGACTATACATCGTCTATTTTAGATGCAAAAAATTAAATAGACTGACTATATATACAAAATTTAATGGACTATACATCGTCCATTTTTATATAAAAAAAAATTAAATTGACTATAATTCGTCCATTTCGTATCTAAAAAATTAAATGGACTATATACGTGTCTTCTTTTCGTGCAAAGAATTTAATAAACTATACATCATCCATTTTTCATGCAAAAAATTTTTTTATGAAAAAAATATAATGGACTATACATCGTCTTTTTTTCAATTTTTTATGAAAAAATTTTATCGACTATAAATCGTCCGATTCGTGTGCAAATAATTATATAGACTATACATCGTCTATTTTTCATGCAAAAAATTAAATGGACTGGCTATATATACAAAATTTAATGGACTATACATCGTCCATTTTTAAATTTAAAAAAAAATTAAATTGACTATAATTCGTCCATTTCGTATCTAAAAAATTAAATGGACTATATACGTCGTCTTCTTTTCGTGCAAAGAATTTAATAAACTATACATCATCCATTTTTCATGCAAAAAATTTTTTTATGAAAAAAATATAATGGACTATACATCGTCTTTTTTTCAATTTTTTATGAAAAAATTTTATCGACTATAAATCGTCCGATTCGTGTGCAAATAATTATATAGACTATACATCGTCTATTTTTCATGCAAAAAATTAAATGGACTGGCTATATATACAAAATTTAATGGACTATACATCGTCCATTTTTAAATTTAAAAAAAAATTAAATTGACTATAATTCGTCCATTTCGTATCTAAAAAATTAAATGGACTATATACGTCGTCTTCTTTTCGTGCAAAGAATTTAATAAACTATACATCATCCATTTTTCGTGCAAAAAAATTTTTTATGAAAAAAATATTATGGACTATATATACATCGTCTTTTTTTCAATTTTTTATGAAAAAATTTTGTCGACTATAAATCGTCCGATTCGTGTGCAAATATTTACATAGACTATACATCGTCTATTTTAGATGCAAAAAATTAAATAGACTGACTATATATACAAAATTTAATGGACTATACATCGTCCATTTTTAAATAAAAAAAAAATTAAATTGACTATAATTCGTCCATTTCGTATCTAAAAAATTAAATGGACTATATACGTCGTCTTCTTTTCGTGCAAAGAATTTAATAAACTATACATCATCCATTTTTCATGCAAAAAATTTTTTTATGAAAAAAAATATAATGGACTATACATCGTCTTTTTTTCAATTTTTTATGAAAAAATTTTATCGACTATAAATCGTCCGATTCATGTGCAAATAATTATATAGACTATACATCGTCTATTTTTCATGCAAAAAATTAAATGGACTGGCTATATATACAAAATTTAATGGACTATACATCGTCCATTTTTAAATTTAAAAAAAAATTAAATTGACTATAATTCGTCCATTTCGTATCTAAAAAATTAAATGGACTATATACGTCGTCTTCTTTTCGTGCAAAGAATTTAATAAACTATACATCACCCATTTTTCATGCAAAAAATTTTTTTATGAAAAAAATATAATGGACTATACATCGTCTTTTTTTCAATTTTTTATGAAAAAATTTTATCGACTATAAATCGTCCGATTCGTGTGCAAATAATTATATAGACTATACATCGTCTATTTTTCATGCAAAAAATTAAATGGACTGGCTATATATACAAAATTTAATGGACTATACATCGTCCATTTTTAAATTTAAAAAAAAATTAAATTGACTATAATTCGTCCATTTCGTATCTAAAAAATTAAATGGACTATATACGTCGTCTTCTTTTCGTGCAAAGAATTTAATAAACTATACATCATCCATTTTTCATGCAAAAAAATTTTTTATGAAAAAAATATAATGGACTATACATCGTCTTTTTTTCAATTTTTTATGAAAAAATTTTATCGACTATAAATCGTCCGATTCGTGTGCAAATAATTATATAGACTATACATCGTCTATTTTTCATGCAAAAAATTAAATGGACTGGCTATATATACAAAATTTAATGGACTATACATCGTCCATTTTTAAATTTAAAAAAAAATTAAATTGACTATAATTCGTCCATTTCGTATCTAAAAAATTAAATGGACTATATACGTCATCTTCTTTTCGTGCAAAGAATTTAATAAACTATACATCATCCATTTTTCGTGCAAAAAAATTTTTTATGAAAAAAATATTATGGACTATATATACATCGTCTTTTTTTCAATTTTTTATGAAAAAATTTTGTCGACTATAAATCGTCCGATTCGTGTGCAAATAATTATATAGACTATACATCGTCTATTTTAGATGCAAAAAATTAAATAGACTGACTATATATACAAAATTTAATGGACTATACATCGTCCATTTTTAAATAAAAAAAAAAATTAAATTGACTATAATTCGTCCATTTCGTATCTAAAAAATTAAATGGACTATATACGTCGTCTTCTTTTCGTGCAAAGAATTTAATAAACTATACATCATCCATTTTTCATGCAAAAAATTTTTTTATGAAAAAAATATAATGGACTATACATCGTCTTTTTTTCAATTTTTTATGAAAAAATTTTGTCGACTATAAATCGTCCGATTCGTGTGCAAATATTTACATAGACTATACATCGTCTATTTTAGATGCAAAAAATTAAATAGACTGACTATATATACAAAATTTAATGGACTATACATCGTCCATTTTTAAATAAAAAAAAAAATTAAATTGACTATAATTCGTCCATTTCGTATCTAAAAAATTAAATGGACTATATACGTCGTCTTCTTTTCGTGCAAAGAATTTAATAAACTATACATCATCCATTTTTCATGCAAAAAATTTTTTTATGAAAAAAAATATAATGGACTATACATCGTCTTTTTTTCAATTTTTTATGAAAAAATTTTATCGACTATAAATCGTCCGATTCGTGTGCAAATAATTATATAGACTATACATCGTCTATTTTTCATGCAAAAAATTAAATGGACTGGCTATATATACAAAATTTAATGGACTATACATCGTCCATTTTTAAATTTAAAAAAAAATTAAATTGACTATAATTCGTCCATTTCGTATCTAAAAAATTAAATGGACTATATACGTCGTCTTCTTTTCGTGCAAAGAATTTAATAAACTATACATCATCCATTTTTCATGCAAAAAATTTTTTTATGAAAAAAATATAATGGACTATACATCGTCTTTTTTTCAATTTTTTATGAAAAAATTTTATCGACTATAAATCGTCCGATTCGTGTGCAAATAATTATATAGACTATACATCGTCTATTTTTCATGCAAAAAATTAAATGGACTGGCTATATATACAAAATTTAATGGACTATACATCGTCCATTTTTAAATTTAAAAAAAAATTAAATTGACTATAATTCGTCCATTTCGTATCTAAAAAATTAAATGGACTATATACGTCGTCTTCTTTTCGTGCAAAGAATTTAATAAACTATACATCATCCATTTTTCGTGCAAAAAAATTTTTTATGAAAAAAATATTATGGACTATACATCGTCTTTTTTTCAATTTTTTATGAAAAAATTTTGTCGACTATAAATCGTCCGATTCGTGTGCAAATAATTATATAGACTATACATCGTCTATTTTAGATGCAAAAAATTAAATAGACTGACTATATATACAAAATTTAATGGACTATACATCGTCCATTTTTAAATTAAAAAAAAAATTAAATTGACTATAATTCGTCCATTTCGTATCTAAAAAATTAAATGGACTATATACGTCGTCTTCTTTTCGTGCAAAGAATTTAATAAACTATACATCATCCATTTTTCGTGCAAAAAAATTTTTTATGAAAAAAATATTATGGACTATACATCGTCTTTTTTTCAATTTTTTATGAAAAAATTTTGTCGACTATAAATCGTCCGATTCGTGTGCAAATAATTATATAGACTATACATCGTCTATTTTTCATACAAAAAATTAAATGGACTGGCTATATATACAAAATTTAATGGACTATACATCGTCCATTTTTAAATTTAAAAAAAAATTAAATTGACTATAATTCGTCCATTTCGTATCTAAAAAATTAAATGGACTATATACGTCGTCTTCTTTTCGTGCAAAGAATTTAATAAACTATACATCATCCATTTTTCATGCAAAAAATTTTTTTATGAAAAAAATATAATGGACTATATATACATCGTCTTTTTTTAAATTTTTTATGAAAAAATTTTATCGACTATAAATCGTCCGATTCGTGTGCAAATAATTATATAGACTATACATCGTCTATTTTTCATGCAAAAAATTAAATGGACTGGCTATATATACAAAATTTAATGGACTATACATCGTCCATTTTTAAATTAAAAAAAAAATTAAATTGACTATAATTCGTCCATTTCGTATCTAAAAAATTAAATGGACTATATACGTCGTCTTCTTTTCGTGCAAAGAATTTAATAAACTATACATCATCCATTTTTCATGCAAAAAAAAAATTTATGAAAAAAATATAATGGACTGACTATACATCGTCTTTTTTTCAATTTTTTATGAAAAAATTTTATCGACTATAAATCGTCCGATTCGTGTGCAAATAATTATATAGACTATACATCGTCTATTTTTCATGCAAAAAATTAAATGGACTGGCTATATATACAAAATTTAATGGACTATACATCGTCCATTTTTAAATTTAAAAAAAAAATTAAATTGACTATAATTCGTCCATTTTGTATCTAAAAAATTAAATGGACTATATACGTCGTCTTCTTTTCGTGCAAAGAATTTAATAAACTATACATCATCCATTTTTCATGCAAAAAATTTTTTTATGAAAAAAATATAATGGACTATACATCGTCTTTTTTTTCAATTTTTTATGAAAAAATTTTATCGACTATAAATCGTCCGATTCGTGTGCAAATAATTATATAGACTATACATCGTCTATTTTTCATGCAAAAAATTAAATGGACTGGCTATATATACAAAATTTAATGGACTATACATCGTCCATTTTTAAATTTAAAAAAAAATTAAATTGACTATAATTCGTCCATTTCGTATCTAAAAAATTAAATGGACTATATACGTCGTCTTCTTTTCGTGCAAAGAATTTAATAAACTATACATCATCCATTTTTCGTGCAAAAAAATTTTTTATGAAAAAAATATTATGGACTATTATACATCGTCTTTTTTTCAATTTTTTATGAAAAAATTTTGTCGACTATAAATCGTCCGATTCGTGTGCAAATAATTATATAGACTATACATCGTCTATTTTAGATGCAAAAAATTAAATAGACTGACTATATATACAAAATTTAATGGACTATACATCGTCCATTTTTAAATTAAAAAAAAAAAATTTAATTGACTATAATTCGTCCATTTCGTATCTAAAAAATTAAATGGACTATATACGTCGTCTTCTTTTCGTGCAAAGAATTTAATAAACTATACATCATCCATTTTTCGTGCAAAAAAATTTTTTATGAAAAAAATATTATGGACTATACATCGTCTTTTTTTCAATTTTTTATGAAAAAATTTTGTCGACTATAAATCGTCCGATTCGTGTGCAAATAATTATATAGACTATACATCGTCTATTTTAGATGCAAAAAATTAAATAGACTGACTATATATACAAAATTTAATGGACTATACATCGTCCATTTTTAAATAAAAAAAAAAATTAAATTGACTATAATTCGTCCATTTCGTATCTAAAAAATTAAATGGACTATATACGTCGTCTTCTTTTCGTGCAAAGAATTTAATAAACTATACATCATCCATTTTTCATGCAAAAAATTTTTTTATGAAAAAAATATAATGGACTGACTATACATCGTCTTTTTTTCAATTTTTTATGAAAAAATTTTATCGACTATAAATCGTCCGATTCGTGTGCAAATAATTATATAGACTATACATCGTCTATTTTTCATGCAAAAAATTAAATGGACTGGCTATATATACAAAATTTAATGGACTATACATCGTCCATTTTTAAATTTAAAAAAAAAATTAAATTGACTATAATTCGTCCATTTCGTATCTAAAAAATTAAATGGACTATATACGTCGTCTTCTTTTCGTGCAAAGAATTTAATAAACTATACATCATCCATTTTTCATGCAAAAAATTTTTTTATGAAAAAAATATAATGGACTATACATCGTCTTTTTTTCAATTTTTTATGAAAAAATTTTATCGACTATAAATCGTCCGATTCGTGTGCAAATAATTATATAGACTATACATCGTCTATTTTTCATGCAAAAAATTAAATGGACTGGCTATATATACAAAATTTAATGGACTATACATCGTCCATTTTTAAATTTAAAAAAAAATTAAATTGACTATAATTCGTCCATTTCGTATCTAAAAAATTAAATGGACTATATACGTCGTCTTCTTTTCGTGCAAAGAATTTAATAAACTATACATCATCCATTTTTCGTGGAAAAAAATTTTTTATGAAAAAAATATTATGGACTATTATACATCGTCTTTTTTTCAATTTTTTATGAAAAAATTTTGTCGACTATAAATCGTCCGATTCGTGTGCAAATAATTATATAGACTATACATCGTCTATTTTAGATGCAAAAAATTAAATAGACTGACTATATATACAAAATTTAATGGACTATACATCGTCCATTTTTAAATAAAAAAAAAAATTAAATTGACTATAATTCGTCCATTTCGTATCTAAAAAATTAAATGGACTATATACGTCGTCTTCTTTTCGTGCAAAGAATTTAATAAACTATACATCATCCATTTTTCATGCAAAAAATTTTTTTATGAAAAAAATATAATGGACTATACATCGTCTTTTTTTCAATTTTTTATGAAAAAATTTTATCGACTATAAATCGTCCGATTCGTGTGCAAATAATTATATAGACTATACATCGTCTATTTTTCATGCAAAAAATTAAATGGACTGGCTATATATACAAAATTTAATGGACTATACATCGTCCATTTTTAAATTAAAAAAAAAAAAATTTAATTGACTATAATTCGTCCATTTCGTATCTAAAAAATTAAATGGACTATATACGTCGTCTTCTTTTCGTGCAAAGAATTTAATAAACTATACATCATCCATTTTTCATGCAAAAAATTTTTTTATGAAAAAAATATAATGGACTATACATCGTCCTTTTTTCAATTTTTTATGAAACATTTTTCGTGCAAAAAAATTTTTTATGAAAAAAATATTATGGACTATACATCGTCTTTTTTTCAATTTTTTATGAAAAAATTTTGTCGACTATAAATCGTCCGATTCGTGTGCAAATAATTATATAGACTATACATCGTCTATTTTAGATGCAAAAAATTAAATGGACTGACTATATATACAAAATTTAATGGACTATACATCGTCCATTTTTAAATTAAAAAAAAAATTAAATTGACTATAATTCGTCTATTTCGTATCTAAAAAATTAAATGGACTATATACGTCGTCTTCTTTTCGTGCAAAGAATTTAATAAACTATACATCATCCACTTTTCATGCAAAAAATTTTTTTATGAAAAAAATATAATGGACTATATATACATCGTCTTTTTTTCAATTTTTTATGAAAAAATTTTATCGACTATAAATCGTCCGATTCATGTGCAAATAATTAAATAGACTATATATCGTCTATTTTAGATGCAAACAATTAAATGGACTGACTATATATACAAAATTTAATGGACTATACATCGTCCATTTTTAAATAAAAAAAAAAATTAAATTGACTATAATTCGTCCATTTCGTATCTAAAAAATTAAATGGACTATATACATCGTCTTCTTTTCGTGCAAAGAATTTAATAAACTATACATCATCCATTTTTCGTGCAAAAAATTTTTTTTCAATTTTTTATGAAAAAATTTTGTCGACTATAAATCGTCCGATTCGTGTGCAAATAATTATATAGACTATACATCGTCTATTGTAGATGCAAAAAATTAAATAGACTGACTATATATACAAAATTTAATGGACTATACATCGTCCATTTTTAAATAAAAAAAAAAAAATTAAATTGACTATAATTCGTCCATTTCGTATCTAAAAAATTAAATGGACTATATACGTCGTCTTCTTTTCGTGCAAAGAATTTAATAAACTATACATCATCCATTTTTCGTGCAAAAAAATTTTTTATGAAAAAAATATTATGGACTATAAAAATTTTGTCGACTATAAATCGTCCGATTCGTGTGCAAATAATTATATAGACTATACATCGTCTATTTTAGATGCAAAAAATTAAATAGACTGACTATATATACAAAATTTAATGGACTATAACATCGTCCATTTTTAAATAAAAAAAAAAATTAAATTGACTATAATTCGTCCATTTCGTATCTAAAAAATTAAATGGACTATATACGTCGTCTTCTTTTCGTGCAAAGAATTTAATAAACTATACATCATCCATTTTTCATGCAAAAAATTTTTTTATGAAAAAAATATAATGGACTATACATCGTCTTTTTTTCAATTTTTTATGAAAAAATTTTATCGACTATAAATCGTCCGATTCGTGTGCAAATAATTATATAGACTATACATCGTCTATTTTTCATGCAAAAAATTAAATGGACTGGCTATATATACAAAATTTAATGGACTATACATCGTCCATTTTTAAATTTAAAAAAAAATTAAATTGACTATAATTCGTCCATTTCGTATCTAAAAAATTAAATGGACTATATACGTCGTCTTCTTTTCGTGCAAAGAATTTAATAAACTATACATCATCCATTTTTCGTGCAAAAAAATTTTTTATGAAAAAAATATTATAGACTATACATCGTCTTTTTTTAAATTTTTTATGAAAAAATTTTGTCGACTATAAATCATCCGATTCGTGTGCAAATAATTATATAGAATATACATCGTCTATTTTAGATGCAAAAAATTAAATAGACTGACTATATATACAAAATTTAATGGACTATACATCGTCCATTTTTAAATAAAAAAAAAATTAAATTGACTATAATTCGTCCATTTCGTATCTAAAAAATAAAATGGACTATATACGTCGTCTTCTTTTCGTGCAAAGAATTTAATAAACTATACATCATCCATTTTTCATGCAAAAAATTTTTTTATGAAAAAAATATAATGGACTATACATCGTCTTTTTTTAAATTTTTTATGAAAAAATTTTATCGACTATAAATCGTCCGATTCGTGTGCAAATAATTATATAGACTATACATCGTCTATTTTTCATGCAAAAAATTAAATGGACTGGCTATATATACAAAATTTAATGGACTATACATCGTCCATTTTTAAATTTAAAAAAAAAATTAAATTGACTATAATTCGTCCATTTCGTATCTAAAAAATTAAATGGACTATATACGTCGTCTTCATTTCGTGCAAAGAATTTAATAAACTATACATCATCCATTTTTCGTGCAAAAAAATTTTTTATGAAAAAAATATTATGGACTATACATCGTCTTTTTTCAATTTTTTATGAAAAAATTTTGTCGACTATAAATCGTCCGATTCGTGTGCAAATAATTATATAGACTATACATCGTCTATTTTAGATGCAAAAAATTAAATAGACTGACTATATATACAAAATTTAATGGACTATAACATCGTCCATTTTTAAATAAAAAAAAAATTAAATTGACTATAATTCGTCCATTTCGTATCTAAAAAATTAAATGGACTATATACGTCGTCTTCTTTTCGTGCAAAGAATTTAATAAACTATACATCATCCATTTTTCATGCAAAAAATTTTTTTATGAAAAATATATAATGGACTATACATCGTCTTTTTTTCAATTTTTTATGAAAAAATTTTATCGACTATAAATCGTCCGATTCGTGTGCAAATAATTATATAGACTATACATCGTCTATTTTTCATGCAAAAAATTAAATGGACTGGCTATATATACAAAATTTAATGGACTATACATCGTCCATTTTTAAATTTAAAAAAAAATTAAATTGACTATAATTCGTCCATTTCGTATCTAAAAAATTAAATGGACTACATACGTCGTCTTCTTTTCGTGCAAAGAATTTAATAAACTATACATCATCCATTTTTCATGCAAAAAAATTTTTTATGTAAAAAATATAATGGGCTATACATCGTCTTTTTTTCAATTTTTTATGAAAAAATTTTATCGACTATAAATCGTCCGATTCATGTGCAAAAAATTATATAGACTATACATCGTCTATTTAAGATGCAAAAAATTAAATGGACTTACTATATATACAAAATTTAATGGACTATACATCGTCCATTTTTAAATTTAAAAAAAAAATTAAATTGACTATAATTCGTCCATTTCGTATCTAAAAAATTAAATGGACTATATACGTCGTCTTCTTTTCGTGCAAAGAATTTAATAAACTATACATCATCCATTTTTCATGCAAAAAATTTTTTTATGAAAAAAAATATAATGGACTATACATCGTCTTTTTTTCAATTTTTTATGAAAAAATTTTATCGACTATAAATCGTCCGATTCGTGTGCAAATAATTATATAGACTATACATCGTCTATTTTTCATGCAAAAAATTAAATGGACTGGCTATATATACAAAATTTAATGGACTATACATCGTCCATTTTTAAATTTAAAAAAAAATTAAATTGACTATAATTCGTCCATTTCGTATCTAAAAAATTAAATGGACTATATACGTCGTCTTCTTTTCGTGCAAAGAATTTAATAAACTATACATCATCCATTTTTCATGCAAAAAATTTTTTTATGAAAAAAATATAATGGACTATACATCGTCTTTTTTTCAATTTTTTATGAAAAAATTTTGTCGACTATAAATCGTCCGATTCGTGTGCAAATAATTATATAGACTATACATCGTCTATTTTAGATGCAAAAAATTAAATAGACTGACTATATATACAAAATTTAATGGACTATACATCGTCCATTTTTATATAAAAAAAAATTAAATTGACTATAATTCGTCCATTTCGTATCTAAAAAATTAAATGGACTATATACGTCGTCTTCTTTTCGTGCAAAGAATTTAATAAACTATACATCATCCATTTTTCATGCAAAAAATTTTTTTATGAAAAAAATATAATGGACTATACATCGTCTTTTTTTCAATTTTTTATGAAAAAATTTTATCGACTATAAATCGTCCGATTCGTGTGCAAATAATTATATAGACTATACATCGTCTATTTTTCATGCAAAAAATTAAATGGACTGGCTATATATACAAAATTTAATGGACTATACATCGTCCATTTTTAAATTTAAAAAAAAATTAAATTGACTATAATTCGTCCATTTCGTATCTAAAAAATTAAATGGACTATATACGTCGTCTTCTTTTCGTGCAAAGAATTTAATAAACTATACATCATCCATTTTTCATGCAAAAAATTTTTTTATGAAAAAAATATAATGGACTATACATCGTCTTTTTTTCAATTTTTTATGAAAAAATTTTATCGACTATAAATCGTCCGATTCGTGTGCAAATAATTATATAGACTATACATCGTCTATTTTTCATGCAAAAAATTAAATGGACTGGCTATATATACAAAATTTAATGGACTATACATCGTCCATTTTTAAATTTAAAAAAAAATTAAATTTACTATAATTCGTCCATTTCGTATCTAAAAAATTAAATGGACTATATACGTCGTCTTCTTTTCGTGCAAAGAATTTAATAAACTATACATCATCCATTTTTCGTGCAAAAAAATTTTTTATGAAAAAAATATTATGGACTATATATACATCGTCTTTTTTTAAATTTTTTATGAAAAAATTTTGTCGACTATAAATCGTCCGATTCGTGTGCAAATAATTATATAGACTATACATCGTCTATTTTAGATGCAAAAAATTAAATAGACTGACTATATATACAAAATTTAATGGACTATACATCGTCCATTTTTAAATAAAAAAAAAAAATTAAATTGACTATAATTCGTCCATTTCGTATCTAAAAAATTAAATGGACTATATACGTCGTCTTCTTTTCGTGCAAAGAATTTAATAAACTATACATCATCCATTTTTCATGCAAAAAATTTTTTTATGAAAAAAATATAATGGACTATACATCGTCTTTTTTTCAATTTTTTATGAAAAAATTTTGTCGACTATAAATCGTCCGATTCGTGTGCAAATATTTACATAGACTATACATCGTCTATTTTAGATGCAAAAAATTAAATAGACTGACTATATATACAAAATTTAATGGACTATACATCGTCCATTTTTAAATAAAAAAAAAAATTAAATTGACTATAATTCGTCCATTTCGTATCTAAAAAATTAAATGGACTATATACGTCGTCTTCTTTTCGTGCAAAGAATTTAATAAACTATACATCATCCATTTTTCATGCAAAAAATTTTTTTATGAAAAAAAATATAATGGACTATACGTCTTTTTTTAAATTTTTTATGAAAAAATTTTATCGACTATAAATCGTCCGATTCGTGTGCAAATAATTATATAGACTATACATCGTCTATTTTTCATGCAAAAAATTAAATGGACTGGCTATATATACAAAATTTAATGGACTATACATCGTCCATTTTTAAATTTAAAAAAAAATTAAATTGACTATAATTCGTCCATTTCGTATCTAAAAAATTAAATGGACTATATACGTCGTCTTCTTTTCGTGCAAAGAATTTAATAAACTATACATCATCCATTTTTCATGCAAAAAATTTTTTTATGAAAAAAATATAATGGACTATACATCGTCTTTTTTTCAATTTTTTATGAAAAAATTTTATCGACTATAAATCGTCCGATTCGTGTGCAAATAATTATATAGACTATACATCGTCTATTTTTCATGCAAAAAATTAAATGGACTGGCTATATATACAAAATTTAATGGACTATACATCGTCCATTTTTAAATTTAAAAAAAAATTAAATTTACTATAATTCGTCCATTTCGTATCTAAAAAATTAAATGGACTATATACGTCGTCTTCTTTTCGTGCAAAGAATTTAATAAACTATACATCATCCATTTTTCGTGCAAAAAAATTTTTTATGAAAAAAATATTATGGACTATATATACATCGTCTTTTTTTCAATTTTTTATGAAAAAATTTTGTCGACTATAAATCGTCCGATTCGTGTGCAAATAATTATATAGACTATACATCGTCTATTTTAGATGCAAAAAATTAAATAGACTGACTATATATACAAAATTTAATGGACTATACATCGTCCATTTTTAAATAAAAAAAAAAAATTAAATTGACTATAATTCGTCCATTTCGTATCTAAAAAATTAAATGGACTATATACGTCGTCTTCTTTTCGTGCAAAGAATTTAATAAACTATACATCATCCATTTTTCATGCAAAAAATTTTTTTATGAAAAAAATATAATGGACTATACATCGTCTTTTTTTCAATTTTTTATGAAAAAATTTTGTCGACTATAAATCGTCCGATTCGTGTGCAAATATTTACATAGACTATACATCGTCTATTTTAGATGCAAAAAATTAAATAGACTGACTATATATACAAAATTTAATGGACTATACATCGTCCATTTTTAAATAAAAAAAAAAATTAAATTGACTATAATTCGTCCATTTCGTATCTAAAAAATTAAATGGACTATATACGTCGTCTTCTTTTCGTGCAAAGAATTTAATAAACTATACATCATCCATTTTTCATGCAAAAAATTTTTTTATGAAAAAAAATATAATGGACTATACATCGTCTTTTTTTCAATTTTTTATGAAAAAATTTTATCGACTATAAATCGTCCGATTCGTGTGCAAATAATTATATAGACTATACATCGTCTATTTTTCATGCAAAAAATTAAATGGACTGGCTATATATACAAAATTTAATGGACTATACATCGTCCATTTTTAAATTTAAAAAAAAATTAAATTGACTATAATTCGTCCATTTCGTATCTAAAAAATTAAATGGACTATATACGTCGTCTTCTTTTCGTGCAAAGAATTTAATAAACTATACATCATCCATTTTTCATGCAAAAAATTTTTTTATGAAAAAAATATAATGGACTATACATCGTCTTTTTTTCAATTTTTTATGAAAAAATTTTATCGACTATAAATCGTCCGATTCGTGTGCAAATAATTATATAGACTATACATCGTCTATTTTTCATGCAAAAAATTAAATGGACTGGCTATATATACAAAATTTAATGGACTATACATCGTCCATTTTTAAATTTAAAAAAAAATTAAATTGACTATAATTCGTCCATTTCGTATCTAAAAAATTAAATGGACTATATACGTCGTCTTCTTTTCGTGCAAAGAATTTAATAAACTATACATCATCCATTTTTCATGCAAAAAATTTTTTTATGAAAAAAATATAATGGACTATACATCGTCTTTTTTTCAATTTTTTATGAAAAAATTTTATCGACTATAAATCGTCCGATTCGTGTGCAAATAATTATATAGACTATACATCGTCTATTTTTCATGCAAAAAATTAAATGGACTGGCTATATATACAAAATTTAATGGACTATACATCGTCCATTTTTAAATTTAAAAAAAAATTAAATTGACTATAATTCGTCCATTTCGTATCTAAAAAATTAAATGGACTATATACGTCGTCTTCTTTTCGTGCAAAGAATTTAATAAACTATACATCATCCATTTTTCATGCAAAAATTTTTTATGAAAAAAATATTATGGACTATTATACATCGTCTTTTTTTCAATTTTTTATGAAAAAATTTTGTCGACTATAAATCGTCCGATTCGTGTGCAAATAATTATATAGACTATACATCGTCTATTTTAGATGCAAAAAATTAAATAGACTGACTATATATACAAAATTTAATGGACTATACATCGTCCATTTTTAAATTAAAAAAAAAATTAAATTGACTATAATTCGTCCATTTCGTATCTAAAAAATTAAATGGACTATATACGTCGTCTTCTTTTCGTGCAAAGAATTTAATAAACTATACATCATCCATTTTTCGTGCAAAAAAATTTTTTATGAAAAAAATATTATGGACTATACATCGTCTTTTTTTCAATTTTTTATGAAAAAATTTTGTCGACTATAAATCGTCCGATTCGTGTGCAAATAATTATATAGACTATACATCGTCTATTTTTCATGCAAAAAATTAAATGGACTGGCTATATATACAAAATTTAATGGACTATACATCGTCCATTTTTAAATTTAAAAAAAAATTAAATTGACTATAATTCGTCCATTTCGTATCTAAAAAATTAAATGGACTATATACGTCGTCTTCTTTTCGTGCAAAGAATTTAATAAACTATACATCATCCATTTTTCATGCAAAAAATTTTTTTATGAAAAAAATATAATGGACTATACATCGTCTTTTTTTCAATTTTTTATGAAAAAATTTTGTCGACTATAAATCGTCCGATTCGTGTGCAAATAATTATATAGACTATACATCGTCTATTTTAGATGCAAAAAATTAAATAGACTGACTATATTTTTCAAAATTTAATGGACTATACATCGTCCATTTTTAAATTAAAAAAAAAAATTAAATTGACTATAATTCGTCCATTTCGTATCTAAAAAATTAAATGGACTATATACG
Organism: Tachina lurida; assembly: GCA_944452675.1. Classification (NCBI taxonomy): domain Eukaryota; kingdom Metazoa; phylum Arthropoda; class Insecta; order Diptera; family Tachinidae; genus Tachina; species Tachina lurida. The sequence goes on along the minus strand of OX101756.1, from coordinate 29,975,573 downwards.
TCGTCTTCTTTTCGTGCAAAGAATTTAATAAACTATACATCATCCATTTTTCATGCAAAAAATTTTTTTATGAAAAAAATATAATGGACTATATATACATCGTCTTTTTTTAAATTTTTTATGAAAAAATTTTATCGACTATAAATCGTCCGATTCGTGTGCAAATAATTATATAGACTATACATCGTCTATTTTTCATGCAAAAAATTAAATGGACTGGCTATATATACAAAATTTAATGGACTATACATCGTCCATTTTTAAATTTAAAAAAAAATTAAATTGACTATAATTCGTCCATTATGTATCTAAAAAATTAAATGGACTATATACGTCGTCTTCTTTTCGTGCAAAGAATTTAATAAACTATACATCATCCATTTTTCGTGCAAAAAAATTTTTTATGAAAAAAATATTATGGACTATACATCGTCTTTTTTTCAATTTTTTATGAAAAAATTTTGTCGACTATAAATCGTCCGATTCGTGTGCAAATAATTATATAGACTATACATCGTCTATTTTAGATGCAAAAAATTAAATAGACTGACTATATATACAAAATTTAATGGACTATACATCGTCCATTTTTAAATAAAAAAAAAATTAAATTGACTATAATTCGTCCATTTCGTATCTAAAAAATTAAATGGACTATATACGTCGTCTTCTTTTCGTGCAAAGAATTTAATAAACTATACATCATCCATTTTTCATGCAAAAAATTTTTTTATGAAAAAAATATAATGGACTGACTATACATCGTCTTTTTTTCAATTTTTTATGAAAAAATTTTATCGACTATAAATCGTCCGATTCGTGTGCAAATAATTATATAGACTATACATCGTCTATTTTTCATGCAAAAAATTAAATGGACTGGCTATATATACAAAATTTAATGGACTATACATCGTCCATTTTTAAATTTAAAAAAAAATTAAATTGACTATAATTCGTCCATTTCGTATCTAAAAAATTAAATGGACTATATACGTCGTCTTCTTTTCGTGCAAAGAATTTAATAAACTATACATCATCCATTTTTCATGCAAAAAATTTTTTTATGAAAAAAATATAATGGACTATACATCGTCTTTTTTTCAATTTTTTATGAAAAAATTTTATCGACTATAAATCGTCCGATTCGTGTGCAAATAATTATATAGACTATACATCGTCTATTTTTCATGCAAAAAATTAAATGGACTGGCTATATATACAAAATTTAATGGACTATACATCGTCCATTTTTAAATTTAAAAAAAAATTAAATTGACTATAATTCGTCCATTTCGTATCTAAAAAATTAAATGGACTATATACGTCGTCTTCTTTTCGTGCAAAGAATTTAATAAACTATACATCATCCATTTTTCATGCAAAAATTTTTTATGAAAAAAATATTATGGACTATTATACATCGTCTTTTTTTCAATTTTTTATGAAAAAATTTTGTCGACTATAAATCGTCCGATTCGTGTGCAAATAATTATATAGACTATACATCGTCTATTTTAGATGCAAAAAATTAAATAGACTGACTATATATACAAAATTTAATGGACTATACATCGTCCATTTTTAAATTAAAAAAAAATTAAATTGACTATAATTCGTCCATTTCGTATCTAAAAAATTAAATGGACTATATACGTCGTCTTCTTTTCGTGCAAAGAATTTAATAAACTATACATCATCCATTTTTCATGCAAAAAATTTTTTTATGAAAAAAATATAATGGACTATACATCGTCTTTTTTTCAATTTTTTATGAAAAAATTTTATCGACTATAAATCGTCCGATTCGTGTGCAAATAATTATATAGACTATACATCGTCTATTTTTCATGCAAAAAATTAAATGGACTGGCTATATATACAAAATTTAATGGACTATACATCGTCCATTTTTAAATTAAAAAAAAAATTAAATTGACTATAATTCGTCCATTTCGTATCTAAAAAATTAAATGGACTATATACGTCGTCTTCTTTTCGTGCAAAGAATTTAATAAACTATACATCATCCATTTTTCGTGCAAAAAAATTTTTTATGAAAAAAATATTATGGACTATACATCGTCTTTTTTTCAATTTTTTATGAAAAAATTTTGTCGACTATAAATCGTCCGATTCGTGTGCAAATAATTATATAGACTATACATCGTCTATTTTTCATGCAAAAAATTAAATGGACTGGCTATATATACAAAATTTAATGGACTATACATCGTCCATTTTTAAATTTAAAAAAAAATTAAATTGACTATAATTCGTCCATTTCGTATCTAAAAAATTAAATGGACTATATACGTCGTCTTCTTTTCGTGCAAAGAATTTAATAAACTATACATCATCCATTTTTCATGCAAAAAATTTTTTTATGAAAAAAATATAATGGACTATACATCGTCTTTTTTTCAATTTTTTATGAAAAAATTTTGTCGACTATAAATCGTCCGATTCGTGTGCAAATAATTATATAGACTATACATCGTCTATTTTAGATGCAAAAAATTAAATAGACTGACTATATTTTTCAAAATTTAATGGACTATACATCGTCCATTTTTAAATTAAAAAAAAAAATTAAATTGACTATAATTCGTCCATTTCGTATCTAAAAAATTAAATGGACTATATACGTCGTCTTCTTTTCGTGCAAAGAATTTAATAAACTATACATCATCCATTTTTCATGCAAAAAATTTTTTTATGAAAAAAATATAATGGACTGACTATACATCGTCTTTTTTTCAATTTTTTATGAAAAAATTTTATCGACTATAAATCGTCCGATTCGTGTGCAAATAATTATATAGACTATACATCGTCTATTTTTCATGCAAAAAATTAAATGGACTGGCTATATATACAAAATTTAATGGACTATACATCGTCCATTTTTAAATTTAAAAAAAAATTAAATTGACTATAATTCGTCCATTTCGTATCTAAAAAATTAAATGGACTATATACGTCGTCTTCTTTTCGTGCAAAGAATTTAATAAACTATACATCATCCATTTTTCATGCAAAAAATTTTTTTATGAAAAAAATATAATGGACTATACATCGTCTTTTTTTCAATTTTTTATGAAAAAATTTTATCGACTATAAATCGTCCGATTCGTGTGCAAATAATTATATAGACTATACATCGTCTATTTTTCATGCAAAAAATTAAATGGACTGGCTATATATACAAAATTTAATGGACTATACATCGTCCATTTTTAAATTTAAAAAAAAATTAAATTGACTATAATTCGTCCATTTCGTATCTAAAAAATTAAATGGACTATATACGTCGTCTTCTTTTCGTGCAAAGAATTTAATAAACTATACATCATCCATTTTTCGTGCAAAAAAATTTTTTATGAAAAAAATATTATGGACTATACATCGTCTTTTTTCAATTTTTTATGAAAAAATTTTGTCGACTATAAATCGTCCGATTCGTGTGCAAATAATTATATAGACTATACATCGTCTATTTTAGATGCAAAAAATTAAATAGACTGACTATATATACAAAATTTAATGGACTATACATCGTCCATTTTTAAATTAAAAAAAAAATTAAATTGACTATAATTCGTCCATTTCGTATCTAAAAAATTAAATGGACTATATACGTCGTCTTCTTTTCGTGCAAAGAATTTAATAAACTATACATCATCCATTTTTCGTGCAAAAAAATTTTTTATGAAAAAAATATTATGGACTATACATCGTCTTTTTTCAATTTTTTATGAAAAAATTTTGTCGACTATAAATCGTCCGATTCGTGTGCAAATAATTATATAGACTATACATCGTCTATTTTAGATGCAAAAAATTAAATAGACTGACTATATATACAAAATTTAATGGACTATACATCGTCCATTTTTAAATTTAAAAAAAAATTAAATTGACTATAATTCGTCCATTTCGTATCTAAAAAATTAAATGGACTATATACGTCGTCTTCTTTTCGTGCAAAGAATTTAATAAACTATACATCATCCATTTTTCGTGCAAAAAAATTTTTTATGAAAAAAATATTATGGACTATATATACATCGTCTTTTTTTCAATTTTTTATGAAAAAATTTTGTCGACTATAAATCGTCCGATTCGTGTGCAAATAATTATATAGACTATACATCGTCTATTTTTCATGCAAAAAATTAAATGGACTGGCTATATATACAAAATTTAATGGACTATACATCGTCCATTTTTAAATTTAAAAAAAAATTAAATTGACTATAATTCGTCCATTTCGTATCTAAAAAATTAAATGGACTATATACGTCGTCTTCTTTTCGTGCAAAGAATTTAATAAACTATACATCATCCATTTTTCGTGCAAAAAAATTTTTTATGAAAAAAATATTATGGACTATACATCGTCTTTTTTCAATTTTTTATGAAAAAATTTTGTCGACTATAAATCGTCCGATTCGTGTGCAAATAATTATATAGACTATACATCGTCTATTTTAGATGCAAAAAATTAAATAGACTGACTATATTTTTCAAAATTTAATAAATTCAAAATTTTTTAAATTAAAAAAAAAAATTAAATTGACTATAATTCGTCCATTTCGTATCTAAAAAATTAAATGGACTATATACGTCGTCTTCTTTTCGTGCAAAGAATTTAATAAACTATACATCATCCATTTTTCATGCAAAAAATTTTTTTATGAAAAAAATATAATGGACTATATATACATCGTCTTTTTTTCAATTTTTTATGAAAAAATTTTATCGACTATAAATCGTCCGATTCGTGTGCAAATAATTATATAGACTATACATCGTCTATTTTTCATGCAAAAAATTAAATGGACTGGCTATATATACAAAATTTAATGGACTATACATCGTCCATTTTTAAATTTAAAAAAAAATTAAATTGACTATAATTCGTCCATTTCGTATCTAAAAAATTAAATGGACTATATACGTCGTCTTCTTTTCGTGCAAAAAATTTAATAAACTATACATCATCCATTTTTCGTGCAAAAAAATTTTTTATGAAAAAAATATTATGGACTATACATCGTCTTTTTTTCAATTTTTTATGAAAAAATTTTGTCGACTATAAATCGTCCGATTCGTGTGCAAATAATTATATAGACTATACATCGTCTATTTTAGATGCAAAAAATTAAATAGACTGACTATATATACAAAATTTAATGGACTATACATCGTCCATTTTTAAATAAAAAAAAAATTAAATTGACTATAATTCGTCCATTTCGTATCTAAAAAATTAAATGGACTATATACGTCGTCTTCTTTTCGTGCAAAGAATTTAATAAACTATACATCATCCATTTTTCGTGCAAAAAAATTTTTTATGAAAAAAATATAATGGACTGACTATACATCGTCTTTTTTTCAATTTTTTATGAAAAAATTTTATCGACTATAAATCGTCCGATTCGTGTGCAAATAATTATATAGACTATACATCGTCTATTTTAGATGCAAAAAATTAAATGGACTGGCTATATATACAAAATTTAATGGACTATACATCGTCCATTTTTAAATTTAAAAAAAAATTAAATTGACTATAATTCGTCCATTTCGTATCTAAAAAATTAAATGGACTATATACGTCGTCTTCTTTTCGTGCAAAGAATTTAATAAACTATACATCATCCATTTTTCGTGCAAAAAAATTTTTTATGAAAAAAATATTATGGACTATTATACATCGTCTTTTTTTCAATTTTTTATGAAAAAATTTTGTCGACTATAAATCGTCCGATTCGTGTGCAAATAATTATATAGACTATACATCGTCTATTTTAGATGCAAAAAATTAAATAGACTGACTATATATACAAAATTTAATGGACTATACATCGTCCATTTTTAAATAAAAAAAAAAATTAAATTGACTATAATTCGTCCATTTCGTATCTAAAAAATTAAATGGACTATATACGTCGTCTTCTTTTCGTGCAAAGAATTTAATAAACTATACATCATCCATTTTTCATGCAAAAAATTTTTTTATGAAAAAAATATAATGGACTATACATCGTCTTTTTTTAAATTTTTTATGAAAAAATTTTATCGACTATAAATCGTCCGATTCGTGTGCAAATAAATATATAGACTATACATCGTCTATTTTTCATGCAAAAAATTAAATGGACTGGCTATATATACAAAATTTAATGGACTATACATCGTCCATTTTTAAATTTAAAAAAAAATTAAATTGACTATAATTCGTCCATTTCGTATCTAAAAAATTAAATGGACTATATACGTCGTCTTCTTTTCGTGCAAAGAATTTAATAAACTATACATCATCAATTTTTCATGCAAAAAATTTTTTTATGAAAAAAATATAATGGACTATACATCGTCTTTTTTTCAATTTTTTATGAAAAAAATTTGTCGACTATAAATCGTCCGATTCGTGTGCAAATAATTATATAGACTATACATCGTCTATTTTTCATGCAAAAAATTAAATGGACTGGCTATATATACAAAATTTAATGGACTATACATCGTCCATTTTTAAATTAAAAAAAAAAATTAAATTGACTATAATTCGTCCATTTCGTATCTAAAAAATTAAATGGACTATATACGTCGTCTTCTTTTCGTGCAAAGAATTTAATAAACTATACATCATCCATTTTTCATGCAAAAAATTTTTTTATGAAAAAAATATAATGGACTATACATCGTCTTTTTCCAATTTTTTATGAAAAAATTTTATCGACTATAAATCGTCCGATTCGTGTGCAAATAATTATATAGACTATACATCGTCTATTTTTCATGCAAAAAATTAAATGGACTGGCTATATATACAAAATTTAATGGACTATACATCGTCCATTTTTAAATTTAAAAAACAATTAAATTGACTATAATTCGTCCATTTCGTATCTAAAAAATTAAATGGACTATATACGTCGTCTTCTTTTCGTGCAAAGAATTTAATAAACTATACATCATCCATTTTTCGTGCAAAAAATTTTTTATGAAAAAAATATTATGGACTATACATCGTCTTTTTTTCAATTTTTTATGAAAAAAATTTGTCGACTATAAATCGTCCGATTCGTGTGCAAATAATTATATAGACTATACATCGTCTATTTTAGATGCAAAAAATTAAATAGACTGACTATATATACAAAATTTAATGGACTATACATCGTCCATTTTTAAATAAAAATAAAAAATTAAATTGACTATAATTCGTCCATTTCGTATCTAAAAAATTAAATGGACTATATACGTCGTCTTCTTTTCGTGCAAAGAATTTAATAAACTATACATCATCCATTTTTCATGCAAAAAATTTTTTTATGAAAAAATATAATGGACTATACATCGTCTTTTTTTCAATTTTTTATGAAAAAATTTTATCGACTATAAATCGTCCGATTCGTGTGCAAATAATTATATAGACTATACATCGTCTATTTTTCATGCAAAAAATTAAATGGACTGGCTATATATACAAAATTTAATGGACTATACATCGTCCATTTTTAAATTTAAAAAAAAATTAAATTGACTATAATTCGTCCATTTCGTATCTAAAAAATTAAATGGACTATATACGTCGTCTTCTTTTCGTGCAAAGAATTTAATAAACTATACATCATCCATTTTTCGTGCAAAAAAATTTTTTATGAAAAAAATATTATGGACTATAAAAATTTTGTCGACTATAAATCGTCCGATTCGTGTGCAAATAATTATATAGACTATACATCGTCTATTTTAGATGCAAAAAATTAAATAGACTGACTATATATACAAAATTTAATGGACTATACATCGTCCATTTTTAAATAAAAAAAAAAAATTAAATTGACTATAATTCGTCCATTTCGTATCTAAAAAATTAAATGGACTATATACGTCGTCTTCTTTTCGTGCAAAGAATTTAATAAACTATACATCATCCATTTTTCATGCAAAAAATTTTTTTATGAAAAAAATATAATGGACTATACATCGTCTTTTTTTCAATTTTTTATGAAAAAATTTTATCGACTATAAATCGTCCGATTCGTGTGCAAATAATTATATAGACTATACATCGTCTATTTTTCATGCAAAAAATTAAATGGACTGGCTATATATACAAAATTTAATGGACTATACATCGTCCATTTTTAAATTTAAAAAAAAAATTAAATTGACTATAATTCGTCCATTTCGTATCTAAAAAATTAAATGGACTATATACGTCGTCTTCTTTTCGTGCAAAGAATTTAATAAACTATACATCATCCATTTTTCATGCAAAAAATTTTTTTATGAATAAAATATAATGGACTATACATCGTCTTTTTTTCAATTTTTTATGAAAAAATTTTATCGACTATAAATCGTCCGATTCGTGTGCAAATAATTATATAGACTATACATCGTCTATTTTTCATGCAAAAAATTAAATGGACTGGCTATATATACAAAATTTAATGGACTATACATCGTCCATTTTTAAATAAAAAAAAAAATTAAATTGACTATAATTCGTCCATTTCGTATCTAAAAAATTAAATGGACTATATACATCGTCTTCTTTTCGTGCAAAGAATTTAATAAACTATACATCATCCATTTTTCGTGCAAAAAATTTTTTTTCAATTTTTTATGAAAAAATTTTGTCGACTATAAATCGTCCGATTCGTGTGCAAATAATTATATAGACTATACATCGTCTATTTTAGATGCAAAAAATTAAATAGACTGACTATATATACAAAATTTAATGGACTATACATCGTCCATTTTTAAATAAAAAAAAAAAATTAAATTGACTATAATTCGTCCATTTCGTATCTAAAAAATTAAATGGACTATATACGTCGTCTTCTTTTCGTGCAAAGAATTTAATAAACTATACATCATCCATTTTTCGTGCAAAAAAATTTTTTATGAAAAAAATATTATGGACTATAAAAATTTTGTCGACTATAAATCGTCCGATTCGTGTGCAAATAATTATATAGACTATACATCGTCTATTTTAGATGCAAAAAATTAAATAGACTGACTATATATACAAAATTTAATGGACTATACATCGTCCATTTTTAAATTTAAAAAAAAATTAAATTGACTATAATTCGTCCATTTCGTATCTAAAAAATTAAATGGACTATATACGTCGTCTTCTTTTCGTGCAAAGAATTTAATAAACTATACATCATCCATTTTTCATGCAAAAAATTTTTTTATGAAAAAAATATATATACATCGTCTTTTTTTCAATTTTTTATGAAAAAATTTTATCGACTATAAATCGTCCGATTCGTGTGCAAATAATTATATAGACTATACATCGTCTATTTTTCATGCAAAAAATTAAATGGACTGGCTATATATACAAAATTTAATGGACTATACATCGTCCATTTTTAAATTTAAAAAAAAATTAAATTGACTATAATTCGTCCATTTCGTATCTAAAAAATTAAATGGACTATATACGTCGTCTTCTTTTCGTGCAAAGAATTTAATAAACTATACATCATCCATTTTTCGTGCAAAAAAATTTTTTATGAAAAAAATATTATAGACTATACATCGTCTTTTTTTAAATTTTTTATGAAAAAATTTTGTCGACTATAAATCATCCGATTCGTGTGCAAATAATTATATAGAATATACATCGTCTATTTTAGATGCAAAAAATTAAATAGACTGGCTATATATACAAAATTTAATGGACTATACATCGTCCATTTTTAAATAAAAAAAAAATTAAATTGACTATAATTCGTCCATTTCGTATCTAAAAAATAAAATGGACTATATACGTCGTCTTCTTTTCGTGCAAAGAATTTAATAAACTATACATCATCCATTTTTCATGGAAAAAATTTTTTTATGAAAAAAATATAATAATGGACTCTTTTTTTCAATTTTTTATGAAAAAATTTTATCGACTATAAATCGTCCGATTCGTGTGCAAATAATTATATAGACTATACATCGTCTATTTTTCATGCAAAAAATTAAATGGACTGGCTATATATACAAAATTTAATGGACTATACATCGTCCATTTTTAAATTTAAAAAAAAATTAAATTGACTATAATTCGTCCATTTCGTATCTAAAAAATTAAATGGACTATATACGTCGTCTTCTTTTCGTGCAAAGAATTTAATAAACTATACATCATCCATTTTTCATGCAAAAAATTTTTTTATGAAAAAAAATATAATGGACTATTTACATCGTCTTTTTTTAAATTTTTTATGAAAAAATTTTATCGACTATAAATCGTCCGATTCGTGTGCAAATAATTATATAGACTATACATCGTCTATTTTTCATGCAAAAAATTAAATGGACTGGCTATATATACAAAATTTAATGGACTATACATCGTCCATTTTTAAATTTAAAAAAAAATTAAATTGACTATAATTCGTCCATTTCGTATCTAAAAAATTAAATGGACTATATACGTCGTCTTCTTTTCGTGCAAAGAATTTAATAAACTATACATCATCCATTTTTCATGCAAAAAATTTTTTTATGAAAAAAATATAATGGACTATACATCGTCTTTTTTTCAATTTTTTATGAAAAAATTTTATCGACTATAAATCGTCCGATTCGTGTGCAAATAATTATATAGACTATACATCGTCTATTTTTCATGGAAAAAATTAAATGGACTGGCTATATATACAAAATTTAATGGACTATACATCGTCCATTTTTAAATTTAAAAAAAAATTAAATTGACTATAATTCGTCCATTTCGTATCTAAAAAATTAAATGGACTATATACGTCGTCTTCTTTTCGTGCAAAGAATTTAATAAACTATACATCATCCATTTTTCATGCAAAAAATTTTTTTATGAAAAAAATATAATGGACTATACATCGTCTTTTTTTCAATTTTTTATGAAAAAATTTTATCGACTATAAATCGTCCGATTCGTGTGCAAATAATTATATAGACTATACATCGTCTATTTTTCATGCAAAAAATTAAATGGACTGGCTATATATACAAAATTTAATGGACTATACATCGTCCATTTTTAAATTAAAAAAAAAATTAAATTGACTATAATTCGTCCATTTCGTATCTAAAAAATTAAATGGACTATATACGTCGTCTTCTTTTCGTGCAAAGAATTTAATAAACTATACATCATCCATTTTTCGTGCAAAAAAATTTTTTATGAAAAAAATATTATGGACTATACATCGTCTTTTTTTCAATTTTTTATGAAAAAATTTTGTCGACTATAAATCGTCCGATTCGTGTGCAAATAATTATATAGACTATACATCGTCTATTTTAGATGCAAAAAATTAAATAGACTGACTATATATACAAAATTTAATGGACTATACATCGTCCATTTTTAAATAAAAAAAAAAAATTAAATTGACTATAATTCGTCCATTTCGTATCTAAAAAATTAAATGGACTATATACGTCGTCTTCTTTTCGTGCAAAGAATTTAATAAACTATACATCATCCATTTTCGTGCAAAAAAATTTTTTATGAAAAAAATATTATGGACTATTATACATCGTCTTTTTTTCAATTTTTTATGAAAAAATTTTGTCGACTATAAATCGTCCGATTCGTGTGCAAATAATTATATAGACTATACATCGTCTATTTTAGATGCAAAAAATTAAATAGACTGACTATATATACAAAATTTAATGGACTATACATCGTCCATTTTTAAATAAAAAAAAAAAATATTAAATTGACTATAATTCGTCCATTTCGTATCTAAAAAATTAAATGGACTATATACGTCGTCTTCTTTTCGTGCAAAGAGATTAATAAACTATACATCATCCATTTTTCATGCAAAAAATTTTTTTATGAAAAAAATATAATGGACTATACATCGTCTTTTTTTAAATTTTTTATGAAAAAATTTTGTCGACAATAAATCGTCCGATTCGTGTGCAAATAATTATATAGACTATACATCGTCTATTTTAGATGCAAAAAATTAAATAGACTGACTATATATACAAAATTTAATAGACTATACATCGTCCATTTTTAAATTTAAAAAAAAATTAAATTGACTATAATTCGTCCATTTCGTATCTAAAAAATTAAATGGACTATATACGTCGTCTTCTTTTCGTGCAAAGAATTTAATAAACTATACATCATCCATTTTTCGTGCAAAAAAATTTTTTATGAAAAAAATATTATGGACTATACATCGTCTTTTTTTCAATTTTGTATGAAAAAATTTTGTCGACTATAAATCGTCCGATTCGTGTGCAAATAATTATATAGACTATACATCGTCTATTTTAGATGCAAAAAATTAAATAGACTGACTATATATACAAAATTTAATGGACTATACATCGTCCATTTTTAAATTTAAAAAAAAAATTAAATTGACTATAATTCGTCCATTTCGTATCTAAAAAATTAAATGGACTATATACGTCGTCTTCTTTTAATGCAAAGAATTTAATAAACTATACATCATCCATTTTTCATGCAAAAAAATATTTTATGAAAAAAATATTATGGACTATACATCGTCTTTTTTTCAATTTTTTATGAAAAAATTTTGTCGACTATAAATCGTCCGATTCGTGTGCAAATAATTATATAGACTATACATCGTCTATTTAAGATGCAAAAAATTAAATGGACTGACTATATATACAAAATTTAATAGACTATACATCGTCCATTTTTAAATTAAAAAAAAAAATTAAATTGACTATAATTCGTCCATTTCGTATCTAAAAAATTAAATGGACTATATACGTCGTCTTCTTTTCGTGCAAAGAATTTAATAAACTATACATCATCCATTTTTCGTGCAAAAAAATTTTTTATGAAAAAAATATTATGGACTATACATCGTCTTTTTTTCAATTTTTTATGAAAAAATTTTGTCGACTATAAATCGTCCGATTCGTGTGCAAATAATTATATAGACTATACATCGTCTATTTTAGATGCAAAAAATTAAATAGACTGACTATATATACAAAATTTAATGGACTATACATCGTCCATTTTTAAATAAAAAAAAAAATTAAATTGACTATAATTCGTCCATTTCGTATCTAAAAAATTAAATGGACTATATACGTCGTCTTCTTTTCGTGCAAAGAATTTAATAAACTATACATCATCCATTTTTCATGCAAAAAATTTTTTTATGAAAAAAATATAATGGACTATACATCGTCCTTTTTTCAATTTTTTATGAAAAAATTTTGTCGACTATAAATCGTCCGATTCGTGTGCAAATAATTATATAGACTATACATCGTCTATTTTTCATGCAAAAAATTAAATGGACTGGCTATATATACAAAATTTAATGGACTATACATCGTCCATTTTTAAATTTAAAAAACAATTAAATTGACTATAATTCGTCCATTTCGTATCTAAAATATTAAATGGACTATATACGTCGTCTTCTTTTCGTGCAAAGAATTTAATAAACTATACATCATCCATTTTTCGTGCAAAAAAATTTTTTATGAAAAAAATATTATGGACTATACATCGTCTTTTTTCAATTTTTTATGAAAAAATTTTGTCGACTATAAATCGTCCGATTCGTGTGCAAATAATTATATAGACTATACATCGTCTATTTTAGATGCAAAAAATTAAATAGACTGACTATATATACAAAATTTAATGGACTATACATCGTCCATTTTTAAACAAAAAAAAATTTAATTGACTATAATTCGTCCATTTCGTATCTAAAAAATTAAATGGACTATATACGTCGTCTTCTTTTCGTGCAAAGAATTTAATAAACTATACATCATCCATTTTTCATGCAAAAAATTTTTTTATGAAAAAAATATAATGGACTATACATCGTCTTTTTTTCAATTTTTTATGAAAAAATTTTATCGACTATAAATCGTCCGATTCGTGTGCAAATAATTATATAGACTATACATCGTCTATTTTTCATGCAAAAAATTAAATGGACTGGCTATATATACAAAATTTAATGGACTATACATCGTCCATTTTTAAATTTAAAAAACAATTAAATTGACTATAATTCGTCCATTTCGTATCTAAAAAATTAAATGGACTATATACGTCGTCTTCTTTTCGTGCAAAGAATTTAATAAACTATACATCATCCATTTTTCGTGCAAAAAAATTTTTTATGAAAAAAATATTATGGACTATACATCGTCTTTTTTCAATTTTTTATGAAAAAATTTTGTCGACTATAAATCGTCCGATTCGTGTGCAAATAATTATATAGACTATACATCGTCTATTTTAGATGCAAAAAATTAAATAGACTGACTATATATACAAAATTTAATGGACTATACATCGTCCATTTTTAAATTTAAAAAACAATTAAATTGACTATCATTCGTCCATTTCGTATCTAAAATATTAAATGGACTATATACGTCGTCTTCTTTTCGTGCAAAGAATTTAATAAACTATACATCATCCATTTTTCGTGCAAAAAAATTTTTTATGAAAAAAATATTATGGACTATACATCGTCTTTTTTCAATTTTTTATGAAAAAATTTTGTCGACTATAAATCGTCCGATTCGTGTGCAAATAATTATATAGACTATACATCGTCTATTTTAGATGCAAAAAATTAAATAGACTGACTATATATACAAAATTTAATGGACTATACATCGTCCATTTTTAAACAAAAAAAAAATTAAATTGACTATAATTCGTCCATTTCGTATCTAAAAAATTAAATGGACTATATACGTCGTCTTCTTTTCGTGCAAAGAATTTAATAAACTATACATCATCCATTTTTCATGCAAAAAATTTTTTTATGAAAAAAATATAATGGACTATACATTGTCTTTTTTTCAATTTTTTATGAAAAAATTTTATCGACTATAAATCGTCCGATTCGTGTGCAAATATTTATATAGACTATACATCGTCTATTTTTCATGCAAAAAATTAAATGGACTGGCTATATATACAAAATTTAATGGACTATACATCGTCCATTTTTAAATTTAAAAAAAAAATTAAATTGACTATAATTCGTCCATTTCGTATCTAAAAAATTAAATGGACTATATACGTCGTCTTCTTTTCATGCAAAGAATTTAATAAACTATACATCATCCATTTTTCGTGCAAAAAAATTTTTTATGAAAAAAATATTATGGACTATACATCGTCTTTTTTTCAATTTTTTATGAAAAAATTTTGTCGACTATAAATCGTCCGATTCGTGTGCAAATAATTATATAGACTATACATCGTCTATTTTAGATGCAAAAAATTAAATAGACTGACTATATATACAAAATTTAATGGACTATACATCGTCCATTTTTAAATTTAAAAAAAAATTAAATTGACTATAATTCGTCCATTTCGTATCTAAAAAATTAAATGGACTATATACGTCGTCTTCTTTTCGTGCAAAGAATTTAATAAACTATACATCATCCATTTTTCATGCAAAAAATTTTTTTATGAAAAAAATATAATGGACTATACATCGTCCTTTTTTCAATTTTTTATGAAACATTTTTCGTGCAAAAAAATTTTTTATGAAAAAAATATTATGGACTATACATCGTCTTTTTTTCAATTTTTTATGAAAAAATTTTGTCGACTATAAATCGTCCGATTCGTGTGCAAATAATTATATAGACTATACATCGTCTATTTTAGATGCAAAAAATTAAATAGACTGACTATATATACAAAATTTAATGGACTATACATCGTCCATTTTTAAATAAAAAAAAAATTAAATTGACTATAATTCGTCCATTTCGTATCTAAAAAATTAAATGGACTATATACGTCGTCTTCTTTTCGTGCAAAGAATTTAATAAACTATACATCATCCATTTTTCATGCAAAAAATTTTTTTATGAAAAAAATATAATGGACTATACATCGTTCTTTTTTCAATTTTTTATGAAAAAATTTTATCGACTATAAATCGTCCGATTCGTGTGCAAATAATTATATAGACTATACATCGTCTATTTTTCATGCAAAAAATTAAATGGACTGGCTATATATAAAAAATTTAATGGACTATACATCGTCCATTTTTAAATTAAAAAAAAAATTAAATTGACTATAATTCGTCCATTTCGTATCTAAAAAATTAAATGGACTATATACGTCGTCTTCTTTTCGTGCAAAGAATTTAATAAACTATACATCATCCATTTTTCATGCAAAAAATTTTTTTATGAAAAAAATATAATGGACTATACATCGTCCTTTTTTCAATTTTTTATGAAAAAATTTTATCGACTATAAATCGTCCGATTCGTGTGCAAATAATTATATAGACTATACATCGTCTATTTTTCATGCAAAAAATTAAATGGACTGGCTATATATACAAAATTTAATGGACTATACATCGTCCATTTTTAAATTTAAAAAAAAATTAAATTGACTATAATTCGTCCATTTCGTATCTAAAAAATTAAATGGACTATATACGTCGTCTTCTTTTCGTGCAAAGAATTTAATAAACTATACATCATCCATTTTTCGTGCAAAAAAATTTTTTATGAAAAAAATATTATGGACTATACATCGTCTTTTTTTCAATTTTTTATGAAAAAATTTTGTCGACTATAAATCGTCCGATTCGTGTGCAAAAAATTATATAGACTATAAATCGTCTATTTTAGATGCAAAAAAATAAATAGACTGACTATATATACAAAATTTAATGGACTATACATCGTCCATTTTGAAATAAAAAAAAAAATTAAATTGACTATAATTCGTCCATTTCGTATCTAAAAAATTAAATGGATTATATACGTCGTCTTCTTTTCGTGCAAAGAATTTAATAAACTATACATCATCCATTTTTCATGGAAAAAATTTTTTTATGAAAAAAATATAATGGATATACATCGTCTTTTTTTCAATTTTTTATGAAAAAATTTTATCGACTATAAATCGTCCGATTCGTGTGCAAATAATTATATAGACTATACATCGTCTATTTTTCATGCAAAAAATTAAATGGACTGGCTATATATACAAAATTTAATGGACTATACATCGTCCATTTTTAAATTTAAAAAACAATTAAATTGACTATAATTCGTCCATTTCGTATCTAAAAAATTAAATGGACTATATACGTCGTCTTCTTTTCGTGCAAAGAATTTAATAAACTATACATCATCCATTTTTCATGCAAAAAATTTTTTTATGAAAAAAATATAATGGACTATACATCGTCCTTTTTTCAATTTTTTATGAAAAAATTTTGTCGACTATAAATCGTCCGATTCGTGTGCAAATAATTATATAGACTATACATCGTCTATTTTAGATGCAAAAAATTAAATAGACTGACTATATATAAAAAATTTAATGGACTATACATCGTCCATTTTTAAATAAAAAAAAAATTAAATTGACTATAATTCGTCCATTTCGTATCTAAAAAATTAAATGGACTATATACGTCGTCTTCTTTTCGTGCAAAGAATTTAATAAACTATACATCATCCATTTTTCGTGCAAAAAAATTTTTTATGAAAAAAATATTATGGACTATACATCGTCTTTTTTTAAATTTTTTATGAAAAAATTTTGTCGACTATAAATCGTCCGATTCGTGTGCAAATAATTATATAGACTATACATCGTCTATTTTAGATGCAAAAAATTAAATAGACTGACTATATATACAAAATTTAATGGACTATACATCGTCCATTTTTAAATTTAAAAAAAATTAAATTGACTATAATTCGTCCATTTCGTATCTAAAAAATTAAATGGACTATATACGTCGTCTTCTTTTCGTGCAAAGAATTTAATAAACTATACATCATCCATTTTTCGTGCAAAAAAATTTTTTATGAAAGAAATATTATGGACTATACATCGTCTTTTTTTCAATTTTTTATGAAAAAATTTTGTCGACTATAAATCGTCCGATTCGTGTGCAAATAATTATATAGACTATACATCGTCTATTTTAGATGCAAAAAATTAAATAGACTGACTATATATACAAAATTTAATGGACTATACATCGTCCATTTAAAAAAAAAAAAAAATTAAATTGACTATAATTCGTCCATTTCGTATCTAAAAAATTAAATGGACTATATACGTCGTCTTCTTTTCGTGCAAAGAATTTAATAAACTATACATCATCCATTTTTCATGCAAAAAATTTTTTTATGAAAAAAATATAATGGACTATACATCGTCTTTTTTTCAATTTTTTATGAAAAAATTTTATCGACTATAAATCGTCCGATTCGTGTGCAAATAATTATATAGACTATACATCGTCTATTTTTCATGCAAAAAATTAAATGGACTGGCTATATATACAAAATTTAATGGACTATACATCGTCCATTTTTAAATTTAAAAAAAAATTAAATTGACTATAATTCGTCCATTTCGTATCTAAAAAATTAAATGGACTATATACGTCGTCTTCTTTTCGTGCAAAGAATTTAATAAACTATACATCATCCATTTTTCGTGCAAAAAAATTGTTTATGAAAAAAATATTATGGACTATACATCGTCTTTTTTTCAATTTTTTATGAGAAAATTTTGTCGACTATAAATCGTCCGATTCGTGTGCAAATAATTATATAGACTATACATCGTCTATTTTAGATGCAAAAACTTAAATAGACTGACTATATATACAAAATTTAATGAACTATACATCGTCCATTTTTAAATAAAAAAAAAAATGAAATTGACTATAATTCGTCCATTTCGTATCTAAAAAATTAAATGGACTATATACGTCGTCTTCTTTTCGTGCAAAAAAATTTTTTATGAAAAAAATATTATGGACTATACATCGTCTTTTTTTCAATTTTTTATGAAAAAATTTTGTCGACTATAAATCGTCCGATTCGTGTGCAAATAATTATATAGACTATACATCGTCTATTTTAGATGCAAAAAATTAAATAGACTGACTATATATACAAAATTTAATGGACTATACATCGTCCATTTTTAAATAAAAAAAAAAATTAAATTGACTATAATTCGTCCATTTCGTATCTAAAAAATTAAATGGACTATATACGTCGTCTTCTTTTCGTGCAAAGAATTTAATAAACTATACATCATCCATTTTTCATGCAAAAAATTTTTTTATGAAAAAAAATATAATGGACTATACATCGTCCTTTTTTCAATTTTTTATGAAAAAATTTTATCGACTATAAATCATCCGATTCGTGTGCAAATAATTATATAGACTATACATCGTCTATTTTTCATGCAAAAAATTAAATGGACTGGCTATATATACAAAATTTAATGGACTATACATCGTCCATTTTTAAATTAAAAAAAAAATTAAATTGACTATAATTCGTCCATTTCGTATCTAAAAAATTAAATGGACTATATACGTCGTCTTCTTTTCGTGCAAAGAATTTAATAAACTATACATCATCCATTTTTCGTGCAAAAAAATTTTTTATGAAAAAAATATTATGGACTATACATCGTCTTTTTTTCAATTTTTTATGAAAAAATTTTGTCGACTATAAATCGTCCGATTCGTGTGCAAATAATTATATAGACTATACATCGTCTATTTTAGATGCAAAAAATTAAATAGACTGACTATATATACAAAATTTAATGGACTTTACATCGTCCATTTTTAAATAAAAAAAAAAATTAAATTGAACATAATTCGTCCATTTCGTATCTAAAAAATTAAATGGACTATATACGTCGTCTTCTTTTCGTGCAAAGAATTTAATAAACTATACATCATCCATTTTTCGTGCAAAAAAATTTTTATGAAAAAAATATTATGGACTATACATCGTCTTTTTTTAAATTTTTTATGAAAAAATTTTGTCGACTATAAATCGTCCGATTCGTGTGCAAATAATTATATAGACTATACATCGTCTATTTTTCATGCAAAAAATTAAATGGACTGGCTATATATACAAAATTTAATGGACTATACATCGTCCATTTTTAAATTTAAAAAACAATTAAATTGACTATAATTCGTCCATTTCGTATCTAAAATATTAAATGGACTATATACGTCGTCTTCTTTTCGTGCAAAGAATTTAATAAACTATACATCATCCATTTTTCGTGCAAAAAAATTTTTTATGAAAAAAATATTATGGACTATACATCGTCTTTTTTAAATTTTTTATGAAAAAATTTTGTCGACTATAAATTGTCCGATTCGTGTGCAAATAATTATATAGACTATACATCGTCTATTTTAGATGCAAAAAATTAAATAGACTGACTATATATACAAAATTTAATGGACTATACATCGTCCATTTTTAAACAAAAAAAAAATTAAATTGACTATAATTCGTCCATTTCGTATCTAAAAAATTAAATGGACTATATACGTCGTCTTCTTTTCGTGCAAAGAATTTAATAAACTATACATCATCCATTTTTCATGCAAAAAATTTTTTTATGAAAAAAATATAATGGACTATACATCGTCTTTTTTTCAATTTTTTATGAAAAAATTTTATCGACTATAAATCGTCCGATTCGTGTGCAAATAATTATATAGACTATACATCGTCTATTTTTCATGCAAAAAATTAAATGGACTGGCTATATATACAAAATTTAATGGACTATACATCGTCCATTTTTAAATTTAAAAAAAAATTAAATTGACTATAATTCGTCCATTTCGTATCTAAAAAATTAAATGGACTATATACGTCGTCTTCTTTTCGTGCAAAGAATTTAATAAACTATTATACATCATCCATTTTTCGTGCAAAAAAATTTTTTATGAAAAAAATATTATGGACTATACATCGTCTTTTTTTCAATTTTTTATGAAAAAATTTTGTCGACTATAAATCGTCCGATTCGTGTGCAAATAATTATATAGACTATACATCGTCTATTTTAGATGCAAAAAATTAAATAGACTGACTATATATACAAAATTTAATGGACTATACATCGTCCATTTTTAAATTTAAAAAAAAATTAAATTGACTATAATTCGTCCATTTCGTATCTAAAAAATTAAATGGACTATATACGTCGTCTTCTTTTCGTGCAAAGAATTTAATAAACTATACATCATCCATTTTTCGTGCAAAAAAATTTTTTATGAAAAAAATATTATGGACTATACATCGTCTTTTTTTCAATTTTTTATGAAAAAATTTTGTCGACTATAAATCGTCCGATTCATGTGCAAATAATTATATAGACTATACATCGTCTATTCTAGATGCAAAAAATTAAATAGACTGACTATATATACAAAATTTAATGGACAATACATCGTCCATTTTTAAATAAAAAAAAAATTAAATTGACTATAATTCGTCCATTTCGTATCTAAAAAATTAAATGGACTATATACGTCGTCTTCTTTTCGTGCAAAGAATTTAATAAACTATACATCATCCATTTTTCATGCAAAAAAATTTTTTATGAAAAAAATATAATGGACTATACATCGTCTTTTTTTCAATTTTTTATGAAAAAATTTTATCGACTATAAATCGTCCGATTCGTGTGCAAATAATTATATAGACTATACATCGTCTATTTTTCATGCAAAAAATTAAATGGACTGGCTATATATACAAAATTTAATGGACTATACATCGTCCATTTTTAAATTTAAAAAACAATTAAATTGACTATAATTCGTCCATTTCGTATCTAAAATATTAAATGGACTATATACGTCGTCTTCTTTTCGTGCAAAGAATTTAATAAACTATACATCATCCATTTTTCGTGCAAAAAAATTTTTTATGAAAAAAATATTATGGACTATACATCGTCTTTTTTCAATTTTTTATGAAAAAATTTTGTCGACTATAAATCGTCCGATTCGTGTGCAAATAATTATATAGACTATACATCGTCTATTTTAGATGCAAAAAATTAAATAGACTGACTATATATACAAAATTTAATGGACTATACATCGTCCATTTTTAAACAAAAAAAAAATTAAATTGACTATAATTCGTCCATTTCGTATCTAAAAAATTAAATGGACTATATACGTCGTCTTCTTTTCGTGCAAAGAATTTAATAAACTATACATCATCCATTTTTCATGCAAAAAATTTTTTATGAAAAAAATATAATGGACTATACATCGTCTTTTTTTTCAATTTTTTATGAAAAAATTTTATCGACTATAAATCGTCCGATTCGTGTGCAAATAATTATATAGACTATACATCGTCTATTTTTCATTCAAAAAAATAAATGGACTGGCTATATATACAAAATTTAATGGACTATACATCGTCCATTTTTAAATAAAAAAAAAAATTAAATTGACTATAATTCGTCCATTTCGTATCTAAAAAATTAAATGGACTATATACGTCGTCTTCTTTTCGTGCAAAGAATTTAATAAACTATACATCATCCATTTTTCGTGCAAAAAAATTTTTTATGAAAAAAATATTATGGACTATATACATCGTCTTTTTTTCAATTTTTTATGAAAAAATTTTGTCGACTATAAATCGTCCGATTCGTGTGCAAATAATTATATAGACTATACATCGTCTATTTTAGATGCAAAAAATTAAATAGACTGACTATATATACAAAATTTAATGGACTATACATCGTCCATTTTTAAATAAAAAAAAAATTAAATTGGCTATAATTCGTCCATTTCGTATCTAAAAAATTAAATGGACTATATACGTCGTCTTCTTTTCGTGCAAAGAATTTAATAAACTATACATCATCCATTTTTCGTGCAAAAAAATTTTTTATGAAAAAAATATTATGGACTATACATCGTCTTTTTTTCAATTTTTTATGAAAAAATTTTGTCGACTATAAATCGTCCGATTCGTGTGCAAATAATTATATAGACTATACATCGTCTATTTTAGATGCAAAAAATTAAATAGACTGACTATATATACAAAATTTAATGGACTATACATCGTCCATTTTTAAATTTAAAAAAAAAAATTAAATTGACTATAATTCGTCCATTTCGTATCTAAAAAATTAAATGGACTATATACGTCGTCTTCTTTTCGTGCAAAGAATTTAATAAACTATACATCATCCATTTTTCATGCAAAAAATTTTTTTATGAAAAAAATATAATGGACTATAC
Organism: Tachina lurida; assembly: GCA_944452675.1. Classification (NCBI taxonomy): domain Eukaryota; kingdom Metazoa; phylum Arthropoda; class Insecta; order Diptera; family Tachinidae; genus Tachina; species Tachina lurida. Next base: position 29,952,423 of record OX101756.1, on the reverse strand, counting down.
ATCGTCCTTTTTTCAATTTTTTATGAAAAAATTTTATCGACTATAAATCGTCCGATTCGTGTGCAAATAATTATATAGACTATACATCGTCTATTTTAGATGCAAAAAATTAAATAGACTGACTATATATACAAAATTTAATGGACTATACATCGTCCATTTTTAAATAAAAAAAAAATTAAATTGACTATAATTCGTCCATTTCGTATCTAAAAAATTAAATGGACTATATACGTCGTCTTCTTTTCGTGCAAAGAATTTAATAAACTATACATCATCCATTTTTCATGCAAAAAATTTTTTTATGAAAAAAATATAATGGACTATATATACATCGTCTTTTTTTCAATTTTTTATCGACTATAAATCGTCCGATTCGTGTGCAAATAATTATATAGACTATACATCGTCTATTTTTCATGCAAAAAATTAAATGGACTGGCTATATATACAAAATTTAATGGACTATACATCGTCCATTTTTAAATGTAAAAAACAATTAAATTGACTATAATTCGTCCATTTCGTATCTAAAATATTAAATGGACTATATACGTCGTCTTCTTTTCGTGCAAAAAAATTTTTTATGAAAAAAATATTATGGACTATACATCGTCTTTTTTCAATTTTTTATGAAAAAATTTTGTCGACTATAAATCGTCCGATTCGTGTGCAAATAATTATATAGACTATACATCGTCTATTTTAGATGCAAAAAATTAAATAGACTGACTATATATACAAAATTTAATGGAATATACATCGTCCATTTTTAAACAAAAAAAAAATTAAATTGACTATAATTCGTCCATTTCGTATCTAAAAAATTAAATGGACTATATACGTCGTCTTCTTTTCGTGCAAAGAATTTAATAAACTATACATCATCCATTTTTCATGCAAAAAATTTTTTTATGAAAAAAATATAATGGACTATACATCGTCCTGTTTTCAATTTTTTATGAAAAAATTTTATCGACTATAAATCGTCCGATTCATGTGCAAATAATTATATAGACTATACATCGTCTATTTTTCATGCAAAAAATTAAATGGACTGGCTATATATACAAAATTTAATGGACTATACATCGTCCATTTTTAAATTTAAAAAACAATTAAATTGACTATAATTCGTCCATTTCGTATCTAAAATATTAAATGGACTATATACGTCGTCTTCTTTTCGTGCAAAGAATTTAATAAACTATACATCATCCATTTTTCGTGCAAAAAAATTTTTTATGAAAAAAATATTATGGACTATACATCGTCCTTTTTTCAATTTTTTATGAAAAAATTTTGTCGACTATAAATCGTCCGATTCGTGTGCAAATAATTATATAGACTATACATCGTCTATTTTAGATGCAAAAAATTAAATAGACTGACTATATATACAAAATTTAATGGAATATACATCGTCCATTTTTAAACAAAAAAAAAATTAAATTGACTATAATTCGTCCATTTCGTATCTAAAAAATTAAATGGACTATATACGTCGTCTTCTTTTCGTGCAAAGAATTTAATAAACTATACATCATCCATTTTTCATGCAAAAAAATTTTTTATGAAAAAAATATAATGGACTATACATCGTCTTTTTTTCAATTTTTTATGAAAAAATTTTATCGACTATAAATCGTCCGATTCGTGTGCAAATAATTATATAGACTATACATCGTCTATTTTTCATGCAAAAAATTAAATGGACTGGCTATATATACAAAATTTAATGGACTATACATCGTCCATTTTTAAATTTAAAAAAAAATTAAATTGACTATAATTCGTCCATTTCGTATCTAAAATATTAAATGGACTATATACGTCGTCTTCTTTTCGTGCAAAGAATTTAATAAACTATACATCATCCATTTTTCGTGCAAAAAAATTTTTTATTAAAAATATATTATGGACTATACATCGTCTTTTTTTCAATTTTTTATGAAAAAAATATAATGGACTATACATCGTCTTTTTTTAAATTTTTTATGAAAAAATTTTGTCGACTATAAATCGTCCGATTCGTGTGCAAATAATTATATAGACTATACATCGTCTATTTTAGATGCAAAAAATTAAATAGACTGACTATATATACAAAATTTAATGGACTATACATCGTCCATTTTTAAATAAAAAAAAAAATTAAATTGACTATAATTCGTCCATTTCGTATCTAAAAAATTAAATGGACTATATACGTCGTCTTCTTTTCGTGCAAAGAATTTAATAAACTATACATCATCCATTTTTCGTGCAAAAAAATTTTTTATGAAAAAAATATGGACTATACATCGTCTTTTTTTCAATTTTTTATGAAAAAATTTTGTCGACTATAAATCGTCCGATTCGTGTGCAAATAATTATATAGTATTGGAAATCATAGTAGGCTTATGCTATGAGTAAATTGTATGTGTATTTATTGTAAATCATAGTAGGCTTATGCAATGTGTAAATTGTTTCATAATTAATAGTTCTAAGTTTCTTATGTCATTCTCATTTCAACTTTCTGACTATGAAGTCATAAATTTTCTTTTGCATATTTAAATAAATATAATTTCTTTAATTTACCAAAACTCTTTTCATTCAACTCTAAGTTTCAACAGGTTATGGGCCCAGGAGCCTACAATAACAGTTTAGATTGGTATTTGAAATAAAAAAGGAATAAATATGAGTGCACCGCTGATACAAATTGAAAAATTGGATAGCAAGAATTATGATAGCTGGTTCATACACATGAGAAGCGTTCTAATACATGCTGGTTTCTGGAAAATTGTGAATGGAGAATCGCAGAAGCCTGAAGGTGACGGAAAAGTGAAATGGGAATCGGACGATGAGAAGGCACTAGCGTCCATATATTTGGGAGTGAAATCAACACAGTTGAATTATGTAAAGAATTGCAAGTCTTCCAATGAAGCGTGGACAAAATTACAGCAAATATATATGCCAAGAGAACCAATACAAAAGGTTTCGTTGTATAAAAGATTGGTTAATTTGTCAATGCCTAAAGATGGCGATGTGGCTCAACATTTAAATGAATTTTCTGAGGTGTCCGAAAAATTAACAGAGATCGGGATAGAAATTCAGGAGGAATTATTGGTAATAATGCTGTTGTCTAGCTTGCCAGAAGACTTCGACAATTTTGTCATTGCAATGGAAACGAGAGATGATTTGCCGACGTTTTCATTGTTAAAACAGAAACTGCTTGAAGAAGGTAAACGTAGAAAAGAAAAAATTGGCAGCGAAAGTGCAGTATTAAATTCAACACAACAAGCATTTGTAGCAAAATCTTCGCACGTAAGCAAAGTTAAAAAGCAGAAACAGAAGAGTTTGAAAGGTAAATGTTTATCGTGTGGTATTCCTGGTCATTACGCTAATAAGTGTGATAGGAAGCAAAAGAACAACAGTTCACAAGCAATGACGATGTTGGCTGCAACAGACACAGGGTCTTTAAATTTTGAAAATTGGTACATCGACAGTGGAGCAACATCACACATGTGTAATAGTAAAGCTATGTTTACCCGTTTTGAAGAACATCATGAAATAATTGCGTTAGCTGGCAACAAACACATTAATGCCAGTGGAAAAGGTGATGTTTTAATATACAACAAGGGTTATGAAATTTTGCTTCAAAACGTTTTATTTTCATCTGAGTTGCAGGCAAATTTTATTTCTGTCAACAAAGCTGTTGACTGTGGTTTGTATGTAGTTTTTAGTCAGAAGGGGGCAGTTATCAAAAGAGCAGATGGAACTATTGTATTGAAAGCAGAGCATAAGCAGAACATGTTTGTTACGTCTAATGATCATGTAACTCAAACGGTTTGTACTGCAAATAACATGAATACAATTTGGCACAATAGGTACGGCCATTTGAATTTAAAAAATCTACATGATTTATGTAAGGAAAGAATGGTGATTGGAATGAATGTTAACAACATTGATAATTCTTTTAAATGCAAAACTTGTATGTTAAGCAAAATACATGTCTTACCATTTCCCAAGGAAAGTTTTGCAAAATCCAGTGAATTGCTTGAAGTTGTCCATTCGGATGTTTGCGGACCGTTCAAAGTGCAGTCTCTTAGTGGTGCAAAATACTTTGTGACGTTTATTGATGACAAGTCAAAAAGAGTTTTTGTCTATTTTATTAAACGAAAAAGCGAAGTTTTTGAAAAGTTTAAAATTTTCAAAGCACATGTTGAGAAGCAAACAGGCTGCAAAATAAAAACATTGCGAACAGACAATGGACGTGAATATTTGAACTCACAGTTTGATTCGTTTTTGTCAGCAGAAGGTATTGGCAGGCAATTAACAGTGCCATATACCCCGCAGCAGAACGGTGTGGCAGAAAGAGCCAACCGTACACTTATTGAAATGGCAAGGTCGATGATGGTGCATGCTGGCGTAAAAGAATATTTGTGGGCAGAAGCTGTTAATACAGCAGCATACATAAGAAATAGATGCCCCACGAAACAATTGAAGAATAAAACTCCGTATGAATTATGGTTCGGTAGAAGGCCGAGTGTGCAGCATTTCAAAACGTTTGGCGCATACGCTGTAAGCTTGAACAAATCTGGAAATAAATCTAAGTTTGAAGCAAAAGGCAGTTCGTACATAATGGTTGGATATTCGATGACATCGAAAGCTTATCGTCTATTTCATACAAAAACACGTAGAATTGTAGAACAACGCGATGTTCTATTTGATGAAAATACCTTTGTTGAAGATAAAAATGTCAATGGAAATGGTCTCAAAGCAGATGATTATTTAACATTATGTCTCGATAATCATGATTACGGTGGAGATGTAGTTGACAGTAACCGCCAACCTTCTGTGCATGTAGATAATCATGATTATAGTGAAGAAGTGGTTGACAGCAATTTCCAACCTTCTGTATATGTGGATAATCATGATGAGAGATTTGACACTGCAGACGAAGAAAGTGGTTCCGAAAGTCAAAACGAGGAACAAGATTTGGTTATCGGACGTGGAAGGCCAAGATTAATCCGAAATGGAATGCGAGGCAGGCCGAAAAAACAATATAACGTCATTCAACCTGAGAATAATATATGTACAGCAGTAAATGATAATGTTCCACAAACAGTTGAGGAAGCTCTTTCAAGTAAAAGCAAATATTTCTGGAAGAAAGCTATGGTAGAAGAGTTTCTTGCTCTAGAGAGAAACAAAACTTGGACCTTGACCGATTTACCAGAGGGACGTAAGGCAATACCATGTAAATGGGTTTTCGCTTTAAAACGAAACATGAACGGAGAAATTGAACGACACAAGGCACGTCTAGTCGCCAAGGGCTGTAATCAAAGATTCGGTATCGATTTTAAAGAAACGTTCTCTTCAGTTATAAGGTACTCGTCGATACGATTGCTTTTATCATTGGCTGTGAAAAACAAAATGTATTTGCACCAAATGGACGTATGTACAGCGTACTTAAACAGTGACTTACATGATGAGATTTACCTGAAGCAACCAACACATTTTTTAAATGGAAGGTCACCGACAAAAGTTTTACGTTTGCACAAGGCGATTTATGGTTTGAAGCAAAGCGGTAAAGAATGGAACTGCAAACTTGATGGAGTTTTACGAAAACTAAATTTTGTTCCATGCAACAATGAACCATGTTTGTATAAGGCTACAAAGAAAGGTAATCTAGTGCTGATAGGAGTGTATGTAGACGATTTAATTGTCGCATGCGGTGACATATCAATTGTTGAAGAAGTCAAGAAACAAATTTCGTATAATTTTGAAGTAAAAGATAAAGGCGTACTCAATCATTTTCTTGGGATGGAGATAGAGCGTGAGGGCAACACTGGTTCAATCAAGTTAAGTCAAACCCAATATATTCTGGATATTTTGCAAGAATATGGTATGGATAAGTGCAAACCAGTAACAGTGCCTTTAGAAGCTGGTTACCAAGTAAACTGTGATGGCGATTGTGAAAAGATTGATCAACAAGTCTATCAATCACTAGTTGGTACACTGATGTACCTGGCCATTTCTACTAGACCAGATATCTTGCATTCTGTGTCGAAGTTGGCACAGCGTAATTTTGATCCCCACATAGAGCATATGGTAAAGCTTAAACATATATTGCGATACTTGAGTGGTACAAAGAATTTGAAACTGATATATGAGTTCAACAATGCGGGTCTCGAGGGATATGTGGATGCTGATTGGGGCGGAGATGCATTAAATAGAAAATCCTACACAGGATTTGTATTTTACTACAATGGATGCCCAATTACCTGGGAATCAAGAAAGCAGTCCTCAGTGGCACTCAGCAGTACGGAGGCTGAATATATGGCAGCTTCTGACGCTGCAAAGGAAGCTGTTTATTTAAAACGACTTTTAATGGAGGTAGACGAGAGGTATAGCGAAGATTCTGTTAAATTGCATATTGACAATCAAGGTGCTCAAAAGTTGGCCGAAAATCCTATTTTTCACAAGAGGAGCAAACATATAGATATAAAGTTTCACCACATAAGGGAACTGGTAAAAAATAAGGAAGTGGTACTAACTTATTGTCCAACAGCAGAAATGGTAGCCGATATTTTAACAAAGAATCTACCAAAGGTTAAACATTATAAATTAGTGGACTTATTAAACTTGAACTAGACAATGTATTTGCAAAAACAATATCCACATTGAGGCGGAGTATTGGAAATCATAGTAGGCTTATGCTATGAGTAAATTGTATGTGTATTTATTGTAAATCATAGTAGGCTTATGCAATGTGTAAATTGTTTCATAATTAATAGTTCTAAGTTTCTTATGTCATTCTCATTTCAACTTTCTGACTATGAAGTCATAAATTTTCTTTTGCATATTTAAATAAATATAATTTCTTTAATTTACCAAAACTCTTTTCATTCAACTCTAAGTTTCAACATATAGACTATACATCGTCTATTTTAGATGCAAAAAATTAAATAGACTGACTATATATACAAAATTTAATGGACTATACATCGTCCATTTTTAAATAAAAAAAAAATTAAATTGACTATAATTCGTCCATTTCGTATCTAAAAAATTAAATGGACTATATACGTCGTCTTCTTTTCGTGCAAAGAATTTAATAAACTATACATCATCCATTTTTCATGCAAAAAATTTTTTTATGAAAAAAATATAATGGACTATACATCGTCCTTTTTTCAATTTTCGATTCGTGTGCAAATAATTATATAGACTATACATCGTCTATTTTTCATGCAAAAAATTAAATAGACTGACTATATATACAAAATTTAATGGACTATACATCGTCCATTTTTAAATAAAAAAAAAAATTAAATTGACTATAATTCGTCCATTTCGTATCTAAAAAATTAAATGGACTATATACGTCGTCTTCTTTTCGTGCAAAGAATTTAATAAACTATACATCATCCATTTTTCATGCAAAAAATTTTTTTATGAAAAAAATATAATGGACTATACATCGTCTTTTTTCAATTTTTTATGAAACAGTTTTGTCGACTATAAATCGTCCGATTCGTGTGCAAATAATTATATAGACTATACATCGTCTATTTTAGATGCAAAAAATTAAATGGACTGGCTATATATACAAAATTTAATGGACTATACATCGTCCATTTTTAAATTTAAAAAACAATTAAATTGACTATAATTCGTCCATTTCGTATCTAAAATATTAAATGGACTATATACGTCGTCTTCTTTTCGTGCAAAGAATTTAATAAACTATACATCATCCATTTTTCGTGCAAAAAAAATTGTTTATGAAAAAAATATTATGGACTATACATCGTCTTTTTTCAATTTTTTATGAAAAAGTTTTGTCGACTATAAATCGTCCGATTCGTGTGCAAATAATTATATAGACTATACATCGTCTATTTTAGATGCAAAAAATTAAATAGACTGACTATATATACAAAATTTAATGGACTATACATCGTCCATTTTTAAATAAAAAAAAAAAAAAATTAAATTGACTATAATTCGTCCATTTCGTATCTAAAAAATTAAATGGACTATATACGTCGTCTTCTTTTCGTGCAAAGAATTTAATAAACTATACATCATCCATTTTTCATGCAAAAAAATTTTTTATGAAAAAAATATAATGGACTATACATCGTCTTTTTTCAATTTTTTATGAAAAAATTTTATCGACTATAAATCGTCCGATTCGTGTGCAAATAATTATATAGACTATACATCGTCTATTTTTCATGCAAAAAATTAAATGGACTGGCTATATATACAAAATTTAATGGACTATACATCGTCCATTTTTAAATTTAAAAAAAAATTAAATTGACTATAATTCGTCCATTTCGTATCTAAAAAATTAAATGGACTATATACGTCGTCTTCTTTTCGTGCAAAGAATTTAATAAACTATACATCATCCATTTTTCGTGCAAAAAATTTTTTATGAAAAAAATATTATGGACTATACATCGTCTTTTTTTCAATTTTTTATGAAAAAATTTTGTCGACTATAAATCGTCCGATTCGTGTGCAAATAATTATATAGACTATACATCGTCTATTTTAGATGCAAAAAATTAAATAGACTGACTATATATACAAAATTTAATGGACTATACATCGTCCATTTTTAAATAAAAAAAAATTAAATTGACTATAATTCGTCCATTTCGTATCTAAAAAATTAAATGGACTATATACGTCGTCTTCTTTTCGTGCAAAGAATTTAATAAACTATACATCATCCATTTTTCGTGCAAAAAAATTTTTTATGAAAAAAATATTATGGACTATACATCGTCTTTTTTTCAATTTTTTATGAAAAAATTTTGTCGACTATAAATCGTCCGATTCGTGTGCAAATAATTATATAGACTATACATCGTCTATTTTAGATGCAAAAAATTAAATAGACTGACTATATATACAAAATTTAATGGACTATACATCGTCCATTTTTAAATTTAAAAAATAATTAAATTGACTATAATTCGTCCATTTCGTATCTAAAAAATTAAATGGACTATATACGTCATCTTCTTTTCGTGCAAAGAATTTAATAAAGTATACATCATCCATTTTTCATGCAAAAAATTTTTTAATGAAAAAAATATAATGGACCATCGTCCTTTTTTCAATTTTTTATGAAAAAATTTTATCGACTATAAATCGTCCGATTCGTGTGCAAATAATTATATAGACTATACATCGTCTATTTTTCATGCAAAAAATTAAATGGACTGGCTATATATACAAAATTTAATGGACTATACATCGTCCATTTTTAAATTTAAAAAAAAATTAAATTGACTATAATTCGTCCATTTCGTATCTAAAAAATTAAATGGACTATATACGTCGTCTTCTTTTCGTGCAAAGAATTTAATAAACTATACATCATCCATTTTTTGTGCAAAAAAATTTTTTATGAAAAAAATATTATGGACTATACATCGTCTTTTTTTCAATTTTTTATGAAAAAATTTTGTCGACTATAAATCGTCCGATTCGTGTGCAAATAATTATATAGACTATACATCGTCTATTTTAGATGCAAAAAATTAAATAGACTGACTATATATACAAAATTTAATGGACTATACATCGTCCATTTTTAAATAAAAAAAAAAAATTAAATTGACTATAATTCGTCCATTTCGTATCTAAAAAATTAAATGGACTATATACGTCGTCTTCTTTTCGTGCAAAGAATTTAATAAACTATACATCATCCATTTTTCATGCAAAAAATTTTTTTATGAAAAAAAATATACATCGTCTTTTTTTCAATTTTTTATGAAAAAATTTTATCGACTATAAATCGTCCGATTCGTGTGCAAATAATTATATAGACTATACATCGTCTATTTTTCATGCAAAAAATTAAATGGACTGGCTATATATACAAAATTTAATGGACTATACATCGTCCATTTTTAAATTTAAAAAAAAATTAAATTGACTATAATTCGTCCATTTCGTATCTAAAAAATTAAATGGACTATATACGTCGTCTTCTTTTCGTGCAAAGAATTTAATAAACTATACATCATCCATTTTTCATGCAAAAAATTTTTTAATGAAAAAAATATAATGGACTATACATCGTCCTTTTTTCAATTTCTTATGAAAAAATTTTATCGACTATAAATCGTCCGATTCGTGTGCAAATAATTATATAGACTATACATCGTCTATTTTTCATGCAAAAAATTAAATGGACTGGCTATATATACAAAATTTAATGGACTATACATCGTCCATTTTTAAATTAAAAAAAAAATTAAATTGACTATAATTCGTCCATTTCGTATCTAAAAAATTAAATGGACTATATACGTCGTCTTCTTTTCGTGCAAAGAATTTAATAAACTATACATCATCCATTTTTTGTGCAAAAAAATTTTTTATGAAAAAAATATTATGGACTATACATCGTCTTTTTTTCAATTTTTTATGAAAAAATTTTGTCGACTATAAATCGTCCGATTCGTGTGCAAATAATTATATAGACTATACATCGTCTATTTTAGATGCAAAAAATTAAATAGACTGACTATATATACAAAATTTAATGGACTATACATCGTCCATTTTTAAATTAAAAAAAAAATTAAATTGACTATAATTCGTCCATTTCGTATCTAAAAAATTAAATGGACTATATACGTCGTCTTCTTTTCGTGCAAAGAATTTAATAAACTATACATCATCCATTTTTCGTGGAAAAAAATTTTTTATGAAAAAAATATTATGGACTATACATCGTCTTTTTTTCAATTTTTTATGAAAAAATTTTGTCGACTATAAATCGTCCGATTCGTGTGCAAATAATTATATAGACTATACATCGTCTATTTTAGATGCAAAAAATTAAATAGACTGACTATATATACAAAATTTAATGGACTATACATCGTCCATTTTTAAATTTAAAAAAAAATTAAATTGACTATAATTCGTCCATTTCGTATCTAAAAAATTAAATGGACTATATACGTTGTCTTCTTTTCGTGCAAAGAATTTAATAAACTATACATCATCCATTTTTCGTGCAAAAAAATTTTTTATGAAAAAAATATTATGGACTATACATCGTCTTTTTTTCAATTTTTTATGAAAAAATTTTGTCGACTATAAATCGTCCGATTCGTGTGCAAATAATTATATAGACTATACATCGTCTATTTTAGATGCAAAAAATTAAATAGACTGACTATATATACAAAATTTAATGGACTATACATCGTCCATTTTTAAATAAAAAAAAAAAATTAAATTGACTATAATTCGTCCATTTCGTATCTAAAAAATTAAATGGACTATATACGTCGTCTTCTTTTCGTGCAAAGAATTTAATAAACTATACATCATCCATTTTTCATGCAAAAAATTTTTTTATGAAAAAAATATAATGGACTATACATCGTCTTTTTTTCAATTTTTTATGAAAAAATTTTATCGACTATAAATCGTCCGATTCGTGTGCAAATAATTATATAGACTATACATCGTCTATTTTTCATGCAAAAAATTAAATGGACTGGCTATATATACAAAATTTAATGGACTATACATCGTCCATTTTTAAATTTAAAAAACAATTAAATTGACTATAATTCGTCCATTTCGTATCTAAAATATTAAATGGACTATATACGTCGTCTTCTTTTCGTGCAAAGAATTTAATAAACTATACATCATCCATTTTTCGTGCAAAAATATTTTTTATGAAAAAAACATTATGGACTATACATCGTCTTTTTTCAATTTTTTATGAAAAAATTTTGTCGACTATAAATCGTCCGATTCATGTGCAAATAATTATATAGACTATACATCGTCTATTTTAGATGCAAAAAATTAAATAGACTGACTATATATACAAAATTTAATGGACTATACATCGTCCATTTTTAAATAAAAAAAAAATTAAATTGACTATAATTCGTCCATTTCGTATCTAAAAAATTAAATGGACTATATACGTCGTCTTCTTTTCGTGCAAAGAATTTAATAAACTATACATCATCCATTTTTCGTGCAAAAAAATTTTTTATGAAAAAAATATTATGGACTATACAACGTCTTTTTTTCAATTTTTTATGAAAAAATTTTGTCGACTATAAATCGTCCGATTCGTGTGCAAATAATTATATAGACTATACATCGTCTATTTTAGATGCAAAAAATTAAATAGACTGACTATATATACAAAATTTAATGGACTATACATCGTCCATTTTTAAATTTAAAAAAAAATTAAATTGACTATAATTCGTCCATTTCGTATCTAAAAAATTAAATGGACTATATACGTCGTCTTCTTTTCGTGCAAAGAATTTAATAAACTATACATCATCCATTTTTCGTGCAAAAAAATTTTTTATGAAAAAAATATTATGGACTATACATCGTCTTTTTTTCAATTTTTTATGAAAAAATTTTGTCGACTATAAATCGTCCGATTCGTGTGCAAATAATTATATAGACTATACATCGTCTATTTTAGATGCAAAAAATTAAATAGACTGACTATATATACAAAATTTAATGGACTATACATCGTCCATTTTTAAATAAAAAAAAAAAATTAAATTGACTATAATTCGTCCATTTCGTATCTAAAAAATTAAATGGACTATATACGTCGTCTTCTTTTCGTGCAAAGAATTTAATAAACTATACATCATCCATTTTTCGTGCAAAAAAATTTTTTATGAAAAAAATATTATGGACTGTACATCGTCTTTTTTTCAATTTTTTATGAAAAAATTTTGTCGACTATAAATCGTCCGATTCGTGTGCAAATAATTATATAGACTATACATCGTCTATTTTAGATGCAAAAAATTAAATAGACTGACTATATATACAAAATTTAATGGACTATACATCGTCCATTTTTAAATAAAAAAAAAAAATTAAATTGACTATAATTCGTCCATTTCGTATCTAAAAAATTAAATGGACTATATACGTCGTCTTCTTTTCGTGCAAAGAATTTAATAAACTATACATCATCCATTTTTCGTGCAAAAATATTTTTTATGAAAAAAATATTATGGACTGTACATCGTCTTTTTTTCAATTTTTTATGAAAAAATTTTGTCGACTATAAATCGTCCGATTCGTGTGCAAATAATTATATAGACTATACATCGTCTATTTTTCATGCAAAAAATTAAATGGACTGGCTATATATACAAAATTTAATGGACTATACATCGTCCATTTTTAAATTTAAAAAAAAATTAAATTGACTATAATTCGTCCATTTCGTATCTAAAAAATTAAATGGACTATATACGTCGTCTTCTTTTCGTGCAAAGAATTTAATAAACTATACATCATCCATTTTTCATGCAAAAAATTTTTTAATGAAAAAAATATAATGGACTATACATCGTCCTTTTTTCAATTTCTTATGAAAAAATTTTATCGACTATAAATCGTCCGATTCGTGTGCAAATAATTATATAGACTATACATCGTCTATTTTTCATGCAAAAAATTAAATGGACTGGCTATATATACAAAATTTAATGGACTATACATCGTCCATTTTTAAATTAAAAAAAAAATTAAATTGACTATAATTCGTCCATTTCGTATCTAAAAAATTAAATGGACTATATACGTCGTCTTCTTTTCGTGCAAAGAATTTAATAAACTATACATCATCCATTTTTTGTGCAAAAAAATTTTTTATGAAAAAAATATTATGGACTATACATCGTCTTTTTTTCAATTTTTTATGAAAAAATTTTGTCGACTATAAATCGTCCGATTCGTGTGCAAATAATTATATAGACTATACATCGTCTATTTTAGATGCAAAAAATTAAATAGACTGACTATATATACAAAATTTAATGGACTATACATCGTCCATTTTTAAATAAAAAAAAAAAATTAAATTGACTATAATTCGTCCATTTCGTATCTAAAAAATTAAATGGACTATATACGTCGTCTTCTTTTCGTGCAAAGAATTTAATAAACTATACATCATCCATTTTTCATGCAAAAAATTTTTTTATGAAAAAAATATAATGGACTATACATCGTCTTTTTTTCAATTTTTTATGAAAAAATTTTATCGACTATAAATCGTCCGATTCGTGTGCAAATAATTATATAGACTATACATCGTCTATTTTTCATGCAAAAAATTAAATGGACTGGCTATATATACAAAATTTAATGGACTATACATCGTCCATTTTTAAATTTAAAAAACAATTAAATTGACTATAATTCGTCCATTTCGTATCTAAAATATTAAATGGACTATATACGTCGTCTTCTTTTCGTGCAAAGAATTTAATAAACTATACATCATCCATTTTTCGTGCAAAAAAAATTTTTATGAAAAAAATATTATGGACTATACATCGTCTTTTTTCAATTTTTTATGAAAAAATTTTGTCGACTATAAATCGTCCGATTCGTGTGCAAATAATTATATAGACTATACATCGTCTATTTTAGATGCAAAAAATTAAATAGACTGACTATATATACAAAATTTAATGGACTATACATCGTCCATTTTTAAATTTAAAAAAAAATTAAATTGACTATAATTCGTCCATTTCGTATCTAAAAAATTAAATGGACTATATACGTCGTCTTCTTTTCGTGCAAAGAATTTAATAAACTATACATCATCCATTTTTCGTGCAAAAAAATTTTTTATGAAAAAAATATTATGGACTATACATCGTCTTTTTTTCAATTTTTTATGAAAAAATTTTGTCGACTATAAATCGTCCGATTCGTGTGCAAATAATTATATAGACTATACATCGTCTATTTTAGATGCAAAAAATTAAATAGACTGACTATATATACAAAATTTAATGGACTATACATCGTCCATTTTTAAATTTAAAAAAAAATTAAATTGACTATAATTCGTCCATTTCGTATCTAAAAAATTAAATGGACTATATACGTTGTCTTCTTTTCGTGCAAAGAATTTAATAAACTATACATCATCCATTTTTCGTGCAAAAAAATTTTTTATGAAAAAAATATTATGGACTATACATCGTCTTTTTTTCAATTTTTTATGAAAAAATTTTGTCGACTATAAATCGTCCGATTCGTGTGCAAATAATTATATAGACTATACATCGTCTATTTTAGATGCAAAAAATTAAATAGACTGACTATATATACAAAATTTAATGGACTATACATCGTCCATTTTTAAATAAAAAAAAAAATTAAATTGACTATAATTCGTCCATTTCGTATCTAAAAAATTAAATGGACTATATACGTCGTCTTCTTTTCGTGCAAAGAATTTAATAAACTATACATCATCCATTTTTCATGCAAAAAATTTTTTTATGAAAAAAATATAATGGACTATACATCGTCTTTTTTTCAATTTTTTATGAAAAAATTTTATCGACTATAAATCGTCCGATTCGTGTGCAAATAATTATATAGACTATACATCGTCTATTTTTCATGCAAAAAATTAAATGGACTGGCTATATATACAAAATTTAATGGACTATACATCGTCCATTTTTAAATTTAAAAAACAATTAAATTGACTATAATTCGTCCATTTCGTATCTAAAATATTAAATGGACTATATACGTCGTCTTCTTTTCGTGCAAAGAATTTAATAAACTATACATCATCCATTTTTCGTGCAAAAATATTTTTTATGAAAAAAACATTATGGACTATACATCGTCTTTTTTCAATTTTTTATGAAAAAATTTTGTCGACTATAAATCGTCCGATTCGTGTGCAAATAATTATATAGACTATACATCGTCTATTTTAGATGCAAAAAATTAAATAGACTGACTATATATACAAAATTTAATGGACTATACATCGTCCATTTTTAAATAAAAAAAAAATTAAATTGACTATAATTCGTCCATTTCGTATCTAAAAAATTAAATGGACTATATACGTCGTCTTCTTTTCGTGCAAAGAATTTAATAAACTATACATCATCCATTTTTCGTGCAAAAAAATTTTTTATGAAAAAAATATTATGGACTATACAACGTCTTTTTTTCAATTTTTTATGAAAAAATTTTGTCGACTATAAATCGTCCGATTCGTGTGCAAATAATTATATAGACTATACATCGTCTATTTTAGATGCAAAAAATTAAATAGACTGACTATATATACAAAATTTAATGGACTATACATCGTCCATTTTTAAATTTAAAAAAAAATTAAATTGACTATAATTCGTCCATTTCGTATCTAAAAAATTAAATGGACTATATACGTCGTCTTCTTTTCGTGCAAAGAATTTAATAAACTATACATCATCCATTTTTCGTGCAAAAAAATTTTTTATGAAAAAAATATTATGGACTATACATCGTCTTTTTTTCAATTTTTTATGAAAAAATTTTGTCGACTATAAATCGTCCGATTCGTGTGCAAATAATTATATAGACTATACATCGTCTATTTTAGATGCAAAAAATTAAATAGACTGACTATATATACAAAATTTAATGGACTATACATCGTCCATTTTTAAATAAAAAAAAAAAATTAAATTGACTATAATTCGTCCATTTCGTATCTAAAAAATTAAATGGACTATATACGTCGTCTTCTTTTCGTGCAAAGAATTTAATAAACTATACATCATCCATTTTTCGTGCAAAAAAATTTTTTATGAAAAAAGTATTATGGACTGTACATCGTCTTTTTTTCAATTTTTTATGAAAAAATTTTGTCGACTATAAATCGTCCGATTCGTGTGCAAATAATTATATAGACTATACATCGTCTATTTTAGATGCAAAAAATTAAATAGACTGACTATATATACAAAATTTAATGGACTATACATCGTCCATTTTTAAATAAAAAAAAAAATTAAATTGACTATAATTCGTCCATTTCGTATCTAAAAAATTAAATGGACTATATACGTCGTCTTCTTTTCGTGCAAAGAATTTAATAAACTATACATCATCCATTTTTCGTGCAAAAATATTTTTTATGAAAAAAATATTATGGACTATACATCGTCTTTTTTCAATTTTTTATGAAAAAATTTTGTCGACTATAAATCGTCCGATTCGTGTGCAAATAATTATATAGACTATACATCGTCTATTTTAGATGCAAAAAATTAAATAGACTGACTATATATACAAAATTTAATGGACTATACATCGTCCATTTTTAAATAAAAAAAAAATTAAATTGACTATAATTCGTCCATTTCGTATCTAAAAAATTAAATGGACTATATACGTCGTCTTCTTTTCGTGCAAAGAATTTAATAAACTATACATCATCCATTTTTCGTGCAAAAAAATTTTTTATGAAAAAAATATTATGGACTATATATACATCGTCTTTTTTTCAATTTTTTATGAAAAAATTTTGTCGACTATAAATCGTCCGATTCGTGTGCAAATAATTATATAGACTATACATCGTCTATTTTAGATGCAAAAAATTAAATAGACTGACTATATATACAAAATTTAATGGACTATACATCGTCCATTTTTAAATTTAAAAAAAAATTAAATTGACTATAATTCGTCCATTTCGTATCTAAAAAATTAAATGGACTATATACGTCGTCTTCTTTTCGTGCAAAGAATTTAATAAACTATACATCATCCATTTTTCATGCAAAAAATTTTTTTATGAAAAAAATATAATGGACTATACATCGTCCTTTTTTCAATTTTTTATGAAAAAATTTTATCGACTATAAATCGTCCGATTCGTGTGCAAATAATTATATAGACTATACATCGTCTATTTTTCATGCAAAAAATTAAATGGACTGGCTATATATACAAAATTTAATGGACTATACATCGTCCATTTTTAAATTAAAAAAAAAATTAAATTGACTATAATTCGTCCATTTCGTATCTAAAAAATTAAATGGACTATATACGTCGTCTTCTTTTCGTGCAAAGAATTTAATAAACTATACATCATCCATTTTTCGTGCCAAAAAATTTTTTTATGAAAAAAATATTATGGACTATATATACATCGTCTTTTTTTCAATTTTTTATGAAAAAATTTTGTCGACTATAAATCGTCCGATTCGTGTGCAAATAATTATATAGACTATACATCGTCTATTTTAGATGCAAAAAATTAAATAGACTGACTATATATACAAAATTTAATGGACTATACATCGTCCATTTTTAAATAAAAAAAAAAAATTTAATTGACTATAATTCGTCCATTTCGTATCTAAAAAATTAAATGGACTATATACGTCGTCTTCTTTTCGTGCAAAGAATTTAATAAACTATACATCATCCATTTTTCATGGAAAAAATTTTTTTATGAAAAAAATATAATGGACTATACATCGTCTTTTTTTCAATTTTTTATGAAAAAATTTTATCGACTATAAATCGTCCGATTCGTGTGCAAATAATTATATAGACTATACATCGTCTATTTTTCATGCAAAAAATTAAATGGACTGGCTATATATACAAAATTTAATGGACTATACATCGTCCATTTTTAAATTTAAAAAACAATTAAATTGACTATAAATCGTCCATTTCGTATCTAAAATATTAAATGGACTATATACGTCGTCTTCTTTTCGTGCAAAGAATTTAATAAACTATACATCATCCATTTTTCGTGCAAAAATATTTTTTATGAAAAAAATATTATGGACTATATATACATCGTCTTTTTTCAATTTTTTATGAAAAAATTTTGTCGACTATAAATCGTCCGATTCGTGTGCAAATAATTATATAGACTATACATCGTCTATTTTAGATGCAAAAAATTAAATAGACTGACTATATATACAAAATTTAATGGACTATACATCGTCCATTTTTAAATAAAAAAAAAATTAAATTGACTATAATTCGTCCATTTCGTATCTAAAAAATTAAATGGACTATATACGTCGTCTTCTTTTCGTGCAAAGAATTTAATAAACTATACATCATCCATTTTTCGTGCAAAAAAATTTTTTATGAAAAAAATATTATGGACTATACAACGTCTTTTTTTCAATTTTTTATGAAAAAATTTTGTCGACTATAAATCGTCCGATTCGTGTGCAAATAATTATATAGACTATACATCGTCTATTTTAGATGCAAAAAATTAAATAGACTGACTATATATACAAAATTTAATGGACTACACATCGTCCATTTTTAAATTTAAAAAAAAATTAAATTGACTATAATTCGTCCATTTCGTATCTAAAAAATTAAATGGACTATATACGTCGTCTTCTTTTCGTGCAAAGAATTTAATAAACTATACATCATCCATTTTTCGTGCAAAAAAAATTTTTTATGAAAAAAATATTATGGACTATACATCGTCTTTTTTTCAATTTTTTATGAAAAAATTTTGTCGACTATAAATCGTCCGATTCGTGTGCAAATAATTATATAGACTATACATCGTCTATTTTAGATGCAAAAAATTAAATAGACTGACTATATATACAAAATTTAATGGACTATACATCGTCCATTTTTAAATAAAAAAAAAAAAATTAAATTGACTATAATTCGTCCATTTCGTATCTAAAAAATTAAATGGACTATATACGTCGTCTTCTTTTCGTGCAAAGAATTTAATAAACTATACATCATCCATTTTTCATGCAAAAAATTTTTTTATGAAAAAAATATAATGGACTATACATCGTCTTTTTTAAATTTTTTATGAAAAAATTTTATCGACTATAAATCGTCCGATTCGTGTGCAAATAATTATATAGACTATACATCGTCTATTTTTCATGCAAAAAATTAAATGGACTGGCTATATATACAAAATTTAATGGACTATACATCGTCCATTTTTAAATTTAAAAAAAAATTAAATTGACTATAATTCGTCCATTTCGTATCTAAAAAATTAAATGGACTATATACGTCGTCTTCTTTTCGTGCAAAGAATTTAATAAACTATACATCATCCATTTTTCGTGCAAAAAAATTTTTTATGAAAAAAATATTATGGACTATACAACGTCTTTTTTTCAATTTTTTATGAAAAAATTTTGTCGACTATAAATCGTCCGATTCGTGTGCAAATAATTATATAGACTATACATCGTCTATTTTAGATGCAAAAAATTAAATAGACTGACTATATATACAAAATTTAATGGACTACACATCGTCCATTTTTAAATTTAAAAAAAAATTAAATTGACTATAATTCGTCCATTTCGTATCTAAAAAATTAAATGGACTATATACGTCGTCTTCTTTTCGTGCAAAGAATTTAATAAACTATACATCATCCATTTTTCGTGCAAAAAAAATTTTTTATGAAAAAAATATTATGGACTATACATCGTCTTTTTTTCAATTTTTTATGAAAAAATTTTGTCGACTATAAATCGTCCGATTCGTGTGCAAATAATTATATAGACTATACATCGTCTATTTTAGATGCAAAAAATTAAATAGACTGACTATATATACAAAATTTAATGGACTATACATCGTCCATTTTTAAATAAAAAAAAAAAATTAAATTGACTATAATTCGTCCATTTCGTATCTAAAAAATTAAATGGACTATATACGTCGTCTTCTTTTCGTGCAAAGAATTTAATAAACTATACATCATCCATTTTTCATGCAAAAAATTTTTTTATGAAAAAAATATAATGGACTATACATCGTCTTTTTTAAATTTTTTATGAAAAAATTTTATCGACTATAAATCGTCCGATTCGTGTGCAAATAATTATATAGACTATACATCGTCTATTTTTCATGCAAAAAATTAAATGGACTGGCTATATATACAAAATTTAATGGACTATACATCGTCCATTTTTAAATTTAAAAAAAAATTAAATTGACTATAATTCGTCCATTTCGTATCTAAAAAATTAAATGGACTATATACGTCGTCTTCTTTTCGTGCAAAGAATTTAATAAACTATACATCATCCATTTTTCGTGCAAAAAAATTTTTTATGAAAAAAATATTATGGACTATACATCGTCTTTTTTTCAATTTTTTATGAAAAAATTTTGTCGACTATAAATCGTCCGATTCGTGTGCAAATAATTATATAGACTATACATCGTCTATTTTAGATGCAAAAAATTAAATAGACTGACTATATATACAAAATTTAATGGACTACACATCGTCCATTTTTAAATTTAAAAAAAAATTAAATTGACTATAATTCGTCCATTTCGTATCTAAAAAATTAAATGGACTATATACGTCGTCTTCTTTTCGTGCAAAGAATTTAATAAACTATACATCATCCATTTTTCGTGCAAAAAAAATTTTTTATGAAAAAAATATTATGGACTATACATCGTCTTTTTTTCAATTTTTTATGAAAAAATTTTGTCGACTATAAATCGTCCGATTCGTGTGCAAATAATTATATAGACTATACATCGTCTATTTTAGATGCAAAAAATTAAATAGACTGACTATATATACAAAATTTAATGGACTATACATCGTCCATTTTTAAATAAAAAAAAAAAAATTAAATTGACTATAATTCGTCCATTTCGTATCTAAAAAATTAAATGGACTATATACGTCGTCTTCTTTTCGTGCAAAGAATTTAATAAACTATACATCATCCATTTTTCATGCAAAAAATTTTTTTATGAAAAAAATATAATGGACTATACATCGTCTTTTTTAAATTTTTTATGAAAAAATTTTATCGACTATAAATCGTCCGATTCGTGTGCAAATAATTATATAGACTATACATCGTCTATTTTTCATGCAAAAAATTAAATGGACTGGCTATATATACAAAATTTAATGGACTATACATCGTCCATTTTTAAATTTAAAAAAAAATTAAATTGACTATAATTCGTCCATTTCGTATCTAAAAAATTAAATGGACTATATACGTCGTCTTCTTTTCGTGCAAAGAATTTAATAAACTATACATCATCCATTTTTCGTGCAAAAAAATTTTTTATGAAAAAAATATTATGGACTATACATCGTCTTTTTTTCAATTTTTTATGAAAAAATTTTGTCGACTATAAATCGTCCGATTCGTGTGCAAATAATTATATAGACTATACATCGTCTATTTTAGATGCAAAAAATTAAATAGACTGACTATATATACAAAATTTAATGGACTATACATCGTCCATTTTTAAATTTAAAAAAAAATTAAATTGACTATAATTCGTCCATTTCGTATCTAAAAAATTAAATGGACTATATACGTCGTCTTCTTTTCGTGCAAAGAATTTAATAAACTATACATCATCCATTTTTCATGCAAAAAATTTTTTTATGAAAAAAATATAATGGACTATACATCGTCCTTTTTTCAATTTTTTATGAAAAAATTTTATCGACTATAAATCGTCCGATTCGTGTGCAAATAATTATATAGACTATACATCGTCTATTTTTCATGCAAAAAATTAAATGGACTGGCTATATATACAAAATTTAATGGACTATACATCGTCCATTTTTAAATTTAAAAAAAAATTAAATTGACTATAATTCGTCCATTTCGTATCTAAAAAATTAAATGGACTATATACGTCGTCTTCTTTTCGTGCAAAGAATTTAATAAACTATACATCATCCATTTTTCGTGCAAAAAAATTTTTTATGAAAAAAATATTATGGACTATACATCGTCTTTTTTTCAATTTTTTATGAAAAAATTTTGTCGACTATAAATCGTCCGATTCGTGTGCAAATAATTATATAGACTATACATCGTCTATTTTAGATGCAAAAAATTAAATAGACTGACTATATATACAAAATTTAATGGACTATACATCGTCCATTTTTAAATTTAAAAAAAAATTAAATTGACTATAATTCGTCCATTTCGTATCTAAAAAATTAAATGGACTATATACGTCGTCTTCTTTTCGTGCAAAGAATTTAATAAACTATACATCATCCATTTTTCATGCAAAAAATTTTTTTATGAAAAAAATATAATGGACTATACATCGTCCTTTTTTCAATTTTTTATGAAAAAATTTTATCGACTATAAATCGTCCGATTCGTGTGCAAATAATTATATAGACTATACATCATCCATTTTTCATGCAAAAAAATTTTTTATGAAAAAAATATAATGGACTATAATCGTCTTTTTTTCAATTTTTTATGAAAAAATTTTATCGACTATAAATCGTCCGATTCGTGTGCAAATAATTATATAGACTATACATCGTCTATTTTTCATGCAAAAAATTAAATGGACTGGCTATATATACAAAATTTAATGGACTATACATCGTCCATTTTTAAATTTAAAAAAAAATTAAATTGACTATAATTCGTCCATTTCGTATCTAAAAAATTAAATGGACTATATACGTCGTCTTCTTTTCGTGCAAAGAATTTAATAAACTATACATCATCCATTTTTCGTGCAAAAAAATTTTTTATGAAAAAAATATTATGGACTATACATCGTCTTTTTTTCAATTTTTTATGAAAAAATTTTGTCGACTATAAATCGTCCGATTCGTGTGCAAATAATTATATAGACTATACATCGTCTATTTTAGATGCAAAAAATTAAATAGACTGACTATATATACAAAATTTAATGGACTATACATCGTCCATTTTTAAATTTAAAAAAAAATTAAATTGACTATAATTCGTCCATTTCGTATCTAAAAAATTAAATGGACTATATACGTCGTCTTCTTTTCGTGCAAAGAATTTAATAAACTATACATCATCCATTTTTCATGCAAAAAATTTTTTTATGAAAAAAATATAATGGACTATACATCGTCCTTTTTTCAATTTTTTATGAAAAAATTTTATCGACTATAAATCGTCCGATTCGTGTGCAAATAATTATATAGACTATACATCGTCTATTTTTCATGCAAAAAATTAAATGGACTGGCTATATATACAAAATTTAATGGACTATACATCGTCCATTTTTAAATTAAAAAAAAAATTAAATTGACTATAATTCGTCCATTTCGTATCTAAAAAATTAAATGGACTATATACGTCGTCTTCTTTTCGTGCAAAGAATTTAATAAACTATACATCATCCATTTTTCGTGCAAAAAAATTTTTTATGAAAAAAATATTATGGACTATATATACATCGTCTTTTTTTCAATTTTTTATGAAAAAATTTTGTCGACTATAAATCGTCCGATTCGTGTGCAAATAATTATATAGACTATACATCGTCTATTTTAGATGCAAAAAATTAAATAGACTGACTATATATACAAAATTTAATGGACTATACATCGTCCATTTTTAAATAAAAAAAAAAAATTTAATTGACTATAATTCGTCCATTTCGTATCTAAAAAATTAAATGGACTATATACGTCGTCTTCTTTTCGTGCAAAGAATTTAATAAACTATACATCATCCATTTTTCATGGAAAAAATTTTTTTATGAAAAAAATATAATGGACTATACATCGTCTTTTTTTCAATTTTTTATGAAAAAATTTTATCGACTATAAATCGTCCGATTCGTGTGCAAATAATTATATAGACTATACATCGTCTATTTTTCATGCAAAAAATTAAATGGACTGGCTATATATACAAAATTTAATGGACTATACATCGTCCATTTTTAAATTTAAAAAACAATTAAATTGACTATAAATCGTCCATTTCGTATCTAAAATATTAAATGGACTATATACGTCGTCTTCTTTTCGTGCAAAGAATTTAATAAACTATACATCATCCATTTTTCGTGCAAAAATATTTTTTATGAAAAAAATATTATGGACTATATATACATCGTCTTTTTTCAATTTTTTATGAAAAAATTTTGTCGACTATAAATCGTCCGATTCGTGTGCAAATAATTATATAGACTATACATCGTCTATTTTAGATGCAAAAAATTAAATAGACTGACTATATATACAAAATTTAATGGACTATACATCGTCCATTTTTAAATAAAAAAAAAATTAAATTGACTATAATTCGTCCATTTCGTATCTCAAAAATTAAATGGACTATATACGTCGTCTTCTTTTCGTGCAAAGAATTTAATAAACTATACATCATCCATTTTTCGTGCAAAAAAATTTTTTATGAAAAAAATATTATGGACTATACAACGTCCTTTTTTCAATTTTTTATGAAAAAATTTTATCGACTATAAATCGTCCGATTCGTGTGCAAATAATTATATAGACTATACATCATCCATTTTTCATGCAAAAAAATTTTTTATGAAAAAAATATAATGGACTATAATCGTCTTTTTTTCAATTTTTTATGAAAAAATTTTATCGACTATAAATCGTCCGATTCGTGTGCAAATAATTATATAGACTATACATCGTCTATTTTTCATGCAAAAAATTAAATGGACTGGCTATATATACAAAATTTAATGGACTATACATCGTCCATTTTTAAATTTAAAAAAAAATTAAATTGACTATAATTCGTCCATTTCGTATCTAAAAAATTAAATGGACTATATACGTCGTCTTCTTTTCGTGCAAAGAATTTAATAAACTATACATCATCCATTTTTCGTGCAAAAAAATTTTTTATGAAAAAAATATTATGGACTATACATCGTCTTTTTTTCAATTTTTTATGAAAAAATTTTGTCGACTATAAATCGTCCGATTCGTGTGCAAATAATTATATAGACTATACATCGTCTATTTTAGATGCAAAAAATTAAATAGACTGACTATATATACAAAATTTAATGGACTATACATCGTCCATTTTTAAAAAAAAAAAAAATTAAATTGACTATAATTCGTCCATTTCGTATCTAAAAAATTAAATGGACTATATACGTCGTCTTCTTTTCGTGCAAAGAATTTAATAAACTATACATCATCCATTTTTCATGCAAAAAATTTTTTTATGAAAAAAATATAATGGACTATACATCGTCTTTTTTTCAATTTTTTATGAAAAAATTTTATCGACTATAAATCGTCCGATTCGTGTGCAAATAATTATATAGACTATACATCGTCTATTTTTCATGCAAAAAATTAAATGGACTGGCTATATACACAAAATTTAATGGACTATGCATCGTCCATTTTTAAATTTAAAAAAAAATTAAATTGACTATAATTCGTCCATTTCGTATCTAAAAAATTAAATGGACTATATACGTCGTCTTCTTTTCGTGCAAAGAATTTAATAAACTATACATCATCCATTTTTCGTGCAAAAAAATTTTTTATGAAAAAAATATTATGGACTATACATCGTCTTTTTTTCAATTTTTTATGAAAAAATTTTGTCGACTATAAATCGTCCGATTCGTGTGCAAATAATTATATAGACTATATATCGTCTATTTTAGATGCAAAAAATTAAATAGACTGACTATATATACAAAATTTAATGGACTATACATCGTCCATTTTTAAATAAAAAAAAAAAAATTAAATTGACTATAATTCGTCCATTTCGTATCTAAAAAATTAAATGGACTATATACGTCGTCTTCTTTTCGTGCAAAGAATTTAATAAACTATACATCATCCATTTTTCATGCAAAAAATTTTTTTATGAAAAAAATATAATGGACTATACATCGTCTTTTTTTCAATTTTTTATGAAAAAATTTTATCGACTATAAATCGTCCGATTCGTGTGCAAATAATTATATAGACTATACATCGTCTATTTTTCATGCAAAAAATTAAATGGACTGGCTATATACACAAAATTTAATGGACTATGCATCGTCCATTTTTAAATTTAAAAAAAAATTAAATTGACTATAATTCGTCCATTTCGTATCTAAAAAATTAAATGGACTATATACGTCGTCTTCTTTTCGTGCAAAGAATTTAATAAACTATACATCATCCATTTTTCGTGCAAAAAAATTTTTTATGAAAAAAATATTATGGACTATACATCGTCTTTTTTTCAATTTTTTATGAAAAAATTTTGTCGACTATAAATCGTCCGATTCGTGTGCAAATAATTATATAGACTATACATCGTCTATTTTAGATGCAAAAAATTAAATAGACTGACTATATATACAAAATTTAATGGACTATACATCGTCCATTTTTAAATAAAAAAAAAAAATTAAATTGACTATAATTCGTCCATTTCGTATCTAAAAAATTAAATGGACTATATACGTCGTCTTCTTTTCGTGCAAAGAATTTAATAAACTATACATCATCCATTTTTCGTGCAAAAAAATTTTTTATGAAAAAAATATTATGGACTATACATCGTCTTTTTTTCAATTTTTTATGAAAAAATTTTGTCGACTATAAATCGTCCGATTCGTGTGCAAATAATTATATAGACTATACATCGTCTATTTTAGATGCAAAAAATTAAATAGACTGACTATATATACAAAATTTAATGGACTATACATCGTCCATTTTTAAATTTAAAAAAAAATTAAATTGACTATAATTCGTCCATTTCGTATCTAAAAAATTAAATGGACTATATACGTCGTCTTCTTTTCGTGCAAAGAATTTAATAAACTATACATCATCCATTTTTCATGCAAAAAATTTTTTTATGAAAAAAATATAATGGACTATACATCGTCCTTTTTTCAATTTTTTATGAAAAAATTTTATCGACTATAAATCGTCCGATTCGTGTGCAAATAATTATATAGACTATACATCGTCTATTTTTCATGCAAAAAATTAAATGGACTGGCTATATATACAAAATTTAATGGACTATACATCGTCCATTTTTAAATTTAAAAAAAAATTAAATTGACTATAATTCGTCCATTTCGTATCTAAAAAATTAAATGGACTATATACGTCGTCTTCTTTTCGTGCAAAGAATTTAATAAACTATACATCATCCATTTTTCGTGCAAAAAAATTTTTTATGAAAAAAATATTATGGACTATACATCGTCTTTTTTTCAATTTTTTATGAAAAAATTTTGTCGACTATAAATCGTCCGATTCGTGTGCAAATAATTATATAGACTATACATCGTCTATTTTAGATGCAAAAAATTAAATAGACTGACTATATATACAAAATTTAATGGACTATACATCGTCCATTTTTAAATTTAAAAAAAAATTAAATTGACTATAATTCGTCCATTTCGTATCTAAAAAATTAAATGGACTATATACGTCGTCTTCTTTTCGTGCAAAGAATTTAATAAACTATACATCATCCAATTTTCATGCAAAAAATTTTTTTATGAAAAAAATATAATGGACTATACATCGTCCTTTTTTCAATTTTTTATGAAAAAATTTTATCGACTATAAATCGTCCGATTCGTGTGCAAATAATTATATAGACTATACATCATCCATTTTTCATGCAAAAAAATTTTTTATGAAAAAAATATAATGGACTATAATCGTCTTTTTTTCAATTTTTTATGAAAAAATTTTATCGACTATAAATCGTCCGATTCGTGTGCAAATAATTATATAGACTATACATCGTCTATTTTTCATGCAAAAAATTAAATGGACTGGCTATATATACAAAATTTAATGGACTATACAT
Source organism: Tachina lurida (assembly GCA_944452675.1). Lineage (NCBI taxonomy): Eukaryota > Metazoa > Arthropoda > Insecta > Diptera > Tachinidae > Tachina > Tachina lurida. Next base: position 29,923,915 of record OX101756.1, on the reverse strand, counting down.
CGTCCATTTTTAAATTAAAAAAAAAATTAAATTGACTATAATTCGTCCATTTCGTATCTAAAAAATTAAATGGACTATATACGTCGTCTTCTTTTCGTGCAAAGAATTTAATAAACTATACATCATCCATTTTTCGTGCAAAAAAATTTTTTATGAAAAAAATATTATGGACTATACATCGTCTTTTTTTCAATTTTTTATGAAAAAATTTTGTCGACTATAAATCGTCCGATTCGTGTGCAAATAATTATATAGACTATACATCGTCTATTTTAGATGCAAAAAATTAAATAGACTGACTATATATACAAAATTTAATGGACTATACATCGTCCATTTTAAAAAAAAAAAAAATTAAATTGACTATAATTCGTCCATTTCGTATCTAAAAAATTAAATGGACTATATACGTCGTCTTCTTTTCGTGCAAAGAATTTAATAAACTATACATCATCCATTTTTCATGCAAAAAATTTTTTTATGAAAAAAATATAATGGACTATATATACATCGTCTTTTTTTCAATTTTTTATGAAAAAATTTTATCGACTATAAATCGTCCGATTCGTGTGCAAATAATTATATAGACTATACATCGTCTATTTTTCATGCAAAAAATTAAATGGACTGGCTATATACACAAAATTTAATGGACTATGCATCGTCCATTTTTAAATTTAAAAAAAAATTAAATTGACTATAATTCGTCCATTTCGTATCTAAAAAATTAAATGGACTATATACGTCGTCTTCTTTTCGTGCAAAGAATTTAATAAACTATACATCATACATTTTTCGTGCAAAAAAATTTTTTATGAAAAAAATATTATGGACTATACATCGTCTTTTTTTCAATTTTTTATGAAAAAATTTTGTCGACTATAAATCGTCCGATTCGTGTGCAAATAATTATATAGACTATACATCGTCTATTTTAGATGCAAAAAATTAAATAGACTGACTATATATACAAAATTTAATGGACTATACATCGTCCATTTTTAAATAAAAAAAAAAAAATTAAATTGACTATAATTCGTCCATTTCGTATCTAAAAAATTAAATGGACTATATACGTCGTCTTCTTTTCGTGCAAAGAATTTAATAAACTATACATCATCCATTTTTCATGCAAAAAATTTTTTTATGAAAAAAATATAATGGACTATACATCGTCTTTTTTTCAATTTTTTATGAAAAAATTTTATCGACTATAAATCGTCCGATTCGTGTGCAAATAATTATATAGACTATACATCGTCTATTTTTCATGCAAAAAATTAAATGGACTGGCTATATATACAAAATTTAATGGACTATACATCGTCCATTTTTAAATTAAAAAAACAATTAAATTGACTATAATTCGTCCATTTCGTATCTAAAAAATTAAATGGACTATATACGTCGTCTTCTTTTCGTGCAAAGAATTTAATAAACTATACATCATCCATTTTTCGTGCAAAAAAATTTTTTATGAAAAAAATATTATGGACTATACATCGTCTTTTTTTCAATTTTTTATGAAAAAATTTTGTCGACTATAAATCGTCCGATTCGTGTGCAAATAATTATATAGACTATACATCGTCTATTTTAGATGCAAAAAATTAAATAGACTGACTATATATACAAAATTTAATGGACTATACATCGTCCATTTTTAAATTTAAAAAAAAATTAAATTGACTATAATTCGTCCATTTCGTATCTAAAAAATTAAATGGACTATATACGTCGTCTTCTTTTCGTGCAAAGAATTTAATAAACTATACATCATCCATTTTTCATGCAAAAAATTTTTTTATGAAAAAAATATAATGGACTATATATACATCGTCCTTTTTTCAATTTTTTATGAAAAAATTTTATCGACTATAAATCGTCCGATTCGTGTGCAAATAATTATATAGACTATACATCGTCTATTTTTCATGCAAAAAATTAAATGGACTGGCTATATATACAAAATTTAATGGACTATACATCGTCCATTTTTAAATTTAAAAAAAAATTAAATTGACTATAATTCGTCCATTTCGTATCTAAAAAATTAAATGGACTATATACGTCGTCTTCTTTTCGTGCAAAGAATTTAATAAACTATACATCATCCATTTTTCGTGCAAAAAAATTTTTTATGAAAAAAATATTATGGACTATACATCGTCTTTTTTTCAATTTTTTATGAAAAAATTTTGTCGACTATAAATCGTCCGATTCGTGTGCAAATAATTATATAGACTATACATCGTCTATTTTAGATGCAAAAAATTAAATAGACTGACTATATATACAAAATTTAATGGACTATACATCGTCCATTTTTAAATAAAAAAAAAAAAATTAAATTGACTATAATTCGTCCATTTCGTATCTAAAAAATTAAATGGACTATATACGTCGTCTTCTTTTCGTGCAAAGAATTTAATAAACTATACATCATCCATTTTTCATGGAAAAAATTTTTTTATGAAAAAAATATAATGGACTATACATCGTCCTTTTTTCAATTTTTTATGAAAAAATTTTATCGACTATAAATCGTCCGATTCGTGTGCAAATAATTATATAGACTATACATCATCCATTTTTCATGCAAAAAAATTTTTTATGAAAAAAATATAATGGACTATAATCGTCTTTTTTTCAATTTTTTATGAAAAAATTTTGTCGACTATAAATCGTCCGATTCGTGTGCAAATAATTATATAGTATTAAAATACTGAGACGACTTTATGTAATTCAGGTTGATTTTTAATAGATGAAAAAGTAAAATATGAATGACAATTAACAAAAAGAATTATACATACAATTGTGTATTTTACCAACAAGTATATAAAGACAACAAGTGTATTAAAAAGGGTATATCAATACGACATTGTAGATAAGCTGCTTCGTTGCTCTAACACTTCCCCTCGAAGTAGATATACTACAAGTTCTGTTGATGTTGAATTATTAAACCCAAGTTAGTTGAACAAGAATGTTGTTTTGTTTTACCAACTGACTTTGTTAGCATATCAGCTGGCATGTTTTCAGTTGACATATATTCGAGTGTTATATTGTGATTACGGACGCAGTCATGAACAAAATGATGGCGTATATCAATATGTTTCGTCCTCGAATTATATCCAAAATTATTTATTAATTTTTGTGCGCTTTGACTATCATTGAACAAAGTTATATTTTCAAAGTTTATACCAATATCACCAAGAATACTTCTAATGTAGAGAGCTTCCTTCATTGCATCTGATATAGCTATATATTCAGATTCGGTACTAGATAAAGATACCGTTCGCTGCTTACGGGCTTCCCAACTTATTGCAGCACCTCCTAATATAAACGCATAGCCAGAATACGATCGGCGATCCGTAAGGTTTGATCCCCAATCTGCATCAACTACTCCATACAATTCTATGTTGGTAGCCTTATATTGTAATCCATAGTCGAGTGTCCCTCGTACGTACCGCAAAATTCGTTTAGCTGACTGCCAGTGCTCTTCATTGTAATTAGAATTAAACTGACTCATGTAATTTACGGCATATGCAATGTCAGGGCGAGTTGTTACAGCAAGGTACATTAACGCTCCTATTAATCTTTGATAAGGATATTTCGACATTATTTTTTCATCTTTGATTAAAGGACGAGTCAATTTGCAGTTTGTCTCCAAAGGAGTCATTACAGGTTTGCATTCTGACATACCAAAACGATCCAAAACATTTTCGGCGTAGTTACGCTGTGACAAGAAAATCTGGTTTGAACCAAGATTTTGGTGAAAATCAATGCCCAAACAACGCTTTACCGGGCCAATATCCTTCATCTCAAAGCATTGAGATAACGACGTTTTAAAATGGTTTATCCATTCAGGTTCGTTTGAAGCTATTAACAAATCATCTACGTAAATCAAAATAAGTAAAATCTTATCGCCTTCTCTTTTCGAAAATAGACAAGGATCCTTTTTAGTTGGCTTCAAACCCAATTTTAACAATTCTGTTGTTAATTTGTAATACCACATAAGACCAGATTGACGTAATCCGTACAAAGCTTTCTTTAAAAGACATACAGGACTTTTTGTAGTATATAAGGCCTGTAACCATTTCTTAGCTGTTTTTTCAACATATTTATCATGGTTTTTAATGCTATTAGATCCCATAGACTTACCCGATTTTATTTTCTTCAATATGCATTCTAAGTTATCAGGTATTTTGATGTATACGTTTTCTTGGAGATCACCGTTCAAGTAAGCTGTAATCACATCCATTTGGTGTATTTCAAGATGCAATTCTGCTGACAACGCTGTTAAGAGTCTGATTGACGATGAACGGGCAACAGGAGAGTAAGTTTCGTGAAAATCTTCACCTGGACGTTGAGCATAACCTTTTGCTACGAGACGAACCTTTCTCTTTCCATTATGTTTTGTACGAAATACTAAGCGACTATCAATAACTTTTCGTTGTTCAGGATGATCTACAATTTCCCATATATTGTTACGTATTAAAGCCAAATATTCGTCTTCTATTGCCTTCGTCCAGCCGCTTGCATCAGGCGCCTTCATAGCTTGGTTAAAAGTTACAGGATCAGGAATCGCCGTCAAGAAAGCTAGTTCGCACTCTTCAAAATCATCTTCTGACTGAGCTGACTCACAATCATCATTGTTGGAATTAGTTTCATCCTCTGTTATTGCATGATACAACTTCTTGGGTCGTCCACGTGTACCTAATCTTAGCAGTTTTGGACGTCCTCTGCCACGTTTTTCATTTCTGGTATCGATATTCGTTGAACTGATATCGATATTAGCTGGACTGTTGTCCGTATCTATTTCCAATCGCTCTATTTCATCAGATTCCTTCAATTCAATTTCAAGATTGTTGTTTATATCATAAAAGTCTTCATATTTGTCATTAAAACCGTTTTCATCAATAAACTTTACATCTCGACTAATTACGACATCTCGTTTCTTTGGAGACCACATACGATAAGCTTTTGATTCAGAAGAATATCCCACGAAAACACACTGTTCTGAACGCGAATCAAATTTGCCTTTGTTAGGATTTTTATTTAGCACGTAGCCTTTACAACCAAAAACTTTCATATGCATCGCTGTAGGTTTTTTGTTTGTCCAAAGTTTATAAGGAATCTCATTATTACTTTTTGTAACACATCTATTTCGAATATAACATGCAGTATTAATGGCTTCTGCCCAAAACGACGCAGGTGATTCGGAATGTTTCATCAGACATCGTGACATTTCGACAAGGGTTCTATTTTTCCGTTCTGCCGTTCCGTTTTGTTGCGGAGTATGAGGTGTTGTCAAACGTCTTTTTATACCATGTTTCTCCAAATAGGAGTCAAACTCCCGGTTACAATATTCACGCCCATTATCTGACTGTAACGTTTTAATTTTCTGACCAGTAAAAGTCTCTGCCGAAGCTTTATATTTTTGGAAAGCAGAAAATACATCAGATTTTTGTTTCAAAAAATATACTTCGCACCATCTAGATTTATCATCTATAAAAGTTACAAAGTATTGAGCACCAGAATTTGATTTGCATCTCATTGGCCCACATAAATCACTATGGATGATTTCCAGTAATTGGTTGGACCTATTATTTTTACTTTTTGGAAAACTCGCACGTGTTTGTTTTTGACTTATACAAACTTCACAGGTAGATAGTTTCAATTCTTGTTGAAAATTTAGTCCATAAATATCACCCTTCCTTGCCATATTTTTAAGATCTCTTTCATTTACATGTCCCATTTTGTAGTGCCATAAATCGAGTTCATTTTTGGCTTCACTTATGTTTGCTGTGTTGTCATAATTTTTCACATAATACAAATTGCCTATTCTTTCTGCACAAAGGTATACTTTTTTACTTTTATCAGTTACTATTGCATTATCTTTAGAAAATATTACGTCATAACCACTATCGGTAATTTTAGATACTGATAATAAATTTGTTCTTAAGTCAGATACATAAAGAACGTCTTTCAATTGCAAATTCGAATTTAAACCACGATTATTGACAGAAATGTTCATATTTCCACTACCGCTTATTGTAGTTTTACAATTGTTTGCCAAGCTTAGCGTTTGATTCATTTGTAAAAACTGTTCAAAATTATTAATGTCTGCACTCATGTGCGAAGTGCATCCACTGTCCAAGCACCACTTTGTATTATCACTTGGGCACAAAAACACCGCTTCCGTTGATGTAAAACATATATTTGACTTCTTTGCTTCTAGCTCAACTTTTTGAGTACTTTCTATATTTTTTACTTTTGTTTTGCAATTTCTTGCAAAATGTCCGAGTTTACCACATTTAAAACATGTGATGTTTTGTTTCGGCTTCATTTGTTTCTGTTTTTGTTGTTCTCGTTTTATATATAATGCACTTAATTCATTTTTACCTTCTTTAGATTTTCTTGATTCGGATTCCTCTAAAATCTTCACGCGAAGCATCTCGGGTTTTGGTAGTTCGTCACGTGTTTCTAACGCACATCTAAAAGTCTCGAATGAATCTGGAAGACTATAAAGTAATAAAATGGCTAACAGTTCATCACCGATGCTAACACCAATTTCTCTTAATTTCGACACCGCATCGAAAAATTCATTTAAGTGATCACGTACTTTATCATTTTCTCGCATACGCGATAATGCTACACGTTTGAGTAAAGTTGCTTTCCGAGCCGGACCTTTCGATTGATAAGTTGCTTCCAATCTCAGCCACATCTGTCTTGCAGTTTCACACTCTGATATCAAACCTAGTTCCGAAGAACTCATCGCAAGCGTAATATCAGCAGCCGCCTTCTGGTCTTGTTTTTTCCACGATTCAGCTTCATTTGCAACTGTGGGGCATTTGATGCTGTCGTCAACATATGACCACAAATCATTTTTCACTAAGATAGCACGCATTTGCATCTTCCATGTGTCATAGTTCTCCGCGTTTAGCGGTTCTATACGCACAACACCGGTCATACTGAAAATTTCTGCTTTTATTTATTTAATCGTTTCGGCTAATATTTCACTTTAATGGATTTCCATAAGATTCGCTAAGACACCAGATTAGATTCTCCACCAGTCTGGGCCCATAACCTATTAAAATACTGAGACGACTTTATGTAATTCAGGTTGATTTTTAATAGATGAAAAAGTAAAATATGAATGACAATTAACAAAAAGAATTATACATACAATTGTGTATTTTACCAACAAGTATATAAAGACAACAAGTGTATTAAAAAGGGTATATCAATACGACATTGTAGATAAGCTGCTTCGTTGCTCTAACATATAGACTATACATCGTCTATTTTAGATGCAAAAAATTAAATAGACTGACTATATATACAAAATTTAATGGACTATACATCGTCCATTTTTAAATAAAAAAAAAATTAAATTGACTATAATTCGTCCATTTCGTATCTAAAAAATTAAATGGACTATATAAGTCGTCTTCTTTTCGTGCAAAGAATTTAATAAACTATACATCATCCATTTTTCATGCAAAAATTTTTTTTATGAAAAAAATATAATGGACATCGTCTTTTTTTCAATTTTTTATGAAAAAATTTTATCGACTATAAATCGTCCGATTCGTGTGCAAATAATTATATAGACTATACATCGTCTATTTTTCATGCAAAAAATTAAATGGACTGGCTATATATACAAAATTTAATGGACTATACATCGTCCATTTTTAAATTTAAAAAACAATTAAATTGACTATAATTCGTCCATTTCGTATCTAAAATATTAAATGGACTATATACGTCGTCTTCTTTTCGTGCAAAGAATTTAATAAACTATACATCATCCATTTTTCGTGCAAAAAAATTTTTTATGAAAAAAATATTATGGACTATACATCGTCTTTTTTCAATTTTTTATGGAAAAAATTTGTCGACTACAAATCGTCCGATTCGTGTGCAAATAATTATATAGACTATACATCGTCTATTTTAGATGCAAAAAATTAAATAGACTGACTATATATACAAAATTTAATGGACTATACATCGTCCATTTTTAAATAAAAAAAAAATTAAATTGACTATAATTCGTCCATTTCGTATCTAAAAAATTAAATGGACTATATACGTCGTCTTCTTTTCGTGCAAAGAATTTAATAAACTATACATCATCCATTTTTCGTGCAAAAAAATTTTTTATGAAAAAAATATTATGGACTATATATACATCGTCTTTTTTTCAATTTTTTATGAAAAAATTTTATCGACTATAAATCGTCCGATTCGTGTGCAAATAATTATATAGACTATACATCGTCTATTTTTCATGCAAAAAATTAAATGGACTGGCTATATATACAAAATTTAATGGACTATACATCGTCCATTTTTAAATTTAAAAAAAAATTAAATTGACTATAATTCGTCCATTTCGTATCTAAAAAATTAAATGGACTATATACGTCGTCTTCTTTTCGTGCAAAGAATTTAATAAACTATACATCATCCATTTTTCGTGCAAAAAAATTTTTTATGAAAAAAATATTATGGACTATACATCGTCTTTTTTTCAATTTTTTATGAAAAAATTTTGTCGACTATAAATCGTCCGATTCGTGTGCAAATAATTATATAGACTATACATCGTCTATTTTAGATGCAAAAAATTAAATAGACTGACTATATATACAAAATTTAATGGACTATACATCGTCCATTTTTAAATTTAAAAAAAAATTAAATTGACTATAATTCGTCCATTTCGTATCTAAAAAATTAAATGGACTATATACGTCGTCTTCTTTTCGTGCAAAGAATTTAATAAACTATACATCATCCATTTTTCATGCAAAAAATTTTTTTATGAAAAAAATATAATGGACTATACATCGTCCTTTTTTAAATTTTTTATGAAAAAATTTTATCGACTATAAATTGTCCGATTCGTGTGCAAATAATTATATAGACTATACATCATCCATTTTTCATGCAAAAAAATTTTTTATGAAAAAAATATAATGGACTATAATCGTCTTTTTTTCAATTTTTTATGAAAAAATTTTGTCGACTATAAATCGTCCGATTCGTGTGCAAATAATTATATAGACTATACATCGTCTATTTTAGATGCAAAAAATTAAATAGACTGACTATATATACAAAATTTAATGGACTATACATCGTCCATTTTTAAATAAAAAAAAAAATTAAATTGACTATAATTCGTCCATTTCGTATCTAAAAAATTAAATGGACTATATACGTCGTCTTCTTTTCGTGCAAAGAATTTAATAAACTATACATCATCCATTTTTCATGCAAAAATTTTTTTTATGAAAAAAATATAATGGACTATACATCGTCTTTTTTTCAATTTTTTATGAAAAAATTTTATCGACTATAAATCGTCCGATTCGTGTGCAAATAATTATATAGACTATACATCGTCTATTTTTCATGCAAAAAATTAAATGGACTGGCTATATATACAAAATTTAATGGACTATACATCGTCCATTTTTAAATTTAAAAAACAATTAAATTGACTATAATTCGTCCATTTCGTATCTAAAATATTAAATGGACTATATACGTCGTCTTCTTTTCGTGCAAAGAATTTAATAAACTATACATCATCCATTTTTCGTGCAAAAAAATTTTTTATGAAAAAAATATTATGGACTATACATCGTCTTTTTTCAATTTTTTATGGAAAAATTTTGTCGACTACAAATCGTCCGATTCGTGTGCAAATAATTATATAGACTATACATCGTCTATTTTAGATGCAAAAAATTAAATAGACTGACTATATATACAAAATTTAATGGACTATACATCGTCCATTTTTAAATTTAAAAAAAAATTTAATTGACTATAATTCGTCCATTTCGTATCTAAAAAATTAAATGGACTATATACGTCGTCTTCTTTTCGTGCAAAGAATTTAATAAACTATACATCATCCATTTTTCGTGCAAAAAAATTTTTTATGAAAAAAATATTATGGACTATACATCGTCTTTTTTTCAATTTTTTATGAAAAAATTTTGTCGACTATAAATCGTCCGATTCGTGTGCAAATAATTATATAGACTATACATCGTCTATTTTAGATGCAAAAAATTAAATAGACTGACTATATATACAAAATTTAATGGACTATACATCGTCCATTTTTAAATTTAAAAAAAAATTAAATTGACTATAATTCGTCCATTTCGTATCTAAAAAATTAAATGGACTATATACGTCGTCTTCTTTTCGTGCAAAGAATTTAATAAACTATACATCATCCATTTTTCATGCAAAAAATTTTTTTATGAAAAAAATATAATGGACTATACATCGTCCTTTTTTCAATTTTTTATGAAAAAATTTTATCGACTATAAATCGTCCGATTCGTGTGCAAATAATTATATAGACTATACATCATCCATTTTTCATGCAAAAAAATTTTTTATGAAAAAAATATAATGGACTATACATCGTCTTTTTTTAAATTTTTTATGAAAAAATTTTATCGACTATAAATCGTCCGATTCGTGTGCAAATAATTATATAGACTATACATCGTCTATTTTTCATGCAAAAAATTAAATGGACTGGCTATATATACAAAATTTAATGGACTATACATCGTCCATTTTTCGTGCAAAAAAATTTTTTATGAAAAAAATATTATGGACTATACATCGTCTTTTTTTCAATTTTTTATGAAAAAATTTTGTCGACTATAAATCGTCCGATTCGTGTGCAAATAATTATATAGACTATACATCGTCTATTTTAGATGCAAAAAATTAAATAGACTGACTATATATACAAAATTTAATGGACTATACATCGTCCATTTTTAAATTTAAAAAAAAATTAAATTGACTATAATTCGTCCATTTCGTATCTAAAAAATTAAATGGACTATATACGTCGTCTTCTTTTCGTGCAAAGAATTTAATAAACTATACATCATCCATTTTTCATGCAAAAAATTTTTTTATGAAAAAAATATAATGGACTATACATCGTCCTTTTTTCAATTTTTTATGAAAAAATTTTATCGACTATAAATCGTCCGATTCGTGTGCAAATAATTATATAGACTATACATCGTCTATTTTTCATGCAAAAAATTAAATGGACGGCTATATATACAAAATTTAATGGACTATACATCGTCCATTTTTAAATTTAAAAAAAAATTAAATTGACTATAATTCGTCCATTTCGTATCTAAAAAATTAAATGGACTATATACGTCGTCTTCTTTTCGTGCAAAGAATTTAATAAACTATACATCATCCATTTTTCGTGGAAAAAAATTTTTTATGAAAAAAATATTATGGACTATACATCGTCTTTTTTTAAATTTTTTATGAAAAAATTTTGTCGACTATAAATCGTCCGATTCGTGTGCAAATAATTATATAGACTATACATCGTCTATTTTAGATGCAACAAATTAAATAGACTGACTATATATACAAAATTTAATGGACTATACATCGTCCATTTTTAAATAAAAAAAAAAATTAAATTGACTATAATTCGTCCATTTCGTATCTAAAAAATTAAATGGACTATATACGTCGTCTTCTTTTCGTGCAAAGAATTTAATAAACTATACATCATCCATTTTTCGTGCAAAAAAATTTTTTATGAAAAAAATATTATGGACTATACATCGTCTTTTTTTCAATTTTTTATGAAAAAATTTTGTCGACTATAAATCGTCCGATTCGTGTGCAAATAATTATATAGACTATGCATCGTCTATTTTAGATGCAAAAAATTAAATAGACTGACTATATATACAAAATTTAATGGACTATACATCGTCCATTTTTAAATTTAAAAAAAAATTAAATTGACTATAATTCGTCCATTTCGTATCTAAAAAATTAAATGGACTATATACGTCGTCTTCTTTTCGTGCAAAGAATTTAATAAACTATACATCATCCATTTTTCATGCAAAAAATTTTTTTATGAAAAAAATATAATGGACTATACATCGTCCTTTTTTCAATTTTTTATGAAAAAATTTTATCGACTATAAATCGTCCGATTCGTGTGCAAATAATTATATAGACTATACATCGTCTATTTTTCATGCAAAAAATTAAATGGACTGGCTATATATACAAAATTTAATGGACTATACATCGTCCATTTTTAAATTTAAAAAAAAATTAAATTGACTATAATTCGTCCATTTCGTATCTAAAAAATTAAATGGACTATATACGTCGTCTTCTTTTCGTGCAAAGAATTTAATAAACTATACATCATCCATTTTTCGTGCAAAAAAATTTTTTATGAAAAAAATATAATGGACTATACATCGTCCTTTTTTCAATTTTTTATGAAAAAATTTTATCGACTATAAATCGTCCGATTCGCGTTTCCAAAATATATATAGACTATACATCGTCTATTTTTCATGCAAAAAATTAAATGGACTGGCTATATATACAAAATTTAATGGACTATACATCGTCCATTTTTAAATTTAAAAAAAAATTAAATTGACTATAATTCGTCCATTTCGTATCTAAAAAATTAAATGGACTATATACGTCGTCTTCTTTTCGTGCAAAGAATTTAATAAACTATACATCATCCATTTTTCATGCAAAAAATTTTTTTATGAAAAAAATATAATGGACTATTATACATCGTCCTTTTTTCAATTTTTTATGAAAAAATTTTATCGACTATAAATCGTCCGATTCGTGTGCAAATAATTATATAGACTATACATCATCCATTTTTCATGCAAAAAAATTTTTTATGAAAAAAATATAATGGACTATAATCGTCTTTTTTTAAATTTTTTATGAAAAAATTTTGTCGACTATAAATCGTCCGATTCGTGTGCAAATAATTATATAGACTATACATCCTTTATTTTTCATGCAAAAAATTAAATGGACTGGCTATATATACAAAATTTAATGGACTATACATCGTCCATTTTTAAATTTAAAAAACAATTAAATTGACTATAATTCGTCCATTTCGTATCTAAAATATTAAATGGACTATATACGTCGTCTTCTTTTCGTGCAAAGAATTTAATAAACTATACATCATCCATTTTTCGTGCAAAAAAATTTTTTATGAAAAAAATATTATGGACTATACATCGTCTTTTTTCAATTTTTTATGGAAAAATTTTGTCGACTACAAATCGTCCGATTCGTGTGCAAATAATTATATAGACTATACATCGTCTATTTTAGATGCAAAAAATTAAATAGACTGACTATATATACAAAATTTAATGGACTATACATCGTCCATTTTTAAATGAAAAAAAAATTAAATTGACTATAATTCGTCCATTTCGTATCTAAAAAATTAAATGGACTATATACGTCGTCTTCTTTTCGTGCAAAGAATTTAATAAACTATACATCATCCATTTTTCATGCAAAAAATTTTTTTATGAAAAAAATATAATGGACTATACATCGTCTTTTTTTCAATTTTTTATGAAAAAATTTTATCGACTATAAATCGTCCGATTCGTGTGCAAATAATTATATAGACTATACATCGTCTATTTTTCATGCAAAAAATTAAATGGACTGGCTATATATACAAAATTTAATGGACTATACATCGTCCATTTTTAAATTTAAAAAAAAATTAAATTGACTATAATTCGTCCATTTCGTATCTAAAAAATTAAATGGACTATATACGTCGTCTTCTTTTCGTGCAAAGAATTTAATAAACTATACATCATCCATTTTTCGTGCAAAAAAATTTTTTATGAAAAAAATATTATGGACTATACATCGTCTTTTTTTCAATTTTTTATGAAAAAATTTTGTCGACTATAAATCGTCCGATTCGTGTGCAAATAATTATATAGACTATACATCGTCTATTTTAGATGCAAAAAATTAAATAGACTGACTATATATACAAAATTTAATGGACTATACATCGTCCATTTTTAAATAAAAAAAAAAATGAAATTGACTATAATTCGTCCATTTCGTATCTAAAAAATTAAATGGACTATATACGTCGTCTTCTTTTCGTGCAAAGAATTTAATAAACTATACATCATCCATTTTTCATGCAAAAAAATTTTTTATGAAAAAAATATTATGGACTATACATCGTCTTTTTTTCAATTTTTTATGAAAAAATTTTGTCGACTATAAATCGTCCGATTCGTGTGCAAATAATTATATAGACTATACATCGTCTATTTTAGATGCAAAAAATTAAATAGACTGACTATATATACAAAATTTAATGGACTATACATCGTCCATTTTTAAATAAAAAAAAAAATTAAATTGACTATAATTCGTCCATTTCGTATCTAAAAAATTAAATGGACTATATACGTCGTCTTCTTTTCGTGCAAAGAATTTAATAAACTATACATCATCCATTTTTCATGCAAAAAATTTTTTTATGAAAAAAATATAATGGACTATACATCGTCTTTTTTCAATTTTTTATGAAAAAATTTTATCGACTATAAATCGTCCGATTCGTGTGCAAATAATTATATTGACTATACATCGTCTATTTTTCATGCAAAAAATTAAATGGACTGGCTATATATACAAAATTTAATGGACTATACATCGTCCATTTTTAAATTGAAAAAAAAAAGTAAATTGACTATAATTCGTCCATTTCGTATCTAAAAAATTAAATGGACTATACATCGTCCTTTTTTCAATTTTTTATGAAAAAATTTTATCGACTATAAATCGTCCGATTCGCGTTTCCAAAATATATATAGACTATACATCGTCTATTTTTCATGCAAAAAATTAAATGGACTGGCTATATATACAAAATTTAATGGACTATACATCGTCCATTTTTAAATTTAAAAAAAAATTAAATTGACTATAATTCGTCCATTTCGTATCTAAAAAATTAAATGGACTATATACGTCGTCTTCTTTTCGTGCAAAGAATTTAATAAACTATACATCATCCATTTTTCATGCAAAAAATTTTTTTATGAAAAAAATATAATGGACTATTATACATCGTCCTTTTTTCAATTTTTTATGAAAAAATTTTATCGACTATAAATCGTCCGATTCGTGTGCAAATAATTATATAGACTATACATCATCCATTTTTCATGCAAAAAAATTTTTTATGAAAAAAATATAATGGACTATAATCGTCTTTTTTTCAATTTTTTATGAAAAAATTTTGTCGACTATAAATCGTCCGATTCGTGTGCAAATAATTATATAGACTATACATCCTTTATTTTTCATGCAAAAAATTAAATGGACTGGCTATATATACAAAATTTAATGGACTATACATCGTCCATTTTTAAATTTAAAAAACAATTAAATTGACTATAATTCGTCCATTTCGTATCTAAAATATTAAATGGACTATATACGTCGTCTTCTTTTCGTGCAAAGAATTTAATAAACTATACATCATCCATTTTTCGTGCAAAAAAATTTTTTATGAAAAAAATATTATGGACTATACATCGTCTTTTTTCAATTTTTTATGGAAAAATTTTGTCGACTACAAATCGTCCGATTCGTGTGCAAATAATTATATAGACTATACATCGTCTATTTTAGATGCAAAAAATTAAATAGACTGACTATATATACAAAATTTAATGGACTATACATCGTCCATTTTTAAATAAAAAAAAATTAAATTGACTATAATTCGTCCATTTCGTATCTAAAAAATTAAATGGACTATATACGTCGTCTTCTTTTCGTGCAAAGAATTTAATAAACTATACATCATCCATTTTTCATGCAAAAAATTTTTTTATGAAAAAAATATAATGGACTATACATCGTCTTTTTTTCAATTTTTTATGAAAAAATTTTATCGACTATAAATCGTCCGATTCGTGTGCAAATAATTATATAGACTATACATCGTCTATTTTTCATGCAAAAAATTAAATGGACTGGCTATATATACAAAATTTAATGGACTATACATCGTCCATTTTTAAATTTAAAAAAAAATTAAATTGACTATAATTCGTCCATTTCGTATCTAAAAAATTAAATGGACTATATACGTCGTCTTCTTTTCGTGCAAAGAATTTAATAAACTATACATCATCCATTTTTCGTGCAAAAAAATTTTTTATGAAAAAAATATTATGGACTATACATCGTCTTTTTTTCAATTTTTTATGAAAAAATTTTGTCGACTATAAATCGTCCGATTCGTGTGCAAATAATTATATAGACTATACATCGTCTATTTTAGATGCAAAAAATTAAATAGACTGACTATATATACAAAATTTAATGGACTATACATCGTCCATTTTTAAATAAAAAAAAAAAATGAAATTGACTATAATTCGTCCATTTCGTATCTAAAAAATTAAATGGACTATATACGTCGTCTTCTTTTCGTGCAAAGAATTTAATAAACTATACATCATCCATTTTTCATGCAAAAAATTTTTTTATGAAAAAAATATAATGGACTATACATCGTCTTTTTTTCAATTTTTTATGAAAAAATTTTATCGACTATAAATCGTCCGATTCGTGTGCAAATAATTATATTGACTATACATCGTCTATTTTTCATGCAAAAAATTAAATGGACTGGCTATATATACAAAATTTAATGGACTATACATCGTCCATTTTTAAATTTAAAAAACAATTAAATTGACTATAATTCGTCCATTTCGTATCTAAAATATTAAATGGACTATATACGTCGTCTTCTTTTCGTGCAAAGAATTTAATAAACTATACATCATCCATTTTTCGTGCAAAAAAATTTTTTATGAAAAAAATATTATGGACTATACATCGTCTTTTTTTCAATTTTTTATGAAAAAATTTTGTCGACTATAAATCGTCCGATTCGTGTGCAAATAATTATATAGACTATACATCGTCTATTTTAGATGCAAAAAATTAAATAGACTGACTATATATACAAAATTTAATGGACTATACATCGTCCATTTTTAAATAAAAAAAAAAAATTAAATTGACTATAATTCGTCCATTTCGTATCTAAAAAATTAAATGGACTATATACGTCGTCTTCTTTTCGTGCAAAGAATTTAATAAACTATACATCATCCATTTTTCATGCAAAAAATTTTTTTATGAAAAAAATATAATGGACTATACATCGTCCTTTTTTCAATTTTTTATGAAAAAATTTTATCGACTATAAATCGTCCGATTCGTGTGCAAATAATTATATAGACTATAGTCTATTTTTCATGCAAAAAATTAAATGGACTGGCTATATATACAAAATTTAATGGACTATACATCGTCCATTTTTAAATTTAAAAAAAAATTAAATTGACTATAATTCGTCCATTTCGTATCTAAAAAATTAAATGGACTATATACGTCGTCTTCTTTTCGTGCAAAGAATTTAATAAACTATACATCATCCATTTTTCGTGCAAAAAAATTTGTTATGAAAAAAATATTATGGACTATACATCGTCTTTTTTTCAATTTTTTATGAAAAAATTTTGTCGACTATAAATCGTCCGATGCGTGTGCAAATAATTATATAGACTATACATCGTCTATTTTAGATGCAAAAAATTAAATAGACTGACTATATATACAAAATTTAATGGACTATACATCGTCCATTTTTAAATTTAAAAAAAAATTAAATTGACTATAATTCGTCCATTTCGTATCTAAAAAATTAAATGGACTATATACGTCGTCTTCTTTTCGTGCAAAGAATTCAATAAACTATACATCATCCATTTTTCATGCAAAAAATTTTTTTATGAAAAAAATATAATGGACTATACATCGTCCTTTTTTCAATTTTTTATGAAAAAATTTTATCGACTATAAATCGTCCGATTCGTGTGCAAATAATTATATAGACTATACATCGTCTATTTTTCATGCAAAAAATTAAATGGACTGGCTATATATACAAAATTTAATGGACTATACATCGTCCATTTTTAAATTTAAAAAAAAATTAAATTGACTATAATTCGTCCATTTCGTATCTAAAAAATTAAATGGACTATATACGTCGTCTTCTTTTCGTGCAAAGAATTTAATAAACTATACATCATCCATTTTTCGTGCAAAAAAATTTTTTATGAAAAAAATATTATGGACTATACATCGTCTTTTTTTCAATTTTTAATGAAAAAATTTTGTCGACTATAAATCGTCCGATTCGTGTGCAAATAATTATATAGACTATACATCGTCTATTTTAGATGCAAAAAATTAAATAGACTGACTATATATACAAAATTTAATGGACTATACATCGTCCATTTTTAAATTTAAAAAAAAATTAAATTGACTATAATTCGTCCATTTCGTATCTAAAAAATTAAATGGACTATATACGTCGTCTTCTTTTCGTGCAAAGAATTTAATAAACTATACATCATCCATTTTTCATGCAAAAAATTTTTTTATGAAAAAAAATATAATGGACTATACATCGTCCTTTTTTCAATTTTTTATGAAAAAATTTTATCGACTATAAATCGTCCGATTCGTGTGCAAATAATTATATAGACTATAGTCTATTTTTCATGCAAAAAATTAAATGGACTGGCTATATATACAAAATTTAATGGACTATACATCGTCCATTTTTAAATTTAAAAAAAAATTAAATTGACTATAATTCGTCCATTTCGTATCTAAAAAATTAAATGGACTATATACGTCGTCTTCTTTTCGTGCAAAGAATTTAATAAACTATACATCATCCATTTTTCGTGCAAAAAAATTTGTTATGAAAAAAATATTATGGACTATACATCGTCTTTTTTTCAATTTTTTATGAAAAAATTTTGTCGACTATAAATCGTCCGATGCGTGTGCAAATAATTATATAGACTATACATCGTCTATTTTAGATGCAAAAAATTAAATAGACTGACTATATATACAAAATTTAATGGACTATACATCGTCCATTTTTAAATTTAAAAAAAAATTAAATTGACTATAATTCGTCCATTTCGTATCTAAAAAATTAAATGGACTATATACGTCGTCTTCTTTTCGTGCAAAGAATTCAATAAACTATACATCATCCATTTTTCATGCAAAAAATTTTTTTATGAAAAAAATATAATGGACTATACATCGTCCTTTTTTCAATTTTTTATGAAAAAATTTTATCGACTATAAATCGTCCGATTCGTGTGCAAATAATTATATAGACTATACATCGTCTATTTTTCATGCAAAAAATTAAATGGACTGGCTATATATACAAAATTTAATGGACTATACATCGTCCATTTTTAAATTTAAAAAAAAATTAAATTGACTATAATTCGTCCATTTCGTATCTAAAAAATTAAATGGACTATATACGTCGTCTTCTTTTCGTGCAAAGAATTTAATAAACTATACATCATCCATTTTTCGTGCAAAAAAATTTTTTATGAAAAAAATATTATGGACTATATATAATACATCGTCTTTTTTTCAATTTTTTATGAAAAAATTTTGTCGACTATAAATCGTCCGATTCGTGTGCAAATAATTATATAGACTATACATCGTCTATTTTAGATGCAAAAAATTAAATAGACTGACTATATATACAAAATTTAATGGACTATACATCGTCCATTTTTAAATAAAAAAAAAAAAATTAAATTGACTATAATTCGTCCATTTCGTATCTAAAAAATTAAATGGACTATATACGTCGTCTTCTTTTCGTGCAAAGAATTTAATAAACTATACATCATCCATTTTTCGTGCAAAAAAATTTTTTATGAAAAAAATATTATGGACTATACATCGTCTTTTTTTCAATTTTTTATGAAAAAATTTTGTCGACTATAAATCGTCCGATTCGTGTGCAAATAATTATATAGACTATACATCGTCTATTTTAGATGCAAAAAATTAAATAGACTGACTATATATACAAAATTTAATGGACTATACATCGTCCATTTTTAAATTTAAAAAAAAATTAAATTGACTATAATTCGTCCATTTCGTATCTAAAAAATTAAATGGACTATATACGTCGTCTTCTTTTCGTGCAAAGAATTTAATAAACTATACATCATCCATTTTTCATGCAAAAAATTTTTTTATGAAAAAAAATATAATGGACTATATATACATCGTCCTTTTTTCAATTTTTTATGAAAAAATTTTATCGACTATAAATCGTCCGATTCGTGTGCAAATAATTATATAGACTATACATCGTCTATTTTTCATGCCAAAAATTAAATGGACTGGCTATATATACAAAATTTAATGGACTATACATCGTCCATTTTTAAATTTAAAAAAAAATTAAATTGACTATAATTCGTCCATTTCGTATCTAAAAAATTAAATGGACTATATACGTCGTCTTCTTTTCGTGCAAAGAATTTAATAAACTATACATCATCCATTTTTCGTGCAAAAAAATTTTTTATGAAAAAAATATTATGGACTATACATCGTCTTTTTTTCAATTTTTTATGAAAAAATTTTGTCGACTATAAATCGTCCGATGCGTGTGCAAATAATTATATAGACTATACATCGTCTATTTTAGATGCAAAAAATTAAATAGACTGGCTATATATACAAAATTTAATGGACTATACATCGTCCATTTTTAAATTTAAAAAAAAATTAAATTGACTATAATTCGTCCATTTCGTATCTAAAAAATTAAATGGACTATATACGTCGTCTTCTTTTCGTGCAAAGAATTTAATAAACTATACATCATCCATTTTTCATGCAAAAAATTTTTTTATGAAAAAAATATAATGGACTATACATCGTCCTTTTTTCAATTTTTTATGAAAAAATTTTATCGACTATAAATCGTCCGATTCGTGTGCAAATAATTATATA
The DNA here is from genome assembly GCA_944452675.1 of Tachina lurida. Lineage (NCBI taxonomy): Eukaryota > Metazoa > Arthropoda > Insecta > Diptera > Tachinidae > Tachina > Tachina lurida. Next base: position 29,903,077 of record OX101756.1, on the reverse strand, counting down.
GACTATGCATCGTCTATTTTTCATGCAAAAAATTAAATGGACTGGCTATATATACAAAATTTAATGGACTATACATCGTCCATTTTTAAATTTAAAAAAAAATTAAATTGACTATAATTCGTCCATTTCGTATCTAAAAAATTAAATGGACTATATACGTCGTCTTCTTTTCGTGCAAAGAATTTAATAAACTATACATCATCCATTTTTCGTGCAAAAAAATTTTTTATGAAAAAAATATTATGGACTATACATCGTCTTTTTTTCAATTTTTTATGAAAAAATTTTGTCGACTATAAATCGTCCGATTCGTGTGCAAATAATTATATAGACTATACATCGTCTATTTTTCATGCAAAAAATTAAATGAACTGGCTATATATACAAAATTTAATGGACTATACATCGTCCATTTTTAAATTTAAAAAACAATTAAATTGACTATAATTCGTCCATTTCGTATCTAATATATTAAATGGACTATATACGTCGTCTTTTTTTCGTGCAAAGAATTTAATAAACTATACATCATCCATTTTTCGTGCAAAAAAATTTTTTATGAAAAAAATATTATGGACTATACATCGTCTTTTTTCAATTTTTTATGAAAAAATTTTGTCGACTATAAATCGTCCGATTCGTGTGCAAATAATTATATAGACTATACATCGTCTATTTTAGATGCAAAAAATTAAATAGACTGACTATATATACAAAATTTAATGGACTATACATCGTCCATTTAAAAAAAAAAAAAATTAAATTGACTATAATTCGTCCATTTCGTATCTAAAAAATTAAATGGACTATATACGTCGTCTTCTTTTCGTGCAAAGAATTTAATAAACTATACATCATCCATTTTTCATGCAAAAAATTTTTTTATGAAAAAAATATAATCGTCTTTTTTTCAATTTTTTATGAAAAAATTTTATCGACTATAAATCGTCCGATTCGTGTGCAAATAATTATATAGACTATACATCGTCTATTTTTCATGCAAAAAATTAAATGGACTGGCTATATATACAAAATTTAATGGACTATACATCGTCCATTTTTAAATTAAAAAAAAAATTAAATTGACTATAATTCGTCCATTTCGTATCTAAAAAATTAAATGGACTATATACGTCGTCTTCTTTTCGTGCAAAGAATTTAATAAACTATACATCATCCATTTTTCGTGCAAAAAAATTTTTTATGAAAAAAATATTATGGACTATACATCGTCTTTTTTTCAATTTTGTATGAAAAAATTTTGTCGACTATAAATCGTCCGATTCGTGTGCAAATAATTATATAGACTATACATCGTCTATTTTAGATGCAAAAAATTAAATAGACTGACTATATATACAAAATTTAATGGACTATACATCGTCCATTTTTAAATTTAAAAAAAAATTAAATTGACTATAATTCGTCCATTTCGTATCTAAAAAATTAAATGGACTATATACGTCGTCTTCTTTTCGTGCAAAGAATTTAATAAACTATACATCATCCATTTTTCATGCAAAAAATTTTTTTATGAAAAAAATATAATGGACTATACATCGTCCTTTTTTCAATTTTTTATGAAAAAATTTTATCGACTATAAATCGTCCGATTCGTGTGCAAATAATTATATAGACTATACATCGTCTATTTTTCATGCAAAAAATTAAATGGACTGGCTATATATACAAAATTTAATGGACTATACATCGTCCATTTTTAAATTTAAAAAAAAATTAAATTGACTATAATTCGTCCATTTCGTATCTAAAAAATTAAATGGACTATATACGTCGTCTTCTTTTCGTGCAAAGAATTTAATAAACTATACATCATCCATTTTTCGTGCAAAAAAATTTTTTATGAAAAAAATATTATGGACTATACATCGTCTTTTTTTCAATTTTTTATGAAAAAATTTTGTCGACTATAAATCGTCCGATTCGTGTGCAAATAATTATATAGACTATATATCGTCTATTTTAGATGCAAAAAATTAAATAGACTGACTATATATAAAAAAATTTAATGGACTATACATCGTCCATTTTTAAATTAAAAAAAAAAATTAAATTGACTATAATTCGTCCATTTCGTATCTAAAAAATTAAATGGACTATATACGTCGTCTTCTTTTCGTGCAAGGAATTTGATAAACTATACACCATCCATTTTTCGTGCAAAAAAATTTTTTATAAAAAAAATATTATGGACTATACATCGTCTTTTTTTCAATTTTTTATGAAAAAATTTTATCGACTATAAATCGTCCGATTCGTGTGCAAATAATTATATAGACTATACATCGTCTATTTTTCATGCAAAAAATTAAATGGACTGGCTATATATACAAAATTTAATGGACTATACATCGTCCATTTTTAAATTTAAAAAAAAATTAAATTGACTATAATTCGTCCATTTCGTATCTAAAAAATTAAATGGACTATATACGTCGTCTTCTTTTCGTGCAAAGAATTTAATAAACTATACATCATCCATTTTTCGTGCAAAAAAATTTTTTATGAAAAAAATATTATCGTCTTTTTTTCAATTTTTTATGAAAAAATTTTATCGACTATAAATCGTCCGATTCGTGTGCAAATAATTATATAGACTATACATCGTCTATTTTTCATGCAAAAAATTAAATGGACTGGCTATATATACAAAATTTAATGGACTATACATCGTCCATTTTTAAATTTAAAAAATATTAAATGGACTATATACGTCGTCTTCTTTTCGTGCAAAGAATTTAATAAACTATACATCATCCATTTTTCGTGCAAAAAAATTTTTTATGAAAAAAAATATTATGGACTATACATCGTCTTTTTTCAATTTTTTATGAAAAAATTTTGTCGACTATAAATCGTCCGATTCGTGTGCAAATAATTATATAGACTATACATCGTCTATTTTAGATGCAAAAAATTAAATAGACTGACTATATATACAAAATTTAATGGACTATACATCGTCCATTTTTAAATTTAAAAAAAAATTAAATTGACTATAATTCGTCCATTTCGTATCTAAAAAATTAAATGGACTATATACGTCGTCTTCTTTTCGTGCAAAGAATTTAATAAACTATACATCATCCATTTTTCATGCAAAAAATTTTTTTATGAAAAAAATATAATGGACTATACATCGTCCTTTTTTCAATTTTTATGAAAAAATTTTATGGACTATAAATCGTCCGATTCGTGTGCAAATAATTATATAGACTATACATCGTCTATTTTTCATGCAACAAATTAAATGGACTGGCTATATATACAAAATTTAATGGACTATACATCGTCCATTTTTAAATTTAAAAAAAAATTAAATTGACTATAATTCGTCCATTTCGTATCTAAAAAATTAAATGGACTATATACGTCGTCTTCTTTTCATGCAAAGAATTTAATAAACTATACATCATCCATTTTTCGTGCAAAAAAATGTTTTATGAAAAAAATATTATGGACTATACATCGTCTTTTTTCAATTTTTTATGAAAAAATTTTGTCGACTATAAATCGTCCGATTCGTGTGCAAATAATTATATAGACTATACATCGTCTATTTTAGATGCAAAAAATTAAATAGACTGACTATATATACAAAATTTAATGGACTATACATCGTCCATTTTTAAATTTAAAAAAAAATTAAATTGACTATAATTCGTCCATTTCGTATCTAAAAAATTAAATGGACTATATACGTCGTCTTCTTTTCGTGCAAAGAATTTAATAAACTATACATCATCCATTTGTCATGCAAAAAATTTTTTTATGAAAAAAATATAATGGACTATACATCGTCCTTTTTTCAATTTTTTATGAAAAAATTTTATCGACTATAAATCGTCCGATTCGTGTGCAAATAATTATATAGACTATACATCGTCTATTTTTCATCCAAAAAATTAAATGGACTGGCTATATATACAAAATTTAATGGACTATACATCGTCCATTTTTAAATTTAAAAAAAAATTAAATTGACTATAATTCGTCCATTTCGTATCTAAAAAATTAAATGGACTATATACGTCGTCTTCTTTTCGTGCAAAGAATTTAATAAACTATACATCATCCATTTTTCGTGCAAAAAAATTTTTTATGAAAAAAATATTATACATCGTCTTTTTTTCAATTTTTTATGAAAAAATTTTGTCGACTATAAATCGTCCGATTCGTGTGCAAATAATTATATAGACTATACATCGTCTATTTTAGATGCAAAAAATTAAATAGACTGACTATATATACAAAATTTAATGGACTATACATCGTCCATTTTTAAATAAAAAAAAAATTAAATTGACTATAATTCGTCCATTTCGTATCTAAAAAATTAAATGGACTATATACGTCGTCTTCTTTTCGTGCAAAGAATTTAATAAACTATACATCATCCATTTTTCATGCAAAAAATTTTTTTATGAAAAAAATATAATGGACTATATATCGTCTTTTTTTAAATTTTTTATGAAAAAATTTTATCGACTATAAATCGTCCGATTCGTGTGCAAATAATTATATAGACTATACATCGTCTATTTTTCATGCAAAAAATTAAATGGACTGGCTATATATACAAAATTTAATGGACTATACATCGTCCATTTTTAAATTTAAAAAACAATTAAATTGACTATAATTCGTCCATTTCGTATCTAAAATATTAAATGGACTATATACGTCGTCTTCTTTTCGTGCAAAGAATTTAATAAACTATACATCATCCATTTTTCGTGCAAAAAAATTTTTTATGAAAAAAATATTATGGACTATACATCGTCTTTTTTAAATTTTTTATGAAAAAATTTTGTCGACTATAAATCGTCCGATTCGTGTGCAAATAATTATATAGACTATACATCGTCTATTTTAGATGCAAAAAATTAAATAGACTGACTATATATACAAAATTTAATGGACTATACATCGTCCATTTTTAAATAAAAAAAAAAATTAAATTGACTATAATTCGTCCATTTCGTATCTAAAAAATTAAATGGACTATATACGTCGTCTTCTTTTCGTGCAAAGAATTTAATAAACTATACATCATCCATTTTTCGTGCAAAAAAATTGTTTATGAAAAAAATATTATGGACTATACATCGTCTTTTTTAAATTTTTTATGAAAAAATTTTGTCGACTATAAATCGTCCGATTCGTGTGCAAATAATTATATAGACTATACATCGTCTATTTTAGATGCAAAAAATTAAATAGACTGACTATATATACAAAATTTAATGGACTATACATGGTCCATTTTAAAAAAAAAAAAAATTAAATTGACTATAATTCGTCCATTTCGTATCTAAAAAATTAAATGGACTATATACGTCGTCTTCTTTTCGTGCAAAGTATTTAATAAACTATACATCATCCATTTTTCGTGCAAAAAAATTTTTTATGAAGAAAATATTATGGACTATACATCGTCTTTTTTTCAATTTTTTATGAAAAAATTTTGTCGACTATAAATCGTCCGATTCGTGTGCAAATAATTATATAGACTATACATCGTCTATTTTAGATGCAAAAAATTAAATAGACTGACTATATATACAAAATTTAATGGACTATACATCGTCCATTTTTAAATTTAAAAAAAAATTAAATTGACTATAATTCGTCCATTTCGTATCTAAAAAATTAAATGGACTATATACGTCGTCTTCTTTTCGTGCAAAGAATTTAATAAACTATACATCATCCATTTTTCATGCAAAAAATTTTTTTATGAAAAAAATATAATGGACTATATATACATCGTCCTTTTTTCAATTTTTTATGAAAAAATTTTATCGACTATAAATCGTCCGATTCGTGTGCAAATAATTATATAGACTATACATCGTCTATTTTTCATGCAAAAAATTAAATGGACTGGCTATATATACAAAATTTAATGGACTATACATCGTCCATTTTTAAATTTAAAAAACAATTAAATTGACTATAATTCGTCCATTTCGTATCTAAAATATTAAATGGACTATATACGTCGTCTTCTTTTCGTGCAAAGAATTTAATAAACTATACATCATCCATTTTTCGTGCAAAAAAATTTTTTATGAAAAAAATATTATGGACTATACATCGTCTTTTTTAAATTTTTTATGAAAAAATTTTGTCGACTATAAATCGTCCGATTCGTGTGCAAATAATTATATAGACTATACATCGTCTATTTTTCATGCAAAAAATTAAATGGACTGGCTATATATACAAAATTTAATGGACTATACATCGTCCATTTTTAAATTTAAAAAAAATTAAATTGACTATAATTCGTCCATTTCGTATCTAAAAAATTAAATGGACTATATACGTCGTCTTCTTTTCGTGCAAAGAATTTAATAAACTATACATCATCCATTTTTCATGCAAAAAATTTTTTTATGAAAAAAATATAATGGACTATACATCGTCTTTTTTTCAATTTTTTATGAAAAAATTTTATCGACTATAAATCGTCCGATTCGTGTGCAAATAATTATATAGACTATACATCGTCTATTTTTCATGCAAAAAATTAAATGGACTGGCTATATATACAAAATTTAATGGACTATACATCGTCCATTTTTAAATTTAAAAAACAATTAAATTGACTATAATTCGTCCATTTCGTATCTAAAATATTAAATGGACTATATACGTCGTCTTCTTTTCGTGCAAAGAATTTAATAAACTATACATCATCCATTTTTCGTGCAAAAAAATTTTTTATGAAAAAAATATTATGGACTATACATCGTCTTTTTTAAATTTTTTATGAAAAAATTTTGTCGACTATAAATCGTCCGATTCGTGTGCAAATAATTATATAGACTATACATCGTCTATTTTTCATGCAAAAAATTAAATGGACTGGCTATATATACAAAATTTAATGGACTATACATCGTCCATTTTTAAATTTAAAAAAAATTAAATTGACTATAATTCGTCCATTTCGTATCTAAAAAATTAAATGGACTATATACGTCGTCTTCTTTTCGTGCAAAGAATTTAATAAACTATACATCATCCATTTTTCATGCAAAAAATTTTTTTATGAAAAAAATATAATGGACTATACATCGTCTTTTTTTCAATTTTTTATGAAAAAATTTTATCGACTATAAATCGTCCGATTCGTGTGCAAATAATTATATAGACTATACATCGTCTATTTTTCAATTTTTTATGAAAAAATTTTATCGACTATAAATCGTCCGATTCGTGTGCAAATAATTATATAGACTATACATCGTCTATTTTTCATGCAAAAAATTAAATGGACTGGCTATATATACAAAATTTAATGGACTATACATCGTCCATTTTTAAATTTAAAAAACAATTAAATTGACTATAATTCGTCCATTTCGTATCTAAAATATTAAATGGACTATATACGTCGTCTTCTTTTCGTGCAAAGAATTTAATAAACTATACATCATCCATTTTTCGTGCAAAAAAATTTTTTATGAAAAAAATATTATGGACTATATATACATCGTCTTTTTTCAATTTTTTATGAAAAAATTTTGTCGACTATAAATCGTCCGATTCGTGTGCAAATAATTATATAGACTATACATCGTCTATTTTAGATGCAAAAAATTAAATAGATTGACTATATATACAAAATTTAATGGACTATACATCGTCCATTTTTAAAAAAAAAAAAAATTAAATTGACTATAATTCGTCCATTTCGTATCTAAAAAATTAAATGGACTATATACGTCGTCTTCTTTTCGTGCAAAGAATTTAATAAACTATACATCATCCATTTTTCATGCAAAAAATTTTTTTATGAAAAAAATATAATGGACTATACATCGTCTTTTTTTTCAATTTTTTATGAAAAAATTTTATCGACTATAAATCGTCCGATTCGTGTGCAAATAATTATATAGACTATACATCGTCTATTTTTCATGCAAAAAATTCAATGGACTGGCTATATATACAAAATTTAATGGACTATACATCGTCCCTTTTTAAATTAAAAAAAAAATTAAATTGACTATAATTCGTCCATTTCGTATCTAAAAAATTAAATGGACTATATACGTCGTCTTCTTTTCGTGCAAAGAATTTAATAAACTATACATCATCCATTTTTCGTGCAAAAAAATTTTTTATGAAAAAAATATTATGGACTATACATCGTCTTTTTTTCAATTTTTTATGAAAAAATTTTGTCGACTATAAATCGTCCGATTCGTGTGCAAATAATTATATAGACTATACATCGTCTATTTTAGATGCAAAAAATTAAATAGACTGACTATATATACAAAATTTAATGGACTATACATCGTCCATTTTTAAATAAAAAAAAAAATTAAATTGACTATAATTCGTCCATTTCGTATCTAAAAAATTAAATGGACTATATACGTCGTCTTCTTTTCGTGCAAAGAATTTAATAAACTATACATCATCCATTTTTCATGCAAAAAATTTTTTTATGAAAAAAATATAATGGACTATACATCGTCCTTTTTTCAATTTTTTATGAAAAAATTTTATCGACTATAAATCGTCCGATTCGTGTGCAAATAATTATATAGACTATACATCGTCTATTTTTCATGCAAAAAATTAAATGGACTGGCTATATATACAAAATTTAATGGACTATACATCGTCCATTTTTAAATTAAAAAAAAAATTAAATTGACTATAATTCGTCCATTTCGTATCTAAAAAATTAAATGGACTATATACGTCGTCTTCTTTTCGTGCAAAGAATTTAATAAACTATACATCATCCATTTTTCGTGCAAAAAAATTTTTTATGAAAAAAATATTATGGACTATACATCGTCTTTTTTTCAATTTTTTATGAAAAAATTTTGTCGACTGTTTACGCCACGTTGAGTGCAACTTTTGCCCACCACTTTAATTGAGTATCTGAGTAAGCTTTAGTAAAAGCTCTCTCAACAAAGCCAAGGGCTTGAGTTAGTGGCTGCCTAATTACCTCTTATTATGTTCTATATTCATTAACTCGAGATCTTAGCTATCCATAAGACATATTGAAATAAAACCCGTTGTGAATTATTATTAAATTAGAGTTTTTTAATTTATTACTCTGGACACAAAACCTTTGGAACAAGCTCCTTGTAAGTGAACCCCCGCTGAAACATTTTTTGGTCCTTCGAACCGGATAGCAAGGATCTTGCCAAGGGAAACCCATAATTTTTCACCTACATACGAATTGAAAGAAATCCATTCCGTATTATTAAAAAATAAGGTAAATCCCAATAATTTAATGAGACAAGGTATGTTCTTTAATATATGTATGTACGTATTTACATACAACATTCATACACGCAAAATTGAATTTTAATATACATATGTATGTACATATTTACATTAAATCGTCAAGTGCAATAATTTACGGTATTCATATATTCATATGTACGTTCACATAGTTCATGTACATACATATATACATACATATGTACATATATACATCCATACATATGTACATATATACATCCATACATATGCATAAATATATAAAAATGCACATACATGTAAATATGTATATATACTTCGCTACTCAATACCGTTAAAAGTCATAAAATTTTTGCCTGCAAATTGAAATTATTAATTTAAAGACCGATATCCACAAGTGGTGTTAACATTGAGTGTAACATAAAATGCGATCTGTTTAACATAGAATGTAAATGTGGAAAACAGTAATGTGCATATGGTCATAGTGTAATATAAATTTTTATAACATGCATTCTAACAGAGATTAGTAAACACTCTTATTAAAAAATAATAAAGAGAAAATATACGTCCCTTTTTTAATCGTATCGCGATTTTAAATCAATCAAGTGATCTTCATGTTATTAACATATGCATGTAATTAAAATACACAGTAACTTAAAAGAGCATTTAATTATTCCAATGTACACGTACAGTGTGACCCTTTTAGCATTTTCACTGCTAAATTTAGCATTATGTATTTTGATTTAGCAGTGAATTTTTTATTTTGCATTTAGCATTTTTTTCAGCATTTTTGTATTATTTTTTTTAGCATTATTTAGCATTTTTAATTTTATAAATTTCATATATTCTTTTCCGTTTATACAGGTAAAACCTCCTGTATTTCATTGTATTTTGTCGTTTTTGTAGAAATGTATAATGATGGAAACCATGTAAACAGCAAAAGACGTCTTAAGCGGCAAGCTGTCATACTTGGTATTTGAGAATGGTGTGATAATGCAAAATTCGTGTTTTTCAGCTTTAAGGAATTTTGAATTTTTGTGTTTGTCATCATACTCCTTTAATATATGTTCTGTCAAATTCAGTTTAAATTTCATTTATGTTTTCGTAACTTGCGGTCTCCTAACATAAGATGGCTCACTTGAACATAAACTTTAAGTTAATGTTAAGTGTAGACTGCTCAAATTAATGCTTTTTTCATGTGATAAGATTATTGATAGTGCATTTGTTTTAACAAATCACTTATAACTTCAAGTTACAACGAAATGTCATGCCATGTGGAAACGTAGAGTACGCAAAGCATAAAGATGACTTAGTTAGATCGCGCATTTTAAGAGTGTTTGTTGGAATGTACGAAAGTCTGTCATGCTCATATACCGAGTATGAGCGTCTAATAGCCGCCTTGATGTATTTTAAACGTCAAACACCTAATAATAAGAAGAAAAAAAGTATTTTAATTATGTTTTTCGGAGTCGAACACTTCACAATTCATCGTTGCTGAATCCGGCTCCTGGACGTAAAATAAAAAATAGAAAAGTAAATTAATCCATTTTTTAATGCAAAAAGTATTTTTTAAATTTCTTTCATAGTATGTTGATAGCAGGCATGCTAATACATTAAAACATATATGTATATAAAATAAAAGTGTAAAATCATTTTATGTATTTAATTTTTATATGAAAATTACCAGCAACAAATTTTACACTTTTATATTTAATACGATCGTACAAAGATACAGGAGGTTTTATGAATTCAGCAATTGTACTCGTATTTTGTATGTTCCTGAATTGTTGTTTTAACTTTTGAATCAACTTTGTTTGTTTTATTAAAATTAAATAAAATATTTCTTCGTTATATCGATATAATTAATAAAATATCATTAAAAAGTTTTAGCATTATATTTTAGCATTTTCAAATATTTTTTTAGCATTTTTAGCATTATTTTAAGCCCCATTTAGCATTAAAAAATTTTTTAGTTGTGGCCACACTGTACACGTATGTATGTATGTAATTTATATCAACTCACATAAAAACATATTTCCATTAAATTAGCACAGTGGATTTGAATGAATTAAATTAGTAAATAAAAATACCCTCTCTTTATTTACTAAATCTTTAAAATTCGTTTAATAATAAGAATAATAAAAAACAACTTCTATGCAAACATACATACATACATATTTTACATAAAATTACTCATACATATTCCAAATATAAACTAATAAGGTACTCCATTAAAACCTGTGACAAGAGTCTATCGTCAAAACTAAATATTTGGCTATAAATAAAAGTATATTAAAACCAAATAAACGCGAATATTAGTATATTCTCTAATTTTTTCTTAAATTTACAACACAATATGTCATCACTAGCTAGCTTTATTAGAGCATCGGATCGTGTAGTAGAGTTCCACTCGTATTTAACTGATATTCCACAAGATGAGCATACTATTCACACTCTTGAGATCCAAAAAGAAGAAATTATTCACCTATGGACTGTCCTACGCTTGGCGTATGATGCAGTCATAGAAAATTCTTCCTCGTTAGGTAAGGAGGTTACTATAGAGAGCATCAAGGGCAAATACTTTTCTGCGTACAACACTCATCTCAAAGGTTTGTCTAAAATAAGTGAGCTCTTAGACTCACTGAGGAAACAGTCGTCTGCCGCTTCATCAACACTTAACTCCCGCATACATTTACCGCCATGCGATATTGATGACTTTTATGGCGACTATAGCACTTGGCCATCTTTTAGGGATCAATTTTCAGGACTGTATGGTGCTCAAGAAAAAGTAGCTCCTGTAGAAAAACTTTGTCATTTATTAAAAAAGACAAAAGGGGAAGCACATGAGATAGTTCGTTCATGCCCCTTTACAAACGCAGGTTTTGCCATGGCGTGGCAAAGTCTTTTAGATAGATATGAGAACAAGAGAGTTCTCATCCATGCGCAATTAAAAATGTTATTTAATTTAACCCCTATTTCCAAAGAAAATGGCCCTAGCTTGAAAACCCTGCAGCGAACTATTAATAATTGTAAAGCTAACTTATCACTGCTAGAGGTTGATACAAGTCATTGGGACGTAATCTTTGTATATGTTTGTTCAACTTGTCTCTCTGATACTACCCTAAATCTATGGGAGCAATCTCTACACAGTGGCTCACAATTACCGACCTGGCAGGAAATGGATACATTTTTAACCACCCGATTTCATACTCTGGAATCCGTGACAGACATTAGATCAACTGGAGATACTTCACACCCAGGCACAAAACATTTTAATAAACTTAATGACAACCCACGTAAAGGAAAGAAAGTAAACACTTTTCATACCAATGTGAATGCAATAAAGGGTATCCAATGTACGCTTTGTTCGGATTCTCATCCCATCAGATTGTGTCCAAAATTCCTCCAAATGTCCATTGATGAACGGTTTTCAACTGTTAAAAGCCAAAAACGTTGCACGAACTGCTTAGCCACATCACATGACTTTAAAAAATGTAAAAGTCAATATGTATGCTCTTTATGCAAACAAAAGCACCATTCTCTCTTACATCGTAATAATGCAAAGTCAACATCTGCTGATACCTTTGCGAGTTCGAACGCTGGTGTTAGTGAACCCCAATCTACAATATCGCTTGATAATCAGCCTTCTACCTCCGCATCTGCAATGCGCTCTCTTCAAACGTATTCTACTCAATTACAGTCCACCAAATATTTCTCTATTCTTCTTGGTACGGCCTTAGTCGACTTATGCATAGGTGGTACGCGGTCAACTGTTCGAGCATTGATAGATCCTGCATCTGAGGCTTCATTTATTTCAAAGGCTCTACAAAACAAATTTTCTTTGCGTTGTACGACCACTAAAACCGAAATTTTAGGGCTTAATGGTGCCCGGACTGCAACTTCTGATCGTGTTTGTACTATCACTATTGCATCCCCCCTACATAAAAGGTTTGAAACACAAATCAATGTACTTGTTGTCCAAAAATTAACAGGCCAATTGCCATATCAATCGTTGACCTCATTTATTCAGTCAGGATTTTCAGACTTACAAATGGCTGACGTCAATCTTCATAAAGGATCCCATGTCGATTTATTGTTAGGTGGTGATATTTATCCCCAAATCCTGCAAGAAGGTGTACGATGGAACGAAGACCGATCTCTTGTAGCCCAAAATACCATATTTGGGTGGATTATAACCGGTAAAATTTCTCCTCCTGTCACGTCTCCAATCATATCCTCATTTTATACAGAAATTACTCTTGATAAGCAAGTTAGGCTTTTTTGGGAATTAGAAGAAATCCCTGATAGACATCGGATGTCAGCTGACGATGAGTATTGTGAGGAGTTATTCAAAACTACTACATATCGAAATGAGTCAGGTCGTTTTGTCGTCTCCCTTCCATTTCGAAAAGACTTTCCCCAAGCTAAACCTCTTGGACTTTCTCGCGATCTTGCTCTTAGTCAGTATCTTCGAAATGAAAATAGATTAAGTAAACTTCCTGAAAAAAAGCTTAAATATGACGAGGTTATCAGAGAATACTTAAGTTTAAACCATATGATATCTGTCCCACCGACGGCAAAGTTTAATGAAACATCCTCTTACTACCTGCCTCATCACGCAGTTCTCAAGCCAGACAGCACCACAACAAAGCTTCGTGTAGTTTTTAATGCCTCTCACCCCACCACAAATGGAGTCAGTCTTAATGACGTCCTGTATCCAGGGCCTGTACTGCAAGCGGATTTGAATATTCTAATTCTTAGATGGCGTCTTTTTAAATATGTATTTAGTGCCGACATAGAAAAAATGTACAGACAAATTCTTGTCAATCCCAAACACACCCCGTATCAACGAATTATATTTCGATCAGAACCCCAAGAAAACCCCAGTGATTATGAGTTGCAAACAGTTACTTTTGGAGTAAACTGTGCCCCTTACTTGGCAATAAGGACATTGCACCAGCTAGCCAATGAATGTGAAAAATCAAACCCCGTTGTTTCTGATATTCTCAGAAATTATATGTATGTTGATGACATACTTTATGGCGCTTCCAGCCTCCCCCATGCACTCAAAACCCGGAACCAGCTCACAGAGGTTCTGAGCTCAGCTGGATTTTCTCTTAGAAAATGGACAGCAAATCATAAAACTCTTCTTCAAGAGTTACCCCCCGAGCATTTATTAAATGAAAATTTTTTAAAACTTTCAGAGTCTAGCAATACCAAAACTCTAGGCTTGCGATGGAATGCTGAGCGCGATGTTTTCTATTTTAACCCCCAAAGTTTTCCTGATCGAAATAGTATTACCAAAAGGGAGGTTTTATCTGAAATAGCCAGGCTTTTCGATCCCGCTGGTTGGCTTGCTCCAAAAGTTATTGTTGCTAAAATTATTATGCAACAGATATGGAGAGATAAAACGAATTGGGATGAAGCTCTTAAACCACCAACTCTTCATCAGTGGCACGCATTTCTTGACGACTACTTGTACATTAAGTCAATTGAAATTCCCCGTTTTGTAAATTTCGATTCCAGTTACCTCGTTGAGCTGCACGGTTTTTGCGACGCTTCAGAAAAAGCATATGCAGCAACACTATATTTGCGTGTGGAAACTCCATCTGGAGTAGTATTTTCTCATCTCTTATTAGCCAAAACTAAGGTAGCACCTCTCAAATTTATCACCTTGCCCCGTAAAGAATTATGTGGGGCTGAGTTAATGGCAAAAATGATTAATTCTGTACAAAGTCAACTGAGTATAATCCCCTACCACTGTTTTCTCTGGACTGATTCAACAATAGTGTTATCATGGCTACAAAAACCTCCCTATACATGGACTACTTTTGTTGCCAATCGTGTAGCTTCTATTATTGAAAAAGTTGACAGCAACGCTTGGAGTCATGTTGATTCGAAGGATAATCCCGCAGACTTAGCCTCACGGGGCACTACAGCAAAAGAACTTGCTGCAAGTCTCCTATGGTGGTACGGACCACATTGGTTAAAATTTGATCGGTCAAAATGGCCACAGACTTCAAGAAAATTTGATACTGATGAAGAATCGCGACCTGTGAGAGCCCATGTTATTCAATTGGATGAATCTGACGCCCTGTGTCGTTTCTCCGACCTTCCAAGGGCAATGCGTGTATTAAGCTATATGTTTAGATTTTTTCATTCAATTAGCCCTAAACATAGGCAAAATCGCACATACTTTACCTCACACAAGTTAACACATGCTGAAGTTGTGTTCGTCAGATCCAGATTAATAAAATTATGTCAAAGAATTTATTTCCCTGAATATGATCTTCTCTCCAAAGGTAGCCCACTGCCCCAAAAGAGTAATTTATTATCTCTTAATCCTATCATAGATCGTGACGGAATAATGAGAGTAAATGGTAGGTTAGCACACACACCGACCTTATCTTATAACGAGCGCTTCCCAAAAATCCTGCCTTATAATGCACGGTTTACCCGCTTATATCTCGAATTTTTACATAATTGTTCCATTCATGGTACTAACTCCTTATTGATTCGGCTAATGCGACTGGAATTCTGGGTTCCAAAACTGAAAAATATTGCAAAGTTGACGGTACATAAATGCAAAACCTGTGTTTTGCAGAGGCGATTACGGAGCCAACAGCTAATGGCAAGCCTTCCCCCCGAACGAACCACTCTTTCCCGTCCATTCACTAATACGGGAGTCGATTTTGCCGGCCCTTTTGACATAAAATCTTTTGCAGGTCGAGGATGTAAAACAAATAAGGGATATGTCCTAGTTTTTGTCTGCTTTGCAACCAAAGCTATCCATCTCGAAGTAACGTCGGACTTATCTACCTCGGCATTTCTAGCAGCATTCGCCAGATTTTTTTCTCGCCGCGGGTCTCCTAAAGCAATTTACTCTGATAATGGAACTGCCTTCGTAGGCGCTGCTAATATATTAAATCATGACAGGGAAGATTTTTTCCTCAAGTTACGACAAAAGGTAATGTTACTTAATGCATTTCAGCCAGTTGAGTGGAATTTTATACCTCCTGGTGCCCCCCATATGGGCGGACTATGGGAGGCCGGCGTTAAAAGCTTTAAAACACACCTCAAGAAAGTTTCCCACGCACAAAGCTTTACTTATGAAGAGTTTTCCACAATGTTAGCAAGAATTGAAGCTTGTCTAAATTCACGACCTCTTACTTCAATGAGCAATGATCCCAATGACCTGTCGGCCCTAACTCCAGGGCATTTTTTGATTGGTGGCCCACTTCTTTCTCCTCCCGAACCCGATAATAGTTATCAAAGTTTAGGTTATCAAAATCGCTGGAAAAAGCTTCAAGTTATGCATCATGTACTTGCCCTTCGATGGAAAGAAGAATATTTGAAAGAACTTCATAAGAGAGTCAAATGGAAATATCCCCACAAAGATTTTGCTCAAGGTGATTTAGTAGTGATCAGACAGGATAACTTCCCTCCGACTAAATGGCGGCTTGGCCGCATAGAAAAGGTTTATCATGGCAAAGATTCTAGAGTTAGAGTTGCCGAAATTCGTACCGAAAGTGGTTTAGTAGTTCGACCCATTGTCAAATTAGTTCTTTTACCCATCTCGGAACAATACTAATTTTTATTAATTTTCCACAGCTATCATGTCGCCACCACCTAGACGCCTAGAAGTCACGAGACGCCCAGAAGAAGCGCCATCTCGTACAAAGTTCGATTGTCGCATCTGTGAAAAGGACCATCCATTAAGGACTTGTCGTCGACTCAAACGCATGTCAATTCAGAAACGGAAAATGATAGTTCGCAAGTTTAAATATTGCTATAATTGTCTGGCGCACTCTCATCAACTTAATAATTGTCGGAGTCGTGATCGCTGTCATCTATGTCTCGAAGAACATCACACTTTATTACACCAACATACCCGAAAACAGAGTGTCACTTCCAAGAAGCAACGAAGTAAAAAATCTACTAATGCCAAAAGTATCTGCCTTCCTAACAAAAGAACCACACAGGAAGCTACAACTATTGTCATCAATGTTAATGCAAGACAATAAATATTTTGTATTTATATTTGTTTTTTTTTTTAATAAGGTGTAAATGTATATATGCATCTTTATCTTTATTTTTATTTTCCTATGTTTCTAATTTCTTTATGAATTAACTATAAGTAGTTTGTACTCAATCTTGAAATTGCCTTACATATAAAATTTCCACCTTCCTCCCTTTCAAACTATTGTTGCATTGCTGCAAGGGGGGCGGGATGTTTACGCCACGTTGAGTGCAACTTTTGCCCACCACTTTAATTGAGTATCTGAGTAAGCTTTAGTAAAAGCTCTCTCAACAAAGCCAAGGGCTTGAGTTAGTGGCTGCCTAATTACCTCTTATTATGTTCTATATTCATTAACTCGAGATCTTAGCTATCCATAAGACATATTGAAATAAAACCCGTTGTGAATTATTATTAAATTAGAGTTTTTTAATTTATTACTCTGGACACAAAACCTTTGGAACAAGCTCCTTGTAAGTGAACCCCCGCTGAAACAGTCGACTATAAATCGTCCGATTCGTGTGCAAATAATTATATAGACTATACATCGTCTATTTTAGATGCAAAAAATTAAATAGACTGACTATATATACAAAATTTAATGGACTATACATCGTCCATTTTTAAATAAAAAAAATTAAATTGACTATAATTCGTCCATTTCGTATCTAAAAAATTAAATGGACTATATACGTCGTCTTCTTTTCGTGCAAAGAATTTAATAAACTATACATCATCCATTTTTCATGCAAAAAATTTTTTTATGAAAAAAATATAATGGACTATACATCGTCTTTTTTTCAATTTTTTATGAAAAAATTTTATCGACTATAAATCGTCCGATTCGTGTGCAAATAATTATATAGACTATACATCGTCTATTTTTCATGCAAAAAATTAAATGGACTGGCTATATATACAAAATTTAATGGACTATACATCGTCCATTTTTAAATTTAAAAAACAATTAAATTGACTATAATTCGTCCATTTCGTATCTAAAATATTAAATGGACTATATACGTCGTCTTCTTTTCGTGCAAAGAATTTAATAAACTATACATCATCCATTTTTCGTGCAAAAAAATTTGTTATGAAAAAAATATTATAGACTATATATACATCGTCTTTTTTCAATTTTTTATGAAAAAATTTTGTCGACTATAAATCGTCCGATTCGTGTGCAAATAATTATATAGACTATACATCGTCTATTTTAGATGCAAAAAATTAAATAGACTGACTATATATACAAAATTTAATGGACTATACATCGTCCATTTTTAAACAAAAAAAAATTAAATTGACTATAATTCGTCCATTTCGTATCTAAAAAATTAAATGGACTATATACGTCGTCTTCTTTTCGTGCAAAGAATTTAATAAAGTATACATCATCCATTTTTCATGCAAAAAAAATTTTTATGAAAAAAATATAATGGACTATACATCGTCTTTTTTTCAATTTTTTATGAAAAAATTTTATCGACTATAAATCGTCCGATTCGTGTGCAAATAATTATAAAGACTATACATCGTCTATTTTTCATGCAAAAAATTAAATGGACTGGCTATATATACAAAATTTAATGGACTATACATCGTCCATTTTTAAATTAAAAAAAAAATTAAATTGACTATAATTCGTCCATTTCGTATCTAAAAAATTAAATGGACTATATACGTCGTCTTCTTTTCGTGCAAAGAATTTAATAAACTATACATCATCCATTTTTCGTGCAAAAAAATTTTTTATGAAAAAAATATTATGGACTATACATCGTCTTTTTTTCAATTTTTTATGAAAAAATTTTGTCGACTATAAATCGTCCGATTCGTGTGCAAATAATTATATAGACTATACATCGTCTATTTTAGATGCAAAAAATTAAATAGACTGACTATATATACAAAATTTAATGGACTATACATCGTCCATTTTTAAATTAAAAAAAAAATTAAATTGACTATAATTCGTCCATTTCGTATCTAAAAAATTAAATGGACTATATACGTCGTCTTCTTTTCGTGCAAAGAATTTAATAAACTATACATCATCCATTTTTCGTGCAAAAAAATTTTTTATGAAAAAAATATTATGGACTATACATCGTCTTTTTTTCAATTTTTTATGAAAAAATTTTGTCGACTATAAATCGTCCGATTCGTGTGCAAATAATTATATAGACTATACATCGTCTATTTTAGATGCAAAAAATTAAATAGACTGACTATATATACAAAATTTAATGGACTATACATCGTCCATTTTTAAATTAAAAAAAAAATTAAATTGACTATAATTCGTCCATTTCGTATCTAAAAAATTAAATGGACTATATACGTCGTCTTCTTTTCGTGCAAAGAATTTAATAAACTATACATCATCCATTTTTCGTGCAAAAAAATTTTTTATGAAAAAAATATTATGGACTATACATCGTCTTTTTTTCAATTTTTTATGAAAAAATTTTGTCGACTATAAATCGTCCGATTCGTGTGCAAATAATTATATAGACTATACATCGTCTATTTTAGATGCAAAAAATTAAATAGACTGACTATATATACAAAATTTAATGGACTATACATCGTCCATTTTTAAATAAAAAAAAAAAAAAATTAAATTGACTATAATTCGTCCATTTCGTATCTAAAAAATTAAATGGACTATATACGTCGTCTTCTTTTCGTGCAAAGAATTTAATAAACTATACATCATCCATTTTTCGTGCAAAAAAAATTTTTATGAAAAAAATATTATGGACTATACATTGTCTTTTTTTCAAATTTTTATGAAAAAATTTTGTCGACTATAAATCGTCCGATTCGTGTGCAAATAATTATATAGACTATGCATCGTCTATTTTAGATGCAAAAAATTAAATAGACTGACTATATATACAAAATTTAATGGACTATACATCGTCCATTTTGAAATTTAAAAAAAAAATTAAATTGACTATAATTCGTCCATTTCGTATCTAAAAAATTAAATGGACTATATACGTCGTCTTCTTTTCGTGCAAAGAATTTAATAAACTATACATCATCCATTTTTCATGCAAAAAAATTTTTTATGAAAAAAATATAATGGACTATACATCGTCCTTTTTTCAATTTTTTATGAAAAAATTTTATCGACTATAAATCGTCCGATTCGTGTGCAAATAATTATATAGACTATACATCGTCTATTTTTCATGCAAAAAATTAAATGGACTGGCTATATATACAAAATTTAATGGACTATACATCGTCCATTTTTAAATTTAAAAAACAATTAAATTGACTATAATTCGTCCATTTCGTATCTAAAATATTAAATGGACTATATACGTCGTCTTCTTTTCGTGCAAAGAATTTAATAAACTATACATCATCCATTTTTCGTGCAAAAAAATTTTTTATGAAAAAAATATTATGGACTATACATCGTCTTTTTTTCAATTTTTTATGAAAAAATTTTGTCGACTATAAATCGTCCGATTCGTGTGCAAATAATTATATAGACTATACATCGTCTATTTTAGATGCAAAAAATTAAATAGACTGACTATATATACAAAATTTAATGGACTATACATCGTCCATTTTTAAATAAAAAAAAAAAATTAAATTGACTATAATTCGTCCATTTCGTATCTAAAAAATTAAATGGACTATATACGTCGTCTTCTTTTCGTGCAAAGAATTTAATAAACTATACATCATCCATTTTTCATGCAAAAAATTTTTTTATGAAAAAAATATAATGGACTATACATCGTCTTTTTTTCAATTTTTTATGAAAAAATTTTATCGACTATAAATCGTCCGATTCGTGTGCAAATAATTATATAGACTATACATCGTCTATTTTTCATGCAAAAAATTAAATGGACTGGCTATATATACAAAATTTAATGGACTATACATCGTCCATTTTTAAATTTAAAAAACAATTAAATTGACTATAATTCGTCCATTTCGTATCTAAAATATTAAATGGACTATATACGTCGTCTTCTTTTCGTGCAAAGAATTTAATAAACTATACATCATCCATTTTTCGTGCAAAAAAATTTTTTATGAAAAAAATATTATGGACTATATACATCGTCTTTTTTCAATTTTTTATGAAAAAATTTTGTCGACTATAAATCGTCCGATTCGTGTGCAAATAATTATATAGACTATACATCGTCTATTTTAGATGCAAAAAATTAAATAGACTGACTATATATACAAAATTTAATGGACTATACATCGTCCATTTTTAAATTAAAAAAAAAATTAAATTGACTATAATTCGTCCATTTCGTATCTAAAAAATTAAATGGACTATATACGTCGTCTTCTTTTCGTGCAAAGAATTTAATAAACTATACATCATCCATTTTTCATTAAAAAAATTTTTTTATGAAAAAAATATAATGGACTTACATCGTCTTTTTTTCAATTTTTTATGAAAAAATTTTATCGACTATAAATCGTCCGATTCGTGTGCAAATAATTATATAGACTATACATCGTCTATTTTTCATGCAAAAAATTAAATGGACTGGCTATATATACAAAATTTAATGGACTATACATCGTCCATTTTTAAATTAAAAAAAAAATTAAATTGACTATAATTCGTCCATTTCGTATCTAAAAAATTAAATGGACTATATACGTCGTCTTCTTTTCGTGCAAAGAATTTAATAAACTATACATCATCCATTTTTCGTGCAAAAAAATTTTTTATGAAAAAAATATTATGGACTATATATACATCGTCTTTTTTTCAATTTTTTATGAAAAAATTTTGTCGACTATAAATCGTCCGATTCGTGTGCAAATAATTATATAGACTATACATCGTCTATTTAAGATGCAAAAAATTAAATAGACTGACTATATATACAAAATTTAATGGACTATACATCGTCCATTTTTAAATAAAAAAAAAAATTAAATTGACTATAATTCGTCCATTTCGTATCTAAAAAATTAAATGGATTATATACGTCGTCTTCTTTTCGTGCAAAGAATTTAATAAACTATACATCATCCATTTTTCGTGCAAAAAAATTTTTTATGAAAAAAATATTATGGACTATACATCGTCTTTTTTTCAATTTTTTATGAAAAAATTTTGTCGACTATAAATCGTCCGATTCGTGTGCAAATAATTATATAGACTATACATCGTCTATTTTAGATGCAAAAAATTAAATAGACTGACTATATATACAAAATTTAATGGACTATACATCGTCCATTTTTAAATTTAAAAAAAAAATTAAATTGACTATAATTCGTCCATTTCGTATCTAAAAAATTAAATGGACTATATACGTCGTCTTCTTTTCGTGCAAAGAATTAAATAAACTATACATCATCCATTTTTCATGCAAAAAATTTTTTTATGAAAAAATATAATGGACTTATACATCGTCTTTTTTTCAATTTTTTATGAAAAAATTTTATCGACTATAAATCGTCCGATTCATGTGCAAATAATTATATAGACTATACATCGTCTATTTTTCATGCAAAAAATTAAATGGACTGGCTATATATACAAAATTTAATGGACTATACATCGTCCATTTTTAATTTAAAAAAAAATTAAATTGACTATAACTCGTCCATTTCGTATCTAAAAAATTAAATGGACTATATACGTCGTCTTCTTTTCGTGCAAAGAATTTAATAAACTATACATCATCCATTTTTCGTGCAAAAAAATTTTTTATGAAAAAAATATTATGGACTATACATCGTCTTTTTTTCAATTTTTTATGAAAAAATTTTGTCGACTATAAATCGTCCGATTCGTGTGCAAATAATTATATAGACTATACATCGTCTATTTTAGATGCAAAAAATTAAATAGACTGACTATATATACAAAATTTAATGGACTATACATCGTCCATTTTTAAATATAAAAAAAAAATTAAATTGACTATAATTCGTCCATTTCGTATCTAAAAAATTAAATGGACTATATACGTCGTCTTCTTTTCGTGCAAAGAATTTAATAAACTATACATCATCCATTTTTCGTGCAAAAAAATTTTTTATGAAAAAAATATTATGGACTATACATCGTCTTTTTTTCAATTTTTTATGAAAAAATTTTGTCGACTATAAATCGTCCGATTCGTGTGCAAATAATTATATAGACTATACATCGTCTATTTTAGATGCAAAAAATTAAATAGACTGACTATATATACAAAATTTAATGGACTATACATCGTCCATTTTTAAATTTAAAAAAAAATTAAATTGACTATAATTCGTCCATTTCGTATCTAAAAAATTAAATGGACTATATACGTCGTCTTCTTTTCGTGCAAAGAATTTAATAAACTATACATCATCCATTTTTCATGCAAAAAATTTTTTTATGAAAAAATATAATGGACTTATACATCGTCTTTTTTTCAATTTTTTATGAAAAAATTTTATCGACTATAAATCGTCCGATTCATGTGCAAATAATTATATAGACTATACATCGTCTATTTTTCATGCAAAAAATTAAATGGACTGGCTATATATACAAAATTTAATGGACTATACATCGTCCATTTTTAATTAAAAAAAAAATTAAATTGACTATAACTCGTCCATTTCGTATCTAAAAAATTAAATGGACTATATACGTCGTCTTCTTTTCGTGCAAAGAATTTAATAAACTATACATCATCCATTTTTCGTGCAAAAAAATTTTTTATGAAAAAAATATTATGGACTATACATCGTCTTTTTTTCAATTTTTTATGAAAAAATTTTGTCGACTATAAATCGTCCGATTCGTGTGCAAATAATTATATAGACTATACATCGTCTATTTTAGATGCAAAAAATTAAATAGACTGACTATATATACAAAATTTAATGGACTATACATCGTCCATTTTTAAATATAAAAAAAAAATTAAATTGACTATAATTCGTCCATTTCGTATCTAAAAAATTAAATGGACTATATACGTCGTCTTCTTTTCGTGCAAAGAATTTAATAAACTATACATCATCCATTTTTCATGCAAAAAAATTTTTTATGAAAAAAATATAATGGACTATACATCGCCTTTTTTTCAATTTTTTATGAAAAAATTTTATCGACTATAAATCGTCCGATTCGTGTTCAAATAATTATATAGACTATACATCGTCTATTTTTCATGCAAAAAATTAAATGGACTGGCTATATATACAAAATTTAATGGACTATACATCGTCCATTTTTAAATTTAAAAAAAATTAAATTGACTATAATTCGTCCATTTCGTATCTAAAAAATTAAATGGACTATATTCGTCGTCTTCTTTTCGTGCAAAGAATTTAATAAACTGTACATCATCCATTTTTCATGCAAAAAAATTTTTTATGAAAAAAATATTATGGACTATACATCGTCTTTTTTTCAATTTTTTATGAAAAAAAATTTTGTCGACTATAAATCGTCCGATTCGTGTGCAAATAATTATATAGACAATACATCGTCTATTTTAGATGCAAAAAATTAAATGGACTGGCTATATATACAAAATTTAATGGACTATACATCGTCCATTTTTAAATTAAAAAAAAATTAAATTGACTATAACTCGTCCATTTCGTATCTAAAAAATTAAATGGACTATATACGTCGTCTTCTTTTCGTGCAAAGAATTTAATAAACTATACATCATCCATTTTTCATGCAAAAAATTTTTTTATGAAAAAAATATAATGGACTATACATCGTCTTTTTTTCAATTTTTTATGAAAAAATTTTATCGACTACAAATCGTCCGATTCGTGTGCAAATAATTATATAGACTATACATCGTCTATTTTTCATGCAAAAAATTAAATGGACTGGCTATATATACAAAATTTAATGGACTATACATCGTCCATTTTTAAATTAAAAAAAAATTAAATTGACTATAATTCGTCCATTTCGTATCTAAAAAATTAAATGGACTATATACGTCGTCTTCTTTTCGTGCAAAGAATTTAATAAACTATACATCATCCATTTTTCGTGCAAAAAAATTTTTTAAGAAAAAAATATAATGGACTATACATCGTCTTTTTTTCAATTTTTTATGAAAAAACTTTATCGACTAAATCGTCCGATTCGTATGCAAATAATTATATAGACTATGCATCGTCTATTTTAGATGCAAAAAATTAAATAGACTAACTATATATACAAAATTTAATGGACTATACATCGTCCATTTTTAAATTTAAAAAAAAAAATTAAATTGACTATAATTCGTCCATTTCGGGTCTAAAAAATTAAGTGGACTATATACGTCGTCTTCTTTTCGTGCAAAGAATTTAATAAACTATACATCATCCATTTTTCATGCAAAAAATTTTTTTATGAAAAAAATATAATGGACTATACATCGTCTTTTTTTCAATTTTTTATGAAAAAATTTTATCGACTATAAATCGTCCGATTCATGTGCAAAATATTATATAGACTATACATCGTCTATTTAAGATGCAAAAAATTAAATGGACTGACTATATATACAAAATTTAATGGACTATACATCGTCCATTTTTAAATTAAAAAAAAAATAAATAAATTGACTATAATTCGTCCATTCCGTATCTAAAAAATTAAATGGACTATATACGTCGTCTTCTTTTCGTGCAAAGAATTTAATAAACTATACATCATCCATTTTTCATGGAAAAAATTTTTTTATGAAAAAAATATAATGGACTATACATCGTCTTTTTTTCAATTTTTTATGAAAAATTTTTATCGACTATAAATCGTCCGATTCATGTGCAAAAAATTATATAGACTATACATCGTCTATTTAAGATGCAAGAAATTAAATGGACTGACTATATATACAAAATTTAATGGACTATACATCGTCCATTTTTAAATTTTTTATAAAAAATTAAGTTGAATATAGTTCGTCCATTTCGTTTGTAAAAAATTAAATGGACTATATACGTCGTCTTCTTTTCGTGCAAAGAATTTAATAAACTATACATCATCCATTTTGCATGCAAAAATTTTTTTTATGAAAAAAATATAATGGACTATATATACATCGTCTTTTTTCAATTTTTTATGAAATAATTTTATCGACTATAAATCGTCCGATTCGTGTGCAAATAATTATATAGACTATACATCGTCTATTTTAGATGCAAAAAATTAAATGGACTGACTATATATACAAAATTTAATGGACTATACATCGTCCATTTTTAAATTAAAGAAAAAAAATTAAATTGACTATAATTCGTCCATTTCGTATCTAAAAAATTAAATGGACTATATACGTCGTCTTCTTTTCGTGCAAAGAATTTAATAAACTATACATCATCCATTTTTCGTGCAAAAAAATTTTTTATGAAGAAAATATTATGGACTATACATCGTCTTTTTTTCAATTTTTTATGAAAAAATTTTGTCGACTATAAATCGTCCGATTCGTGTGCAAATAATTATATAGACTATA
This sequence comes from Tachina lurida, assembly GCA_944452675.1. Lineage (NCBI taxonomy): Eukaryota > Metazoa > Arthropoda > Insecta > Diptera > Tachinidae > Tachina > Tachina lurida. Next base: position 29,876,326 of record OX101756.1, on the reverse strand, counting down.
CATCGTCTATTTTAGATGCAAAAAATTAAACATCTTAAATAGACGATGTATAGTCTATATAATTTTTTGCACATGAATCGGACGATTTATAGTCGATAAAATTTTTTCATAAAAAATTGAAAAAAAGACGATGTATAGCCCATTATATTTTTTTCATAAAAAAATTTTTTGCATGAAAAATGGATGATGTATAGTTTATTAAATTCTTTGCACGAAAAGAAGACGACGTATATAGTCCATTTAATTTTTTAGATACGAAATGGACGAATTATAGTCAATTTAATTTTTTTTTAAATTTAAAAATGGACGATGTATAGTCGATTAAATTTTGTATATATAGTCAGTCCATTCAATTTTTTGCATCTTAAATAGACGATGTATAGTCTATATAATTTTTTGCACATGAATCGGACGATTTATAGTCGATAAAATTTTTTCATAAAAAATTTAAAAAAAGACGGTGTATATAGCCCATTATATTTTTTTCATAAAAAAATTTTTTGCATGAAAAATGGATGATGTATAGTTTATTAAATTCTTTGCACGAAAAGAAGACGACGTATATAGTCCATTTAATTTTTTAGATACGAAATGGACGAATTATAGTCAATTTAATTTTTTTTAAATTTAAAAATGGACGATGTATAGTCGATTAAATTTTGTATATATAGTCAGTCCACTTAATTTTTTGCATCTTAAATAGACGATGTATAGTCTATATAATTTTTTGCACATGAATCGGACGATTTATAGTCGATAAAATTTTTTCATTAAAAATTGAAAAAAGACGATGTATAGCCCATTATATTTTTTTCATAAAAACATTTTTTGCATGAAAAATGGATGATGTATAGTTTATTAAATTCTTTGCAAGAAAAGAAGACGACGTATATAGTCCATTTAATTTTTTAGATACGAAATGGACGAATTATAGTCAATTTAATTTTTTTTTAAATTTAAAAATGGACGATGTATAGTCGATTAAATTTTGTATATATAGTCAGTCCATTTAATTTTTTGCATCTTAAATAGACGATGTATAGTCTATATAATTTTTTCCACATGAATCGGACGATTTATAGTCGATAAAATTTTTTCATAAAAAATTGAAAAAAAGACGATGTATATATAGCCCATTATATTTTTTTCATAAAAAAATTTTTTGCATGAAAAATGGATGATGTATAGTTTATTAAATTCTTTGCACGAAAAGAAGACGACGTATATAGTCCATTTAATTTTTTAGATACGAAATGGACGAATTATAGTCCATTTAATTTTTTTTTTAAATTTAAAAATGGACGATGTATAGTCGATTAAATTTTGTATATATAGTCAGTCCATTTAATTTTTTGCATCTTAAATAGACGATGTATAGTCTATATAATTTTTTCCACATGAATCGGACGATTTATAGTCGATAAAATTTTTTCATAAAAAATTGAAAAAAGACGATGTATAGCCCATTATATTTTATTCATAAAAAAATTTTTTGCATGAAAAATGGATGATGTATAGTTTATTAAATTCTTTGCAAGAAAAGAAGACGACGTATATAGTCCATTTAATTTTTTAGATACGAAATGGACGAATTATAGTCAATTTAATTTTTTTTTAAATTTAAAAATGGACGATGTATAGTCGATTAAATTTTGTATATATAGTTAGTCCATTTAATTTTTTGCATCTTAAATAGACGATGTATAGTCTATATAATTATTTGCATATGAATCGGACGATTTATAGTCGATAAAATTTTTTCATAAAAAATTGAAAAAAAGACGATGTATAGCCCATTATATTTTTTTCATAAAAAAATTTTTTACATGAAAAATGTTTGATGTATAGTTTATTAAATTCTTTGCACGAAAAGAAGACGACGTATATAGTCCATTTAATTTTTTAGATACGAAATGGACGAATTATAGTCCATTTAATTTTTTTTTTAAATTTAAAAATGGACGATGTATAGTCGATTAAATTTTGTATATATAGTCAGTCCACTTAATTTTTTGCATCTTAAATAGACGATGTATAGTCTATATAATTTTTTCCACATGAATCGGACGATTTATAGTCGATAAAATTTTTTCATAAAAAATTGAAAAAAAGACGATGTATAGCCCATTATATTTTTTTCATAAAAAAATTTTTTACATGAAAAATGTTTGATGTATAGTTTATTAAATTCTTTGCACGAAAAGAAGACGACGTATATAGTCCATTTAATCTTTTAAATACGAAATGGACGAATTATAGTCAATTTAATTTTTTTTAAATTTAAAAATGGACGATGTATAGTCTATTAAATTTTGTATATATAGTCAGTCCATTTAATTATTTGCATCTTAAATAGACGATGTATAGTCTATATAATTTTTTGCACATGAATCGGACGATTTATAGTCGATAAAATTTTTTCATAAAAAATTTAAAAAAAGACGGTGTATATAGCCCATTATATTTTTTTCATAAAAAAATTTTTTGCATGAAAAATGGATGATGTATAGTTTATTAAATTCTTTGCACGAAAAGAAGACGACGTATATAGTCCATTTAATTTTTTAGATACGAAATGGACGAATTATAGTCAATTTAATTTTTTTTTAATTTAAAAATGGACGATGTATAGTCGATTAAATTTTGTATATATAGTCAGTCCACTTAATTTTTTGCATCTTAAATAGACGATGTATAGTCTATATAATTTTTTGCACATGAATCGGACGATTTATAGTCGATAAAATTTTTTCATAAAAAATTGAAAAAAGACGATGTATAGCCCATTATATTTTTTTCATAAAAAAATTTTTTGCATGAAAAATGGATGATGTATAGTTTATTAAATTCTTTGCAAGAAAAGAAGACGACGTATATAGTCCATTTAATTTTTTAGATACGAAATGGACGAATTATAGTCCATTTAATTTTTTTTTTAAATTTAAAAATGGACGATGTATAGTCGATTAAATTTTGTATATATAGTCAGTCCATTTAATTTTTTGCATCTTAAATAGACGATGTATAGTCTATATAATTTTTTGCACATGAATCGGACGATTTATAGTCGATAAAATTTTTTCATAAAAAATTGAAAAAAAGACGATGTATATGGACGAATTATAGTCCATTTAATTTTTTTTTTAAAATTTAAAAATGGACGATGTATAGTCGATTAGATTTTGTATATATAGTCAGTCCACCTAATTTTTTGCATCTTAAATAGACGATGTATAGTCTATATAATTTTTTGCACATGAATCGGACGATTTATAGTCGATAAAATTTTTTCATAAAAAATTGAAAAAAGACGATGTATAGCCCATTATATTTTTTTCATAAAAAAATTTTTTGCATGAAAAATGGATGATGTATAGTTTATTAAATTCTTTGCAAGAAAAGAAGACGACGTATATAGTCCATTTAATTTTTTAGATACGAAATGGACGAATTATAGTCAATTTAATTTTTTTTTTAATTTAAAAATGGACGATGTATAGTCGATTAAAGTTTGTATATATAGTTAGTCCATTTAATTTTTTGCATCTTAAATAGACGATGTATAGTCTATATAATTATTTGCACATGAATCGGACGATTTATAGTCGATAAAACTTTTTCATAAAAAATTGAAAAAAAGACGATGTATAGCCCATTATATTATTTTCATAAAAAATTTTTTGCATGAAAAATGGATGATGTATAGTTTATTAAATTCTTTGCACGAAAAGAAGACGACGTATATAGTCCATTTAATCTTTTAAATACGAAATGGACGAATTATAGTCAATTTAATTTTTTTTAAATTTAAAAATGGACGATGTATAGTCTATTAAATTTTGTATATATAGTCAGTCCATTTAATTATTTGCATCTTAAATAGACGATGTATAGTCTATATAATTTTTTGCACATGAATCGGACGATTTATAGTCGATAAAATTTTTTCATAAAAAATTTAAAAAAAGACGGTGTATATAGCCCATTATATTTTTTTCATAAAAAAATTTTTTGCATGAAAAATGGATGATGTATAGTTTATTAAATTCTTTGCACGAAAAGAAGACGACGTATATAGTCCATTTAATTTTTTAGATACGAAATGGACGAATTATAGTCAATTTAATTTTTTTTAATTTAAAAATGGACGATGTATAGTCGATTAAATTTTGTATATATAGTCAGTCCACTTAATTTTTTGCATCTTAAATAGACGATGTATAGTCTATATAATTTTTTGCACATGAATCGGACGATTTATAGTCGATAAAATTTTTTCATAAAAAATTGAAAAAAGACGATGTATAGCCCATTATATTTTTTTCATAAAAAAATTTTTTGCATGAAAAATGGATGATGTATAGTTTATTAAATTCTTTGCAAGAAAAGAAGACGACGTATATAGTCCATTTAATCTTTTAAATACGAAATGGACGAATTATAGTCAATTTATTTTTTTTTTTAATTTAAAAATGGACGATGTATAGTCGATTAAATTTTGTATATATAGTCAGTCCATTTAATTTTTTGCATCTTAAATAGACGATGTATAGTCTATATAATTTTTTGCACATGAATGGGACGATTTATAGTCGATAAAATTTTTTCATAAAAAATTGAAAAAAAAGACGATGTATTGCCCATTATATTTTTTTCATAAAAAAATTTTTTGCATGAAAAATGGATGATGTATAGTTTATTAAATTCTTTGCAAGAAAAGAAGACGACGTATATAGTCCATTTAATTTTTTAGATACGAAATGGACGAATTATGTTCAATTTAATTTTTTTTTAATTTAAATATGGACGATGTATAGTCTATTAAATTTTGTATATATAGTCAGTCCATTTAATTTTTTGCATCTTAAATAGACGATGTATAGTCTATATAATTTTTTGCACATGAATCGGACGATTTATAGTCGATAAAATTTTTTCATAAAAAATTGAAAAAAAGACGATGTATAGCCCATTATATTTTTTTCATAAAAAAATTTTTTGCATGAAAAATGGATGATGTATAGTTTATTAAATTCTTTGCACGAAAAGAAGACGACGTATATAGTCCATTTAATCTTTTAAATACGAAATGGACGAATTATAGTCAATTTAATTTTTTTAAATTTAAAAATGGACGATGTATAGTCTATTAAATTTTGTATATATAGTCAGTCCATTTAATTATTTGCATCTTAAATAGACGATGTATAGTCTATATAATTTTTTGCACATGAATCGGACGATTTATAGTCGATAAAATTTTTTCATAAAAAATTTAAAAAAAGACGGTGTATATAGCCCATTATATTTTTTTCATAAAAAAATTTTTTCCATGAAAAATGGATGATGTATAGTTTATTAAATTCTTTGTACGAAAAGAAGACGACGTATATAGTCCATTTAATTTTTTAGATACGAAATGGACGAATTATAGTCAATTTAATTTTTTTTAAATTTAAAAATGGACGATGTATAGTCGATTAAATTTTGTATATATAGTCAGTCCACTTATTTTTTTGCATCTTAAATAGACGATGTATAGTCTATATAATTTTTTGCACATGAATCGGACGATTTATAGTCGATAAAATTTTTTCATAAAAAATTGAAAAAAGATGATGTATAGCCCATTATATTTTTTTCATAAAAAATTTTTTTGCATGAAAAATGGATGATGTATAGTTTATTAAATTCTTTGCAAGAAAAGAAGACGACGTATATAGTCCATTTAATTTTTTAGATACGAAATGGACGAATTATAGTCAATTAAATTTTTTTTTAAATTTTAAAATGGACGATGTATAGTCGATTAAAGTTTGTATATATAGTTAGTCCATTTAATTTTTTGCATCTTAAATAGACGATGTATAGTCTATATAATTATTTGCATATGAATCGGACGATTTATAGTCGATAAAATTTTTTCATAAAAAATTGAAAAAAAAGACGATGTATAGCCCATTATATTTTTTTCATAAAAAAATTCTTTCCATGAAAAATGGATGATGTATAGTTTATTAAATTCTTTGCACGAAAAGAAGACGACGTATATAGTCCATTTAATTTTTTAGATACGAAATGGACGAATTATGTTCAATTTAATTTTTTTTTTTTATTTAAAAATGGACGATGTATAGTCGATTAAATTTTGTATATATAGTCAGTCCATTTAATTTTTTGCATCTTAAATAGACGATGTATAGTCTATATAATTTTTTGCACATGAATCGGACGATTTATAGTCGATAAAATTTTTTCATAAAAAATTGAAAAAAAGACGATGTATAGTCCATTGTATTTTTTTCATAAAAAAATTTTTTGCATGAAAAATGGATGATGTATAGTTTATTAAATTCTTTGCACGAAAAGAAGACGACGTATATAGTCCATTTAATTTTTTAGATACGAAATGGACGAATTATAGTCAATTTAATTTTTTTTTAAATTTAAAAATGGACGATGTATAGTCTATTAAATTTTGTATATATAGTCAGTCCATTTAATTATTTGCATCTTAAATAGACGATGTATAGTCTATATAATTTTTTGCACATGAATCGGACGATTTATAGTCGATAAAATTTTTTCATAAAAAATTGAAAAAAGACGATGTATATAGCCCATTATATTTTTTTCATAAAAAAATTTTTTCCATGAAAAATGGATGATGTATAGTTTATTAAATTCTTTGCACGAAAAGAAGACGACGTATATAGTCCATTTAATTTTTTAGATACGAAATGGACGAATTATAGTCAATTTAATTTTTTTTTAATTTAAAAATGGACGATGTATAGTCGATTAAATTTTGTATATATAGTCAGTCCACTTAATTTTTTGCATCTTAAATAGACGATGTATAGTCTATATAATTTTTTGCACATGAATCGGACGATTTATAGTCGATAAAATTTTTTCATAAAAAATTGAAAAAAGACGATGTATAGCCCATTATATTTTTTTCATAAAAAAATTTTTTGCATGAAAAATGGATGATGTATAGTTTATTAAATTCTTTGCAAGAAAAGAAGACGACGTATATAGTCCATTTAATTTTTTAGATACGAAATGGACGAATTATAGTCAATTTAATTTTTTTTTTAATTTAAAAATGGACGATGTATAGTCTATTAAATTTTGTATATATAGTCAGTCCATTTAATTATTTGCATCTTAAATAGACGATGTATAGTCTATATAATTTTTTGCACATGAATCGGACGATTTATAGTCGATAAAATTTTTTCATAAAAAATTTAAAAAAAGACGGTGTATATAGCCCATTATATTTTTTTCATAAAAAAATTTTTTGCATGAAAAATGGATGATGTATAGTTTATTAAATTCTTTGCACGAAAAGAAGACGACGTATATAGTCCATTTAATTTTTTAGATACGAAATGGACGAATTATAGTCAATTTAATTTTTTTTTAATTTAAAAATGGACGATGTATAGTGGATTAAATTTTGTATATATAGTCAGTCCACTTAATTTTTTGCATCTTAAATAGACGATGTATAGTCTATATAATTTTTTGCACATGAATCGGACGATTTATAGTCGATAAAATTTTTTCATAAAAAATTGAAAAAAGACGATGTATAGCCCATTATATTTTTTTCATAAAAAAATTTTTTGCATGAAAAATGGATGATGTATAGTTTATTAAATTCTTTGCAAGAAAAGAAGACGACGTATATAGTCCATTTAATTTTTTAGATACGAAATGGACGAATTATAGTCAATTTAATTTTTTTTTTAATTTAAAAATGGACGATGTATAGTCGATTAAAGTTTGTATATATAGTTAGTCCATTTAATTTTTTGCATCTTAAATAGACGATGTATAGTCTATATAATTATTTGCACATGAATCGGACGATTTATAGTCGATAAAATTTTTTCATAAAAAATTGAAAAAAAGACGATGTATATATATTTTTTTCATAAAAAAATTTTTTGCATGAAAAATGGATGATGTATAGTTTATTAAATTCTTTGCACGAAAAGAAGACGACGTATATAGTCCATTTAATCTTTTAAATACGAAATGGACGAATTATAGTCAATTTAATTTTTTTTTAATTTAAAAATGGACGATGTATAGTCGATTAAAGTTTGTATATATAGTTAGTCCATTTAATTTTTTGCATCTTAAATAGACGATGTATAGTCTATATAATTATTTGCATATGAATCGGACGATTTATAGTCGATAAAATTTTTTCATAAAAAATTGAAAAAAAAGACGATGTATAGCCCATTATATTTTTTTCATAAAAAATTTTTTTCCATGAAAAATGGATGATGTATAGTTTATTAAATTCTTTGCACGAAAAGAAGACGACGTATATAGTCCATTTAATTTTTTAGATACGAAATGGACGAATTATGTTCAATTTAATTTTTTTTTTTTATTTAAAAATGGACGATGTATAGTCGATTAAATTTTGTATATATAGTCAGTCCATTTAATTTTTTGCATCTTAAATAGACGATGTATAGTCTATATAATTTTTTGCACATGAATCGGACGATTTATAGTCGATAAAATTTTTTCATAAAAAATTGAAAAAAAGACGATGTATAGCCCATTGTATTTTTTTCATAAAAAATTTTTTTGCATGAAAAATGGATGATGTATAGTTTATTAAATTCTTTGCACGAAAAGAAGACGACGTATATAGTCCATTTAATTTTTTAGATACGAAATGGACGAATTATAGTCAATTTAATTTTTTTTTAAATTTAAAAATGGACGATGTATAGTCTATTAAATTTTGTATATATAGTCAGTCCATTTAATTATTTGCATCTTAAATAGACGATGTATAGTCTATATAATTTTTTGCACATGAATCGGACGATTTATAGTCGATAAAATTTTTTCATAAAAAATTGAAAAAAGACGATGTATAGCCCATTATATTTTTTTCATAAAAAAATTTTTTCCATGAAAAATGGATGATGTATAGTTTATTAAATTCTTTGCACGAAAAGAAGACGACGTATATAGTCCATTTAATTTTTTAGATACGAAATGGACGAATTATAGTCAATTTAATTTTTTTTTAATTTAAAAATGGACGATGTATAGTCGATTAAATTTTGTATATATAGTCAGTCCACTTAATTTTTTGCATCTTAAATAGACGATGTATAGTCTATATAATTTTTTGCACATGAATCGGACGATTTATAGTCGATAAAATTTTTTCATAAAAAATTGAAAAAAGACGATTTATAGCCCATTATATTTTTTTCATAAAAAAATTTTTTGCATGAAAAATGGATGATGTATAGTTTATTAAATTCTTTGCAAGAAAAGAAGACGACGTATATAGTCCATTTAATTTTTTAGATACGAAATGGACGAATTATAGTCAATTTAATTTTTTTTTTAATTTAAAAATGGACGATGTATAGTCTATTAAATTTTGTATATATAGTCAGTCCATTTAATTATTTGCATCTTAAATAGACGATGTATAGTCTATATAATTTTTTGCACATGAATCGGACGATTTATAGTCGATAAAATTTTTTCATAAAAAATTTAAAAAAAGACGGTGTATATAGCCCATTATATTTTTTTCATAAAAAAATTTTTTGCATGAAAAATGGATGATGTATAGTTTATTAAATTCTTTGCACGAAAAGAAGACGACGTATATAGTCCATTTAATTTTTTAGATACGAAATGGACGAATTATAGTCAATTTAATTTTTTTTTTTAATTTAAAAATGGACGATGTATAGTCGATTAAATTTTGTATATATAGTCAGTCCACTTAATTTTTTGCATCTTAAATAGACGATGTATAGTCTATATAATTTTTTGCACATGAATCGGACGATTTATAGTCGATAAAATTTTTTCATAAAAAATTGAAAAAAGACGATGTATAGCCCATTATATTTTTTTCATAAAAAAAATTTTTGCATGAAAAATGGATGATGTATAGTTTATTAAATTCTTTGCAAGAAAAGAAGACGACGTATATAGTCCATTTAATTTTTTAGATACGAAATGGACGAATTATAGTCAATTTAATTTTTTTTTTAATTTAAAAATGGACGATGTATATTCGATTAAAGTTTGTATATATAGTTAGTCCATTTAATTTTTTGCATCTTAAATAGACGATGTATAGTCTATATAATTATTTGCACATGAATCGGACGATTTATAGTCGATAAAATTTTTTCATAAAAAATTGAAAAAAAGACGATGTATATATATTTTTTTCATAAAAAAATTTTTTGCATGAAAAATGGATGATGTATAGTTTATTAAATTCTTTGCACGAAAAGAAGACGACGTATATAGTCCATTTAATCTTTTAAATACGAAATGGACGAATTATAGTCAATTTAATTTTTTTTAATTTAAAAATGGACGATGTATAGTCGATTAAATTTTGTATATATAGTCAGTCCATTTAATTTTTTGCATCTTAAATAGACGATGTATAGTCTATATAATTTTTTGCACATGAATCGGACGATTTATAGTCGATAAAATTTTTTCATAAAAAATTGAAAAAAAGACGATGTATAGCCCATTATATTTTTTTCATAAAAAAATTTTTTGCATGAAAAATGGATGATGTATAGTTTATTAAATTCTTTGCAAGAATAGAAGACGACGTATATAGTCCATTTAATTTTTTAGATACGAAATGGACGAATTATGTTCAATTTAATTTTTTTTTTTATTTAAAAATGGACGATGTATAGTCGATTAAATTTTGTATATATAGTCAGTCCATTTAATTATTTGCATCTTAAATAGACGATGTATAGTCTATATAATTTTTTGCACATGAATCGGACGATTTATAGTCGATAAAATTTTTTCATAAAAAATTGAAAAAAGACGATATATAGCCCATTATATTTTTTTCATAAAAAAATTTTTTGTATGAAAAATGGATGATGTATAGTTTATTAAATTCTTTGCACGAAAAGAAGACGACGTATATAGTCCATTTAATTTTTTAGATACGAAATGGACGAATTATAGTCAATTTAATTTTTTTTTAAATTTAAAAATGGACGATGTATAGTCTATTAAATTTTGTATATATAGTCAGTCCATTTAATTATTTGCATCTTAAATAGACGATGTATAGTCTATATAATCATTTGCACACGAATCGGACGATTTATAGTCGACAAAATTTTTTCATAAAAAATTGAAAAAAGACGATGTATAGTCCATAATATTTTTTTCATAAAAAATTTTTTTGCACGAAAAATGGATGATGTATAGTTTATTAAATTCTTTGCACGAAAAGAAGACGACGTATATAGTCCATTTAATATTTTAGATACGAAATGGACGAATTATAGTCAATTTAATTGTTTTTTAAATTTAAAAATGGACGATGTATAGTCCATTAAATTTTGTATATATAGCCAGTCCATTTAATTTTTTGCATGAAAAATAGACGATGTATAGTCTATATAATTATTTGCACACGAATCGGACGATTTATAGTCGATAAAATTTTTTCATAAAAAATTGAAAAAAAGACCATTATATTTTTTTCATAAAAAAATTTTTTGCATGAAAAATGGATGATGTATAGTTTATTAAATTCCTTGCACGAAAAGAAGACGACGTATATAGTCCATTTAATTTTTTAGATACGAAATGGACGAGTTATAGTCAATTTAATTTTTTTTTTAAATTTAAAAATGGACGATGTATAGTCGATTAAATTTTGTATATATAGTCAGTCCACTTATTTTTTTGCATCTTAAAGAGACGATGTATAGTCTATATAATTTTTTGCACATGAATCGGACGATTTATAGTCGATAAAATTTTTTCATAAAAAATTGAAAAAAAGACGATGTATAGCCCATTATATTTTTTTCATAAAAAAATTTTTTGCATGAAAAATGGATGATGTATAGTTTATTAAATTCTTTGCAAGAATAGAAGACGACGTATATAGTCCATTTAATTTTTTAGATACGAAATGGACGAATTATGTTCAATTTAATTTTTTTTTTTATTTAAAAATGGACGATGTATAGTCGATTAAATTTTGTATATATAGTCAGTCCATTTAATTATTTGCATCTTAAATAGACGATGTATAGTCTATATAATTTTTTGCACATGAATCGGACGATTTATAGTCGATAAAATTTTTTCATAAAAAATTGAAAAAAAGACGAAGTATAGCCCATTATATTTTTTTCATAAAAAAATTTGTTGCATGAAAAATGGATGATGTATAGTTTATTAAATTCTTTGCACGAAAAGAAGACGACGTATATAGTCCATTTAATTTTTTAGATACGAAATGGACGAATTATAGTCAATTTAATTTTTTTTTAAATTTAAAAATGGACGATGTATAGACTATTAAATTTTGTATATATAGTCAGTCCATTTAATTATTTGCATCTTAAATAGACGATGTATAGTCTATATAATTTTTTGCACATGAATCGGACGATTTATAGTCGATAAAATTTTTTCATAAAAAATTTAAAAAAAGACGGTGTATATAGCCCATTATATATTTTTCATAAAAAAATTTTTTGCATGAAAAATGGATGATGTATAGTTTATTAAATTCCTTGCACGAAAAGAAGACGACGTATATAGTCCATTTAATTTTTTAGATACGAAATGGACGAGTTATAGTCAATTTAATTTTTTTTTTAAATTTAAAAATGGACGATGTATAGTCGATTAAATTTTGTATATATAGTCAGTCCACTTATTTTTTTGCATCTTAAAGAGACGATGTATAGTCTATATAATTTTTTGCACATGAATCGGACGATTTATAGTCGATAAAATTTTTTCATAAAAAATTGAAAAAAGACGATGTATAGCCCATTATATTTTTTTCATAAAAAAATTTTTTGCATGAAAAATGGATGATGTATAGTTTATTAAATTCTTTGCAAGATAAGAAGACGACGTATATAGTCCATTTAATTTTTTAGATACGAAATGGACGAATTATAGTCAATTTAATTTTTTTTTAATTTAAAAATGGACGATGTATAGTCGATTAAAGTTTGTATATATAGTTAGTCCATTTAATTTTTTGCATCTTAAATAGACGATGTATAGTCTATATAATTTTTTGCACATGAATCGGACGATTTATAGTCGATAAAATTTTTTCATAAAAAATTGAAAAAAAGACGATGTATAGCCCATTGTATTTTTTTCATAAAAAAATTTTTTGCATGAAAAATGGATGATGTATAGTTTATTAAATTCTTTGCACGAAAAGAAGACGACGTATATAGTCCATTTAATTTTTTAGATACGAAATGGACGAATTATAGTCAATTTAATTTTTTTTTAAATTTAAAAATGGACGATGTATAGTCTATTAAATTTTGTATATATAGTCAGTCCATTTAATTATTTGCATCTTAAATAGACGATGTATAGTCTATATAATTTTTTGCACATGAATCGGACGATTTATAGTCGATAAAATTTTTTCATAAAAAATTGAAAAAAAGACGATGTATATAGCCCATTATATTTTTTTCATAAAAAAATTTTTTGCATGAAAAATGGATGATGTATAGTTTATTAAATTCTTTGCACGAAAAGAAGACGACGTATATAGTCCATTTAATTTTTTAGATACGAAATGGACGAATTATAGTCAATTTAATTTTTTTTTAAATTTAAAAATGGACGATGTATAGTCTATTAAATTTTGTATATATAGTCAGTCCATTTAATTTTTTGCATCTTAAATAGACGATGTATAGTCTATATAATTTTTTGCATATGAATCGGACGATTTATAGTCGATAAAATTTTTTCATAAAAAATTGAAAAAAAGACGATGTATATGCATTATATTTTTTTCATAAAAAAATTTTTTGCATGAAAAATGGATGATGTATAGTTTATTAAATTCTTTGCACGAAAAGAAGACGACGTATATAGTCCATTTAATTTTTTAGATACAAAATGGACGAACTATAGTCAATTTAATTTTTTCTTTTAATTTAAAAATGGACGATGTATAGTCTATTAAATTTTGTATATATAGTCAGTCCATTTAATTATTTGCATCTTAAATAGACGATGTATAGTCTATATAATTTTTTGCACATGAATCGGACGACTTATAGTCGATAAAATTTTTTCATAAAAAATTGAAAAAAAAACGATGTATAGCCCATTATATTTTTTTCATAAAAAAATTTTTTCCATGAAAAATGGATGATGTATAGTTTATTAAATTCTTTGCAAGAAAAGAAGACGACGTATATAGTCCATTTAATATTTTAGATACGAAATGGACGAATTATAGTCAATTTAATTTTTTTTAAATTTAAAAATGGACGATGTATAGTCGATTAAAGTTTGTATATAGCCCATTATATTTTTTTCATAAAAAAATTTTTTGCATGAAAAATGGATGATGTATAGTTTATTAAATTCTTTGCACGAAAAGAAGACGACGTATATAGTCCATTTAATTTTTTAGATACGAAATGGACGAATTATAGTCCATTTAATTTTTTTTTTAAATTTAAAAATGGACGATGTATAGTCGATTAAATTTTGTATATATAGTCAGTCCATTTAATTTTTTGCATCTTAAATAGACGATGTATAGTCTATATAATTTTTTGCACATGAATCGGACGATTTATAGTCGATAAAATTTTTTCATAAAAAATTGAAAAAAAGACGATGTATATATATTTTTTTCATAAAAAAATTTTTTGCATGAAAAATGGATGATGTATAGTTTATTAAATTATTTGCACGAAGAGAAGACGACGTATATAGTCCATTTAATTTTTTAGATACGAAATGGACGAATTATGTTCAATTTAATTTTTTTTTTTTAATTTAAAAATGGACGATGTATAGTTGATTAAATTTTGTATATATAGTCAGTCCATTTAATTTTTTGCATCTTAAATAGACGATGTATAGTCTATATAATTTTTTGCACATGAATCGGACGATTTATAGTCGATAAAATTTTTTCATAAAAAATTGAAAAAAGACGATGTATAGCCCATTATATTTTTTTGCATGAAAAATGGATGATGTATAGTTTATTAAATTCTTTGCACGAAAAGAAGACGACGTGTATAGTCCATTTAATTTTTTAGATACGAAATGGACGAATTATAGTCAATTTATTTTTTTTTTTAATTTAAAAATGGACGATGTATAGTCTATTAAATTTTTTATATATAGTCAGTCCATTTAATTATTTGCATCTTAAATAGACGATGTATAGTCTATATAATTTTTTGCACATGAATCGGACGATTTATAGTCGATAAAATTTTTTCATAAAAAATTTAAAAAAAGACGGTGTATATAGCCCATTATATTTTTTTCATAAAAAAATTTTTTGCATGAAAAATGGATGATGTATAGTTTATTAAATTCTTTGCACGAAAAGAAGACGACGTATATAGTCCATTTAATTTTTTAGATACGAAATGGACGAATTATAGTCCATTTAATTTTTTTTTTAAATTTAAAAATGGACGATGTATAGTCGATTAAATTTTGTATATATAGTCAGTCCATTTAATTTTTTGCATCTTAAATAGACGATGTATAGTCTATATAATTTTTTGCACATGAATCGGACGATTTATAGTCGATAAAATTTTTTCATAAAAAATTGAAAAAAAGACGATGTATAGCCCATTATATTTTTTTCATAAAAAAATTTTTTGCATGCAAAATGGATGATGTATAGTTTATTAAATTCTTTGCACGAAAAGAAGACGACGTATATAGTCCATTTAATTTTTTAGATACGAAATGGACGAATTATGTTCAATTTAATTTTTTTTTTTATTTAAAAATGGGCGATGTATAGTCGATTAAATTTTGTATATATAGTCAGTCCATTTAATTTTTTGCATCTTAAATAGACGATGTATAGTCTATATAATTTTTTGCACATGAATCGGACGATTTATAGTCGATAAAATTTTTTCATAAAAAATTGAAAAAAAGACGATGTATAGCCCATTGTATTTTTTCATAAAAAAATTTTTTGCATGAAAAATGGATGATGTATAGTTTATTAAATTCTTTGCACGAAAAGAAGACGACGTATATAGTCCATTTAATTTTTTAGATACGAAATGGACGAATTATAGTCAATTTAATTTTTTTTTAAATTTAAAAATGGACGATGTATAGTCTATTAAATTTTGTATATATAGTCAGTCCATTTAATTATTTGCATCTTAAATAGACGATGTATAGTCTATATAATTTTTTGCACATGAATCGGACGATTTATAGTCGATAAAATTTTTTCATAAAAAATTTAAAAAAAGACGATGTATATAGCCCATTATATTTTTTTCATAAAAAAATTTTTGCATGAAAAATGGATGATGTATAGTTTATTAAATTCTTTGCACGAAAAGAAGACGACGTATATAGTCCATTTAATTTTTTAGATACGAAATGGACGAATTATAGTCAATTTAATTTTTTTTAAATTTAAAAATGGACGATGTATAGTCGATTAAAGTTTGTATATATAGTTAGTCCATTTAATTTTTTGCATCTTAAATAGACGATGTATAGTCTATATAATTATTTGCATATGAATCGGACGATTTATAGTCGATAAAATTTTTTCATAAAAAATTGAAAAAAAGACGATGTATAGCCCATTATATTTTTTTCATAAAAAATTTTTTTGAATGAAAAATGGATGATGTATAGTTTATTAAATTCTTTGCACGAAAAGAAGACGACGTATATAGTCCATTTAATCTTTTAAATACGAAATGGACGAATTATAGTCAATTTAATTTTTTTTTTAATTTAAAAATGGACGATGTATAGTCGATTAAATTTTGTATATATAGTCAGTCCATTTAATTTTTTGCATCTTAAATAGACGATGTATAGTCTATATAATTTTTTGCACATGAATCGGACGATTTATAGTCGATAAAATTTTTTCATAAAAAATTTAAAAAAAGACGATGTATAGCCCATTATATTTTTTTCATAAAAAAATTTTTTGCATGAAAAATGGATGATGTATAGTTTATTAAATTCTTTGCACGAAAAGAAGACGACGTATATAGTCCATTTAATTTTTTAGATACGAAATGGACGAATTATAGTCCATTTAATTTTTTTTTTAAATTTAAAAATGGACGATGTATAGTCGATTAAATTTTGTATATATAGTCAGTCCATTTAATTTTTTGCATCTTAAATAGACGATGTATAGTCTATATAATTTTTTGCACATGAATCGGACGATTTATAGTCGATAAAATTTTTTCATAAAAAATTGAAAAAAAGACGATGTATAGCCCATTATATTTTTTTCATAAAAAAATTTTTTGCATGCAAAATGGATGATGTATAGTTTATTAAATTCTTTGCACGAAAAGAAGACGACGTATATAGTCCATTTAATTTTTTAGATACGAAATGGACGAATTATGTTCAATTTAATTTTTTTTTTTATTTAAAAATGGGCGATGTATAGTCGATTAAATTTTGTATATATAGTCAGTCCATTTAATTTTTTGCATCTTAAATAGACGATGTATAGTCTATATAATTTTTTGCACATGAATCGGACGATTTATAGTCGATAAAATTTTTTCATAAAAAATTGAAAAAAAGACGATGTATAGCCCATTGTATTTTTTCATAAAAAAATTTTTTGCATGAAAAATGGATGATGTATAGTTTATTAAATTCTTTGCACGAAAAGAAGACGACGTATATAGTCCATTTAATTTTTTAGATACGAAATGGACGAATTATAGTCAATTTAATTTTTTTTTAAATTTAAAAATGGACGATGTATAGTCTATTAAATTTTGTATATATAGTCAGTCCATTTAATTATTTGCATCTTAAATAGACGATGTATAGTCTATATAATTTTTTGCACATGAATCGGACGATTTATAGTCGATAAAATTTTTTCATAAAAAATTTAAAAAAAGACGATGTATATAGCCCATTATATTTTTTTCATAAAAAAATTTTTGCATGAAAAATGGATGATGTATAGTTTATTAAATTCTTTGCACGAAAAGAAGACGACGTATATAGTCCATTTAATTTTTTAGATACGAAATGGACGAATTATAGTCAATTTAATTTTTTTTTAATTTAAAAATGGACGATGTATAGTCGATTAAGTTTTGTATATATAGTCAGTCCACTTAATTTTTTGCATTTTAAATAGACGATGTATAGTCTATATAATTTTTTGCACATGAATCGGACGATTTATAGTCGATAAAATTTTTTCATAAAAAATTTAAAAAAGACGATGTAGCCCATTATATTTTTTTCATAAAAAAATTTTTTGCATGAAAAATGGATGATGTATAGTTTATTAAATTCTTTGCAAGAAAAGAAGACGACGTATATAGTCCATTTAATTTTTTAGATACGAAATGGACGAATTATAGTCAATTTAATTTTTTTTTAAATTTAAAAATGGACGATGTATAGTCGATTAAAGTTTGTATATATAGTTAGTCCATTTAACTTTTTGCATCTTAAATAGACGATGTATAGTCTATATAATTATTTGCATATGAATCGGACGATTTATAGTCGATAAAATTTTTTCATAAAAAATTGAAAAAAAGACGATGTATAGCCCATTATATTTTTTTCATAAAAAAATTTTTGCATGAAAAATGGATGATGTATAGTTTATTAAATTCTTTGCACGAAAAGAAGACGACGTATATAGTCCATTTAATTTTTTAGATACGAAATGGACGAATTATAGTCAATTTAATTTTTTTTTAATTTAAAAATGGACGATGTATAGTCGATTAAGTTTTGTATATATAGTCAGTCCACTTAATTTTTTGCATTTTAAATAGACGATGTATAGTCTATATAATTTTTTGCACATGAATCGGACGATTTATAGTCGATAAAATTTTTTCATAAAAAATTTAAAAAAGACGATGTAGCCCATTATATTTTTTTCATAAAAAAATTTTTTGCATGAAAAATGGATGATGTATAGTTTATTAAATTCTTTGCAAGAAAAGAAGACGACGTATATAGTCCATTTAATTTTTTAGATACGAAATGGACGAATTATAGTCAATTTAATTTTTTTTTAAATTTAAAAATGGACGATGTATAGTCGATTAAAGTTTGTATATATAGTTAGTCCATTTAACTTTTTGCATCTTAAATAGACGATGTATAGTCTATATAATTATTTGCATATGAATCGGACGATTTATAGTCGATAAAATTTTTTCATAAAAAATTGAAAAAAAGACGATGTATAGCCCATTATATTTTTTTCATAAAAAAATTTTTTGCATGAAAAATGGATGATGTATAGTTTATTAAATTCTTTGCACGAAAAGAAGACGACGTATATAGTCCATTTAATTTTTTAGATACGAAATGGACGAATTATAGTCCATTTAATTTTTTTTTTTAAATTTAAAAATGGACGATGTATAGTCGATTAAATTTTGTATATATAGTCAGTCCATTTAATTTTTTGCATCTTAAATAGACGATGTATAGTCTATATAATTTTTTCCACATGAATCGGACGATTTATAGTCGATAAAATTTTTTCATAAAAAATTGAAAAAAAGACGATGTATAGCCCATTATATTTTTTTCATAAAAAAATTTTTTGCATGAAAAATGGATGATGTATAGTTTATTAAATTCTTTGCACGAAAAGAAGACGACGTATATAGTCCATTTAATCTTTTAAATACGAAATGGACGAATTATAGTCAATTTAATTTTTTTTTTTTTAATTTAAAAATGGACGATGTATAGTCGATTAAATTTTGTATATATAGTCAGTCCATTTAATTTTTTGCATCTTAAATAGACGATGTATAGTCTATATAATTATTTGCACATGAATCGGACGATTTATAGTCGATAAAATTTTTTCATAAAAAATTGAAAAAAAGACGATGTATAATAGCCCATTATATTTTTTTCATAAAAAAATTTTTTGCATGAAAAATGGATGATGTATAGTTTATTAAATTCTTTGCACGAAAAGAAGACGACGTATATAGTCCATTTAATTTTTTAGATACGAAATGGACGAATTATAGTCAATTTAATTTTTTTTTTAAATTTAAAAATGGACGATGTATTATAGTCTATTAAATTTTGTATATATAGTCAGTCCATTTAATTTTTTGCATCTTAAATAGACGATGTATAGTCTATATAATTTTTTGCACATGAATCGGACGATTTATAGTCGATAAAATTTTTTCATAAAAAATTGAAAAAAAAACGATATATATATATATATATAGCCCATTATATTTTTTTCATAAAAAATTTTTTTGCATGAAAAATGGATGATGTATAGTTTATTAAATTCTTTGCACGAAAAGAAGACGACGTATATAGTCCATTTAATTTTTTAGATACGAAATGGACGAATTATAGTCCATTTAATTTTTTTTTAAATTTAAAAATGGACGATGTATAGTCGATTAAATTTTGTATATA
Organism: Tachina lurida; assembly: GCA_944452675.1. Classification (NCBI taxonomy): domain Eukaryota; kingdom Metazoa; phylum Arthropoda; class Insecta; order Diptera; family Tachinidae; genus Tachina; species Tachina lurida. The sequence continues at coordinate 29,855,806 of OX101756.1, read as the reverse complement.
TAGTCAGTCCATTTAATTTTTTGCATCTTAAATAGACGATGTATAGTCTATATAATTTTTTCCACATGAATCGGACGATTTATAGTCGATAAAATTTTTTCATAAAAAATTGAAAAAAAGACGATGTATAGCCCATTATATTTTTTTCATAAAAAAATTTTTTGCATGAAAAATGGATGATGTATAGTTTATTAAATTCTTTGCACGAAAAGAAGACGACGTATATAGTCCATTTAATTTTTTAGATACGAAATGGACGAATTATGTTCAATTTAATTTTTTTTTTATTTAAAAATGGGCGATGTATAGTCGATTAAATTTTGTATATATAGTCAGTCCATTTAATTTTTTGCATCTTAAATAGACGATGTATAGTCTATATAATTTTTTGCACATGAATCGGACGATTTATAGTCGATAAAATTTTTTCATAAAAAATTGAAAAAAAGACGATGTATAGCCCATTGTATTTTTTTCATAAAAAAATTTTTTGCATGAAAAATGGATGATGTATAGTTTATTAAATTCTTTGCACGAAAAGAAGACGACGTATATAGTCCATTTAATTTTTTAGATACGAAATGGACGAATTATAGTCAATTTAATTTTTTTTTAAATTTAAAAATGGACGATGTATAGTCTATTAAATTTTGTATATATAGTCAGTCCATTTAATTATTTGCATCTTAAATAGACGATGTATAGTCTATATAATTTTTTGCACATGAATCGGACGATTTATAGTCGATAAAATTTTTTCATAAAAAATTGAAAAAAAGACGATGTATATAGCCCATTATATTTTTTTCATAAAAAAATTTTTTGCATGAAAAATGGATGATGTATAGTTTATTAAATTCTTTGCACGAAAAGAAGACGACGTATATAGTCCATTTAATTTTTTAGATACGAAATGGACGAATTATAGTCAATTTAATTTTTTTTTAATTTAAAAATGGACGATGTATAGTCGATTAAATTTTGTATATATAGTCAGTCCACTTAATTTTTTGCATTTTAAATAGACGATGTATAGTCTATATAATTTTTTGCACATGAATCGGACGACTTATAGTCGATAAAATTTTTTCATAAAAAATTGAAAAAAAAACGATGTATAGCCCATTATATTTTTTTCATAAAAAAATTTTTTCCATGAAAAATGGATGATGTATAGTTTATTAAATTCTTTGCAAGAAAAGAAGACGACGTATATAGTCCATTTAATATTTTAGATACGAAATGGACGAATTATAGTCAATTTAATTTTTTTTAAATTTAAAAATGGACGATGTATAGTCGATTAAAGTTTGTATATAGCCCATTATATTTTTTTCATAAAAAAATTTTTTGCATGAAAAATGGATTATGTATAGTTTATTAAATTCTTTGCACGAAAAGAAGACGACGTATATAGTCCATTTAATTTTTTAGATACGAAATGGACGAATTATAGTCCATTTAATTTTTTTTTTTAATTTAAAAATGGACGATGTATAGTCGATTAAATTTTGTATATATAGTCAGTCCATTTAATTTTTTGCATCTTAAATAGACGATGTATAGTCTATATAATTTTTTCCACATGAATCGGACGATTTATAGTCGATAAAATTTTTTCATAAAAAATTGAAAAAAAGACGATATATAGCCCATTATATTTTTTTCATAAAAAAATTTTTTGCATGAAAAATGGATGATGTATAGTTTATTAAATTCTTTGCACGAAAAGAAGACGACGTATATAGTCCATTTAATCTTTTAAATACGAAATGGACGAATTATAGTCAATTTAATTTTTTTTTTTAATTTAAAAATGGACGATGTATAGTCGATTAAATTTTGTATATATAGTCAGTCCATTTAATTTTTTGCATCTTAAATAGACGATGTATAGTCTATATAATTTTTTGCACATGAATCGGACGATTTATAGTCGATAAAATTTTTTCATAAAAAATTGAAAAAAAGACGATGTATGGACGAATTATAGTCCATTTAATTTTTTTTTTAAATTTAAAAATGGACGATGTATAGTCGATTAAATTTTGTATATATAGTCAGTCCATTTAATTTTTTGCATCTTAAATAGACGATCTATAGTCTATATAATTTTTTCCACATGAATAGGACGATTTATAGTCGATAAAATTTTTTCATAAAAAATTGAAAAAAAGACGATGTATAGCCCATTATATTTTTTTCATAAAAAAATTTTTTCCATGAAAAATGGATGATGTATAGTTTATTAAATTCTTTGCACGAAAAGAAGACGACGTATATAGTCCATTTAATTTTTTAGATACGAAATGGACGAATTATAGTCAATTTAATTTTTTTTTAAATTTAAAAATGGACGATGTATAGTCTATTAAATTTTGTATATATAGTCAGTCCATTTAATTTTTTGCATCTTAAATAGACGATGTATAGTCTATATAATTTTTTGCACATGAATCGGACGATTTATAGTCGATAAAATTTTTTCATAAAAAATTGAAAAAAAGACGATGTATAGCCCATTATATTTTTTTCATAAAAAAATTTTTTGCATGAAAAATGGATGATGTATAGTTTATTAAATTCTTTGCACGAAAAGAAGACGACGTGTATAGTCCATTTAATTTTTTAGATACGAAATGGACGAATTATGTTCAATTTAATTTTTTTTTTATTTAAAAATGGACGATGTATAGTCGATTAAATTTTGTATATATAGTCAGTCCATTTAATTTTTTGCATCTTAAATAGACGATGTATAGTCTATATAATTTTTTGCACATGAATCGGACGATTTATAGTCGATAAAATTTTTTCATAAAAAATTGAAAAAAAGACGATGTATAGCCCATTATATTTTTTTCATAAAAAAATTTTTTGCATGAAAAATGGATGATGTATAGTTTATTAAATTCTTTGCACGAAAAGAAGACGACGTATATAGTCCATTTAATCTTTTAAATACGAAATGGTTGAATTATAGTCAATTTAATTTTTTTTTAATTTAAAAATGGACGATGTATAGTCGATTAAATTTTGTATATATAGTCAGTCCATTTAATTTTTTGCATCTTAAATAGACGATGTATAGTCTATATAATTTTTTGCACATGAATCGGACGATTTATAGTCGATAAAATTTTTTCATAAAAAATTGAAAAAAAGACGATGTATAGCCCATTATATTTTTTTCATAAAAAAATTTTTTGCATGAAAAATGGATGATGTATAGTTTATTAAATTCTTTGCACGAAAAGAAGACGACGTATATAGTCCATTTAATTTTTTAGATACGAAATGGACGAATTATGTTCAATTTAATTTTTTTTTTAATTTAAAAATGGACGATGTATAGTCGATTAAATTTTGTATATATAGTCAGTCCATTTAATTTTTTGCATCTTAAATAGACGATGTATAGTCTATATAATTTTTTGCACATGAATCGGACGATTTATAGTCGATAAAATTTTTTCATAAAAAATTGAAAAAAAGACGATGTATAGCCCATTATATTTTTTTCATAAAAAAATTTTTTGCATGAAAAATGGATGATGTATAGTTTATTAAATTCTTTGCACGAAAAGAAGACGACGTATATAGTCCATTTAATTTTTTAGATACGAAATGGACGAATTATGTTCAATTTAATTTTTTTTTTTATTTAAAAATGGACGATGTATAGTCGATTAAATTTTGTATATATAGTCAGTCCATTTAATTTTTTGCATCTTAAATAGACGATGTATAGTCTATATAATTTTTTGCACATGAATCGGACGATTTATAGTCGATAAAATTTTTTCATAAAAAATTGAAAAAAAGACGATGTATAGCCCATTATATTTTTTTCATAAAAAATTTTTTTGCATGAAAAATGGATGATGTATAGTTTATTAAATTCTATGCACGAAAAGAAGACGACGTACATAGTCCATTTAATTTTTTAGATACGAAATGGACGAATTATGTTCAATTTAATTTTTTTTTTTAATTTAAAAATGGACGATGTATAGTCGATTAAATTTTGTATATATAGTCAGTCCATTTAATTTTTGCATCTTAAATAGACGATGTATAGTCTATATAATTTTTTGCACATGAATCGGACGATTTATAGTCGATAAAATATTTTCATAAAAAATTGAAAAAAAACGATTATATTATATTTTTTTCATAAAAAAATTTTTTGCATGAAAAATGGATGATGTATAGTTTATTAAATTCTTTGCACGAAAAGAAGACGACGTATATAGTCCATTTAATCTTTTAAATACGAAATGGACGAATTATAGTCAATTTAATTTTTTTTTTTAATTTAAAAATGGACGATGTATAGTCGATTAAATTTTGTATATATAGTCAGTCCATTTAATTTTTTGCATCTTAAATAGACGATGTATAGTCTATATAATTTTTTGCACATGAATCGGACGATTTATAGTCGATAAAATTTTTTCATAAAAAATTGAAAAAAAGACGATGTATAGCCCATTATATTTTTTTCATAAAAAAATTTTTTGCATGAAAAATGGATGATGTATAGTTTATTAAATTCTTTGCACGAAAAGAAGACGACGTATATAGTCCATTTAATCTTTTAAATACGAAATGGTTGAATTATAGTCAATTTAATTTTTTTTTAATTTAAAAATGGACGATGTATAGTCGATTAAATTTTGTATATATAGTCAGTCCATTTAATTTTTTGCATCTTAAATAGACGATGTATAGTCTATATAATTTTTTGCACATGAATCGGACGATTTATAGTCGATAAAATTTTTTCATAAAAAATTGAAAAAAAGACGATGTATAGCCCATTATATTTTTTTCATAAAAAAATTTTTTGCATGAAAAATGGATGATGTATAGTTTATTAAATTCTTTGCACGAAAAGAAGACGACGTATATAGTCAATTTAATTTATTAGATACGAAATGGACGAATTATGTTCAATTTAATTTTTTTTTTTAATTTAAAAATGGACGATGTATAGTCGATTAAATTTTGTATATATAGTCAGTCCATTTAATTTTTTGCATCTTAAATAGACGATGTATAGTCTATATAATTTTTTGCACATGAATCGGACGATTTATAGTCGATAAAATTTTTTCATAAAAAATTGAAAAAAAGACGATGTATAGCCCATTATATTTTTTTCATAAAAAATTTTTTTGCATGAAAAATGGATGATGTATAGTTTATTAAATTCTTTGCACGAAAAGAAGACGACGTATATAGTCCATTTAATTTTTTAGATACGAAATGGACGAATTATGTTCAATTTAATTTTTTTTTTTTAATTTAAAAATGGACGATGTATAGTCGATTAAATTTTGTATATATAGTCAGTCCATTTAATTTTTTGCATCTTAAATAGACGATGTATAGTCTATATAATTTTTTGCACATGAATCGGACGATTTATAGTCGATAAAATTTTTTCATAAAAAATTGAAAAAAAGACGATGTATAGCCCATTATATTTTTTTCATAAAAAAATTTTTTGCATGAAAAATGGATGATGTATAGTTTATTAAATTCTTTGCACGAAAAGAAGACGACGTATATAGTCCATTTAATCTTTTAAATACGAAATGGTTGAATTATAGTCAATTTAATTTTTTTTTAATTTAAAAATGGACGATGTATAGTCGATTAAATTTTGTATATATAGTCAGTCCATTTAATTTTTTGCATCTTAAATAGACGATGTATAGTCTATATAATTTTTTGCACATGAATCGGACGATTTATAGTCGATAAAATTTTTTCATAAAAAATTGAAAAAAAGACGATGTATAGCCCATTATATTTTTTTCATAAAAAAATTTTTTGCATGAAAAATGGATGATGTATAGTTTATTAAATTCTTTGCACGAAAAGAAGACGACGTATATAGTCCATTTAATCTTTTAAATACGAAATGGACGAATTATAGTCAATTTAATTTTTTTTTTTAATTTAAAAATGGACGATGTATAGTCGATTAAATTTTGTATATATAGTCAGTCCATTTAATTTTTTGCATCTTAAATAGACGATGTATAGTCTATATAATTTTTTGCACATGAATCGGACGATTTATAGTCGATAAAATTTTTTCATAAAAAATTGAAAAAAAGACGATGTATAGCCCATTATATTTTTTTCATAAAAAAATTTTTTGCATGAAAAATGGATGATGTATAGTTTATTAAATTCTTTGCACGAAAAGAAGACGACGTATATAGTCCATTTAATTTTTTAGATACGAAATGGACGAATTATGTTCAATTTAATTTTTTTTTTAATTTAAAAATGGACGATGTATAGTCGATTAAATTTTGTATATATAGTCAGTCCATTTAATTTTTTGCATCTTAAATAGACGATGTATAGTCTATATAATTTTTTGCACATGAATCGGACGATTTATAGTCGATAAAATTTTTTCATAAAAAATTGAAAAAAAGACGATGTATAGCCCATTATATTTTTTTCATAAAAAAATTTTTTGCATGAAAAATGGATGATGTATAGTTTATTAAATTCTTTGCACGAAAAGAAGACGACGTATATAGTCCATTTAATTTTTTAGATACGAAATGGACGAATTATGTTCAATTTAATTTTTTTTTTTAATTTAAAAATGGACGATGTATAGTCGATTAAATTTTGTATATATAGTCAGTCCATTTAATTTTTTGCATCTTAAATAGACGATGTATAGTCTATATAATTTTTTGCACATGAATCGGACGATTTATAGTCGATAAAATTTTTTCATAAAAAATTGAAAAAAAGACGATGTATAGCCCATTATATTTTTTTCATAAAAAAATTTTTTGCATGAAAAATGGATGATGTATAGTTTATTAAATTCTTTGCACGAAAAGAAGACGACGTATATAGTCCATTTAATTTTTTAGATACGAAATGGACGAATTATGTTCAATTTAATTTTTTTTTTTAATTTAAAAATGGACGATGTATAGTCGATTAAATTTTGTATATATAGTCAGTCCATTTAATTTTTTGCATCTTAAATAGACGATGTATAGTCTATATAATTTTTTGCACATGAATCGGACGATTTATAGTCGATAAAATTTTTTCATAAAAAATTGAAAAAAAGACGATGTATAGCCCATTATATTTTTTTCATAAAAAAATTTTTTGCATGAAAAATGGATGATGTATAGTTTATTAAATTCTTTGCACGAAAAGAAGACGACGTATATAGTCCATTTAATTTTTTAGATACGAAATGGACGAATTATGTTCAATTTAATTTTTTTTTTAATTTAAAAATGGACGATGTATAGTCGATTAAATTTTGTATATATAGTCAGTCCATTTAATTTTTTGCATCTTAAATAGACGATGTATAGTCTATATAATTTTTTGCACATGAATCGGACGATTTATAGTCGATAAAATTTTTTCATAAAAAATTGAAAAAAAGACGATGTATAGCCCATTATATTTTTTTCATAAAAAAAATTTTTGCATGAAAAATGGATGATGTATAGTTTATTAAATTATTTGCACGAAAAGAAGACGACGTATATAGTCCATTTAATTTTTTAGATACGAAATGAACGAATTATAGTCCATTTAATTTTTTTTTAAATTTAAAAATGGACGATGTATAGTCGATTAAATTTTGTATATATAGTCAGTCCATTTAATTTTTTGCATCTTAAATAGACGATGTATAGTCTATATAATTTTTTCCACATGAATCGGACGATTTATAGTCGATAAAATTTTTTCATAAAAAATTGAAAAAAAGACGATGTATAGCCCATTATATTTTTTTCATAAAAAAATTTTTTGCATGAAAAATGGATGATGTATAGTTTATTAAATTCTTTGCACGAAAAGAAGACGACGTATATAGTCCATTTAATTTTTTAGATACGAAATGGACGAATTATGTTCAATTTAATTTTTTTTTTTAATTTAAAAATGGACGATGTATAGTCGATTAAATTTTGTATATATAGTCAGTCCATTTAATTTTTTGCATCTTAAATAGACGATGTATAGTCTATATAATTTTTTGCACATGAATCGGACGATTTATAGTCGATAAAATTTTTTCATAAAAAATTGAAAAAAAGACGATGTATAGCCCATTATATTTTTTTCATAAAAAAATTTTTTGCATGAAAAATGGATGATGTATAGTTTATTAAATTCTTTGCACGAAAAGAAGACGACGTATATAGTCCATTTAATTTTTTAGATACGAAATGGACGAATTATAGTCAATTTAATTTTTTTTTAAATTTAAAAATGGACGATGTATAGTCTATTAAATTTTGTATATATAGTCAGTCCATTTAATTATTTGCATCTTAAATAGACGATGTATAGTCTATATAATTTTTTGCACATGAATGGGACGATTTATAGTCGATAAAATTTTTTCATAAAAAATTGAAAAAAAGACGATGTATAGCCCATTATATTTTTTTCATAAAAAAATTTTTTGCATGAAAAATGGATGATGTATAGTTTGTTAAATTCTTTGCACGAAAAGAAGACGACGTATATAGTCCATTTAATTTTTTAGATACGAAATGGACGAATTATAGTCCATTTAATTTTTTTTTTAAATTTAAAAATGGACGATGTATAGTCGATTAAATTTTGTATATATAGTTAGTCCATTTAATTTTTTGCATCTTAAGTAGACGATGTATAGTCTATATAATTTTTTCCACATGAATCGGACGATTTATAGTCGATAAAATTTTTTCATAAAAAATTGAAAAAAAGACGATGTATAGCCCATTATATTTTTTTCATAAAAAAATTTTTTGCATGAAAAATGGATGATGTATAGTTTATTAAATTCTTTGCACGAAAAGAAGACGACGTATATAGTCCATTTAATTTTTTAGATACGAAATGGACGAATTATAGTCAATTTAATTTTTTATAAAAATTAGAAAAATGGACGATGTATAGTCCATTAAATTTTGTATATATAGTCAGTATATTTAATTTTTTGCATCTTAAATAGACGATGTATAGTCTATATAATTTTTTGCACATGAATCGGACGATTTATAGTCGATAAAATTTTTTCATAAAAAATTGAAAAAAAGACGATGTATAGCCCATTATATTTTTTTCATAAAAAAATTTTTTGCATGAAAAATGGATGATGTATAGTTTATTAAATTCTTTGCACGAAAAGAAGACGACGTATATAGTCCATTTAATTTTTTTAGATACGAAATGGACGAATTATGTTCAATTTAATTTTTTTTTAATTTAAAAATGGACGATGTATAGTCGATTAAATTTTGTATATATAGTCAGTCCATTTAATTTTTTGCATCTTAAATAGACGATGTATAGTCTATATAATTTTTTGCACATGAATCGGGCGATTTATAGTCGATAAAATTTTTTCATAAAAAATTGAAAAAAAGACGATGTATAGCCCATTATATTTTTTTCATAAAAAAATTTTTTGCATGAAAAATGGATGATGTATAGTTTATTAAATTCTTTGCACGAAAAGAAGACGACGTATATAGTCCATTTAATTTTTTAGATACGAAATGGACGAATTATAGTCAATTTAATTTTTTTTTTAATTTAAAAATGGACGATGTATAGTCTATTAAATTTTGTATATATAGTCAGTCCATTTAATTATTTGCATCTTAAATAGACGATGTATAGTCTATATAATTTTTTGCACATGAATCGGACGATTTATAGTCGATAAAATTTTTTCATAAAAAATTTAAAAAAGACGGTGTATATCGCCCATTATATTTTTTTCATAAAAAAATTTTTTGCATGAAAAATGGATGATGTATAGTTTATTAAATTCTTTGCACGAAAAGAAGACGACGTATATAGTCCATTAAATTTTTTAGATACGAAATGGACGAATTATGTTCAATTTAATTTTTTTTTTTTAATTTAAAAATGGACGATGTATAGTCGATTAAATTTTGTATATATAGTCAGTCCATTTAATTTTTTGCATCTTAAATAGACGATGTATAGTCTATATAATTTTTTGCACATGAATCGGAC